>OY759224.1:28446865-29646865 GCA_963662175.1 Aradus depressus | reverse complement strand
AAAATAAGATATAGTCTGACCCCCCACAGATTTTATTGATTTTTACCAGCCGGCTTTCGAGGTTGCCGTCATCATCAATTCATAAAAATTTTATTTATTAAAACATTCTAAATTATGTGTTATTTTCAAAATTATTTTATCAGACTGCCTGATGATGAGGGCAACCTCGAAAGCCGGCTAGCAAAGATCAATAAACACTGAGAGGTCCAGACTATATCTTATTTTATAATCTGTGATACATTCATTACTTCGGAAGTTGTTAGGTTATTTAAGTCGACCCCCTTGTCAGGTCCCATGCCTTCTCTTCGACTGATTTCTTGGATAACCCTATGTAACAAAAAATTATTTATGTTTATTTCTTTGTGTTTAGTGTAAGAAAGTAATGTGCTGAACGCAAATATGCCATTCATTGTTTACAGATGTCGATTCTTTTCGATATTTTAACGGTTTTTTAATAATTTCAAATTTACCGCTTTTTCTATCAATAATAGTTGTTCAAACTAATCACCAGTAGATGGCTCTAACATGGTGTTACAACTTTATTAATTGGGAGCCATGGTGGCCGTGCGGGCTAGAGCGTAGGGCTCTGGCCGCATGGTCTCACCATGGTTTGCGGGTTCGAATCCCGTCCGGGAGTGAGTTTTATTTCGTAGATAGAACTCCCTCCCGGGGCCATGGATGTTGTAAAGATAACCAAGGGACATGGCTATAATTAATGAGAAAAAATATATCAATTAAAGCATACAAAAAGTGTTTTTAGGTGAGCTAAGGAGTAAAACACTTATGTTTTCTGTTGATAACATTTTAAAAAGAATTTTGAAATCTGCGTTTAATTACGTACATATTTAAAACAAAATCTAAAATTCTAAAAATATTTGTTAAAAAAGTGGGTAATTTTGTTTTGTTTCGCTAACACAACACTGTTGCGTGCTGCATAGTGCCACCAGTTGTTTAGTGTTAAGACGTCTGAAAAAGTGGAGCATGGTTGTCGTTCTACGTAATGAAGTGCTTTCTCTAAGGCCTCCTTACCTTCTTTGTGTGACATCATCAATTTTTTCATCTCCATTATTTTTAGAAATTGAGATTAGTGAAGTAATAAAATATTGTATTAGCGTTCCCTTCATTATAAATACAATGTACATATGTACGTATGTACAATAAAAATACATAAAAGATTCGTGAGTTACGGAATTATTATGTGCTCGTAAATAAACGTGGCTCACATAATTGATAATCTAATAATAATTATTGAATGTTAATTTTAGTTTAACAAATTTGATATTATTTTGCGAGCGCCGGATAAGGGAGTGCGCCGGTTAACAGGACGCCATATAAGGGAGAATCTACTGTATTTCGTATAGCTGGAGAAGTAGAATCGGTTCATTTTTACAAGAAAAATAGGGGTGGGGGATAAACTTACCCCCAGGAAATGGTGCCTTCCCTTATCAGAGAAACACAAAATGTCGTCCGAAGAAGATAGGGATGAAGACGAGCATAGGGTTACAGATCTGATGTAAAGGTTATGAAGGATAACAGTTCCTTACCCTTTAGGTTCATGTTTAAAAAAAATGAACCGACATCTATTGACTAAACCTTTTGTATACATTTCACATCCTTGTCTAAGTCCCTCGTCTGCTCTTTACGCCCGATTTAATCCCTACTTTTGTAACAGCTGTATAACTCTGAAGAATATCTTAGATTAAAGATTTGACTGTCGAGGAAAAAAAAAAATTGTACATTATAAAGAATCGCTTATTTTTTTTATCTTTTGAATAAAAAAGAGGTGAAGAAAGGTCAGATGTCAATCTTAAACCTGAGATCATCGTGTCAAAGTTCATCTTTTATAAGGACAATTTCTTCATATTCTTCAGATTGTTGTCATGTTACTTTCTCATGTATATATCGCCCGGAGTAACTTTCCACAGGTTAGTAACTCTAAGCAGATTAGTAACTTTAAGGAGGTTAGTAACTTTACACAGGTTGGTAACTCTAAGCAGGCGTATTTGTATCCATCGTATTTCGTTGGCATAAAGTTTCCTTCTTTACTTCTTTAGCACCAAAAGAAGGTGTTATAACTTCTAATACTTTTCATAAAGTCAGATAAATAATGTGAACCTAAAATCAAACTATTAAGTTATAGTAGAACAACTTTGCCCCCAACACAACATAGGTAAGTCCTTAAATTGCTTTCAATTCTGACTAAAGTTAATGGTAAGTTATATCAAAGTCAATTAATTAACGAAAAGTAACATTAGAATATATTTATAGAAAGTTGAATTGACATTCATGCCTAAAGAAATTGAAAACACAACAAAATAAACAGAGACAAACACTCGTTAATAGGCTTTCCATATAGCTTGTTTATTTATGATATTGTCTAATTTCACCAACTATATTTACATGGGAGGACTTTCGGTATTTCTACCATCCTCAGCCAAAAGCATAAGAGATAAGACTGATGCTTTTGGCTGAGGATGGTAGAAATACCGAAAGTACTCCCATGTAAATATAGTTGATGAAATCAGACAATACCACAAATAAACAAGTTTTATTTCTTTCAAGTTCATTTGAATTATTTCACAATATCTCTGCAATAATGTCAGTTTTCATTTCCATATAGCGACTTCGAAACCATAAAAAGAGAACTATTGAGAGATTCGATTATTCCTGTCGATACTATATACACAAAAATCAAATATTTTCTTTAAAATAGGAATTTTGTTTTGGCCTATAACCACCACGGACACGTATGGAGTTCATAGAAGGGTTCTTCAATCTCTGAATTTGTGGCTACCACACTCTATTTGGTAGATCCTTATCTGTTATTCCTTTTTAGAGAGTTCTTCGATCTGTGAATTAGATCGAAGTTTTAGTTAGGGTGTAGCCTAAAATTCAGAGATCGACCCTTAACTTTTGCTTTTGCACTTTTAAGGGTCCTTCAATCTCCAAATTTGAAGCAATAAAATTAAATTAAAACATTAGAAAAAAAAAAAAACATGTAAATTTTTTTAAGGAAAGCCGGTTACTCAGGTTTATTCACTTAGGGGAGGGGACTTTATTAAGTTCCTGACATTGTACAGGCTCGGAACCATCGCTTAACGTCCCATCCGAAGGACGGCGTGCTCAAGGTTTTTTCACCTCCCATATAAGAATCCTAAGGGCCTCGGCCGGGTTTCGAATCCGCGATCTTGAGCTCAGAAGGTAAGCAAGCTACCTCAAATATTTGTGTCGACAATCCCAGAAAGACAGTTTATTTCAATTTGACTGGTCCACATGTAGTGAGATTGGTGTCATGGTTACTTTGAAGTTGATTACAACATTTTATCTTCATTTACTGGCACTCCAGCTCGGGTCAATAGGGACACTGTTGGCACTTCCAGGTCGAGGGAAAACCAAAGGGGGGGGGGGGGGGGGGAAATAAATAAAAGAAAACACATTTGTGAGGGTCGTTTGTCGAGAAACACGTCTGACAGAGAGCTTGTCCAAAAACAGAGGGTTGAAGTGTAAAAACACAAGTTAATGTTCTGTGGGCGGAGTCCAACAAAAAATATATCCAGCGGCCAGCAGAGATTTGTCGGGTCAAAAGGAGCCGACTCTCCTTCGGTGTTTTTGGGTCTTTTTCAAAACCTTGGCCACTCTCTCAACTCTACTACTTCCCCAGCTATAAAAAGTATAGAGAAAGTTATATAATCAGGTAAAAATTAGATGCCGAATTTTGAACGGAATTTCATGTTTTCCGACCTCCCGATTTCAAAAATGGGGGAAAAAATAAATACTGTGTGTCAGATAACTCCTGAAAGAAAACATGTATCAACACGAAATTTTATATGTGAATTCAAAACCCTCTAACGACAATTCCTATTGATTTTCAGCCAAATCGGCCCAAGAGAAGGGGGATACCTACAGAATTTCAGCTAAATTATTTGAAAATGATTTGATAATGATGTGAACACGATAGAATGAATGTATCATCAAAATTTTATATATGAATCCCGAATCTTCTAACGACGACACCTATTAATTTTTAGTCAAATCGGTCAAAGGATTAAGGGTCTCCATGGATTAAGGGAGAGGCTTAACTCAAAAACTCTAATAACGGATGCGGAAATCCTACTGGTGCTGTCCTCCTCGAGTTTCTTATATATTTTTAATTATTTTATTTATTTATTTTTATTTTTATTTAGAGTAGAATAAATAAAAGTAAAGAAATAAAAAAATAACTGCCAAAATAATAAATGTATCGACTCAAAATTTCATATGTATATTCGTAACCCCATAAGAACAACACATTAATTTTCAGCGGAATCGGTTGAAGAGAAGGGCGAAATTAGGCAGAAGTTTTAACTCGAAAACCTCTATATGAAATTTCATATTTGAAATCAAAACCCAATGAGGACATAACCTGTCAAATTTCAGGGATATAGTCAAAAGGGAAGGAGCTCAATTTTGTGAAATTTCAGCGATATCGACTGATGGGAAGGGGGTTCAGGGGAGGGGGCTCAATTCAAAACTCTAATAATGGCCGATGTAATGAATTTATCGATACAAAATTTAGGATGAGGATTTAGGATCTTCTATGTAAGACAACTGTTGAATATTAGCGCAAACGCTCGACTGGTTTTGGAGGAAGAAAAAATGAATTAATTAATTCGTACTGGGGAAGTGTGTTGTCGGTTAATCGGTTTTTGGTCCATTATTTGTTAATAAATTCAATATTTCTTACCAATTACCATATTATGATTGAACACAAATAATAATAATTATTACACCAATAATAATTAGAGGGCGCCGGTAGCTCAGTGGTATGCGTGCTTGTCTTCTGAGCTCAAGATCGCGGGTTCGAAACCCGACCGAGGCCCTTAGATTATTTTATCTGGGAGGTAAAATAAACTTAAGGACGCCGTCCTTCGGATGGGACGTTAAGCGATGGTCCCGAGCCTATACGATGTCAGATACTTTTTAAAGAAGACCCTAGGTGAATAAAAATTTGGGGTAGGCAAAATTCAGGACGAAAGAGCGCTCTGGTAGTAGGCGATATGACCTCGTAGTTAATGCCCGTGCATGAGTCATAAAACCTAACCTAACCTAACCAATAATAATAATTATTATGAATCTATAAGAAGTTTTATTCTAATTGTTTCTACAATTCCTTAATTATCTGTCTCTAATATTCTTTAATTCGTTACCCCACTTTAAATGAAGCCGTGACCACTCGTCCACTTAACGTTAACGACGGCACAACTCTGTGATGTCGTATCCATAACAGAACTTCGGATATGGTCCGTTCGTAACATTCTTCATCATCATCATTAAGTGGCATTTTGTTTCTCGGCACCGCTGTAAATGATCAGTCGCTTTATCAACCTTAAACTATCATTTAGAGAGATATATTAAAATTAATGACTCCTCTACTTTAAATCATTTTTTCGATTTATTTTTTTTATGGTAATTGAACTTTTTTTTTTTTTTTGAACAAGTATTCAAAACAAAAAATATTTATGTATGTTCATTTGTCAAATTTGAATTTGAATAATGTATTTTATACTTTTCCAGCTGTAAAAAAGTATAGGGGTAGTTATGTAATCGTGAAAAATTCAATGTTGTGTTTTCATTCCAAAAATTAAAAAAAAAAAAGTCGGTGAATCATGACGAACAAAACACGAATAACCAATAACTTTTCGCTCCTCTCCAAAACCAGGTCTTATATCCAATACTAAATTTCATGTCGATACATTCATTACATCGGCAGTTATTAGAGTTTTTAAATTGAGCCCCCTCCCCTGAACCCCCTTTCCAACAGTCGATATCGCTGAAATTTTACAGGTGATGTCCTCATTGAGTTTTGACTTCAAATATGAAATTTCATGTCGATACATTCATTAGATCGGCAGTTATTAGAGT
Source organism: Aradus depressus (assembly GCA_963662175.1). NCBI lineage: Eukaryota > Metazoa > Arthropoda > Insecta > Hemiptera > Aradidae > Aradus > Aradus depressus. The sequence continues at coordinate 29,640,964 of OY759224.1, read as the reverse complement.
TTTTGAATGAAATAAAAATAACTAAATAAAATAATTAAAAATATATAAGAAACTCGAGGAGGACAGCACCAATAGGATTTCCGCATCCGTTATTAGAGTTTTTGAGTTAAGCCTCTCCCTTAATCCCCGTCTACTTTAGCCGATTTGTCTAAAAATTAATAGGTGAATCGTTAAAGGATTCTGGATTCATATATAAAATTTCGTGATGATACATTCATTCTATCGGGAGTTATCGTGTTCACAGACACACAGGCAAAGACAGACATAATTTTGTTTTTTCATATTTTTTTCAGAAACTGGAGATCGGAAAACATAAAATTCCTTTAAAAATTCCTCATCGATTATTTGACTCATTACATAACTTCTTCTATACTTTGTATAACTGAGGAAGTAAAAATAAAGCATAAAAAAATTAATTTATTTCTTGGTTGGTAGTCAAAATAAATAATACATGTATTAGTCCAATACAATATATTTTATTTATCCACTTTTATATACCAATTATTTATTTAAAAAAATTAGATATGGGAAAATAAGGGGGAGAGATGAAGGACTAATGGGCCTCGGCCGGGGTTCGAACCCGTGATCTTGAGCTCAGTAGGTATACTACTTGTGAACTACCGGCACACTGGGGCAAAATGAACAAATTTCTGTCCAAAATTATGAAACTTATATATTTCATGTTTTTTGGTGTACTGAACACGAAAAAGATACTTAAAAAATTCCCCGACCCTTCATTGAATACCTACTGTATTTTGACAAATACGGATACATCATCTCCTCAAGAGGAGGTGAACACGTGTTCATACAGCTTATGAGAAATATACAATTCATATTAGGTAACTGAAATTAGAAATTGTAATAGCTTCATTTTCTTCAAAAATTCGCTAAAATTAAACGTCTGCGTCTTGCTCGGACGAATTTATAACTTTAAAATTAAGTTTCTCCCAAATTCGCAAAAACTGATTTCATTTTATGGTTATCTGATGAAAATACTTTAAGAAGGTGAAAGAGCGAGTGCCCGGCAACAACAAAAAATCAGTTTTTGTAAAAAACTCATTAGAAAATGGGTAAATTTAGTCAGTTTTTTCTCCGAAAGAGGCATCTTCAGTGTGCGGCGCCCCCTGTTTGGAGGAGGATGAGAAGTGATGCGTCTCTCCAGACTATGCGTTACATCCTAATTCATCTAATCACATCTGCCATATTATAGAATGTCTGTCCGTGTGAGGCTACAAGGTGGCCATCAAACTGTACAATTTTTTTTTTTTGTAACTAAAGCCCCCAATCGGCCAGTTGGCGGTTGGCCCCGTCCCAACTAGACCAGTCCTCATTCACGTTCCTCTTCGCTTTAACTCGCCTCCACTAACGGTCCTCTCGTCAGTCTACATGTCGACAGCTAGCTTGCGGTTGGATTCCTTCGGTAGTCCGCCACCCTTGTTATCGTCGACTGAGGCCCCCTTTCTGGTTCATCCGGGTTCATCTTTTTGTTTGTCTTTATTACTTCTCCAGAGGTACAGGATAAGTTATGAAATCATTCAGAAGTTCGATGTTGAGATTTCACGTGAATATTATGTCTACCGACCTCCTCCACAAATCATCGACAAACAATTTTATATATTTGTAATGAAGGAAGAAAAGAAGTTGAGAATCATCTGGAAGATTATTTTTATTTCTGCGTATAGGGGAAGTTATGTAATCGATCAATTTGATGCGGAGTTTCCAACGGAGTTTCATGTTATTCAACCTCGTGACTCCAGAATTGAAAACAAACCAAAAATCTGTCTTTCTGTATAATTTGTGCGTGGATACGATAACTCCTGATAGAATGAATGTATGGACACATTCATTTATAAGTGTATCCAGAACCCTATAAGGACCCTATTGATTTCAGTCAAATCAGCCCAAGGGAAGGGGAGATAAAAACCTAAGGGCCTCAGCCGAGTTTAAAAGCCGCGATCTTGAGCTCAGTAGGCTATCTCTTCTGAGCTACTGGCGTCCCTTACTGCTAGTGACAAATTACAAAAAATAGCTAATGTGAGTCACGAGAATTCGAGAATATAATATATTATGTATAAACATCTGCTTTAGTTTCAAAAATTTTCGGTCATGCAGTGATTTTAATTAAAATTTGTTTTTTAATGATATAATAAGAGAGAGGGCGCCGGTAGCTCAGTGGTATGCGTGCTTGACTTCTGAGCTCAAGAACGTGGGTTCGTAACCCGACCGAGGCCCTTAGTTTATTTTATCTGGGAGGTAAAATAAACTTAAGCACGCCGTCCTTCGGATGGGACGTTAAGCGATGGTCCCGAGCCTGTACGATGTCAGGTACTCGTTAAAGACCCCTACCCTAGGTGAATAAAAAATTTAGGGTAGGCAAAATTTAGGACTCCCACAGTAGAGTCGGGCTCATGTCCACCAGACTGACGAAAGAGCGCTCTGGTAGTAGGCGATATGACCTCGTAGTTAAAGCCCGGGCATGAGTCATAAACCCTAACCTCTAACTACAACGGTAAATATGATCAATAATGTTGTAAAAATAAAATAGAAATGCTTAAAAACAGCTGACATACACACTTAAGGAGCATGCACAACAACGAGACTTACGCTCTGACGGTCTGTCATAGCCCCAACATCAACAATCTATTGTAACAATCTTTTGTAGAGTTTGTCTTAGTTCTGGGGATAGGATGAGTTGATCTGAGTGAGGTTATAACTTAGGAGGACATCAAAGAAGAGAATGTTTCCCGGCCTTAGAAGAGACTGCAGACTTCATTGACTTTCATGTATAATCGATGTCGGTGGCTTCTGCCTTTCGTTCCATCCAACTAACTTCCAACGTCATTCCACTCGCGGGCAAATAGAGACATTCGTTAGGATCCCAGTTGAACGACCTCTATACTCCAGTGGTAGAGAGGTTGACCAGGGGCTTAGAGGGAGAGAGTCCAGGGGGTCCAGACGAGGGGGCTCAAAACAGAAAACCCCAATTCGCCAAAGGAAAGTGTTAGTTCTGTCTAAATTCTGGAGTGAACCCGAATTTAGTTTTTGAACTTAATGAGACTGCTACTTGGAGATCCGACTAACTTGGAACCCCCAGACTCGACTAAAACGCCAAGAACTGAACAGAGAACAAACTTACAATATACAAGACAATTATACGACCGATATGGACGTATGGACTTGAGCTATGGGGCTCAGCCAAGCCATCAAACATCAAGCGTATCAAACCCTTCCAATCCAAATTCCTTAGAACCATTATGGATGCTCCCTTTTTCGTTTCCCATCTTACACTACATAACGACCTCAAAGCCCCATTTGTCCAGGATCTCATCAAATCCCGTTTTTCCAAGTTCCACACGAACCTCTCCTTCCACAATAATCCTCCTGCCAAATCCTTATCATCACAATCCCATACGCACAATCCTCCAAGAAGGCTGAGGCGGCGTTGGCGATCTACTTTAATTTGTAATTTATATATTTTTTTAAATTTTAATATTTTTTGTTTTAATACATTTTTTTTTAAGTGTTATTATTTATTTATTTAATTTTATTATTTTTTTCACAGGCCATTTTTAAGGGACTGCTGGTGATGACCGGAATCTCCCCTGACGTCTCTCAGTCCTTTCGACGCCCCGCCTCCTGGTCTTCCTCCACTGCTGGATAGTTGGTATATGACAGTGTGCGGGAATCCTCCTGGTGCTGTCCTCGTCGAGTTACTTATATATTTTTATTATTTTAATTTATTCAGTTATTTTTTAAATTTGTTTTATTTATTTTATTTTATGCTTTCTGTTTATTCATCTACCATTGATTTATTACGTATTCTATTTATTTATTTTTGTTTATGTTTGCTACTATTTTGTGATTATTCATTAATTTTTTTCCTTCTTATTATGTTTTAAATATTTTGTATTACTTATTATTTTAGGTTAGGTTTTATGACTCATGCCCGGGCCCCAACAACGAGGTCACATCGCCTACTACCAAAGCGATCTTTCGTCACTCTGGTGGACATGAGCCCGACTCTACTGTGGGAGTCCTAAATTTTGCCTACCCTAAATTTTTATTCACCTAGGGTAGGGGTCTTTAACGAGTACCTGACATCGTACAGGCTAGGGACCATCGCTTAACGTCCCATCCGAAGGACGACGTGCTTAAGTTTATTATTTTATAATGTCTTCTTATAGTCATCACTTCTGCTTATTGTTATTACCTTTGTACAGAGTGTAGAATAAAAAAAATTGAAGTGGTGAATGTGCATCGAGTCATCAAGTGACAAGTAGAATCCAAGTTGTATGAAGACTATATAAGAGGAGTTTGGAGCCAGAGTGGACCAACTGGTTGAAACTGAACAGGTAGAAAATGGCAATTGAAAATTGAGTACAATTTGTTTATCTCCATAAATGGGCCCCAAATATTTATTTATATTTGAAATTTTAGAATAGTATTGGATGAGTGATCCCTTTTTGTGTTCTATTAAGTTTTTGAAGGCCGTATGATCCATTGGGACTTTGAAAATATATGCACAAAATATTTGTGGACTAAACTTAAAGTGCTGCTATCTATCACTGAAGTGAAGAAACTAAGTGATCCACACTGGTTTTGAAAAAGGGAACCTATGCCAACATCAGGATGTTAATAACTCATTTTCCGAAAAATTGTGGGTTGGTCCGCTCTGGCTCCAAACTCCTCATAAGTAAGAACCATTATTATAGGTTTTAAGATTGTTTATTTAAAAAGTATCCTTATGTTAATAATTTCATGTATAATGTTTTCTGGTAATATATTTAATTTAATAACAATTAAGTAAGTTTTTTTTTTAGAGTTTGCCTCCTCATGTCGTTTTAGTTTTTCATAACTGTTGATAATCTTGGCGAACTCATAGGACCTTTGGATAGAATTAAATGAATACTCAAAAGTCGTTTTAATTAATTAATTAGACATAATCTTCTTAAAAGATTAACTCAGCTGGCATCCCAATAATATTAAATAGTATCAAATTAGAGTCAAAATGTATTGAAATAAGTTGGTGGTGATCAATGGTAAGTGGGGAGAAATAATTAAAACCAAATATGACAACTCATTTTATTTAAAAATACAAGAGGTAATGAATATAACAACAAGAAATTTAGGATGAAGATTTAGAAGTCCTTGAGTATGACATATATTAATTTTCAACCGAATGGTTAGATGAGAGGGAGAGTGAACACTTAGTTCTGGGGAAGACATTGCCGGTGAATCACAGACTATTTTTTTCAGTAGCTTACTCCCGGATAGAAGGCGCCGGTAGCTCAGTGGTATGCGTGCTTGACTTCTGAGCTCAAGGTCGTGGGTTCGTAACCCGACCGAGGCCCTTAGTTTATTTTATCTGGGAGGTAAAATAAACTTAAGCACGCCGTCCTTCGGATGGGACGTTAAGCGATGGTCCCGAGCCTGTACGATGTCAGGTACTCGTTAAAGACCCCTAACCTAGATGAATAAAAATTTAGGGTAGGCAAAATTTAGGACTCCCACAGTAGAGTCGGACTCATGTCCACCAGAGTGACGAAAGAGCGCTCTGGTAGTAGGCGATATGACCTCGTTGTTAAAGCCATGAGTCATAAAACCTAACCTAACCTAACTCCCGGATGTCTTCATCTCTTCTAAGACTCTCCCTGGGGCATCCATCCTCTTTTGTCCATACTCTCTACCTGGAAAATATCTATTCATTTTTTTTTTCTCGACCCTTTCAATATGACAGACATTGAACTGTTTTCACAAGGTACGTTCCTTTATGTTAAGCTATATTTTCTTGTGATTACACAATTGTGATCTATGAAATATCTGACAATGAGCTGGCTAGGCTGACATAACATAACTCCTTATAACAAGAACATATGCTATTATGAAACACTTTTTTCTGCTGAGAATGTTAATAGAAAACGTTTACTTAAACGGTTAGTTCTTTCAAAAACATGTTCCTTATTATACTTCCAATCGATAGATTTAAGATACGACGAATACGAACGAAGCTATATCACCCCAAAGAGTGCACAATACTTTTCCATAGGAAATATTTTAAATTTATGTTTATTGATAATTTTTTTTTTTTAATTAAAAATAATAAGAAATATATGTGATATAATAATACTTTCTTATACCAACCACTTTTATAAAAATCACTCTCTCCCTCGCTGATCAATGAAACAAGGAAAACCGCTGATGCCAGCACATTACCTTGAGTGCATTTGTGGGAGGGAGAGGGGGAGAGAGACTATGTACAAAAGTAGTTGGTATAAGGAAGGTATGTTCCTTTTAATCTTACATTCTGTTTAATATTAATGTCCAATTATAAATATATATATATATATATATATATATATATATATATATATATATATATATATTTATTTTTTGTTTTAATTTTGTATTTTTGTATATTTTGTACTTGAACGTCACATCCATAGACACAACCATTAAACATTTATTCCAATGTTTCTACACCAAAATTTACTTATACACCAATCCGGAAGTTCGCAAAATCTTAAATACTTTACCCCACAATCCCCCAAGATGATTAAAGAGAGTTTGGCATAGAGATCTCCGGTTGTGAAGTGATGCCATGAGGGTTCACTGCTGGGTGTTTTTCCTCTCTCATGCTTTTCATGTCATATTTATTTTTATTATTTTATTTTTATTATGTTTGTATAGTATATGTCAGCCCAGCCGCTGGTTGTACATTTTTTGCATAGTTGTGGCTTAACATAAATAAATACAAAAAAAAATGTTGTATTTACAACTATATATATATATACAATATATAACAAGCAAATGTGATACATAATAAATAAATGTCTTGGATGTTGAAAGAGAAATTCAATAATGATATCATTATTATCTTGTTATTACGGATGAGAAAAATAAATTAAAAAAATATAGGTATATAAAAAAAAATAGATGAAAAAGAAACATAAAACGTTTGTAGATGATTAGTCTTCAATCCACTAGTAGGTCTCGAGGCCATTGCCGCCTCAGTCTCCGAACATGAACATTAGGAAGGGTTCTTGTGGAAAGTCTGCGGAGTAAAGGATTAGGGTGAAAGGAAAGGGTAGAATGAAATTTTCTGTAGCGGGATTTAATTACATCCCTTACAAAGGGAATCTGCAGGTCATTGTGAAGGATAAAAATATTAAATAAATTCTTTGTTAATAATTAGATAAGTATAACAAGATCTCTTAGAATTACAACTATCCGTTTTTTCATATTTAGAAGGAGGATTATCTAAACGCAAAAAAAAAAAAAACTTCTCTCTCCAAAACATAGGAAAAACATTAAATTTTGTGTTGGTAAATTCATTATATCGAAAGTTTTTAGGGTTTTAGAGAAAACTTTCGGTTTTGGAGAAAACCTTCGCTAAACCCCCTTCTCTTTGGCTAATTCAGCCGAAAATCAATAGGTGTCGTCCTTATTGGGTTTTCGTCATAGATATAAGAGTTTTTGTGTTAAGCCTCCTCCCTAATCCCCCTTCCTTTTGGTCGATTTGGCTGAAAATCAAGTGTTGTCCTTAGATGATTTTGGATAAAAATATAAAATTTCGTGTTGATACATTCATTCTATCGGGAGTTATCGTGTTCACAGACACACAAACACGTGGATAGACAGTAAATTTTTTTTTTTCATGGATGGTCAGAAAATATGAAATTCCGTTGAAAATTCCGCATAGAATTTCTGACCGATTACATAACTCCCCCTTCTTAGAGGGCGTCGGTAGCTCAGTGGTGTGCGTGCATTTTATATGGGAGGTATGATAAACTTAAGCACGCCAACCTTCGGATGGGTTCCGAGCCTGTTCGATGTCAGGTACTCGTTAAAGACCCCTGCCCTAGATGAATAAAAATTTAGGGTAGACAAAATTTAGGACTCCCATAGTAGAGTCGGGCTCATGTCTACCAGTGACGAAAGAGCGCTCTAGTAGTACCTAGGCGATATGAAGTAGTTAAATCCCGGGCATGTGTCGTAATAACTAACTTCCCCTTTTTATATCAGGGGACGTAAATATATATTACGTGTCTTTATGCTAGTATTCTGTGTATGAAACTTACACAAAGACACAATACAAAATACAGTTGAATAATACACATAACGCAAGGAAGGATATGTGATAACATAGAGAACTATTGTTCAATTGTGCGTTTTCCATTTTTCTCCGCCTTAGTTATCGATATCATGTCATATCATATCCTTAGTTATTGATACACCTATAAAATGCAAAAGTCATCTACATACTCACTGATCTAACTCATGAGGTACTGTCCTTTCATATCGTCGGCGTACAAGGAAAATCAGCTGTTCATTTTTGTTAAAATGCATATTTTACCATTACCAAGTTCGAAACTGCTTTCTTCTTCATTTTAAAAACTCTCCAGATCCAAAATATTCACTGAACAGCTTGAAATGACAGTACGGTTTCATATCAAGTCCTATGTGGAATGTTTGCTGTCTGAGAAAATCTATTAAGTGCAGTTAGAAGTATTTGGACTTGGCTGATTTTCCTTGTACGCCCACGATATGAGGTCGCCAATTGCCTTCTGAGCTCAAGATCGAGGGTTCAAAACCAGCTGGGACCCTTAGTTTCTTCCATCAGAGAGGACGTTGAATGGCGGTCCCAATTAAGGGTTCCTAATTAAACCTAGGTAGGCAACATTTAAGACTCCCTTAGAGTTAACAAGGAAGGGTTTTCATTAGATGCTTAGGTCCCTAGGTGTACTGGGTACTGTATTAGGGGTACTTACATTGTAGGACCAGATGGTTAAGTAAGGATTTATGACTCATGCCCGGGCTTTAATTACGAGGTCTAATCGCCTACTACCAGAGCGCTCTTTCGTCACTCTGGTGGACATGAGCCCTGCCTTGCCTACCCTAAATTTTTATTCACCAAGGTCAGGTGTCTTTAACGAGTAGCTGACACTGTACAGGTTTCGGGACCATCGCTTAACGTCCCATCCGAAGCTCAGAAGGCAAGCACGCATACCACTGAGCTACATGCGCCCTCTTGTAGAACCAGAGAAAAATACCCCCCAAAAAATTGAAATTTTTAATATTTGAAATATTTTTTTTTTGGAGGGAAGGTTAATTAAAAATTTGCGTCATAAAAACGCTTTACAATACCAAAAACCATTATACCGATGCACGAATATCAAATATTTAGCTCAATGGATGTTTATGACCTTACATAGCATAAAGGGTTTATTAAAAGGTTTATGTAAGTTTAACTAATAGGAGATTAAAATATTTTTGGTTAACAGCGATCAAAACTTAATGAGCCATTAGATTAATCTTTCATTTTATTAACCATAAATTGTACATTTATTGATGTACCTAAAAACTGGGCCTAAAAAGAGCTGAGGGTTGTTAATGATAACAATATGAGTTCAGTTTAATGGAAGTGTGTGTGCAACATTTGTTTCTATCAAAGAGACATTTCTGAAACAAATTGCTCTATGACTTAAACATTACAAGAAATTTATGTTGTGGTAATAGACCTAGCCTCGTATACAATAGACTAATTTGGGATGAAGTATAGTTTCTAGGAAGATAAGATAAGAAGAAAATAGTAGGCGGTGAATCATTTTAGGTACTTCCCCAGCATGAATAATTCAATTAAGTTTCCGCTCTCCCTCCAAAGCCAATCGACCGATTGGGCTAAAACTCAATATTTGACTTATGGTGATTTCTGAATCCTCATTAATAAATTTTGGATCGGCATCAACTGTCATTAGGGAATTTGCTCCTGCAGAGCTCTTTTTCTGGTCCCCCTTCCTTTCTACCGATTTCTCTGAAAATTTTTAGGTTTACAACAGCAATTATTAGAGTTTTTTTTAAGCCTCTCCCCTAATCCGTCCATCCTTTGGGCCTATTTGGCTGAAAATCATTGAGTGTCGTCCTTAGAAGTTTTTTTTTTTTATGTAAGCTACAAATTAGTACATATTTGACGGGGTTAGAATCAAAATGGTTCAAGTGATATTTGAACATTTTTTGTTAAGGGCATAATCGGTTACAAAAATTATAGTTCTGTTCAAGAAAAAGTTGTACAAGTGAAATGCTAGCCAGTGCTGAGATCTAGTGGCAAATCACTATACCATTTTGGTGTCATGAACAAGTAACTTAAACATATCAACAGTGACCTTGAAATTAAGATTTTTATTCAATTTTATGGTTCGCTAACAGCAACTTTCACCATAAAAGCAGAAGACAAACATATTAAATCAGTTAAGAACTTAATGCACAGTTTTTTCAAAGTTTTAAAAATGTCACTTAGACCATTTTGATTCTAACCCCGTTATATAACACTATAACTACATGTCACTATACAAACAAAACCTACATCTTCAGGAAATATGATTTTTAAATTATTTACACTAAAAAAAGATAAAATATTATATCTAAGCACAAACAATTATAATTTAAAAAAAAGTATATCATGAGTGAACAAAAATATAAAAATATGATATTTTGTTTTAGTTTACAGTTTTTATTTTATTTTAAAACTTATTTTTAAAGCTCATGATGTAGACTTCGTTATACAGTAGAACCTACAAGGTTACAAGGGAGACGCCAAAAAATTCGAGTTATAGATTTTTTGACTTATGGAGGATTTCGACTTAGGCGGATTTTGATTCGACTTGTAGAGGTTAAGATTCATTCTAACTAATTTTGAGTTAGAGAGGTGAAATAAATAAAAATTCAAGTTACAGAGGTAACAAACATATTTATATTTATTATAAATCAACATTATTTCAAAACATCCTTGAAATAAAAAATACGTAGTACCTATATGTAGGTATTAAAAAAAGTCAGTAATTTTTTTTGCTTTAGATAATTGGTAATCCTATTTATTGTGTACTCCTAAATTGTTTTCTAAGAAACAATGGTATACATTGTCGGCAAATTTTTAAAGTCGGTAACTTATTTTTTTTCGAGCTATGGAGGTAATAAGTTTCAAATAATCGAGTTGTAAAGGTTGTAAAATAAAACATTGCTATGTTCGAGATACAGAGGTCCAATTTATTTTTTCGAGTTATAGAGGGAAAATATGTAGGTACCAAAATGGCTTGTAGGGACTCACTGATTATTTTGACTAATAAAGGGTTGAGATTTCGAGTTTTGGAGGTTTTCAACTTATCGAGGTTCGACTTAAAGAGGTTTACTGTATTTTAAATTTTTTATTAGGATAGGGGTCTTTAATCTGACATCGTACAGACTCGGGACCATCGCTTAATGTATTTTTCGAAGTATGTCGTCCTCAAGGTTTTTTCACCTCCTTGGCCTGAGATGTTGAACTCAGTAAACAAGGAAGCCACCTCTGAACTACCGGTGCCCTCTAAAATATCGTATATATGCGTTAAATAAATATAATAAATAAATACAATGAATACAATCAATAATATAGCCAGCTTTCGAGGGGCTAGCACAAAATAAAATAAAAATTATGGGAGATCAGACTATGTTTTATTTTGGACCCTGTGGGTATGAACCCTATTGACACAAGGATAGTAGGTAATCTTAAAGATAGTTGTGAATATTTTGTTGCATGCCCGGGCTTTAGGTACAATTTCATATTTATTTTTAGTGTATATCTTTACTCAATTCCAGCGTATATAATCTCACTGATAAGGTATATATGTCAATACAGACCCTGAGGAAGGCACACTCAGTGCAGAAAGCTTGACAACAATTCTATATATACAAGTTTGTTTTTATCGACCACAAGCCTCTCCCCAATGACATAAATAGAAAGTTTGTGACATTTTGTTAGTTATTATGACTCATGCCCGGGCTTTAACTGTAAAGTCATATCGCCTACTACACGCTTCCGTCACTCTGGTGGACATGAGCCCGACTTCACCTAGGGTAGGGGTCTTTAACGTGTCCTTGACACCGTACAGGCTCGAGACCATCACTTAACATCCCGTCCATAGGACGGCGTGCTCAAGTTAAATATATATATTATCTGTGCACTGAGATTCGTTCGCCCGAGTATCCGGATGTCCAGATGTGTCAGTTCCCCCAAGGATGTAACGCCCCACCCTGGGAACGAGAGACAGTTGGTCAGACTCTGCAGACAGATGGCGCTAGGTACAAATCCTGGATATGTGACCCTTCATCCCGTGGGAGAGCCAACCAGGAGACTTGATGCCTTGGCCCGGCCCTCTGCTAAAGGGTTGCTCTGTTCTCCTTTCTCACGGGTGACAGGTGTGCTGCCCCTGGCTACCTGTCAAGATCTCTTGTTTGTCTGGAACTGTACACCCCCACCTAGCCTTTGTTGGCTACGGAACGACCTTCATTCATCATTTCACATTGCCCTTATATTAAAGGACAAAAATCTCAAAAAGCTGTGTGATAAAGAAAATTATCTAAAATAATATAAAAAAAATATATATAAAATTAATGGAAATAATAAATAATAATAATAATAATTAAATAATAAATATTAGCACATTTCCTTAGAAATTGAGCTACTAATACCCTCAGTAGCTACCAGTCTACGCTAAGAAACTTATTGAAGATCTCTACACCGAAACTTCAGCAACTATTTTATAGACTGCCTGATGATGAGGGCAACCTCGAAAGCCTGCTAGTTAATACTAATAAAAATGTGTGAGAGGTCAGACTACATGTTATTTGACAACCTGTGAAATAATCACTTCTCACTACATCAGCCATCTTCATATTAACGTCAGCTCGTCAAGCTACTGTGGCTACAAAATAAAAAATCCAGTCTACGCTAAGAAACCTATTGAAGATCTCTACACCATAACTTCAGCAACTATTTTATAGACTGCTTGATAATGAGGGCAACCTCGAAAGCCGGCTAGCGAATACTAATAAAAATCTGTGAGAGTTCAGACTTCATCTTATTTGACAACCTGTAAGAAAAAAAAAAAAAAAAATTTCCTGTCCATTCATTCTAACTGGGGAAAACATGAAAACATCGAATTTCTTACCAATTCTATAACTTCCACTATACTTCTTATAGCTGGGAAAGTGGAAAATATATTATTTACATTGAATCAAGAATAAAAGATAAGTATTTCAAAGGTTTCTTTAAAATACAAAATAAAATATTATTTTCAGTGAAAATAATAATTTACATATAAATATAATTTACATTTGAATCGAATCAGCTCTTTCAATGTAAAATATTTGAGTTGCCATTTTTAAGAGAGGCCCCCCCCTTTGTAATTTATAAAAGAATTTTCTCTTATCCTCTAATAAAAAAGATGAAAGAACTCTTTTATTTGAGCATGAGATAGGAGTATTTTCAAAAAGATCTCAGTGGTTCATGGGTAATATACTTCCCCACTCAAAAGTTATTTTGAACGTTAACTTTGGATTGGGGCAGTTTGAAATTGGAGAATTTGTTGATTTTTTCCGGTATTTTTTCCAGAGGTGTCATCTTTTTTCTTCTTTTTTGAAAATATTTCGGACACGTCTTTTTATGACTGTTTCTAGTTTTTCTTTGACTTTTTCTTCTCTTTCTGTTCAATTGTCTGCCATCAAATTTATTACAGTAGAACCTCTTTAAGTCGAACTTCGATAAGTCGAAAACCTCCAAAACTCGAAAAAAAGTTTTGTTCCTTTCCCTTCAAGCCCCAAAACCTCCATTACTCGAAATCTCAACCCTCTATTAGTCGGAATAATCAGTGAGTCCCTACAAGCCATTTTGGTACATATTTTCCCTCTATAACTGGAAAAAATAAATTGGACCTCTGTATCTCGAACATAGCAATGTTTTATATTACAACCTTTACAACTCGATTATTTGAAACTTATTACCTCTATAGCTCAAAGAAAAATAAGTTACCGACTTTAAGAATTTGCCGACAATGTACACCATTGTTTCTTAGAAAACAATTTAGGAGTATACAATAAATAGGATTACCAATTATCTAAAGCAAAAAAAAATTACTGACTTTTTTTAATACCTACATATAGGTACTACGTATTTTTTATTTTAAGGATGTTTTGAAATAATGTTGATTTATAATAAATATAAATATGTTTGTTACCTCTGTAACTTGAATTTTTATTTATTTCACCTCTCTAACTCAAAATTAGTTAGAATGAATCTTAACCTCTACAAGTCGAATCAAAATCCGCCTAAGTCGAAATCCTCCATAAGTCGAAAACTCTATAACTCGAAATTTTTGGCGTCTCCCTTGATGTTCGACTTATAGAGGTTCTACTGTACATTATTCGGAGTATATTTCTTCTTTGCCTTCAAGCCCATAATGGAAGATAGCAAAAATTTAGAGGGAAATTCCCCCATGTGTTTCTTAAACTTCTCTGGGATGTTGAAATGTTGATTTTTCCGGTATTTTTTCCAGAGTGTCTTCTTTTCTCTTCTATTTTGACAATATTTCGGGACACTTTCACGTCCCTTCTTCTATGTCGTTCATAGTGACCGGTTGGAAATCATTTTGTAATAATTCCGATAAGCAAAGAAGAAATTTACTCCAAATAATATAATAAATTTAGTGGCAGACAATTGAAAAAAAAGGAGAAGAAAAAGTCAAAGAAAAAGAAACAGTCATACAAAAACAGTGTACATATGTGACAGTAAGATGTTGTGGGACGAGACTGTTTTATTTTAGACCAGAACCGGTTTTCGACGCAACAGCGTCATCATCTATGGTTCATCCCACCCAGACAGCACAGCGGTTAGAAGACAACTGGTTGACGGTTGTACTTTAACCGCTATGCTGTGTGGGTGGGATGAACCACAGATGACGACGCTGTTGCGTTGCAAATCGGTTCTGGTCTAAAATAAAACAGTGGGAAGAGAACGTCTTTTATTTCTATGAAAAAATAATGTACTTTCAAAATTTGTAAAAATCAACATTTAGTAGAAGGCCAGCCATAAAATTTCTACAGAAAATGTGGTAATTCAATTATTATTTATATATTTATTTAATTTAATATTAACTTTTTTTTTTATTAACACACTACATCAGCCATCTTCATACTAACTTTTTTTCTTTAAACCATGATTTTACGTTCTCAATAAAAAGCTGGAAGTACCGGAAAAGGAAAGATCAGATCATCAAATGCAGAAAGGAATAAAGGACAGGACGTTAAAAAAAAAAAAATGTTTTGCTTCCTGGCAGAAATTGTAATTCAGTGCAAAAACTGGCAGTTAACGACAAAAAACGGTGATATTTGACAGATAATGAGGGTACACAACAGTTCTTTGTTATCTCTGATGGCAGGTACACCACTTACTTCCAGGGGATACCTGTGATCCAGTGTCGGTACCTCCTTAGCGTGTAGGGCCCAGATAGAAGGTAGAAGATAGTGTGATTATCAGGATTACCGGGTGTATAGTTTGCTAAAGATCCGGCTTAGATTTCTTTTAAATTGGGACAAACCGGAAGTCGGGACATTATTATTATAAGTAATGGGTAGATAGATATATTAGAAGGGCTGATGTGTACACCTAGGGACCTAAGTATCCAATGCACTTATCCCTTTCCTGTTAGCTTCACTGTGAGACTTCTAAATTTTGCCTTCCCAGGTTTAGTTAAGGTAGGGGATCTTTAACGACTGACATCGCACAGATTCGGGACCATCGCATATAGTCCCAACCGAAGGACGGCGTGCTCAAGGGTTCTAACCCGCGGTCTCTATTCACAACTCTATAAATAATATAAACAACAAGCAAATTTACTGATAGTGTAAAATATGGCATTAAAACTACTATCAAAATGTCAAGAAGGGAGAAACCACACAGTGATGAGGCACTGAGTTGCACTTTTATTTATAATTCACTGTCACTGCTGTACTAAGGAGGTCTCTAGGCCATTGCGCTTAAGGCATCCTTGAGGAAGTGTGGCAAGGACTAGAAGAAATTGGAGGAAAATAACTTTTTGTACCTAGATTTAGCTACTTTGGTGGCGTAGGAAGTGCTGAGGTGAGTATGGAGTGTCTTGTTGGAAATATATAGTAAGGAGCATTGGCTATTGTACGAAGGATTTTGGATTGAAGGGATTGTATGCGCTGGAGATTGGAAACTTTAACAGAGTCCGTAAGTCGGCATCGGTTTCAACACTGCGTTGTATATAAGACGCTTCTTTGTAACAGTTTGTAGCGTCTATTCATTTCTCTCTTCAGTCTCATGTGAGGGTTCCATGTTAGTCGCTTGTCGAGTAAAGGACTTTTTTTTGAAGGGATGGGATATGGGATAACGAACAATTATACTTGATGAAATATATTACAGATTGGTATATTTCCAATATCTCTAGTTAGTTATTGTAACTCTTGCCCGGGCTTTAACTACGAGTGGTCATGAGCCATTCTCTATTGTGGGAGTCTATAATCTTGCCTACCAGGTTGCTACACCTAGGTAAGGGGTCTTGAGTACCTGACATCGTACAGGTTCGGGACAGTCGCTTGACGTCCCATCCTCAAGTGTTTTTCATCTCCCAGGTAAAATAAACTAAGGATCTCGACCAGGTTTCGAACCCGCGATCTTAAGCTAAGTAGGCAAGCATGCTACCTCTTATATCCTAAGGTACCTATGTTGGTACCTCATAGCGTGTGGGGACTCCACAGGTGGAAGCTAGTGTCATTATAACAAAACACATTTCCTGTCGGTAAACTGAAACCTCCGGCCCATCCTCTAAGTGTTCGGCAACACAAGAAAAAAAAAATTATAAAATCCACTTTTTTTTTTTTGGGTACCTTTTTTTTTTCTCTCTTTGCACACACAGAAGGTTTGCTGTTTTGAATTGAATAGCACATCTCCGGAAAATCGTTCTCAGATTTCTATACATTTGTTGCTAGGTTTATCAATAAGCGAGGTAGCCTGTTTGTCTAATGAGCTCAAGATCGAGGGTTCGAGGATTATCTGGGAGTTGAACAATCCTTGAGCACGCCGTCCTTCGGATGGAACTTTAAGCGATAGTCCTACACGATGTCTGTAATTGTTATAGGTGAATGAATCTAGATAGGCAAAATTTAGATCTCCCACAGTAGAGTCGGGTTCATGTCCACCAGTGTGAAGAATGAGCTTTATAGTAGTAGGCGATATGACCTCATTGTTAAAGCCTGGGCATGAGTCATAATATCTAATTATATATGGAGATTTAAAAAATATACTATCCATGAAAGATATAAAATATGAGAGAAGGCACTGGTAGCTCAGTGGTATGCCCTTGCTTTCTCCCAGCTTAAGCACGCCGTCCTTCGGATGGGACGTTAAGCGATGGTCCCGTGCCTGTATGATGTCGGGTACTCGTTAAAGCCTCCTGCCCTAGGTGAATAAAAATTTAGTGTAGAGAAAATTTAGGACTTCCACAGTAGAGTCCTGCTCATGTCCACCAGTCTGACGAAAGAGCGCTCTGGTAGTAGGCGATATGACCCCACCGGCCATGAGTCATAATAACTAACTAAAATCTGAGATTATTAGTTGGCAATTTTATGAAGATCTTTTATACGGGTAGTTACGTTACAAATCCCAATATTTCAATGGACTGTAACTTCATTTAAATATCAAATGTATTATCATAATTCTCAACTTTGATTTACGTTCTTTTGACAAGAAGCCTCATTGCATGATAATGTCATTCATATAAAAGCAAAAAAAAAAAAAAAATGTTTCAACATTTATATTGTCTATGCAAAGAATCAAACAATTATTTACCCTAACAATTACATTACTGACTGTTTTGTATAAAAATTAATAGAGACATCTGAATCTTCATTTTAAATTTCGGCTTTAACTACGATTCATATCGCCTACTACCAGATGCTCTATCGTCGCTCTGATGGACAGGATCCTGACTTTACTATGGGAGCCTAATCTGGTTTAGTAGTCTGGGAGTAGGGGTTTTTAAGGAGTACCTGACATCGTACAGGCCCGGGACCATCGCTTAACGTCCCATCCGAAGGACGGCGTGCTCAAGGGTTTTTCACTTCGGCCTGGTTTCGAGCCTGCGTCCTCAAGCTCAGAATGGGAAGTAGGCTACCTCTGAGCTACAGGCGCTTTCTACATTCATTACATCGGCAGTTATTTGAATTTTTGTGTTAAGGTTTCCCCACTTCCGTCTGGTCGATTTGACTGAAAAAATAATAGGCGTTGTCCTTATGGGGTTTTGGGTACAGATATAAAATTTGATGTCGATGAACCTAATCGATCAGAAGTTATTGTGTTCACAGACAATTTCAGACTGGAAATTTTATTTTAGTTTTTGCAAAAACGGGGTGGAAACTTGAAATTCTGCTGAAAACCCAACATCAAATGTATAGCTGTTGAAATATAAATTCCTTCACAGACATCCTCCGTAATCTCCAAAACCGGTCGACCATTTGCGCTAATATTCAACAGTGGACTTACATTGGGGCTCGTAAATCCTCATACTAAATTTCGTTTCGAAAAATGCATTACATCGGCATTTATTAGGGTTTTTGAATTGAACCCCCCTTCCTTGCGGCCGATATCAATGAAATTTGACTGGTTATGTCCCTCTTTGGGGCTTGACTTTAAATATGAAATAGAGGAGATACATTCATTACAACGGCAGTTATTTAGAGCTTTTGAGCTAAGTCTCACCCTTAATTTCTCCTCCCCCTCGGCCAATATGGCTGAAAATAGGTGTTGTCCTTACAGTGTTCTGGATCCACATATAGTATTTCGTGTTGATACATTTATCCTATCGGGAGTTATCGTGTTCTCAGAGACACAGACATTTTTTTTACATATTTGGAATATGGAATTCCGTTGACCGGTTACATAACTTCCCCTATACTTCGTATAGCTGGGGAAGTAAAAACTGTTTTAACAGACAGCCTGATGATGAGGGCAATCTCGAAAGCCGGTTATCATGAAGTAATAAAACCTGTATAAACAATATTGAGTAAATAGGTCAGAGGAAGCCTATAAAGGGCCAACAATGGGCGGGATCCTTTAGGAAATTGTAGGGAAATGAAGACATTTTGGTATTATTAATGTGAACAGTCCCCTGCCTCCATGATCTACCATCTCCTTCCGTTCAACGTCATCTACATACATATCCTGCTTTAGAATCTACAATTAAAACCAATCCGACAAATGCCTTCTATTCAAATCTCTTCCTCTGACCTAGATCCCCAACTTAACACAAATACAACATAAATTTCCCTAATCAACACTTTTATCCCTTGGAAATGAACTGGCTGGGAGATCTTCATTATCGTAAGAAAAACAAAAAAAAAAAATAAATAAAAAATACAAAAAAAATCTAAAAGAATTAAAAAATTATAATAAAATAAAAATTATTAATTAATAATAAATATTATTACATTTCCTTTAGAAATTGTTTGCCTGTCATCTCCTAAATTTTGCTTTCTACAGTAGTTTCCAAAAAGGGCCCTAATAAAAATATATAGAGAGTTTATGACGTGCAATTTTGAAGAAAGTGATATTCATTACGTTGGTTAATTACACTGTTCGACAAGGGTAAATTTTCTTATATGAAAATACGTTTTTCTGAAGGACTTTCATGTGGGAAATTCAAATCTGAAATCAGAAATTCGCAATCAGGCACAGTTTTTTATTTATACGAGAATATTTGTCTTTAAAAGTGCATTTCCTGAACTCACATCTACATTATTTTCCTGAAAACTGCAGTGATGTTTCCGATGAACATAGTGAAAGGGTTCATAAAGATATAATTACCATAGAAAAGCGGTATGAAGGGAAATGGATGCCTGCAATGCTTGCTGACTACTGCTGGAACATTATTCGAGACTGCAAAATTGAACACAAGAGAAAAAAATGAGCCTTTTAAATTCTTGGGTAAAAGATGATTTTTTTCATATTTTCTAATCTTAAATAAATTTTTTTATACAATATAATATATTATGATGATAATTTACGGGCTCCTTCATGTTTTTGTTTTATGCTGTCTAAAATGTTTCTAAATAATTTTATAAGTGACTAAAATATTGATAGTTGCATGTTTTGCCTTTATAAGTACACAGCGTGGAAATAACAAGTGTAACAATTTTGAAAAAACTGAAATTGCGAGTCCAGGAGGCAATTTCCCATAAGAATCAAGAATGATATCCCCAGAAAAATGAATTTAATTTTTTTTTTGTTGAACAGTGTAATTAATAAATTTAATGTTTTGTTCTCGATTTTATGCTATTCATTTTCCCTGTCCATCAAATGAGAAAATACCTTTGGATTAGATTGAACATTTTTTAGAAAATTTAGAAATATCTGATGGCATCATAATCATATATTTAGTATAATCCAAATGAAATAATTGTTAATTGAAATTTTTTTTATCATATATGTAACGCTGAAAAGGTCTGTGCGTTGTACCGCTATAACTCACGAACTGCTTGATGGATTTGATTAATTTTTTTTTAAATTTGTTCGTCATCGTCTGTGGAAGGTTATAGGCGTATTAGTACCTCAATATCTAGTCCATCCCAGCATCCACCCACGCAATCTTTGTAACTTAAAAACCACTGCAATGATTAACGAGGAATCTTTTTGAATAGATAACTTATTATGTATTTATCATTTATTATTTATCATAAATAATTTACCATTTATTCAATGTATTTAATAATAAAATAAAAATTCTATACATACTGTTACTATTGCATTTCATTATTATCTACGTAACTAATGAGCATGACACCAACACAATATATTTGCCCTATCATACTCTACCACTACGCGAGCGAAGCCGCGGGTTTAGGCTATAGGAGATATTGGGAGAAAAGTCAAAGTTCCCCGGGCAACGCCGGGTATTACTGCTGGTATACGTATATAACCCCCTTCCTTTCGGCTGATTCTGCGAAAACGTATAGATGTTGTTCTTGTAGACGTTACTATGTTGATACAACATTTCGGGACACTTCCACGTCCCTTCTGAGGAAATTAAATTCATTACAATGGCAGTTTTTGTGTTTTATCCCCTCTGATCTCACTTCCCCTTCGACTGATTTGCCTGAGAATCAATATGTATCTTCCTGAAAAGATTTTGAATTTATATATGAAATTTGGTGTCTTTAAATTCATTACAACGAGAGTTATTGTAATTTTTGTGTTAAGAGTCCTCCCTATTCCCCAGATTCTCTTTGGCCGATTTGGTTGAAAACCAATAGGTGACGTCCTAAGAGTGTTTTTGGCTAATACAAATTTTGTGTCCTCACATTCATTCTATCGGGAGTTAACGTGTTCCCAGACACACACAATTTTTTAAGTCATTTTCGGAATCAGGAGGTCGGAAAACATAAAATTCATAACTTTAACAAACAAGACTGGAAAACATAACTTCCTGTAGACTCTCGTTTATCCGGATAAGCGAATTATATAAAAGTTGGAGGGGGCGCCGGTAGCTCAGTGGTATGCGTGCTTATCTTCTGAGCTCAAGATCGTGGGTTCGAAACCCGACCGAGGCCCTTAGTTTAT
Source organism: Aradus depressus (assembly GCA_963662175.1). NCBI lineage: Eukaryota > Metazoa > Arthropoda > Insecta > Hemiptera > Aradidae > Aradus > Aradus depressus. The sequence goes on along the minus strand of OY759224.1, from coordinate 29,619,522 downwards.
TTTATCTGGGAGATGAAAAACACTTGAGGATGGGACGTCAAGCGATTGTCCCGAACCTGTACGATGTCAGGCACTCAAGACCCCTTACCTAGGTGAATCAACCTGGTAGGCAAGATTTTAGACTCCCACAATAGAGAATGGCTCATGACCATTCGTAGTTAAAGCCCGGGCATGAGTTATAATAACTAACTAAAGAAACCCGGCCTGGAAGGTAAAATAAACTTGAGCACGCCGTCCTTCGAATGGGAGGTTAAGCGATGGTCCCGAGCCTGTACGATGTCAGGTACTCGTTAAAGACCCCTGACCTAGGTGAATAAAAATTTAGGGTAGGCAACATTTAGGACTCCCACAGTAGAGTCGGGCTAATGTCCACCAGACTGACGAAAGAGCGCTCTGGTAGTAGGCGATATGACCTCGTAGTTAAAGTTCGGGCATGAGTCATAAAACCTAGTTGGATATTCTCTGTGGAGCATGAAATATCACGTTTATCCGAGAAGGGAATTATATAAAAAATGTTTGATATTCTAGGAAGAGGTGGATTCAATTTCAATTTATCTTAAAAGTAAAAAAAACAATGAGCACGCCGTCCTTCAGATGAGACGACAAGCAATGGGTACTCGTTAAATACCCCCTGAATAATCTGGAGAGGCAACATTTATGACTCCTGGAGTATAGTCAGACTCATGGTCGGCCATGAATCACAATAACCAACTACAAAATTCAATCTATACCTGATCTGTCTCTCATGTTTTCTACAAAAATTTTCCAGAAGAGACATAGTGTACAATGATGATTGGGGTTGGAAGAGACAAAAACGATGTAGGCAATCTGTGTCTTTTTTTCATGACAAAGGGACATAATCCTGAATGGGCCGAGGACAAGGGCAACTTTTTCTGCTAAAACTCCCACCGGCTTCATTTTGCTTCTGTCTTTTGTTCCCAAAGTTCCAACTTTAAATGAAGTTTTCCACATCTAAAAGGTTTTTACATCATTTTTCTCTTCTTTTTTATTCTCTGTCATTTTTATTCCTTCCCCCACCATGCGAGGGAAAGTCTAGAGCTTCATTGGGTACTTTTATATTCATAAAAGTTGAAGGGATTTCATTTGAATTGAGTTTGAAAAAAAAAGTTGTCAGTGAATCATCGAATTATTACTTTTGGTGATTAGTTAATCGATTTGGTACATCGATAGTTGAGCGCCAATGCCTGAAAATTAATAAGTGTCGTCCTTAATATTACGATTGTAGGAGTCCTGGTGGCCGTGTGAGCTATGAGGGTAGGGCTTTGCTTGCATGGACCCATCAAGGGCGCGGGTTCGAATCCCATCTGGGGGAGAGTTTTATTTCATATACATTAATGAATCTTGTGTAAATATGCGCCCCTGTGGTCCCAAAATAATACTTGGGTACATCCTCATCACCTCTAATAACTCAAAGGAAAAAATGTTCAAAAAAATATTCGGCTGTTGGGGTTGTTATCTGAAGCCTCCCTTCTCCCTTTTGGCCGGGTAATTAATAATTGCCGCCCTTATGGTGTTTTGAATTTAAATATATAATTACATATCGATACATATATTACATCGATAGTTATAGCGGTTTTTTGAGTTGAGCAGTAGTTGTCATCCTTAGAGGTTTTGGAAATTACATATGAACATTTGGTTCGATACATACATTAGGTACATCGATAGTTATGAGGTTTTTTGAGTTGAGCAATAGTTGTCATCCTTAGAGGTATTGGAAATTACATATGAACATTTTGCTTCGATACATACATTACATCGATAGTTATCGCAGTTTTTTGAGTTGAACAGTAGTTGTCATCCTTAGAGGTTTTGGAAATTACATATGATATTTTGGGTTGATACATTCATTACATCGATAGTTATCGAGGTTTTTTGAGTTGAGCAGTAGTTGTCATCCTTAGAGGTATTGGAAATTACATATGAACATTTTGGGTCGATACATTCATTACATCGATAGTTATCGAGGTTTTTTGAGTTGAGCAGTAGTTGTCATCCTTAGAGGTTTTGAAAATCACACATGAAATTTTGGTGATAAATTCATTACAATGGCAGTTATTGGAGTTTTTGGGTTAAGCCACCCCCTTCATCCCCCCTGACTTGACCGATTTAGCTGAAAATCAATGTGTCGTCCTTATGGGATCTGGAAACAGCAGTTATTGTGGTCCTTCAACCAAAATGTGTGAAAATCATTCTTTTTTTTTTAGCGTATTCATGAGAGTAGACATTCTTATACGCTTTGCCAGTATGAAATAGAGAGAGTGATCTGTAAGGATGATTGTTATAAGAAAGTTGTGTAATGGCCACAGTTAGTTATTATGACACATGCCCGGGCTTTAACTACGTCATATCGCCTACTACTAGAGCGCTCTTTCGTCACTCCGGTGAACATGAGCCCGACTCTACTATGGGAGTCCTAACTTTTGTCTACCCAAAGTTTTTTATTCATCTAGGGGTCATTAACGAGCACTTTACTAGTAGTAAATTTAGTATGAGGATTTAGAAGCCGCCCTTATATTTCTTTTTAGCCCAAAATTTGATATGATTCACCGATGACATTGTTATTCTAAGGAATATTTTCATACAATCACATAAATTAAACATATGCTGCACAATAATGAAATTTATGTAACTCGTTCCATCGCGCTTTGCATTTAACTCTAATATTTTAAATTATTTTTTGTAAAATTTTAAACTAGTTGTCCCTAACCATTACATGGAAAAAAAGTAATAAACATATTTTTTGGTGTTTTCAAAATTTAATATAGGATTGATGAGAAGGGACGGGCCGCCATTCCAGATGAAATTACCCGACTAATGAATATTTTTTCTGAAGAAAACAGATTTTCTTCTTTGTTATTTCATTTTTCTTCCTGAAGGTTACGCTTCTATAGTCTTCGGAGGGGGGTAAATATTTTCAAATCTTTGAAATTTTATATTTTTAAAATAATATATTTTTTCCATTCCAAGCTTTATAAAGTGATTTTTGAGTTTTCTTCACGGATGGAATGTTATTTTTTCCGAGCCTCTGATTTCAAAAAATGTTGTCGGTGAATCACTAGTATGTAATATACTTCCCCAAAACGTATTAATCAATTAATTTTTCACTCCCCCTCCAAAACCAGTCGACACTTTGCGCTAATATTCAATAGTTGACTTACATATGGAGCTCTTAAATCCTCTTAAGCAGTTATAAGGATTTTTGAAATGAGCCCCCTCCCCTGAACCCACCCTTCCTTTCAGCCGATATCGCTGAAATTTGACAGGTTATGTCTCCATTGAGTTCTAACTTTAAATATAAAATTTCATGTCGATGGGCAGTTTTTGAGTTGAGCCCGCTCTCTGATCCCTCTTTTCCCTTCTCGCAATTCCGCTGAAAATTAGTAAGAGTTGATCTTATGGGGTTACGGTCACACATATAAAATTTTCTGTAGATACATTCATTCTGTCGGTAGTTACTTTGGTCAAAGAAAAACATACGATTTTTTTTATCATATTTGGATCTGGAATTCGAAAAACATGAAATTTCGTTGAAAAATCTGCTTCGAATTTCTGACCGATTACATAACTTTTCCTATACTTCGTATAGCTGGGGAAGTAGTATAATAAATAAATTTGGAGTAGGCAAAATTCAGGACTCCCATAGTAGAGTCGGACTCATGTCCACTAGAGTGACGAAAGAGCGCTGTTGTAGTAGGCGATATATATATACCCAGTAAAACCTCGATTAACCGTGTCTCGATTTACCGTGGTGCGTAAGCAGTAAGTATAGGTTCCTAGAAACTTAGTGACAGAGTAGAGTGACAACGAAGACAGTTTTGGCGCTAAAGAAGAAAACATTCAGACAAGTCAAGCAATGGAACCTGTTCATGTCCTCCTCAACTTCTGCAAACAGGAAAATGTTGACTCCATGACGTCATGAATTGGAGAAATACTAGAACTGAAGTATGAAAAATCATTTCGAACTGCAAAAAACAAAGAAGGATTACTTCATATTTCAAGCCCTGATAACGTTATAACATGACAATGAACACTCATATGTAATTTATGGTTTCCAGATTTACTTTGTGAAGCTCCATTCTAGGAATAGATAATTAAAATACACAATTTCTTTGTCAAACTTCACTAGGTATATATTCTCAAATACTCAACTAGTTTCGCCGTGTTGAGGCATTATCAAGACTCTAAAAAAAAAAAAAACCTCCATAACTGTACCTTCTACCCTGTCAACCAATTCTGTCAGTTTGTAAGTGACTCTTGATAATGCCTTAACACGGCGAAACTAGTTGAGTATTTGAGAATATATAGTGAAGTTTGACAAAGAAATTGTGAATTTTAATTATCTACTCGTATGTAATTCGTTAAATAAAAAGTGTCTCGATTAACCGTGGTTTTCATTTATCCGTGCGACCTCTCCCCCACATTACCCCGGATAATCGAGGTTCTACTGTATATATATATTTATATATTCTAGACCTCACAACGAGAAATAGTAAGAATGGTTTAACTCAGTCCTGTTGAGCTGGAACAAAAAAAAACCTAGATTAGACATTGAGAAGGAAGGAATTAGAAGAAGGCCTTCTTAGAAGGGCTGAGTGTGGTATTACAAAGGGACCGACCTTTACAGGTGGTGATGGAAGAAGTGCATCGGTCCGTGAGACGACCATACCATCCGTCACTTTGATTGGGTCCATACCAGGGCTCCAGGGCTACTGGGCTACACTCCTCAGTCTAGGGTCCATCTTAGATACTAAAGGGAGACGGCTGAATTAGCCATCTCTACCATCTAGGATACGAGAACATAGGATGAGAGTAGGGATCGAACAAATCCTAACTGTAAAGAGGGCGCCGGTAGCTCAGTGGTATGCGTGCTTGACTTCTGAGCTCAAGGTCGTGGGTTCGTAGCCCGACCGAGGTCCTTAGTTTATTTTATCTGGGAGGTAAAATAAACTTAAGCACGCCGTCCTTCGGATGGGACGTTAAGCGATGGTCCCGAGCCTGTACGATGTCAGGTACTCGTTAAAGACCCCTACCCTAGATGAATAAAAATTTAGGGTAGGCAAAATTTAGGACTCCCACAGTAGAGTCGGGCTCATGTCCACCAGAGTGACGAAAGAGCGCTCTGGTAGTAGGCGATATGACCTCGTAGTTAAAGCCCGGGCATGAGTCATAAAACCTAACCTAACCTAACTGTAAAGAAAGATACGAAGGATTGATAAGGGTATTAATTTTACTTCCCCAGCGCAGAATTTATTAATATTTGCCAGCCGGCTTTCGATGTTGCCCTCATCATCATGCAGTCTACAAAAAAATGATTTAGCAACAAAGAAACAGGTTCTGTTGATTAAAATCCATAAAATTAACCAACAGAACCTGTTTCTTTGTTGCAAAATGAAGGGTTTTTTGTAGACTGCTTAATGATGAGGGCAACCTCGAAAGCCGGTTAGCTAATATTAATAAAATTTGTGAAAGGTCAGACTATATTTTATTTTACACTAGAAATAATCACTTCTCACTACATCAGCCATCTTCATATTAGGTATAATGTAAGTTATGTAATCGGTAAGAAATTCGATGTTTTCATTTTTCGATATTCATAGTTAGAATGAATATATCGACACGAAATGTTATATGTGTATCCAGGACCCCCAGAAATAAGGAAGACAATATTGATTTGTAGTCAAAAGGGATGGTGGAATAAGGAGCAACACAAAAAATGGTGGGTAGTCGTTAAAGAGTAGAGTCGGGCTCATGTCCACCAGAGCGAAGATAGAGCTCTTTGGTAGTAGGCGATGTGACATAGTAGTTGTTGCCCGGGCATGAGTCTTAATATTTAACAAGAATAGATACAGATAGAGTTACATATTTAGTTATTATGACTCATGCCCAAGCTTTAAGTAGAAGTAGGGATCTATCGATACAGGTAAATACAAGTAAAGTATCGATACTTTTATTATACATCTAGTACTTTTGGTATCGATACTTTTATTTTGATACCAAGTAGGTATCGAATAGATATTACTTGTATCGATTCAAAGTAGTCGTTTCAAATTTCAACAATTAAAAGAAATTATATAAATTTTTCAATTCATCGTTCACCGTTTAACTTCTTACAATTTTCTTTTATTTGTTCTTGCAATAAAATACTGAACTCAAATTACGGTCCACGGACAAATGATATATATCGATGGTGATAACCTCATGTGTGATATGATCACGCAGTCTGCATGATGCGTTCTTATTTCTTAGCTTATTTACATTAAATGGTTTATCGTTTGTGAAGGTATACGTTAGTTTAATTTTGTACAGAACCGTGAACATGATTACGAATTCACCATTTTATTTTTACATTCTATAGGTTATAAATTATAATGCCTCGTCTACGGCGAAAGTGTGGATTTATTACAATAAGAACGATTCGATCTCAGCGACTTGCAAAAAGTGTTTTAAAAAAGTGAAATATTATGGGAACACGAATAGTCTCCAGTAGTTTTATATACTTAGTAAAAATAAATTGTATGTTTATTTTCTAAGACTTTTTATTATTTTCGGTACCTATGTTCTAAAAAATATGAATTTTATTCGATTTGATTTATTTGTTTCTTATGCCCACTACAATATCTCATTTATACCTTTCAAATTTTATTGTTTTTTATTATTATTATATTGTAACGTTCTATGTAACCTTACATGGATGTATGTAAAGAAGAGGGGAGAATGTACTGCTGGGCACACCACGCCTACTGTAGTGGGAGTAAGGTTGCATAAGGGTTACCCATATTGCGTATAAGTAAATATAATTAATTAATGTACTGATGATTGGTATGCATAAAACAATATACTGTATTATTATGTTTTGAATCTGTGATATCAGAAATCTGTTAAAAAAAAAAAAAAAAATGTTAATTGTTTAAGAAAAAATTATAAATACAATGCGACTTGTGGCCAATGACGTGGCGTTGTTCTATATAGAGTTATATATAAGAAAAAATGTGTCTGTGAAGTGAAATCGTTTGTCTGAGGACATAGTGCAAGGATGGGGAGTGTCCCGGAATGATGAATGGTCAAGCGATGACTCCTCATTGCGCAAATGGTACCACAAAAGGATCATCAGAGCATCAGTTGGGAATATCTTTCAAGCCTTTTTTTTTTTTTTTTTTTTTTTTGTTTTTTTTTTTTTGTTTGGCTTTATGTACGGTGCATATTAGCCATGTCAATGTGTTATATATAATTATTTAAGACATCCATGGCCCCGGGAGTGAGTTTTATCTACGAAATAAAACTCACTCCCGGACGGGATTCGAACCCGCAAACCATGGTGAGACCATGCGACCAAAGCCCTCCGCTCTAGCCCGCACGGCCACCATGGCCCCCCTTTCAAGCCTTAAGATGTGGTAAAATTTATGTTTTGTACACCATGTAACTAACCCTTTTTTGAAAAAAAAAAAAAAAAAAAAAAAAAAAAAAAAAAAAAAAAAAAAAAAAAAAAAAAAAAGTTAATTGTTTAAGAAAAAATTATAAAGACAATGCGACTTGTGGCCAATGACGTGGCGTTGTTCGTGTTAGGAGTGCAAGTTGAAAGGGTATCAGTGGAGTTATATATAAGAAAAAATGTGTCTGTGAAGTGAAATCGTTTGTCTGAGGACATAGTGCAAGGATGGGAATGATGAAAAAAAAAAAAAAAAAAAAAAAAAGAATATAAAATGTAACCTCTTATCATGTGATTTTTACTTTCAACCGTATAATCTCATATTTTATTAATTTAAATGGTTTAAGAGCCGTTACATAATTGGCTCCCGAGAACAGGGACTAAATTAAAATTAATTAAAAATATAGCGTATAAGAACCGTTATAATATATTATACATGGTTTGAAATTAAATACAACGAACTACTAGATTCAGTCGATACGAGTAAGTATTGAGTAGTATCGAAAGTTCTATTCGATACTACTCATGAGTAAAAGTATCGATACTATGTGGTATCGATTGAACCCTAGAGTTCCGAAGTAGAAAGTCATATCGCCTACTACCAGAACTATTGAGGGGACCTTGAAACTTGAGTTTCCGTTGAAAACTCGATCTCGGATTGTTATTCACGACTACCAATACTAAAGACAAGAGAGAAGCGTGTATGTTAATAGGCAGTTTCCTCCTGGTTTGACAAGAGACCCCCCTGTTTATGACACGCGGTAGAGCGGTAGTCACTCGACCATGACACAGGTCTGATGTCATGTAATTAGTCAGTTAGATCGTCAGTCAGAGTTGTTAGCCATTGTACACTTATAGTCTGACAGGTCTCTAATAGGCTCGGCTCCTATACTTGTATTATAAAGACTGCCTATTAGAATCAATTAGAGACCACCTCCTACGTCACTTAACACAACTAATTCCGTCTTCCTTTCTTAATTTATTCTTTTTATATCCTCGCTAATCGAAATATAGAGGAGGTTATGTAATAAGTAAGAAATTTGAGAAATTTCATCGACAACGAATTCGGGATTAAGCGATGGTCCCGAGCCTGTATGATGTCAGGTGCTGTTAGTTATTATGGCTCAGACCCAAGCTTTCTATTAAGTCATATCGCCTACTACCAGCTCTTTTCTCACTCTGGACATGAGCCCGACTCTACTGGGGGTCCTAAATTTTGCCTATCTAGGTTCATTCATCTACATATAACACGTACAGACATCGTATAGGACTATCGCTTAAGGTTCCATCCGAAGGACGGCGTGCTCAAGGATAATTCACCTCCCAGATAATCCTCGAACCCTCGATCTTGAGATCGTTAGACAAACACGCTACTTCACTTATTGATATTTTTTTGATATAATAATATCGATAAATTCAGCAACAAATGTAGGTCCAATATTAAACAATAAAGAATCGTGTTATATCCAAAAATATTATTTGATACAAAGCTTTCATTTTTATTTTTTGGGCAGAGTTCCTCCACACCTTAAACGTCAGTCCAATGTACGTTATTGTTTTATTTATTCATTTATAATTTTTTATTTATCTAGACTTTTTTATTTATCTAGACTTTTTTATTTATCTAGACTTTTTTATTTATCTAGACTTTTTTATTTATCTAGACTTTTTTATTTATCTAGACTTTTTTATACATTCATTAATAATTGATTAATATATATATATATATAATTTATCATATATTGTTATAGTACTTTGTTTTCTATATCTCGCACATTGGGACCTGATGATGGGACGTAAGAACGTCCCGAACCATCGTTGGTATGAAGAAACTTCCGAAGAGTTTTTTTTGAAAAATCTTAACCTTTTTATTAAATTTAAAAATGTGTCTACTTATTATAAACGTATCTTGTATTAATTTTTTTTCATACTCATATATTTTTAAGTATTTATTTGTTCAGTTTTTATTAATTTCATTTTACTTTTTTTAATAGTTTTGTTATTACTACTAATCATAGATGTGTTAGAATCAACTAGTTATAAATCTAATTTATAAGCTATCTTAATGTATAAATTCTTTTGACGTATCCTATTGCTATGTATTGGGTTAATGGAAATAAATTTATTATTATTATTAGATTGTGCTATTCAACTCAAAAGAGCAAACCTTCTGTGGACGCAAAGAGTTGTTATAAAAGCAAAATTTGTTATTTCAGAATCATCATTTTCAGAATCATCATTTTCGGAATCATTAGATCGGAAAAGATGAAATTCCGGTGAAAACACATAATCGAAATTATGAACGATTTACCTATTTTTTTATATATATACTTTGTAATATACTGACGAATTTTTTAGAAAATTTTTTTTTCCCCCTCGAACTCATTTTTTCCATAAAATTATGATAATTCTGTAAATGTAGCGAAAAATACTGTTATGAGCAAATGATCTGTGTTAATGGACTGTAAAATGAAAAGTCCCAAGAAATGTCTAGGAATTTCACATGAAAAACAAATTACAAAAATGGTTTGTTTTCTACCAGATTTATGTTGTGTTGTCGTGAAGTTGTCAGGGAGTATCTGTTGTTTTAATCACTTTGTTTTGAAATTTGATAAACTTAGGTTTGTCACACAAAGTTCTCACATTAAAACAACCCAAAACAAGCCCCGAAATTAGATTTTTCGTCAAGTTTCCTCCACAATATTAAGTTACTCTGTTTAACTTTGTATCGTTAATCTTTTCACTTTCTTAGTTGTACGCAGTATAGCAAAAGTTTAAAAATTCGATGTTTATTTTTCGTCGAAACTTTATGTTTTCCTTTATGTTTTAAATATTAAAATTAAAAAAAAAAAAAAAAATCGTTAATCACCGAAAAACGTAGTTCTTCAAATTAAATTAATTATCTAAATTTTCGCTCTTACTCTAAAAGCAATCGATCATTTGGAGTTTTGAATCCTCGAATAAATTTTGTTATTTATATCGACAGTTTTTGGGGTTTTTGCATTGTGCCCCCCTTCCCTTCTGCTGAAAATTGATGTCATTCTTATGCGATATATTTATGACAACGGTGGTTATTAAACTTTGTTGTGATAAGCCTCCCCGTAATCTGATCCTCTCCTTTAGTCGATTTGGCGTCGTCTTCTGAATACACATTGTAACCGCACTCTGGTTCGTCTGGAACATTCGAATTCGTCGAGAAAATGGACTTCCAGAAATCGCAGACTTCTTGAAGAAAATCATCATTTCACCACACTGTGTATGACAAACTTAAAATGTACCTCTTTTTTTTCTTTTTCGTTTTTTTTACTTTAGCATTGAGCCATTAGCCACTTCAAAAATAACATTAAGGCGTAGTCAAGGTCCACGCCGTAGATTTTTTGTGAAAACGTCGGGATAAAATCATTTTTCATTTTCTTTTCGTTGCTGCCGTAGCTCTTGCATTTGCTTAGCACTAGAATTTTTAGGTTTTTAAATTCCTTTTGATGCGATCTTTCCTCTGATTTGCGTTTTCTATAATTACGCGCATATTTACGATTCATATGAGGCGACATCTTTAATTTTTTTGCAATTTTCAATTGAATACCGATTTTTACATATATTTCGGCGAATATTTTTATTGTTTCAGTTCTCCTCAAGCTATTCACAATGACACCCGAATCAACGTCCTATCTAAACGAGTTAACACGCCTCACTAATTTCTAATTTTACACAACGCTAATTCGCAACAATCGTCCGCCGACGCCCACACTAGCCCGATAACGTCACAGGCAAAACAAACACGTACAGACATGCTCTATCCATTGTGACCTCAACTGTTGTTATCGCATTATTAGTCTCGTAGTTATTATCGATTGAAATCTGATGGTATTTTGTAACACAAGAAAGTTTGACCGGCGCTATCACTGTGCTAACGAGCGAATAGACGTTTTCACGTCAAAACAATTTTATATATGAATGGTCTCTAAAAAGTGAAATTAAAAATCCATGCATATCTCCTGGAAAAATGAATATAAATTGTCGGAATGGAGATTGGGAAGTCTGAGCAGGTCCATGTAACTTGGGTTATCCTTTGTGATCTTCCGGACCTTATCTATAAATTTGGTCCTTGCTTTCGAATATTTACTGCAACACATGATAATATGCTCTGGATCCTCGGTCATTGCACAGTACTCACAGAAAGGAGTCTCACTTTTGCCGATCCTATGCAAATATTTACGACAAAGTGCATGATTTGATCTGACTGCAGAGATTTTTAACAAATCTTCGAGATCTGTATTCTTTTTGTTCCTGTGCAGATTGTTTTTTTTTTTTTTTTTTTTTTTTTTTTTCTCTGAGATTCGCTTCATCGCTATCCTATCAGCATATTAGCGCTTTTCGCTCTAATATTTGGTGAGAAATTCAATTTTGTTCAATCATGGTTTAAATGGATTTAGATGAGGAACGTTCATTATCGAATCGCCTAGAGGCTGAAGTGCTGCGCTGTCATACCGAGTTAAATAACAGAGCGGTGAAATTACTCCGTTATTACTCCCGTCAGAATCTATAAATTGAGATGGGACGTTAACTGTGGCCGCTTCCTTGGTGGCCACAACTGATCAGTTGTCCTTTAACCTCCAAGCCGTGTGGGTGGGATGTGCCACTGATGACTCACGCTATCTAGGCTGCAGCCTATGAAGCCGCACCACAAAGGAAAACTTTAAATATTTCAATGCTAAAGAATTTAAATACTGATTTTTGCATATAGACATAAATCTCAACTTTGTGTTCTTTAAATAATAGTTGTTCATATTATAGTTTTAGTTAGTTTTTAAAGGTCTTTATATCAGTTCACTGTATGATCAGTCAGTTCTAACAATTACAATATAATATAAAGCCAATAAAACAAAATTTTCGTTTACACAGACTGTACACGTCAAAAACAATATTTTTTGTGTTACGTAACCTTAAATGAACAATTTATAATATTTTAGACTATGGGACCTATGCTGTTCATAGTTATTAACATAAGGGATAATTCAAATATTAAGCTAGACTAGTTGTTCATAGCTGATTAAATAGCTTAATGATTTTATTTTCGTTCCATTTTTATTATTTCATCAATTCATTATCTTCTAAATATTGTATAGCAAAAAATTGTCTACAATTTAATAATAATTTTCAAATGTTTTTTTCTTGGGTTTTAGAAAATTTATCTAAAATGCGATTTTTGCAGATTAATTTTTGAATAATAACCTGCACCACAGATTATTCAGCCTAGGGTTCTACAGATCCTATATACGGCCCTAGGGGTCTACAGATCCTAAATACGGCCCTAGGGAAAACAACGATCTTTGAAGGATGTTGGAACCCGGAAGAACGGTGAGATCAGAAGAACGAAGCTCATCGGACGAACGAAGACAAAGCTGAACGGGGACACTGGCAGATAGCAAGTCTTCTGCGACTCAAGAAAGCCAAAAAAGGAAGGAGGGCCGTAATAAAATACGACAGACATAGCTCAGAAGAAGCGTGCTTGCCTACTGAGTTCAAAATCGCGGTTTATATTTTTGATTTTCTGAAAAGAAGTGATTTTCAAATTCAGTAGTTTGTATTTCTATGGCCGATATACGAAGATAACAATCTTTCCACTCAATGAATACTCAAAAAGGATATTTGAAAAGGAGTATCTGTTGGGTGTCGTAATAGGAAGTTGATGGTGCGTACAAAAGCCTTGCCGTACTCCACTTCCTGATTCAATTTCAATGGGGCTTTTTGGAGGGGCTTTTCGGAAGTGGGGGATGCGGAGAGGGGTGGAGGCAGCATTTGGTCGGAATATAACTGGGAGGCGGATTACCGGGCAATGATTCAGCACCCCCCCCTCCCCAAGACCAAAACCAATATCCCGAGCCTCTGGTGAAGGGTCGTAGAGGGGGGCGTTCTGGGTAATCTTTTTAGGGCGGGTGAGTCAAACCAAGGATGACTACCTACCCCCAAACCCTTCCACTATGAAATAGTACCCCACCAAGTGGGTCTGACAGAGCAATTTCAACTAATGAGAATAGCAGACTGGAAAATTAAGGAGCCCTGGTATGTAGAGAAGGGAGTTTTGTCCTCCAAGGAGGTGTTACATTCCATTTAATTATTAAATTTTGGAATAATTAAACATTCCAAAAGACTTGTATGCATCATTAACTTTCTAAATTTGGTTGGTTTAATATACTGGACAAACCGAATTGAGGAGTTGAATTGCTGGAAGGGTCTATACGCCAAAAAGTAAATTGTTAAAAAATAAAAAAAAATTTACCAAAATTATCAAAAAATTACCGATCAAAATGTTTTCCGACTTCTAGATTCCAAATATGAATAAAAAGTCTATGAGTCTGTGAAGACGATAACTCCCGAAAGAATTAATGTATTGACACAAAAATTTATATGTGAATCCAGAACCCTTTAAAGACGACACCTATAGTTTTTCAGCTAAATCGACCAAAGGGAAGTGGGAGATCAGAGGGGAGCTCAACTCAAAAACCCAATAATTGCCGTTGTAATGAATTTTTCGACATGAAATTTCATATTAATTTTTAGAATTTGGAGGGGGGACGAAAAGTTAATTGATTAATTCGTTTTGGGGAAGTACATTGGCCGTGACTCACCGACAACTTTTTTCTGTGTTGTCATAAATAAAAATATATCTTTTTGAAAAGTATTTTATTTTAATTTTATTTACATATTTATAACGGCATAACATTGGCCATTAACAATTGCGATAACTAGTGCAGTGTCGGGTGCGTGGCTGTACTGCTGAGGTACGTGACCGAAGAGGAGTCCAGGCTAGTCCTGGAGCAGGTCCCTCTGCCATATCCGCTTGAGGCGTCGTGGTGGATTTGTGGAGAGGGTGTTTGTGGATAATTCTTGTATAAGTGGATTGGAGTGAAGATGGAGTTTGTCGTGAAAATGTTGATAGCGTGTCCTGATAACAGACGGTACAAATGGGATGTTGAGGTCATTATGTAATGTGACGTTGGAATCGTAAAATGGCGCGAAGTATAATGGATTGTATTGACTGAAGACGTTGTATGTTTGATTTTTTGCCTCTCCCAACTTCTTTTGATTTCTCTACAAATTCTGTTGAAATTTAAATATTTAAGTTCATTTTAGCTAAAATTGCCGAAGCACGTAGATACAAAATGACCTTATCTAAAACACTTGGTTGTGTTGATCAAGAAATAATGTCATTTTCCTTCAATTTTCATCGCTCCCAGAGGGTTTTTCAAGAAACCAAACTACAAAGAAACCGGCGGGAAAATTCAAATAGATTTTTTTATATGGGATCGGTAAATATCCTATTTTCTACATCAGTCATACCAATATTTCGTCTGGAGTATTATCTAAAAAAAACTTTTTGCGGTGCAACTAATTTTTTATAGTTAACCACACATGACCTATTTCTATAACTATGTTACCCAATTTTATTACTATTATTTATTTTTTCTAAATCTAATTATGTTTTGTTATTATATTCATACCCCGACTTTCACATTCTAGAGGTAGACCGCAATGTGCCAGTCTCACATACGAAAATTATTTTGAGGAAATGGTATTATGCAGTATATTTTTTTTTTCAAATTTGAAATTTCATGTCGATATATTAAGTAGTTATTGGGGTTTTTGAGTTGAGTATCCTTCTGATCCCCCCTTTCCCTTCTACCGATTCCGCTGAAAATTAATAACTGTCGCCCTTATGGAGTTTTCAATTCACATATGAAATGTGTCAATACATTCATTCTATCGGTAGTTATTAGAGTTTTTGAGTTAAGCCTTCCCTCTAATTCCCCCTTCCATCTTGTCGATTTGGCTGAAAATCAATTGCAGTCGTCGAAAAAGGGTACCAGATTCATTAATAAAACTTCTTAATACATTCATTCTATCGCGAGTTATCGTGTATCACAGACACATCGACATATTTTTTTACTTCTCCAGATATACGAAGTATAGGGGAAATAAAGTAATCGGTCAAAAATTCTATGTTTTCCGACCTGTAGATTCTAATATGAAAAAAAAAAAATTTCTGTCTACCTGTAAATGAATATACTGACACGAAATATTATGTATGAACCCAGAACCCTCTAACAACGACACCTATTGTTTTTCAGTCAAATCGACCAAAGGGAAAGAGGAAATAAGGGGGGAGAGGCTTAACATAAAAACTCCAATAACTGCTGATATCTACTATCGACACAAAATTTAGTATGAGGGTTCAGGAGCTCCTATGTAAGTCATCTGTTGAATGTTGACTGTATAATCACCCGGTGATTCACCGACTATTTTTCTTTTTCATTTTTGGAATCAGGTGGAATCAGGAAGCAATGAAATTCTGTTGAAAACTCTGAATCTTTGACAGATTACATTATTTCTCCTATCCTTTGTAAAGCCGTGAAAGAGAAAACAATTAAAAAAAATATTTTAGAAATAAATAATGAAAGTAATTTATTTGGCCCGGCATTCTAGTGCCTTTTACAAAAGTAATAATAAAAAAAAAAAAAAAAAAAAAAAAAAAAAAATAATAATAATGATAAATAAAACTAAAATCTAAGCTAAAATATCCTGTGGGAGTCTGGGTGGCAGTCGGCGATGTGCAGTGGGCTGTCCAATATTGAAGTGGACAGCTCCAGGGCTGAGGGGCAGGTTCTGGAGGAACGTCTCAGTCAGAGATCACAGGACGGTGTCCATGGAAGCTATGTCCAGTATATTTTAGAGAAAACCATCTACATATTTGGAAATTTTTTTAATTGAGAATGATAAAATTGTTGATTTTTTCCAGCATTTTTTCCAGTCGTGTCTTCTTTATTGACAATATTTTGTGACACTTACACGTCCCTTCTTCAGGTCACTATGAACAAAAGGGGTTCATTGTGACCAGAAGAAGGGACGTGAAAGTGTCACGAAATATTGTCAAAAAAGAAGACACCTCAAGAAATACAAAGATAAAATTATTTACTGAAGGGCTCTCCCCTCCTATTTTGAATAAATATGTCACCCAAATTGATGGGTATGTTTATTTATGACTGAATAAATAATCCACAATACAGGCGAGTATGTATCTATTCACTATTTTCCAAGAGTACACGCTTGTTGACCCGGCCAGTTCAAAGGGCTTTGAGGAAATTCACCGGTTGAACAAATTCTAGGAGACACCTCATGAACTAGATGAAGTGTAGGAGACGTTATATAATAGGTCGGTTGGGTTTACATGAGTTTAAGTAAAATAATTATAATATCGGTAATTTAAGAAAATATAATCGTATGAAAATCCAAGATCGAGTTTTCAGTGGATTTTAATGTTTCAAGTTCCCATGAACACATTTTAACCAATTTAGTAATGATGTCTGTCTGTGTGTTATCGAAATTTGTGAGAGCTTTATCTAGGGAACGATTTTATATATATATATATTTTTTTTGTCTACTATTTATAAAGATACAACTGATGCAGAGTGCAACAACCAGCATCTATGATCCATATGTACGGTGGCTTGAATGGTATATGAGAGGAAGGCCACTGGTAGGTCCTGGGGACGAATATATATCTTAATTAAAAAAATAAATAAATAAAATGATAATAATAAAATAAATAAAAAGGAATTGAAAGACAATTTTGATGGATGGGTAGTAAGAGAGATAATAAAAGTAAAGGAAAATAATGTTGAAAAATATTAATAACGAATATGATTCAAGATGGAAGTAAGTCGCGGTTTCATCTTCTCTTCAACCTTCGTGGGGAGTTATGTGGTGAGTGCTGTGAATATAATGTACGTATTTCTGGGTTTTTATTTATATAAAACCGTATGTAATCAGTTTATATATAGTTATTGTCAGGGGCGTAGCAGTATTTTGAGCAGGGGGGGGGGGGGGGGGGGCAAAGTTAGGTTACAGGAGGGGGGGGGGGGGGGGGGGGTTAAAAAGTAAATTAATTTTTTTTAGCTAATTTCAAAAATTCATTTAACATATCAATTAATACATTTTTCTAGTCTGGCGGGGGTAAAATGTTTTCTTACATGTTTTCCAAGCATTTTCACCTTTAAAATTTGAGATGTTTGATGGGGTACCATCTTTTTGTGCCATGGGAGCTTGGACTATTAGGTTATCTGTCTGAATCTCTAGGCTCTTCAATTCAATTATAAAATCATTCAAGATACTTACTAAAAAAACTTCCTAATATCCATGCTAATTTTAATAATTTTATGCAAATATGGAAAACAGTCAAAACGGAACGGAACTGTTAGACGAAAACTTCGTCAAAACCTCAAAACAAACTGTCACGTGAACACAAACACAGTGAACAGTTACAGCACATGGCCTGCGGCCTGCACTTACAACAGCTGATTGCTGATTTAGGAGTCAGAAGAACGGGAAATTTGATGATCCTATGGTAACTTGCAAGCAATGCATTTTTAATAAAAACTATTTTTTTAGTTTATTTAATTTTTATATTTTTATTTCTCTGGCCAGGGGGGGCTGCGCCCATGGTTATTGTATGTATCATGAGATCGTTGTGAAGTGTTCTGTTGTTTATGTTCGGTGGGCACTGTGTTATCAGTCAGGGTTTTTGACTGAAACGCCTAAATTCCTTTTATGTTGGATGTTTTTGCTGAACCGTATATCTGTGATCCGTATGTCCATAATGGTCTCAGTAAGTAAGTGTAACAGTTCCTTTTTTGTGTCAAGTCTAATTTTGATCGTTTATTTAGAAGTCCGTACATTATTTTGAGTCAACGGTTCAGCGTATTTCTTGTTGAACTGAACCGTAGACCCAAAATACTCTATATGAACTTGAAAATTGAAATGAAGATATCACGCTAACTTCGGTATGAATAGATTTTGACTAAAATCGGACAACAATTTGACCACTTTTCTTCGGAGCCTAAGTACATTTTGCAAAATACCGCTTGTATTTATGACCTAATCAAAAATCTTTTCAAATAAATAAAATACTCATTTTATATTATATACTATTTTTCGCAGGTTGCTCGGTTTGCGAGATAAATTCCTTAAAAACCCTTCTAAAACATAGTTTTGAAACCATTTTTTTAACTCCCGACGCAAAAGGAGGGGTGTTATAAGTTTGAAGTCTTTGTCTGTGTGTGTCTGTTTGTGGCATCGTAGCTCCAAAACGGCTGAACGATTTCAAAGCGTTTTTTTTTGTTTCAATAGCTGGTATTTGCGAGATGGTTCTTGGTGGAAATCGGGAATGCCGTTTCCATGATCTTCAAGTTTCATCAGAGCCTGTGTGGGGATCTCGGCCTCTATTACAGCTAGAGACTTGCAGTTTGAGTTCAAATGTTTATAAAGCCAAGCCCCTTCTCACCAAGCCTCCCCCTAAGCTCCCCCCCCCCCCTCCAAAAAAGCCCTCCCACTAAATTTTCAGTAAAAAAATTAAACAACATTTTTTTTTTTAATTTGACTTTTATTTAAAACACCAAAGACCAGACTTTTTTTTTATTTTTAAAATTTTATTAATTTAATCTTTAGACGTTTGCTTAAAAATTGTTTTTTACTAAAAATATTTTCTTATTAAATAAATATGCGAAATATTTCTAATTAATTTTGAAATTATAACGGTCGGAAAACAAGAAATTCTAGTGATATTTCAATATTGAATTTTAGACGTGAATTTCTCAAGAGACAGAATATTGAGACAATTTTTTACTGTGAAGGCAGGTTTAGAGGAGGGTAGCCTGGCCGTGCTGATGATCTTCTCTGTGAGCTTATCTCAGAATTGGTCTCTTTGTGAGAGGGCCTTTGACGGGGACGGAGCTGTCATCAGGCCGGGTGATGAACGATGCAACTCCCGGGGCCCATTCTAGCACAGAGACCATCCTCACGGAGTCCAAACAAAACAGACTAACTTGATTAATGCATCTGACGCACAAATCCCAGCTCAGACACGACTCCCCCCCCCACTCAACCTAAATTGTAGGATGTTGAATTTCAAAATTCAAATTTATTTATTGTTTATAGGATTGAATTTTTGATCGATTACATAATATGTAAAAAAGAAAAAATTATTTTTTCATCTATATTACAGATTTATAGATGACAGTGACTCGATAAATTAATAAAATAGGTACATATTAAGATAGAAGAATCCCTAAGAATAAAGAAAACTTATGTAGAGAAGCAATACAAAAAAAAAGAAAGAGAAACATAAAATAAATAAAATAAATAAATAAAAATAGAATCTTTAGTAAAAAAAAAAATGAGAAAAAGGAAAAGTGACTAAAATAAGAAATATTCTCGTAATATAGAAGAAATATAAAATTAAAATAAATGAATAATAAAGTGGTGATGGAATGAACCTGACAACCCGGTGACCTGGCATTGAATTTTAACCGAGTGAGAGACAAGTGGACATGAAGTTGGCAGAGTACAACAGCATAACATGGGGCGGACCGTGGCAGGGCAGGGCAGGGAGAGAAGAGATCAGAAGAGAGCGTCGTGCTAGTCAGAGTAGAGAGAACTTAACAAGGACTCAACCTGATCAGAGCTCAGTCCGGTGACCCACTCCATGACTAGTCATATACCTCCTCAGAGAGAAGAGAGCAGAACAGAGCTTCGTGCTAGTCAGAGTAGAGAGAACTTAACAAGGACTCAACCTAATCAGAGCTCAGTCCGGTGACCCACTCCATGACTCTAGTCATATACCTCCCCAGAGAGAAGAGAGCAGAACAGAGCGTCGTGCTAGTCAGAGCAGAGAGAACTTAACAAGGACTCAACCTGATCAGAGCTCAGTCCGGTGACCCACTCCATGACTCTAGTCATATACCTCCCCAGAGAGAAGAGAGCAGAACAGAGCATCGTGCTAGTCAGAGTAGAGAGAACTTAACAAGGACTCAACCTGACCCGAGCTCAGTCCGGTGACCCACTCCATGACCCTAGTCATATACCTCCTCAGAGAGAAGAGAGCGTCGTGCTAGTCAGAGTAGAGAGAACTTAACAAGGACTCAACCTGATCAGAGCTCAGTCCGATGACCCACTCCATGACCCTCGTCATATACCTCCTCAGAGAACCTCTCTGGTTTTCTATTTCTAGTTTTATATCTTTGGGCAAATTATTGAAAAAAGTTGCTATAATAAACATTGTCTGTCTGGTCGTCCAAGTGGTGAGTGGTCTGTGTACGATAGTACTGGTGGAGTGAGGGGTTCGTGTCGGGTATCGGTGAGGAACAGAACAGAGAGTATCTGAAGCATTTAGGAAAAGCTGTCTAAGGAGGTTTTTGAGGTATATATGCCGGATCGGGAGAACTGGGAAAACAGAAAAAACTTGCGTAGTAGGAAATGTAACAGGAACTTTCAAAATAGTCTTTATAACTAGTTTTTGGGCGATGACCAGCGGTTATAAAATAAGACCAACTAATAAAAAACCACTTGTTACAGATCTCTTTCTACTCATATAAATATAAGAAAGTCACGCTCAGAATTACAACGAACATAGAATGAAACAAAGAATTCAGCTGATATAATTTTCATAAGACTTTTCTTATACCCAGTAATGCCAGTTCGAAATGAATATGAGAGAAATGCAGTGATGTGTAAAAATATGGTTAGTGTTGGGTCGCGCGAGGGGAAGCCAGAGCGGGTGAATTCGGGAACACGCCGAGAATCGATACCTATGGTGTGTTCCTTGAACGACCTGTGGTGAGTGACTTGTGTGATTCATTGAACTACAGGAGTCAGTCGTCTCTTAACAACGAGAGGGACTAGTTGGTCACCACGCGGGGTGGACTGAGAGTCAGGGTCGAGCCAGCACGCGGTGTGCGGAATGGATTCGTCCTTATTACCACGCGGGTATAAGGTGAGTCGTTAGTTACCATGCGGAAGTGAGTTGTTTATTACCACGCGGGTATAAAGTGAGTCGTCTGTTACCAAGCACAGTAAGTGAGTGACTTGTGTAGTTCCCACGCGGTACGGGACTTATTATTGAACAACTGACTTTGTGTTCGTTACCACGCGGTTTTGTAATAAGGGTGTTGTCCAAATAAATATATCTGTTGTTCTACTCGAAGTTCTCATTAACCTGTATAAAATCCAACATGGTCCTCCGGGCCGGATTAACGCAAGTAAATACAGTCCATTTTATTATTTTCATTTGAAAAATGTCGCGAAGAAAGTCAAATTAGTCGACTTAGAAAAAACAAGACCCCGCGGCACCAGCGCCGACGCCGTAGATCTTCTGCTGCTGAGAAGATTGCACCTCCCGCTATCGCGAACGAATCCACCTACGACGCCTCTTCTGCGCAAACTGAACCGAAACCCGCGACTTCAGCGCCTCCAGCCTCTTTGGATGAAGCCTGCAACCCACGACCTCAACGCACCAATTGGCCTACTCATCGTATGCCTGGACGCAAAAGTCGGCTCGGACAGCCTCCTTCCACTACACGCGGCGCTGAGATCACCACTCGCACACCATTCGCTAACGACCGCCGGGGTCGTGCGCAGACCGCTTTCGCGACTATGCCCGCTCCCAACGCAATAATGAAGCCGAGCATTCATGGGGGGCGGGATGTTGGGTCGCGCGAGGGGAAGCCAGAGCGGGTGAATTCGGGAACACGCCGAGAATCGATACCTATGGTGTGTTCCTTGAACGACCTGTGGTGAGTGACTTGTGTGATTCATTGAACTACAGGAGTCAGTCGTCTCTTAACAACGAGAGGGACTAGTTGGTCACCACGCGGGGTGGACTGAGAGTCTGGGTCGAGCCAGCACGCGGAATGGATTCGTCCTTATTACCACGCGGGTATAAGGTGAGTCGTTAGTTACCATGCGGAAGTGAGTTGGTTATTACCACGCGGGTATAAAGTGAGTCGTCTGTTACCAAGCACAGTAAGTGAGTGACTTGTGTAGTTCCCACGCGGTATGGGACTTATTATTGAACAACTGACTTTGTGTTCGTTACCACGCGGTTTTGTAATAAGGGTGTTGTCCAAATAAATATATCTCTTGTTCTACTCGAAGTTCTCATTAACCTGTACCAAATCCAACATGGTCCTCCGGGCCGGATTAACGCAACAGTTAGTTTAATAAATTACTTTTATGGCTACTTCCTATATATTTTTGAAAAGTAGTTAAAAGTATTGTACATAGATAAAATAAGAATTTGACCTCTATGAATCAGTTGTGTATTTGTATCACAATTTATTCATGTCTCGTCCTAGCGATCTGACACCCCTCTGAATATACGAGGGTGGTTCGGCCCATCTCACCCCTGACACCTTCTTATTTTATTATTTACAATGACTTTTCCATGATATATGGAGTTTGATTCTCCCCAACATGGCGTTTGTTAACTATTCAGAAGAGAGATCTTATGAATGAAATACATACAAATACACACACAAAAAAAAAATAAATAATAGTGAAAAAGTAAAAAAAAATGGATGACAATGTATTTCTCCCCCACGAATTAATTTACGCTCTTCCTGTATAATCATTGGATATTATTGTCTAAAAAGGTATACTTAACTTAAAGAGAGACTTCTGAATCTTCATACAAAGTTTGATGTTGATAAATTTATTAAATTGGCAGTTATTAAAGTCTTTGAGTTGAGCCATTGTGTCTGATCTCACTTCAGCGGTTTTCGTTGAAAATTAATAGTAATTTTTATGGATTTTTTAATTTATGTAAGCAAAACCATGTTAGTTATTATGACTCATGCCCGGGCATTAACTACGAGGTCATATAGCCTACTACCAGAGCCCTCTTTGAGGAATTTTTGGAGGTTGTTGTGAGTGTGCTGTATTTAATAAAAGACACAGAGTTGTTGTCAGAGTTGAAGATGGTCTCATTAGACTGAAAGCTGGCTATGCTAAATAAACTAGTGAGTGGACAACAACTCTGTCTTTTATTAGAGCACTCTTTCGTCACTCTGGTGGACTTGAGCCCGGCTCCACTATTGAAAGTCCTAAATTTTGCCTACCCTACATTTTTATTCAAGATAGATTCGTCTTTAACGAGTTCCTGACAATGTACAGGCTCGGGACCATTATGTCCCATCCGAAGGGCGGCATGCTCAAGCACGCTACATCTGAACTATCAGCATCCTCGAATGCTTGATCGAGACACCATTATAGAAACCTACTTCATTTAATTGAGACAGTCAAAATTCGAGTTAACACTTTTTGATTCTTGATTCAAATTTATAAGAAAGCTTTTGTTCCAATTTTTAAACCGAGATTAAACTTAATTAAAAATCCTTTCAAATGTTTTTTTATTTATTTTATTTTTTATTTTCCTCATTTCTACAGATGTTTTTTCCTCGCCCCCCCTCAGTACAATACGAAAGACAATTAAGAAAACCAACATCACTGTGTAATTGGGGTTCCGTTTCTCTCTGGTGTAACTCAAGGATCAATACTAACATCTCTTCTGTACGCCTTTTACAGAGTTGACTTTTCAGCGTCTCAATGGAACACAGTTTTAATCTTTCACATTTTCTCTGATAATGCAGACAATCCACTACTAAAATTCGTCGGTGAGTCACCGACTATGTACTTCCCCAGCACGAATAATTCAATTAAGTTTCCGCTCTCCCTGCTAACCCAATCGCTTCTGATACATAATATACAGTAGAACCTCTATAAGTCGAACATGAAGGGAAACGCCAAAAAAATCGAGTTATAGAGTTTTCGACTTACGGAGGATTTCGATTTAGGCGGATTTTGATTCGACTTGTAGAGGTTAAGATTCATTCTAACTAATTTTGAGTTAGAGAGGTGAAATAAATAAAAATTCACGTTACAGAGGTAACAAACATATTTATATTAATTATAAATCAACATTATTTCAAAACATCCTTAAAATAAAAAATACGTAGTATATGTAGGTATTAAAAAAAGTCAGTAATTTTTTTTTGCTTCAGGTAATTGGTAATCCTATTTATTGTATACTCCTAAATTGTTTTCTAAGAAACAATGGTGTACATTGTCGGCGAATTCTTAAAGTCGGTAACTTATTTTCCTTCGAACTATAGAGGTAATAAGTTTCAAATAATCGAGTTGTAAAATAAAACATTGCTATGCTCGAGATACAGAGGTCCAATTTATTTTTTCGAGTTATAGAGGGAAATTATGTACCAAAATGTCTTGTAGGGACTCACTGATTATTTCGACTAATAGAGGGTTGATATTTCGAGTAATGGAGGTTTTGGGGCTTGAAGGGAAAGGAACAAAACTTTTTTTCGAGTTCTGGAGGTTTTCGACTTATCGAGGTTCGACTTAAAGAGGTTCTACTGTATAAGTATACATTCTCTTTATAATAAAAATACACAATATATTATATTAACTTAGTGGCTCTAACAGGAGTACGACTTTTCCCTGATATATGGAGTTTGATTCTCGCCAACATGGCGTTTGTTAACTATTCAGAAGAGAGATTTTATGAATGAAATACATACAAATACACAAAAAAATAAAAAAATGTAAAAAAAAAAAATGATGACAATGTATTTTCCCTCCACGAATTAATGTACGCTCTCCCTCTAAAATCAATGGATCGTGTTGTCTAAAAATGTATACTTAACTTAAAGAGAGATTTCTGAATCTTCATAAACAGTTTGATGTTGATAAATTTATTAAATTGGCAGTTATTAAAATCTTTGAGTTGAGCCATTGTGTCTGATCACAATTCAGCACACTGACTGTTTTCGTTGAAAATTAATAGTAATTCTTATGGTTTAGCTATAAACGAGAGAAAAACAGTGACTAGGGAGTGTAAAGTGTAAAGTAAGTTGTAACAATTCATATTTTTTCTTGCTCTATTAATTTCCAGCGACCAGAGAGTCAAGCTGTCTACCTTTTTGAAAAACATGAAGGTACATTATTCTCGTTGCTTCGTTGAATATACGCTGGGTCACATTCTCAGGTAATCTGAGGATTGTATAAATATGAAAACCTAGCAAAATAAAAAATCCCTTTTGAACTTTTTGCTGACGATGGCGTAAACCGAAACTGGTGCACTTTATGGAATTAGTTAAAAAAGTTCTTCTAGTTTTTATTTTTAGTATAACTTCTGATAAAAAGATAATATTGACACAAAATTTTATACGTGGAAGCTGAAATGAAATGTCTTTATTCTGGGTCATAAGTCCCCTAAGAATAATAACATAAGAAATAAACAAAAGAATACAAGTCAATCAATTGAGACAGAATAAAGATTAAAGAAAAGAGGCCTCTAGGAATTAATCAAAGAACTATTAAATGTTATTGAAGACAATGAATAAAACAATAAAAATAAACTGGAAAAAAGTAATGTATAATAAAACAATGTAAGAGGAATAAAGTAAAAAATAATAGTAATGAGTAATTATAAAGAGAAATAGAGATACGAGAGAAAATAAATATGTAAGTTATGTTCCAACTGGGCTGATGAAAGAATAGAGTAACAATCTGTCCAGTGGAGAGAGAGACTTTGGAAGACGAGAACTATCTCATAGGAAGGAGCTAGCCTTAGGAATCAAAGGTTTGTTGAGATAGGATAATGGAAAAGTAGGAGCATAGCGAATCTGGAGAGGGAGAGAGTTCCAGAGGGAGTTAGCCTGGATAAGGAAGGAGTTGTGGTAGGTTGTTGTCCTGTGGGAAGGGAGGAGGGATCTGGAGAGGGAGAGAGTTCCAGAGGGAGTTAGCCTGGATAAGGAAGGAGTTGTGGTAGGTTGTTGTCCTGTGGGAAGGGAGGAGGGATCTGGAGAGGGAGAGAGTTCCAGAGGGAGTTAGCCTGGATTAGGAAGAAGTTGTGGTAGGTTGTTGTCCTGTGGGAAGGGAGGAGGGATCTGGAGAGGGAGAGAGTTCCAGAGGGAGTTAGCCTGGATAAGGAAGGAGTTGTGGTAGGTTGTTGTCCTGTGGGAAGGGAGGAGGGATCTGGAAAGGGAGAGAGTTCCAGAGGGAGTTAGCCTGGATAAGGAAGGAGTTGTGTTAGGTTGTTGTCCTGTGGGAAGGGAGGAGGGATCTGTAGAGGGAGAGAGTTCCAGAGGGAGTTAGCCTGGATAAGGAAGGATTTGTGGTAGGTTGTTGTCCTGTGGGAAGGGAAGTAAAGATCAGAGGCACGGGATCTGGAGAGGGAGAGAGTTGCAGAGGGAGTAAGTCTGGTTAAGGAAGGAGTTGTGGTAGGTTGTTGTCCTGTGGGACGGGAGGTAAAGATCAGAGGCACGGGATCTGGAGAGGGAGAGAGTTCCGGAGGGAGTTAGCCTGGATAAGGAAGGATTTGTGGTAGGTTGTTGTCCTGTGGGAAGGGAAGTAAAGATCAGAGGCACGGGATCTGGAGAGGGAGAGAGTTGCAGAGGGAGTAAGTCTGGTTAAGGAAGGAGTTGTGGTAGGTTGTTGTCCTATGGGAAGGGAGGTAAAGATCAGAGGCACGGGATCTGGAGAGGGAGAGAGTTCCAGAGGGAGTAAGCCTGGATAAGAAAGGAGTTGTGGTAGGTTGCTGTCCTATGGGAAGGGAGGTAAAGATCAGAGGGATGGGATCTGGAGAGGGAGAGAGTTCCAGAGGGAGTTAGCCTGGATATGGAAGGAGTTGTGGTAGGTTGTTGTCCTGTGG
This sequence comes from Aradus depressus, assembly GCA_963662175.1. Lineage (NCBI taxonomy): Eukaryota > Metazoa > Arthropoda > Insecta > Hemiptera > Aradidae > Aradus > Aradus depressus. Next base: position 29,592,517 of record OY759224.1, on the reverse strand, counting down.
GAAGGGAGATAAAGATCAGAGGGATGGGATCTGGAGAGGGAGAGAGTTCCAGAGGGAGTTAGCCTGGATAAGGAAGGAGTTGTGGTAGGTTGTTGTCCTATGGGAAGGGAGGTAAAGATCAGAGGGTCAGGATCTAGTGACTTTCTGATGGATATAGGATGTACATTAGAACATTTGGAAGATATAGGATGGCTTTTGTGAAGATATGGTTTGATAGAGGAAGGAGCCTAGGAAATATTGTCGACGAGAGGATGGGAAGAGCCATTTTAGGTCAGTATAGGAACTAGTAATAGAGGAGTGTCTTGGGGGCCCGAAGATGAATCTTAGAAAGTTCATGACTCGCTTTAGTTCATGTCGAGCTCACCAGAGAGTCCTCCATATGCGATACAAGCATAATGAAAATAGAGGATACCCACAGCTGACGGGTCTTAGTGGAGAGAAGGTGACAAAGTTGGAGATGTGGCAGACATGGTTTTTCCAGGGGAAAATTTGGTCAAAGATCATTATTCAAGATCATAAAGGTTTTTTTTTACACTGGTGCAGTATTCAATATCGAAGTCGTGTAGTCATAATGAGGTAAGTCAGTGCGGGAGTTAAGTAGTCTATGGTTTCCTATTACAATGGCTAAGGGAGGAACTTACAGTACCCTGAGCGAGGAACTTACAAAGAGAGTGAGAAGCATACCAATAACTACGACTGTGATTTATATGCATTTACATATTTTTTTCTGTTAACTTCAGCCTGTTTGAACATTATCTTTATGTTTTGGTCCATGTAGAATCAATTTAAGCTACTTTTATTTTGCATCTATCGCTGAAAATTCATATTTTTGCATACCTGAACCATATTGGCATATTTTTATTCATATTTTTGAGTTTTTTTGGCAGCTCAAGGTTAGACTCTGTAAAGTAGATACATACCTATTTTCATTTTTTTAGTAATTTTAATTTTTTTGTAAACTGACGATTAATAAATAAAAATAAAAAATTCCAAATTTTTTCCAAAATTTTCTCACTAAATTTGATTTTGTTTGGCCACGTGTACGCGCCTCTTATTGAGATGAGTGCATTCCAGGAACTCCAATGTTTCTCTTGAATTCATTGCATTCATTTTGCCAACTTTTTATTCTGACTGTTTGTTTACTTTAATAAAATTTTATGCCCATTTCCCTCTTCTTTCTTATTCTTTTCTAAGTCGATCTGTTCAGTTTTAAACGTTTGTGTGAAAAGAAGTGGAGGTAGAGAGCGAAGTCAGAGGTTGAATTGAGCCCAATGGATATTGGGGTTTTCAATTATGCGCCAGTTACTTCAATTGTTGTCGACCGCTCATTCAGCCGATACAAATCAATTTTGAGGCCAGGCAGGCGATCTTTTTGCTTGAAATTAAAAAAAAAAGTTATTGTGTGTAATTGTAACAGTTTTTTAGACGATTAAGTTTTCTCTGTTCAAATAATTTTTTATATCACTATATTTTTTACTTTATTTATTTTGCTTATATATTTTTTATTTAATAAATTTTATGTCTATACAGATTTTTTATTAATTATGTAGTTTATTTTATTCTATAGGTACCTTTTTCCTTTGCAGCCTTTCGCATATTTTTAGTTTTTATACAATTCAAATACAAATATATTTGCATATATATGTGCATATTTCGCTGTTCTTGCATACAAATCACAGTCCTACTAATAACTAATTCAAACATTTGTGTCTATGCACATTACCTACCAAGGATATTATGTTTGACCCTGATTTCTCATATACGTCCTGCTCACGTGCCAATGAAAGTCCATGTGTTAGATATGGTAGATGGAGAATGACAGATAGAACAATAGACCACAATAGAGAATAGAACTTTCTATATCGGAGGTCAACCTAAATTTAACCTAGGCCACATCAACCATTCTACTGTCTGTCCACGTTTGGAAAGCGCACCAAGCCATCGTTCTCACCCAACCATGCTAACTTATCTGAAAAAGTTCACTTGTTGCTTCCCAGGCTATACGAAGCATACCAATGATACCCCAACAGATACACCATTTGAATTTAAGCGTTTGCAATTCCCGATTCGTCTTGCCTTTGCAATGACAATCAACAAAGCGCAAAGTCAATTGTCACAAATGTGTGAATTGGATTTGGTACATCGTTGTATGTAGCCTGTTCACGTGTCAGAAAACCATCAGATTTACATGTATATGCACCAGATGGAACAACTAAAAATATTGTGTATCCAAAAGCATTAGAATAATGTCATTACATAAATAATATTTTTTACTATCAATAAAGTAAAAATAAAAACAAAATAGAATTTTTATTTCCAAATTTATATGTAGTATTAGACTGGTGGCTTTACTGTGAGGAAGAGAATCTTCTAGCGAACTCTCTGTAGGTCGACCTGGAGTAGAGTCAACTTGATTTCATACTATCACTGTTTTCATTATTTTTTATTTTATTTTTTTTTAATGGTGGCTTTGCATTAATTTGTGATATGGACATTGTAGAACTTTCTTATATCAACCACGCTTACAGATCACATTCCCGCTCTCTCGCCCTCTCTCTCTCTCTCTACCTCTCTTGCTCTCTCTCCCTCTCCCTCTCCCTCTCTTGACCTCTCCCTCCCCCTCTCTTGCTCTACCACTCCCTCTCCCTCCCCCTCTCTTGCTCTACCACTCCCTCTCTTGCTCTCTCTCTTTCTTGCTCTCCCTCTCTTGCTCTCACTCCCTCTCCCTCTCTTGACCTCTTCCTCCCCCTCTCTTGCTCTACCACTCCCTCTCTTGCTCTCTCTCTTTCTTGCTCTCCCTCTCTCTCCCTCTCTTGCTCTCTCTCCCCCTCTCTTGCTCCCCCCCCCCTCTCTCTCTCTCTCCCTCCCTCTCTTGCTCTCCCTACCTCTCTTGCTCTCTCTCCCTCTCATGCTCTCTCTCTCCCTCCCTCCCTTTCTTGCTCTCCCTACCTCTCTTGCTCTCACTCCCTCTCCCTCTCATGCTCTCTCTCTCTCTCTCTCTCTATCTCTCTCCTTCTCAGAGAGAGAGAGCAACAGAGAGTTAGAGAAAGAGAGAGAGAGAGAGCAAGAGGGAGCAAGAGAGAGAGAGAGAGAATCTGTAAGCGTGGTTGATATAAGAAAGTTCTGTAATGACCACATCACATTTGTTTTAATTTTACAATAATGAAAAATTGATGCAAAGCCACCATTATAAAAAAATATATAAAAAAATAATGAAAACAGTGATAGTATGAAATCAAGTTGACATTACCCCAGGTCGACTTACAGAGAGTTCGCTACAAGATTTTTTCCCACAGTACAGCCACCAGTCTGGCTAAATGTCAAGGCTTCGCACATCATCTCAGTCATCTTCAGGGAGATCTCAGCAGAAATCTCAACTATGTATTCATGAATAATGCATCAGCTGTGGCCTAAATGCACTATGTGGCTAGAGTTGCCATCCGTCCGGGTTTTCCAGGACATTTCCTCTTTTTTTGACTGGGGGGGGGGGGGGGGGGGGGGGCTGTCCGGGGTACTTTTTTCATAATGTCCGGGTTTTTGATTTTTTGGAAAAAAATTCTACAATGAAATAATACAATATATTATGTCTTGGATGAATCCTTTACAAGAGTTAAGAGTATTTGATTGGATGGACTTGAGTCGAATTGAAAAATATGTTTGGAAAGATGTCGAATCTTCACTATTTTACTTGAAAGCAAGAGATGTGCATATTATTTGTGCATGCAAAATTATTTGAAGAATGAGCAATTTTAAAAACTTTTTGTCAAACTCTCAGTGTTGATGACAAAAAGTTTAATATGAACAATCTCTGGATGAAGTTCATAAATAAATGTAAGAGTGAAGAATCATATTCAGAATTAAAAAAAGATAATAGAATATTTTTTCAGCATTTCAGCTCACAATGCCAATGTTGAAAGAGTATTTTCTCTCATAAATTGTCAGTGGACTAAAGAGAGAAATAAACTGTTGCCGTGTATAATAGATGTTCTCAGACAAATTGGGAACACTGAAAAATATGAGACTGTCTTAGAAGTAAAAGATTGTTAATTATTTGTGAAGAAATTACTTGTAAGAAAAGTATGAAAATTTAAAGAAAAATATGTAGTTTGTTCTAAATAAAACTTTGCACGTTTCAATACAATAAAGATTTATATAAATTTTAAAATATTTAGTAAAAAATGTTGAGTCTGATCTGTCCTGGTTTTTAATGAGATAAGTCCTTGTTTTGTCCGGGTTTTTTACCGCTTCAGTCCGGGGTTTCAACAATTTGAGATGGCAACCCTATATATGGCTCTTGTACCGTAGGAAATATTGAACCTATCCCCCTTCATATTAGAAACTAAATGTTTGATTTTTACCACCTCAGCTGAACGAAGTATAGGGGCAGTTATGTAATCGATCAAAAAATCGATGCAGAATCATGGAAAACAAAATGGATGACACTAATTAATTTTCAGCGGAATTGGCAGAAGGGAAGAGGGATAAGATGGGGGCAGAATTTAGCGTGTGCATTTAGGAGCTACTATGTAAGTCAACTGGACAAGGTTGAGACCATCCCTTAACGTCCCATCCGATAGACGGCGTCCTCAAGTTTTTTTTTATTTGCCAAATAAAAAACTTAAGGGCCCGGTTTTTAAATAGTACAACTAGTTAGTTATTGGAAAGGATAAATAACTAAAGAAGAAATATACACCCCTATACCAACCACGTGTTTACTGGTCACTCTCCCCCCTCTCTCAGAGTAATTTCATGCTGGGTATAGGAATGTTGCTCTCAGAATTACGCTGTAGAATGAAACAAGGAAAAGCTCTGATGATATATATATATACATATGTATACTACCTCTATATATATAGTTTAAGTTAGGTTAGGTTTTATGACTCATGCTCGGGCTTTAACTACGAGGTCATATCGCCTACTACCAGAGCGCTCTTTCGTCACTCTGGTGGACATGAGTCCGACTCTACAATGGGAGTCCTAAATTTTGCCTACCCTAAATTTTTATTCACCTAGAGTAGGGGTCTTTAACGAGTACCTGACATGTGGGTCGGGACCATCGTTTAACGTCCAATCCGAAGGACAGCGTGCTTAAGTTTATTTTACCTCCCAGATAAAATAAACTAAGGGCCTCGGTTGGGTTTCGATCCCAGGTTCTTGAGCTCAGAAGTCAAGCACGCACACCACTGAGCTACCGGCGCACTCGCTGTATTTATATCGAATATAAACATATGTTACGCCGAATTGACGAAATTGCCTGGTTCTTGAACTAGGCAAAAAATTGCCGAATTCACGTACTAGGCAAATCTACTGCCTAATACACGTAATCGGCAGTAATCATGTTGCCTAGTTCACGAATTAGGCAACTACATGCAGCGCATAGTTAGGGTACAAAAGGTGTTCATACAAAAAATACGTAAATCTTCACGATGTAAATGTTATAAGAGTGGCTTCGTTTGAAATTCAGCTTGTCTTTCTGGAACATCCTGTAAAAACCATGATTAATTTTTTTTTTTTAATTTGACCTCTTTTTCATTGTTTTTATAAACATTTGCTAACGAATACTGTTCAATGTTGTTTAAAACCCAGTATTAAAAGGAATTGTTTTTCATTATTTGTGTTTTATATAATTCAATAATTCCCTATCTATAATAATTGATATATAGATCCCAATAATTCCCTATTTAGGGAAATACCCAAAAAGTGGGGGTTGCCTATTTCGCGAAATAGGCAAAATGAAACCAACAAATTGCCTAATCCATGAATTCGGCAAAGAGGTTGCCGAATTCACGAATTCGGCATAACATATATTTATATATATATATATCGAAAAGAGGGAGTGGAGGTAAAAAGTGGTTGGTATAAGAAAATCTTGGTATATGGATGTTCATTATTCTCGTACATGCTTCACAAAAGCCTTGAAAATAGTGCGTTGATCAAAATAATTTGCATAAATTAATTATGTATGTGAATAATTAACGACAAGTGTTATTTCAAGTATTTCATTTTGTAAATTTTCGATTTTTCCTTAAAAAAAGAGGCCGGTTAAGTCCCAACCCCTCAAATATATTTAGTTTATCTAATAAAGATATTATTATTTATTCATATTATATATTTATATAATAGCTTCGAAGGCGTTGGTAGCTTAGTGGTATGCGTGCTTGTTTACTGAGGTGAAGATCGCTAGTTCAAAACCCGGTCGTTTATTTTATCTGGAGGTAAAATAAACCTAAAGCACGCTGTTCTTCGGATGGGATGTTAAGTAATGGTCTCGAGTTTGATTTCAGATACTCGTTAAAAACCCCTGCCCTAGATAAATAAAATGTAGGGAAGGACTCGCACAATATGGTCAGGCTCATGTCCACCAGCGTGACGAAAGAATGCTCTGGTAGTAGGCGATATGATCTTGTAGTTAAACCCGGGGCATGAGTCATAATAACTATAATAGTTTCAATATTTTCCAAGATATCAATTTGGGAAACACGGACTCAACTCATAAACTCGTTATTAGGGTATTCTTCAAGTTCTTCGGCTGCACAAAACCCTAAAGAGAGTCAAAAAATGTCCAACCAGAACCAGCTTTGAAATTGTCTGTGTAATCATCAGTGGCACATCACACGTGCAGGATAGAGACACCCTTCAGTCTTCATACTGTACGGGCGATGTGCCACTGATGATGAATGGGACCTAACTTCATGTAACAGGATACTGCTTATGTTTATGATCTAATTAAAAATCTTTTCTTAGTTATAGAGAATATTGAAATACATAATTTATACGAAATACTATTTTTCATAGGTCATCTGGTTTTTGAGATACTTACCGAAAACCATTTTGGAATGTAGTTTTGAAGCAAATATTTTTAAATTTAAAAAAAATATATGTGATGTGAATGATGAAAATCATTTCATTTTGTCTTTTTGAACAGCATTATCTTGACTGTAGACATTCTTATACCCAATGATGCCAGTATGAAATAATTTTGAGAAAGGGAAGAGTGAGTGATCTGTAAGCGTGGTTGGTATAAGAAAGTTCTGTAATTGCCACATCACAATTTTTTTTTTAAATATTTGGAATGAGGAGGTTTGGAATCTTGAAATTCCGTTGAAAACGCGACATCGAATTTCTGACCGATTACATAACTTTCCAACACTTCGTTTAGCTGGGAAAGTTAGAATATCGAGAGTTAATAAAACCGATGCCTGAATATCGGTTATTGAAGTCACAAGCAGATGGTGTACTTCGCGGAAATTGGATTTATTTAAAGGGGATCCACGTCATAACATTAAATGGAATTTATACAAGAATTTTAAAAAGGAACGAAAATATCGTTTAGGGAGGAATTTGTTTTACTAAAGGAAACATGTTGCTAATAATAATAACTAATAATATTGAATTATCATTAATATACAGGGTGTATCAACTTCAATGCAATACCCTATTATCATTAATATACAGGGTGTATCAACTTCAATGCAATACCCTATTATCATTAATATACAGGGTGTATCAACTTCAATGCAATACCCTATTATCATTAATATACAGGGTGTATCAACTTCAATGCAATACCCTATTATCATTAATATACAGGGTGTATCAACTTCAATGCAATACCCTATTATCATTAATATACAGGGTGTATCAACTTCAATGCAATACCCTATTATCATTAATATACAGGGTGTATCAACTTCAATGCAATACCCTATTATCGTTAATATACAGGGTGGCTCCACTTCAATGCAATACCCTATTATCATTAATATACAGGGTGTATCAACTTCAATGCAATACCCTATTATCGTTAATCAACAGGGTGGCTCCACTTCAATGCAATACCCTATTATCATTAATATACAGGGTGGCTCAACTTCAATGCAATACCCTATTATCATTAATATACAGGGTGTATCAACTTCAATGCAATACCCTATTATCGTTAATAAAGAGGTTGGCTCCACTTCAATGCAATACCCTATTATCATTAATATACAGGATGGCTCAACTTCAATGCAATACCCTATTATCATTAATATACAGGGTGTATCAACTTCAATGCAATACCCTATTATCGTTAATATACAGGGTGGCTCCACTTCAATGCAATACCCTATTATCAATAATATACAAGGTGTATCAACTTCAATGCAATACCCTATTATCGTTAATATACAGGGTGGCTCCACTTCAATGCAATACCCTATTATCACTAATATACAGGGTGGCTCCACTTCAATGCAATACCCTATTATCATTAATATACAGGGTGTATCAACTTCAATGCAATACCCAATTATCATTAATATACAGGGTGGCTCAACTTCAATGCAATACCCTATTATCGTTAATATACAGGTTGGCTCCACTTCAATGCAATACCCTATTATCATTAATATACAGGATGGCTCAACTTCAATGCAATACCCTATTATCATTAATATACAGGGTGTATCAACTTCAATGCAATACCCTATTATCGTTAATATACAGGGTGGCTCAACTTCACTGCAATACCCTATTACCATTAATATACAGGGTGGCTCAACTTCAATGCAATACCCTATTATCATTAATATACAGGGTGGCTCAACTTCAATGCAATACCCTATTACCATTAATATACAGGGTGGCTGAATTTCAATGCAATACCCTATTATCATTAATATACAGGGTGGCTCAACTTCAATGCAATACCCTATTATCATTAATATACAGGGTGGCTCAACTTCAATGCAATACCCTATTATCATTAATATACAGGGTGGCTCAACTTCAATGCAATACCCTATTATCATTAATGCAATACTTTATTTTCACGGTTGCAGTCACTGAAATTTTACCCCTTCAGCAACACGAAGTGCATTGTAAGTTATGTAATCGGACAGAAATTCGATGTTTAGTTTTCCGATTTCCAAAAAGTCGTCGGTGAATCACCGGCAATGTACTTCCAAAGAACGAATTAATTAATTAACTTTTCCCTCTCCCTCCAAAATCAGTCGATGGGCTTCTAAATCCTCATAAGAATGTTGTATCGATACATTTATTACATCGGCAGTTATTAGAGTTTTGAATTGAGACCCCTCCCCTGAATGCCCCCTTTCCTTCAGCCGATATAGCTGAAATTTGACAGGTTAAGTCCTCATTGGATTTCGATTTCAAATCTGAAATTTCATGTAAATACATTCATTACATCGGCAGTATTGAGTTGAGCCCCCTCTCATCCCTGATAAAAAATTGATAATATAGGTAATAGATATTTTTTCGTTTTCAATCTGACTAATAAATAATTTCGTGATCCTAATCAACAATAAATATTATTTATTCTGATTTTTTTGTTGGCAGGATGAATTCCCTATTTATAGGTGAGTATGATCATCTCGTTCTTTCTACAGCCTAGGTACGCCTTTTTATAAATGGGCAGTATTGGCATATACACGGATTTGTCCGTATTTTCAATGTCTAATGCGGATGATTAACGTATACGGATTTTTATACGTATTGCTGGATTTTCTCTTAGTGTTGGGGGGAAGGGGCGGCAAATTTTGCATCTGCCCCTGCCGGCAGAAACCTGTACTACACCACTGGCTTTAATTTTAGCAAAGTTTCAGTAATAGTTTCAAAACTGTTCTCAAAGATGGAGGACAGACTGACGTCAAACTCTCATTCATATAGGTTGATGACCGTCTACAAAACTCCAGTGTAATTTGAAAGAAAATAAAAGTTGATCAAAAACAGATAAGAAAACAGAAGACAGAGGATGGGATTGTAGGAACTGTGTTTGTGAGAGAGTTAAGAGCGTGTAATGTGAACCACTCTTTGGACAAAACCAACAACAAAAAAATAAAAAATAAATCGAAAAAGACGCCATAATTTAAGATGGTGTCGGATGTGGGGTGGGACTGTTCTAAGTGGACAGAAGGGAGTGTTGTCTAGATTCAGAGGGGCTTGGCAGTACATTCTCTGCTTATCTGACACCATCCAGGTCTCATTCTAGGTCTGTGGGTGGCCTCCATTCAGAGAATTGTTTGTGTCTGTATGTAGAAGAGGTAATTGGGCCCAGTTACATGGCACACATGAGGGGAATTTTAAAAACACCTAAGAGTTATGGTAGTTATTTATTGGTATATTTCGAGCGAGACCCGAGGATTCTAGAATTCTTCAAATTTAATACAATCAACTGTTGGTTATGGTGCAGTATAGATTCCATAATCCCAGTGGAGTTTAAAATGGCCGCAAAATGGTTAATTACTTATTGTGACTCATGCCCGGGCTTTAACTACATGATCATAAAGCCTACTACCTGAGCGTTTTCTCATCGCGAAATGAGCCCGACTCTACTGTGGGAATAGCCAAGTTTAGTTATCTTGGGTAGGGGACTATCACTTAACGTCCCATCCGAAGGACAACATCCTCAAGGTTTTTTCACCTTCCAAAAAATCTGAAGGGTCTGGGCCGGATTCTGAACCAGCGATCGCTTACGAAGTATAAACCAACCGATATCAAATCTTAAAATACAAACAACTGTGACTCAAGCCCGGGCTTTAATTATGAGGTCATATCGCCTACTACTAGATAATACCACCGGACTGTAGGACTTCCAAATTTTGTCTACCCAGGTTTAGTAAAATCCGAAGGACGGCATATTCATGTTTTTTTTAATGAATCCGCGAACTTGAGGTCAGTAAGCAAGCACGCATACCACTGCGCTACCGGCGCCCTCTAAATAATAACAATATATAATGTTTTAAAAATAAATAATAGAAGATACATGAATATGAAAGGGGTTGGTGGTAACTCAATAGTAGGTATGCGAGTTTGTTGACTGAGTTCAAGGTCCCAGGTTGCACACACTTACATTAAACTGAACTCATATTGTTCTCGTTAGCAACCCTCAGCTCTTCTTACGCCCAGTTTTTTGGTGCATCAATAAATGTACAATTTATGGTTAATGAAATGAAAGATTTATCTAATGGCTCATTAAGTTTTGATCGCTGTTAAGCAAAAATATTTTAATCTCCCATTAGTTAAACTCACATAAACTTTTTAATAAACCCTTTATGCTATGTAAGGTCATAAACATACATTGGGCTAGATATTTGATATTGGTTTTTGGTATTGTAAAGCGTTTTTATGACGCAAATTTTTGATTAACCTTCCCAAAAAAATCTTTCAAATATTAAAAATTTCAATTTTTTTTTTTAGTATTTTTCTTTGGTCCTACAAGAGAGTATGCGTGCTTGTCTTCTGAGCTCAAGGTCGTGGGTTCATAACCCGACCGAGGCCCTTACCTCCTAGATAAAATAAACTTAAGCACGCCATCCTTCGGATTGGACGTTAAACGAAGGTTCCAAGCTTGTACTATTTCAACTACTCGTTAAAGAACTCTACCCTAGGTGAATACAAATTTAGGGTAAGCAAAATTTTGGTAGGCCATAGTAGTGTCGGGCTCATGTCCAGCAAAGCGAAGGAAGAGCTCTCATGGTTATAGCCCGGGTATGAGTCACAATAACTAACTGAACTATTCATTTTAAGCCAAATCAGCCAAAAAGAAGAGATTAGAGTGGGGGGGCAGGACACAAAAACTCTAATAACGGTCGTAATGAATTGACACAAAATTTTGAATATGAATACACTGGTAATAAAGAAGGCTTAAGAGGTTTAAGTGTTAAGTGTTAAACTTAAATAAATGATAAATAAATAAAAATATAAATAAGAATTAATATAATTGAATTAATAATAATGAAATAAACAATAAAATAAATTATAATAGATAAATAATAAATTACCATATTTCCTGTAGAAAGATCTCTTTTCTTTTACTAAATTTTGATTTATACAGTAGTTTTTCGAAAAGGGGCCCTAAAAAAGTATCAAAAGTTTAAGACGTGCAATTTTTAAGAAAGTACACGTAATAAAAAAAAATGCAATTTACAAACTTTTCACTTGGATTTCTAAAGAGTTAATAATTTTAAATAATATTAAAACTAATCCAAAGGTTTTCAAATAATATTACTGGACCAACAGGGAAAATGAATAGAATAGAATTTTCGAGGGCAAATATTGGGTTTATTTTCTTAAATCTACATTATTAAGATAAAAAACTAAACATTGAAACAAACAAAAATCAAAAGAAAAAAAAAATCTTAAAAACTAAATTCTTAAACTAATTCAATCTTTTTGTTTTATATTTTAGGCCATTCTCTAAAATTAATTTATATATTTCTGGGCATATATATATCCTGTACATATAAAAGTACCTTCTCTGCGGATCAGTTTCACCGTCAATTTACTCCTATTTAGTTCATCACAATTTAAGCCTAATCACCACTGTCCATGTTCACTCGGACCGACTCCATTCCACCTCCGGCCTCGACACTCTCCACACACTAATAAAACATCTGATGGACGTGTTTTGTTTTTTACTGACATTTGTTTTAAATAGAAATTTGCTTTCTATATAAAAATAAATATAATTATTTTTTTTATGTTTATAATTTAATCTTTTTAATGTGTGTATTATTTTTATACATCACAACACAAGCTTCTGTGAAAGTCAAATACTGTTTTTTTAGTACAAACAATTGATTGTTTTGGAGGGAGAGCGAAAACTTAATTGATTAATTCATGCTGGGGAAGTACATTGTGATTCACCAACGACATTTATTATATATTTTTGGCTTTATTATTACCCCAATGCACAAAAATTGCATTCCACTATATGCATGTACTGTTAAATATTTGCCAGGACTAATGCACTGCTAGTATAATTTTTTTTACTTTATTTTCTAATTTTGTTTGGAATTCATAACTGCATTTACATTCTGGCCATATTGACGTGATATGGAAATGCACTATGGTTAGAGTAAAGCGTGACCTGAAATTGATTTATAGTGTCATGAATTAAAAGGATAAGAAACCCGTACAGGTGAAATTAGTAACTTTGAAAAAATAATTAGTAACCAGAGGAAATTATTAAAATTTATTAAAACTGTTATTATCAGATTTTTCTAATTTTTTTTTTCTATTTTTGATAGAGCTCTTGCACGCAATATATCACTGTTTGGTCAGGTGTATGCGCCTTTTATTGAGATGAGAGCATATTGATGAACCTTCCCACAAAAAAAAAATCTTTCAAATATTAAAAATTTCAATTTTTTTTTTGGTATTTTCCCCTGGTCCTAGAAGAGGGCGCCGGTAGCTCAGTGGTATGCGTGCTTGCCTTCTGAGCTCAAGAGCGTGGGTTCAAAACCCAACCGAGGCCCTTAGTTTATTTTATCTGGGAGGTAAAATAAACTTAAGCACGCCGTCCTTCGGATGGGACTTTAAGCGATGGTCCCGAGCCTGTACGATGTCAGGTACTCTTTAAAGACCCCCTGCCCTAGGTGAATAAAAATTTAGGGTAGGCAAAATTTAGGACTCCCACAGTAAAGTCGGGCACAGATCCACCAGAGTGACGAAAGAGCGCTCTGGTAGTAGGCGATATGATCTCGTAGTTAAATCCCGGGCATGAGTCATACAACCTAACCTAACCTACAAAGATGGAGTAGTCGCATTTTGTTTTAAAACGAAATGTGAACAACCAATAAATGCAGAACAAAAGACGACGTTGAGCTGTTTTAAGTAGTGTGAAACAGTCTAAGTTGTGTTGTGGAAGTGGACAGTCTTGAGAGAGTTGTTTCTAGGGTTACGTTGTAGTGAACCAGTCTGAGTGAGAGGGGATGTAGGAGTGAAAATTATAACATTAGAAGTACGTAGAAGAGAAAATGTACTTTTTATTTATATGTACATATGCCCAAAATATAAAAGAATTATAAATAGTGGCCATTATAATACAGAAAAAAGACTGATATAGTTTTAAGTAATTAGTTCGTATGTTTTGTTTTTTGTAAAATATTTTTTTTATTTTTTTAAAATTTTTCAATCTAGGGTTAGGGTTTAGGGTTTATGACTCATGCCCGGGCTTTAACTACGAGGTCATATCGCCTACTACCAGAGCGCTCTTTCGTCACTCTGGTGGACATGAGCCCGACTCTACTGTGGGAGTCCTAAATTTTGCCTACCCTAAATTTTTTATTCACCTAGGGTAGGGGTCTTTAACGAGTACCTGACATCGTACAGGCTCGGGACCATCGCTTAACGTCCCATCCGAAGGACGGCGTGTTTAAGTTTATTTTACCTCCCAGATAAAATAAACTAAGGGCCTCGGTCGGGTTACGAACCCACGTTCAGAAGTCAAGCACGCATACCACTGAGCTACCGGCGCCCTCAATTTTTCAATCTATTTTCAATAGTTATTAAATTTTTAATGTAGATTAGTGTTAAATAAACCCAATATTTGTTCTCTTATTCTATGCTATTCATTTTCTTTGTGAACCCAGTAAGATAATTTATACCTTTGGATTAGATTTAATATTATTAAAAAAGAAACAAGATGGCATCTCATTATTATCTTTAGAAGAAATCCAAACACTTTCTTCAAAATTCACGTCTTGAACTTCCGATATTTTTAGGGCCCTTTTCGGAAACTACTGTAGAAATCAAATTTAGTTATAATTTCCACAGGAAATGTGGTAATATTATATATATATATATATATATATATATATATATATATATATTTTTATTGTTAATATTATTAATTTTATATTTTTTTAACATTTATATTTCTTAATTATCACAATACCCCCATTGCTCCCTCCCCCATAGATCCGCCACTATGTAGGAAATGTTATTCTAAAACTCCCATTGAATTTACCGATTCACTTTCAATACATTTTTCTCCTGGTTGTATTCTCACAGGAGACATCAGAGTTCTATGATAGAATAGAGACCATCATAACCAAAGATACGGTTTCTTTTATATAAAAACGAAGAATGCATTTTTTCATGCATTGATAAAAAGTCATGCCAGAACAGTAAAAGTGCACATAAACAGATGCACATAAAGGCTCCACACACCTCGACACATAGAAAGAAACACGTCTTCTCTACGTCGCCTCTCTGAGAACCATTCAACGATATGACTATAAGTTTATGTTCACCGCTCTTCCGCATTTAAACTGACTACATTTCTGATTCATAAAAGACATGCAAATTGTTTTTATTTATTAAAAAATGCAGAATTTGTATTCCTGACATGTCTTGCAATTCAGATGATAGGTGTTTATTCTTATCTTGCATTCAAGATTTTTATAGAAAATAAATACTAACTCTTAAAAAAAAAATTGAATCACCGGCAATAGACTTCCCCAGTACAAAATAACTAAGTTTTCTCTCTCCCTCTAAACCCAACGAATTGGCTGAAAATCACCATCACAATGAGTGACTTAAGAGTTTTCTGAACTCTCATATAAAATATTGGGTCGATATATTCAATATAACGGCAGTTTTGTGTTAATTTCCTCCCCTAAATTCTCTCTTCTCATTGCCCGATTTGACTGAAAAACAATAGGTCCTCATAGGTTTCTCTATATGTACACAAATAAAAATTTATTTCGATATACAGTGTAAACTCTATATAGCGACACTTACGGGACTGCGCATTTATTGAGAGTTGTCGTTAAATGAAGAGAAGAAAAATCAATACATATTACATTACATTAAATAGTATTTTACTATTATAATATGTATTTACTAATAAAGTATAACATTTACAAACAACAAACATTAATATTGATACAAATAACAACGCTTATTGCTTATAGTCTGTTATCTTCGTCTGACGTTTTTTGCTGCTCCAGTATTTTAATTGTATTTTCTTATGTATTTTATTCATATCTTGGGATACTGTGGCATCAACATGCCTTGCAAGGTAATCACAACAAACAAAAGGACGAATTTCTTAGAATCTTCGGTAGGTATGTATGATGCCGACTGTCGAGGTAATACGTGCTAGACAATAAAGCAACAAAATAACAAACAGAAGACCGTACACAGCTGCAGTTCATATTAATTTCGCCAACTTGAAAGTACTGTTTATTGCTTAGTAATGACGTATTGTCGTTGTTTAGAGTGGGTGTGATGCTACATAGAGAGTATCATTGTATGGACAACAAGGTAAACCAACCAGATTCAAGTAATTACAATGTTTTAGGGAGTTTGTCGTTAAATCGAGTGGCGTTAAATGGAGTTTACACTGTATTCATTCTATCGGGATTTATCGTGTTCATCGACAGTCATTTTTTTTAAAATTCATACGAAGTATATGGGAACTTATGTAATCGTTCAAAAATTCAATACAGAGTTTTCAACAAAATTTCCTGTTTTCCGATCAGAATCCCTCAAGGATGACACTTACTGATTAACAGTCAAAAAAGGAAAAGGAATGATTATGGGGATGTTTTAATTCAGTAACTAAAATAACTGCCGTTGTAATGAACCTATCGACACAAAATTTCTTATGTAAATTTAAAACCCCATAAGGACAACATATTTCAATTTTCAGCGGAATTGGCTTAAGGAAAGGGGAGATAAACTCAATAACTGCCAATGTAATGAATGTTTCGACATGGAATTTCTAAATTTCAACTAAATCAGCTGAGCGAGGAAGGTTGAGGAGAGGTTGAAATTGAAAACCCTAATAACTGCCGATGTAATGAATTTATTGACACAAAATTTAGTATGAGCAGCCCCTATGTAAGTCAATTATTGATTATTACCGCAGACGGTCGATTGGTTATAAGTTCGCAGCTACAATCTTTAACACAGGACAGGACAGGACAGGACAGGACAGGACAGGACAGGACAGGACAGGACAGGACAGGACAGGACAGGACAGGACAGGACAGGACAGGACAGGACAGGACAGGACAGGACAGGACAGGACAGGACAGGACAGGACAGGACAGGACAGGACAGGACAGGACAGGACAGGACAGGACAGGACAGGACAGGACAGGACAGGACAGGACAGGACAGGACAGGACAGGACAGGACAGGACAGGACAGGACAGGACAGGACAGGACAGGACAGGACAGGACAGGACAGGACAGGACAGGACAGGACAGGACAGGACAGGACAGGACAGGACAGGACAGGACAGGACAGGACAGGACAGGACAGGACAGGACAGGACAGGACAGGACAGGACAGGACAGGACAGGACAGGACAGGACAGGACAGGACACATGCTCGGGCTTTAACAACTAAGGTCATATCGCCTACTACCAGAGCGCTGTTTCGTCACTTTGGTGGACATGAGACCGACTCTACTGTGGGAGTCCTAAATTTTGCCTACCCTATATTTTATTCACGTAGGGTAGGGGTCTTTAACGAGTACCTGACATGTGGCTCGGGACCATCGTTTAACGTCCCATCCGAAGGACGGCGTGCTTAAGTTTATTTTATCTCCCAGATAAAATAAACTAAGGGCCTCGGTCGGGTTTCGATCCCACGTTCTTGAGCTCAGAAGGCAAGCACGCATACCACTGAGCTACCGGCGCCCTCCCACAAGTTTTATTTATTGTGACAAACAGCTATTGAAGCATCTTAACCTAAACGTTTCTTACCGAAAGATCATTTTATAGTTCGTAATATTGATAATTTAGTTATATTCACTACAACGGCAAATATGATCAATAATGTTGTGAAAATACAATGTTATATCTAATCATTCCATGAACGTAGAAATGCTCAAAAACAGCTGACGTCACAGATAAAGAAGTGTGTAGTTGTGTGTGTGCGCTGCGACACACACACTTACGCAGCATGCACATCAACAAGACTTACGCTCTGACGGTCTGGCATAGCCCCTACTGAGAGCTAAGATGTTTACACATCAATAAAAAAGCGTTGTCTTCTCGCTGTTTTGTTTTCGACCAGAACCTGTTTTTAACGCAACATATCATCATCAGTGGAACATCACTAGTGTAGAGCATAACGATTGTTGTGACCTGGTTCTGGTTGTACTGACAGTTTTCACATTTAATTTCATATTGGTCTTTATTATCCTGAGAGGGTTTTGGCGCTTTGAACTTCGTAGAAGAAGTTATTCCGATTCGTCCTTTCTTTTTTTGAGCTTCCGAAAGGTATTTGGGGCAAACGAGGTTTGTTTTGATTCTATAAAATGTGTGTCAGGTCGTGAAGGCCTTTTTAGAAGGTGGAACACGATTTGAGACCGCATTGGGAATACAAGTTGTTCCCTGTTGACGAAGACAAGATGGCTGTGTGGAAGATGCCACCTAGGTCACGACATCACCCTCTCAGGTCAATTCAGGTTTATAAGGTTACTCATCAACCAACATCCTTAGCTTTCACCTCAAGTCAGGTTCAAGACAACCAAATGATATTCAAATCCAGAAGGAAGACTAGGAAATTGATATGAAGATGGCTGATGTAGTGAGAAGTGATTATTTCACAGGTTGTCAAATAAAATGTAGTATGACCTCTCACAGATTTTTATTAGAAGTAGCTAGCCGGCTTTCGAGGCTTCCCTCATCATCAGGCAGTCTACAAAAGAAACCAATCTTAATATAATATAAAGGCAACAAAGATAAATATATTAAATTGTAAAAAATGTTTTCATTCAAAAAATGTTTTAATTTTTTATCAGGTATGGTTTTATCAGGTATGGTTTTATCAGGTATGGTTTTATCAGGTATGGTTTTACCAGGTATGGTTTTATCAGGTATGGTTTTATCAGGTATGGTTTTATCAGGTGTGGTTAATTCAAATTTCTTTTAGATTTTTACAATTTAATATTATTATCCTTGTTGCCAAATCCCTCCCTAGTTCTTTAACAGTAAGTCTTCGGCATTTAAAGAAAATGTCTAGTGCGCTGGCTAAATGAGTACTGATGGTGAAAGACGAATCTTGATTTCTTTAGGGTATTAAATCCGATAAAGCGGCTCCCAATTGTGTAAACAAAATGAATTTGTTATTGTTTATTTATTTATTCATTAATCCCCACAGAGATTACTTGAAAAGATTGTGGAGAAGTTGTAATTTTAATTTTAAAAAATTTCAAATCATCCAAATAAAAGAAAATGAGTGATATCTGAATTTTTGGAAGTGGTCTACTTCAATTTGTGAGCAGTTTACATAGATGCTCCTAAATTCTCACACTAAATTTTGTGTCGATGAATTAATTTATAAATTGTGCCCCCTCGCCTGAGCCCCACCTTCCCTTCGGCTTTTGTCGCTGAAATTTGACAGGGTACATCCTCATTGGATTTTGAATTCAATTATGAAATTTCATGTCGATACATTCATCACCAGCAGTTATTAGAGTTTTTGAGGTGAGCGCCTCCTCTGATCTCACTTTTTCTTTCTGTCGATTCCGCTGAAAATTAATATGTAGTGTCCTTATGAGGAGTTGAATACAACTATGAAATTTCGTGTAGATATATTCATTCTATTGGGAGTTATTGTGTTTACAGACTCACGCAAAGAACTCCATATCCAATTTTTCACCGATTACATAACTTCCCCTATACTTCTTATTGCTGGGGAAGTAAAATATAGTGTGATCTCTCAAAGGTTTATTTTTTGTGTTAGCCGGCTTTCGAGGTTGCCCTCATCATCAGGCTATCTATGGAGAACCCGTCACTTTTGTTAGTAAAAATCAATAGGCATTAGTTTTATTTATAGTTTAAGGGGAGGGGGAACTTAGATTGGGGTAGTGTTATCTGGGAGCACGCCCTCCTTCGGATGGAAGGTTAAGCTATGATCTGGAACCTATACGATAAAGTCGGGCTCATGTCCACCAGAACGACGAAAGAGCGCTCTGGTTCTAGGCGATATGAGTTAAGCGGGAGAGCGGAAACTTATATTAATAATATAAAAAGTTGCTGGAGAAGTTCATTCACCTCTCAATGGATTCTCGGAACGGAAATTTTTTTCCTCAACCATATACAAAAGTTTTGATTTATCAGAATTCCACTATAGTTGATAACCTCTGTATGTGGGGTCTGATTTCTGTTATGACATGTTCATTGGGTATTAATCTAATTTGATCCGGATAAATGAGGTTCTGCAGCTTTTCCTAAAAACAAATAGCCTTATAAGTCCTCTTGTTCCATATCGGTTGTGAAAGAACTTGTAATCTGTCACTGAAGAGAAACAATTTTCCAGTCAGTGACAGAGCAACTCAATTCCGCTGAATTGATCCCAATTCAGTTCTTTTTGTGTGTTTGTTTGTTCCACCATCGTTTCAGAAATGTCTTCTCAAATTAGACGTCACCCATGCACCCGAGGAAACTCAGCGTAGCCACAATTTTCCCCAAAAGGGGCTCTGGTCGGAAAATATTTATAAATAAAATATTAATCTATAAACGTTTCATGTTTCTATATCATTAACTATTTATTTTATCATATCTTAATTTCTCTTCTCATCCATATTAACATGACAATGGAGTGTCATTATTGAAAATCCAAAATTAAAAAAAAAAATATATAAAACTATATATAAAACTTTTAGTAACAATAAGACTACTAGACAAAAAATCCAAAATAACTTTGAAAACAAAACGACTTATATACAACGCAGTAAATCAATAAAACAAACTTATTTTTGAAATATTGTCTATTCCACTAAAGATATAAATATATATAACTACCGGTTTCGGCTTTGTTGGGTTTGGGTACAGGTTAAATGAGAACTTCGAGTAGAACAAGAGATATATTTATTTGGACAACACCCTTATTACAAAACCGCGTGGTAACGAACACAAAGTCAGTTGTTCAATAATAAGTCCCATACCGCGTGGGAACTACACAAGTCACTCACTTACTGTGCTTGGTAACAGACGACTCACTTTATACCCGCGTGGTAATAACCAACTCACTTCCGCATGGTAACTAACGACTCACCTTATACCCGCGTGGTAATAAGGACGAATCCATTCCGCACACCGCGTGCTGGCTCGACCCAGACTCTCAGTCCACCCCGCGTGGCGACCAAAGCTAGTCCCTCTCGTTGTTAAGAGACGACTCACTTTATACCCGCGTGGAAACAGCCAACTCAACCAACTCAGTCCACCCCGCGTGGTGCCCAACTGCTTACTGACTCATGTAGTTCAAAGAGTCCCGCCGACTCCTATCGATTGTCTGGGCGTGTTCCCGAATTCACCCACACTCAACTCGCGACTTAACATCCCGCCCCCCATGAAGGCTCGGCTTCATTATTGGGTTGGGAGCGGGCATAGTCGCGAAAGGGGTCTGCGCACAACCCCGGTGGTCGTTGCGACTCGCGTGATCGCGTCTTGCCCCGGGTAGAGCTGGGTGATCCGTCCCAGCTTCCAGGATTGCGGCGGAGCGTTGTCGTCCCCGTAGATCTCCTTCAAGAGCACTTCTGACGCGAGCGGGTACAGCTGCAGCTCCCGATCAGCCAGCTCATGCAGCGTGCGAATCGCGAGAAAAGGCGCGGAAGTCCTCCATGAACGGAGCGGAGGCGACATGCATCAGTGTAGCGAATGGTGTGCGAGTGGTGATCTCAGTGCCGCGCGGAATGGAAGGCGGCTGTCTTTTGCGTCCAGGCATACGATGAGTAGGCCAATTGGTGCGTTGAGGTCGTGGGTTGCAGGCTTCATCCAAAGAGGCTGGAGGTGCTGAAGTCGCGGGTCTCGGCTCAGTTTGCGCAGAAGAGGCGTCGCAGGTGGATTCGTTCGCGGTAGCGGGAGGTGCAGTCTTCTCAGCAGCAGAAGATCTACGGCGTCGGCGCTGGTGCCGCGGGGTCTTGTTTTTTCTAAGTCGACTAACTTGACTTTCTTCGCGACATTTTTCAAATGAAAATAATAAAATAAGATGGACTGTATTACTAACTTTAATCCGGCCCGGTAAAAACCATGTTGGGTTTGGGTACAGGTTAAATGAGAACTTCGAGTAGAACAAGAGATATATTTATTTGGACAACACCCTTATTACAAAACCGCGTGGTAACGAACACAAAGTCAGTTGTTCAATAATAAGTCCCATACCGCGTGGGAACTACACAAGTCACTCACTTACTGTGCTTGGTAACAGACGACTCACTTTATACCCGCGTGGTAATAACCAACTCACTTCCGCATGGTAACTAACGACTCACCTTATACCCGCGTGGTAATAAGGACGAATCCATTCCGTACACCGCGTGCTGGCTCGACCCAGACTCTCAGTCCACCCCGCGTGGCGACCAAAGCTAGTCCCTCTCATTGTTAAGAGACGACTCACTTTATACCCGCGTGGTAACAGCCAACTCAACCAACTCAGTCCACCCCGCGTGGTGCCCAACTGCTTACTGACTCATGTAGTTCAAGAGTCCCGCCGACTCCTATCGATTGTCTGGGCGTGTTCCCGAATTCACCCACACTCAACTCGCGACTTAACAGGCTTTGTACCATCGTCAGGTCTAGTTATGAACTAAGTCAGTTTGCAGAGAGTGACCCTTCAAA
Source organism: Aradus depressus (assembly GCA_963662175.1). NCBI lineage: Eukaryota > Metazoa > Arthropoda > Insecta > Hemiptera > Aradidae > Aradus > Aradus depressus. The sequence goes on along the minus strand of OY759224.1, from coordinate 29,570,146 downwards.
TACATCTCGGGTGAAAGGGTGCTATTAAAACTAGAGTCCCCCGGCTGTACCGTTAGCTAGACCTGACGATGGTATAAAGCCGAAACCGGTAGTTATATATATTTATATCTTTAGTGGAATAGGCAATATTTCAAAAATAAGTTTGTTTTATTCATTTATTACAAGTTTCCACAATATGTCCGCGTTCCTCAACTTAACGCAGTACTCAAACCTATGTGGGCTTACGAACTTTAACTCTGTGGTTCTACCAAGTTCTTTCAATTCAAAATCCTTTGTAAAATAGCCAATGCTCCTTATAACGTCTACAACAAAACTCTTCACACTGACCTTAACGTACCTTTTGTCACTGAAGTTGCTAAATCCAAATATAAAAACAATTATTTTCCCTTCTTAGTTCCCACAATAATCCTCTATTCCGTGCCCTTCATTCTGCCATACTTCCCCAACGACGGCTTAAGCGTCAATGGCCTAGAGATGTCAAAAAAAAAAATTGACTAGGGAGTGTCACCACTGGGTGATTTCTCCCCTCTTGACATTGCCATTATCTCTCTATAAGCACAATTGCTTGTTGTACTTATTTTTATACGGTTGTGAAAATATCTATTAGAAAAAAAAAAAAAAAAATTATTATTATTATCGAATACGATCAAAGTTATATTTCTCCAAAGAATTTACAATACATTTTTGTAGGAAATACTTAAAAGCAAAATTTTTAAATGGAAAAAAAGTGGTCTGTAAAAACTTGGTTGTTATTAGAATATTCCGTTAGGGCCACATCATATCTATTTACTTTGTATCTATCATAATGTACTCTATTTAAACAAGTGTCACCGAAGGTTACCAATACCTCGCAGTGGCATCTGATTCAATTTCAGTCAAATTTAATTAGTTAACTAATTTGTCGAACTTTAATTATATCATTAATTAAAGACCTCAAACCGTACCTATTCAAATTTGATACCTAACTCTATTTATGGACAAATGTATTTATGGTACTAGAAATTACATAATGTAATTTGTTTAAATCTCAATGCCCATTTGTTTTGTAAAAAAAAAAAATCATAGTTTTATTGAATTTTATCCAAAAACCTATTGAATTTTATCCAAATAAAAAAATTAATTTGGTTTTTTTACTCAGGAACTCAAATAGGCTACAGGGAAGAGGCGAGGCGGCTTAACACAACTATGAATAACTGCCGATGCCAGTGTACTGAGTCAAAATTACAAAATTAATTTTCAACTCAAAAACCCTAAATCTGATATAACGAATGTATCAACACAAAATTTATAGGCCCTTAGGTTTTATCTGGGATGTGAAACTACCTTGTCCTTCGGATGGGATGATAAGTAATGGTCCCGAGCCTGTACGATGTCAGGTACTCCTAGGTGAATAAAAATGTATAACTCTCTCAGGCTCATGTTCACCATATCGCTGGTTCAAAACCCTATCTGGGTGGTGAAATAAACTTAAGCACGCCGTCCTTCGGATGGGATGATAAGTGATGGTCCCGAGCCTGTACGATGTCAGGTACTCCTAGGTGAATAAAAATGTAGAACTCTCTCAGGCTCATGTTTACCAGATCGCTGGTTCAAAACCCTATCTGGGAGATTAAATAAACTTAAGCACGCCGTCCTTCGGATGGGATGATAAGTGATGGTTCCGAGCCTGAACGATGTCAGGTATTCGTAGGCACAATTTAGGACTCCCACAGTGTAGAGTCAGGCTCATGTCCATCTGAGTGATGAAAGAACGTTCTGGTAGTAGGCGATACGACCTCCTAGTGAAGGGCCGAAGTCCTTGAGTAAGATACCTATTAGTTTTCAATGAAATCGGTAGATTGTTTTCTGAGCGAGAGCAAACATTTAGTTGATGAATCGCCCTGGGGAAGTATATTACTGGTGATTTACCTAAAACTTTATGTTTTTCTTTTGCATTGCAGTTTCATCTCTTTAAAATTTAAACTAATACATGTTCCGTATTTTTCAATCCGCTTCAGCGTTTAACTTTAAAATTGCTGGCCTAATAATGGTTCATAAAAAACTGTAAATTTTACCAAATATGATCAAAATAGGTCTATTAGTTTCGGAAATGAGAAACGACAGATATATGCACAATGTATATATGCATTTTCCAAATTGGCCTCTTTTTGATCCTGGGTTCCTAATACTTGAACTCCGGATTTCGTTTTTGTGACTCAAGCCCGGGCTTTATACACAACTATCATATCGCCTACTACCAGTGCGCTCTTTCTTCGCTTTGAGGAAAATCACGGGAGCCCTAAATTTTGCCACAGATTCAGGTCTTTACTTTAACGAGTACCTGACATCGCAAGGGGTTGGTACCAACCCTTAACGTCCCATCAGAAGGACGTTATGCTCAAGGTTTTTTTAAAATTCTCAGATATAAAAATTATTCTAACCATTTCTCATTTCGCATTCACTAGTCCATATCTTAAGCATTATTCAACATTTTTTTGTTTTACTCCCAGTTCTTGCTCAGATTTTTTTCGTTTCCCTAATTAGAGTGATTAGTGATGAGGTAATTAAAATTACAATTTTTTTTTAAATATTATAAAAGGTTTCATTTTATTTCGGGCCACAGAAGAATTTAGATTTTTTTGCGATAATTTCAATATAAAATTTTCATATATTGCAATAAAAGGTGATTTTCTTTGCTAAAACAAATTAATTATTAGGACTGTAAACACTAATACATTTTAGTGGGCGCAGGTAGTTGAGTGGTCATAATTTTATTTACCAATTAACTATATAAGTATATATTCTTACGAATTATAATAGAAAAAAATATGTTATATTTTTAATACTAAACAAAAAATAAAATGTGGGAAATGTTGGTGATACGGGGTACTACATAAAAAAAAAATTAAAAAAAATGTAGGGCTATACATGACTTTCTTATACCAACCACGCTTTTACAGATCACTATCTTTCCATGGCATCTTTTTCTTATATTTTCTGGAAAACATTAATGTCGGTAGATAAGAGCATCTCAAATAAGGTTAGAGTCCACCAATAAAGATATTGAAGGTTTAAAGGGAGAGCAAAAACTTACTTGTGAATCAGTTTGTAGCCCCAAATTGAGGGATCGAAGGACACACAGAAGAGCAAAACTGAAGCTAAGAGACAACCAAAGATAAATAGGCGAGTAAAGATTTCGAAGGTTCAGGAGGAGAGCAGAAACTTACGTTTAAGTTTGGGTGTAGTATCTAGAAAAACACATTAATTCAGCAATGTTAGTAGAGAGGCTTCAACCGGATACGATGATAATGAACCATAAAAAAAGATGAACATTTTTTCTGGTTTTAACAAAAATGGTCAAAGAAGAAATGTAGAATATGGGTCTTATGGCATCAATTCTTCATATTTTCTGAAAAAACATTAATACATCAATGTCGGTAAATAGGCTTTAACCAGATAAGATGATTCATTAGTACAGCTGGTAGACGGTTCCAGATGAACCGAGACCGGTCCCTGGAGATAGCAGAACTGGGTATTAACAGGTGCCCGGTTCTCGGTCCCAGACCCGGAATCATGCTTCGTCACGGGTTCAGGTCAGGAATCATATATCCGACTGTAATGTATTCGGTAAAAGACTGGAAGTCAACCATTGTCATGGAAACACACTGTACTTGACCTCCTTGTTCTCATTCTATTATGGGAAGCTTTAACTACGAGGTCATATCGCCTAATACCAGAGCGCTCTTTTGTCGCTCTGTTGGACATGAGACCGACGCTACTATGGTAGTCCTAAATTTTGCCTACCCTAACTCCCATTTGAAGGACGGAGTGCTTAAGTTTTCTTTTACCTCCCAGATGACATAAACTAAAGGCCTCGGCCGTGTTTTTAACTCGCGATCTCGAGTAAGAAAGCACGCATACCACTGAGCTATCGACGCCCTCACTTGTCTAGTTTATATATACCCTAAAAAACTACTACATTTTCTAAACTTTTGAAAATTGTTTCTTCAATTATTTCAACTCAGATATGAGTTAGATACTACCATGGTTAGATATAACCACTCTAATAACTACGGGTGTAATGTATCGATACAAAATTTAGATTGGGCATTCAGAAGCCCCGTAAGTCAACTATGGAATTGATTTTTAGCCCAAACGTTCAATTGGCTTTAAAGGGAGAGCGGAAACTCAATTCGTTCTGGGGAAATACTTGCGATATTCTTTTTTTAAACTGAACGTAAATGTATAAGTGACGGGTAAATACTGGAAATGAATCCAACTGTTTTTGCGTGATGTCCGTAAATTAATGGAACTTGCTTTCAGCTTTTCAGCATTCAGCATTGATAATAGTCTCTACGCAAAGTTACGCTAGACTGACAGATAAGGTTGGCTAGTCATGGAATCATAGAGACAAAGCGGGTATATCTAATTGGCAATGTGACGTACAGGGACCGGGGAACCTCGTTTAATTAATCATCTCTCAGACAGACATAACAGTTAGTGTTGTAAATAAGTTAACAGGATACATCCCTGGGTCTTGGGGCGCAGGCAAACTGGACTGATGACCTCCAAGCTCTAAACTCCAAGTTCGAAGCTCCAAGTTCCAAGCTCTAAACTCCAAGTTCCAAGCTTCAAAATCTAAGCTCCAAGTTCCAAGCTCCAAGCTGCAAGTTCCAAGCTCCAAGCTCTATGCTCCAAATTCCAAGCTCCATGTTCCAAGCTTCAAGTACCATCACCAAGCTCCAAGCTTCAAGTTCCAAGCTCCAAGCTTTAAGCTCCAAGTTCCAAGCTTCAAATTCTAAGCTCCAAGTTTCAAGTTCCAAGCTTCAAGTTCTAAACTCCAAGTTCCAAGCTTCCAAACATCCCAAGAGATGGACAAAAGCGAGTACTAGAGATTCCAGTCCTCGTATCTTGAGTTATTAGCACAAAAACTATAATAATACGATCAATTTATCCACAAACGGTTTAGGTCCAAACAATTTTTAAAAAAAATTCTACGCTTGCCTGATTTACGAGAAAACGATTAGTCATTTTTTAAAAAAAATTTAGAGTCTCAAAGAACGTATATAAATTTCCGAGAGAAATATTTTAAAGTAATGATTATTAAATTTTAACGCATAGCAAACAATTTTAAAATTTATTTTAATTATTAGAAGTTTTTTTTTTTTTTTTTTTTTTTTATGACTCATGCCCGGGCTTCAACTACGAGGTCATATCGCCTACTACCAGAGCGCTCTTTCGTCACTCTGGTGGGCATGAGCCCGACTCTACTATGGGAGTCCTAAATTTTGCCCAGGGGTCTTTAACGAGTACCTGACATCGTACAGGCTCGGGACCATCGCTTAACGTCCCATCCGAAGGACGGCGTGCTTAAGTTTATTTTACCCCCCAGATAAAATAAACTAAGGGCCTCGGTCGAGTATGTTGTTAGTGTGTTGAGCATCCTCCCTAATCCCTTTGGCCGATTTAGCTGAAAGCCAATAGATGTTGTTCTTATAGGATTGTCGTTGTTACACATTTCATATCGATACACAATTCTATCAGATGTTTTTTTTGGTTTATTTCCGTTGAAAACTCGCTTCGAATTTTTGACCGATTACATAACTTCCCCTATACTTGGTATAGCTGAAGAAAGAAAATAGAGAGAGAAAAAAAAATTATGAATTCTATTATTGAAACGGTTAGCAATTTATGGATCCATTAAAAGAGTCGAGAGTTTTGATAATGTTTTCTATAAATCCTGGTTTTTGTAAAGGTTTTAAATAAACCTCTACAGTTTCTGTTGTGAAAATAGGAGTAAAGAAACCTGAATGCATTTTCAATGAAAAACTGCACTTGAGATAGCTTTCAGACTCCAATTTTAATTATAAAGAAGAATATGGGCATAATGGCTAGTTAACTGTAAAATAAACGAGAAAATCCTACGTTGAAAAGAAAAACACTTTTTTTTTTTTTTTCAAGAGAGAGAAATGAGAAAATTAAGTATTCATTTTTAATAAATATTTACTATGGTTGGGACTTACTATGGTTACCTATGGTTGGGAGTAGGAGTGATAAGAATTTTTACAGGAGCTGAACTGAGGTTCGGTGTCTAGTGTGGGCTGCATGAGTTCCAATTTGACTAGCGGATAGCGTCACGTAGCTCTGGACAAGCGGCGCGAGTCTTCTTGACGCCTATTGTCCTCGGCTGGAGCGATGACATTCCCCAGACTGTCTGGACACAAAGGTATGAACGGAGTGGTGGCTGTCTTCAGGGATTGTAGGGGTTTAGGTAACAGAAGAGATCTGGAACAGGAACTAGGAGATAAGGATGGGATATCGATATGGCATTTCGAAAAGACTATATCGATATTACTTCCCTAGCTATTCCGACTTCTAAATATGACTAAGGATAGGCCACTCTCGCCTCACTCATGGCTTCCTGTTTGACAGGCAGGACCTGTAGGAGTGTGCTGTCTGTGGAGTGGTTCTGATCATCGAAGAGTACCTCTTGGAGCAGTACAGGATTTCAAGGACTTCGTTTGAAGCTCTGGGTGATGACGGTGCTGCTATAGATCGGCTGGTCGCCTTCCTCAAGGCATCTCATCTATTCCATGAGATGTCTTTAATTCTGTCTGGAAAGTGTCCTTTACCTTTTACTTTTACTCCCCCTAGCCCTTGGGAAAAGGTTGCTACAGATTTATTTTCTTTTTCAGGAAATTCATATTTATTAATTGTGGACTATTTTTCCAAATTTATTGAAGTTTGTAAATTGGAAAATACTTTAAGCCAGACGGTTATTCGATATATGAAATCAATTTTTTCCAGCCATGGAATACCGAGAGTAGTAATGTCTGACAACGGACCTCAGTTTAGTTCTGCTGACTTCAAGCATTTTTTCAGAGAATGGAATTTTGTTCATAAAACTAGCAGTCCGGAGTATCCTCAGTCTAACGGACTCGCAGAGAGATCTGCCAGACTATGAAAAAAATGTTCAAAAAAGCGAAGATGGACAATTTAGACCCGTTTCTCTGTTTGCTTGAATTTCACAATACTCCACAAGGTGAACCGCATTCACCAAGCGAGATATTGTTTAGAGGAAAAGTAAGAGGAATACTGCCAATGACCTCGACTCAGGTGAATAACTATGAACCCTCAAAATGGAAGGCGGTATCGGAAGAGTTAGGAAAAAGACAGATGAGACAGAAAGTGTATTATGATAGAGGTGGGACTCGGCACTACAAAGCGAATCTAAATGAAGGTGACCTAGCGTTGGTGCAAAGAGGACCCACTTGGGACAGGTGCACTATCATAGAGAGAATGGCAAGACCGAATTCTTTCAGAATTAAATTTGAAAATGGAAGAATTGTGGAAAGAAACCGGCGATTTTTGAAACCGTTCGTTGGACCAGTGGAACGGGGAAGGAGGCTGGGAGAACTTCGTTGTTTTTCTTAATTTTCTCATCTTGTTCTTCATCTCGATACTTTTATTGTTTATTTAGTCTTACATCTTGTGTAAGTGTACCTGTTTTTTTTTTTTGTTTTTTTTTTTAAGAATAATTAATTAGTTTTTTGTTCGGTAAGTATAAAAACTAATAACTGCCAATAGAATGAATGTATTTACACGATATTTTATATGTGTGACCACAACCCCATAAAGTCAACACCTATTGATTTTCAGCCAAAAAGGAGGGGGTTCTGTGGGGGGGGAGCTTAACAGAAAAACACTTATAACCACCGTTATTATAACATCGTGTCAAATGAACAGAACAATTTATTAATTTATCAATAAGTTAATCTGTATCATATTTATAATAATATCTTTTAAGGCAATATCTATAAGTTAATAAATTAATGTAAACTTAACTGTAAATAAAGAGAAACTGAAACTAGAAGAGTTATGTACGGAAGTTACAGTTCAAACCTCTGTACTAACTGCACACACATGTTAGAACGAAGAGAAACTGAAACTAGAAGAGTTATGTACGGAAGTTACACTTCAAACCTCTGTACTAACTGCACACACATGTTAGGACGAAGAGAAACTGAAACTAGAAGAGTTATGTACGGAAGTTACACTTCAAACCTCTGTACTAACTGCACACACATGTTAGAACGAAGAGAAACTGAAACTAGAAGAGTTATGTACGGAAGTTACACTTCAAACCTCTGTACTAACTGCACACACATGTTTGGACGAAGAGAAACTGAAACTAGAAGAGTTATGTACGGAAGTTACACTTCAAACCTCTGTACTAACTGCACACACATGTTAGGACGAAGAGAAACTGAAACTAGAAGAGTTATGTACGGAAGTTACACTTCAAACGTGTGTACTAACTGCACACACATGTTAGGACGAAGAGAAACTGAAACTAGAAGAGTTATGTACGGAAGTTACACTTCAAACGTGTGTACTAACTGCACACACACTTTTTTTTAGTTTAAGTCCCCCCTCTCTCATTTTTCGAATCGTGATCGTGAAATCCTGAAAGAAAAAAACGGAAGGATTTAAATGTTGTGTTTTGTTCGAGAGTGTAGTTGGCGTGCGGTTGGACAGTTTTTCTTTGAATGAGATGGATTCTGGACTGATAAAAACCTGCTACTCTTGGTATAGGAACCTGTGTTCAGTCACGGCATTCAGGGGTGGAGATGGCCTGCATATCTTGATTATAAATCCAGCCTTTTTAGATAGCATCATTAAATAGCACTTTCACTGTGATTAAAACGTTTAGCTGCTACTGGAAGAGTCTGTTGAAATAGGTTGAAGGAGCTACAGTTCATAAACGTACAGGAAATCCTCAAGGATAAAGCCTTCAGGATTTCCTTGGGGATTTTCTGTACCGAACCCTCGCCCACGCACGGAGAGGATTTTCCTCAAGGAAAAGGGCTCGATTACATATACTCGTATCTAGTCCTTTGATGACCCGTTTTGGCATCGCCCTGAGGCTGAGTTAACAGATCTGTTAGCTAGAAGAAACTCTCAAGAAACAAGTAGAGGAAAATTTATGAAGTGTAAAGAAAATGAACTGTTATTTTACATTGAAAATGAAGAATTTAAAGAATATTTACATTGAAATAGCCAGGATTTAAAGATAAAGAATGTTAATGAAAAAGTTAGAGATTTAGGGGAAGAAAAAAGACATAGGAAATAGTATAAATGAAGCCATATATTATTTACAGTAGTCGACATACTTCACATTCTTGTCTTGAAGTCTCAAGCAATTCTGTTGGGTATGCTTAAATTGTGCTTTTGGAATGAATGGACTTAGGAGGGGTAAGATGACCAATACTCCTTATAAATGAGGCCTCCATTCACAGAAATAATCTATAGATAAACAATTTAAAAAAATAAATATATGTTGTACCCAATCCCCGAACTCGGCCATTGGCCGAAATAAATGATCATTCAATGGGCAATTCGATTTGCTCAAACCCCGAATTGTTCCAGATAGAAACCTCAAAGAGAATGCGCTTCGGGCACTGAGCATTCAAAACAATGTTTGAAAAATTTGTATTTAAATTAAGTTAGTCAAATTTATATATCACAATATTTTAAATCACAAACATGTAGGTTATTCTTTATTTTATTTTATTTTTCGACTACAATATTAAGCATACAAAACTTATTTATTTTTGCGAACGTTTGAGTTATGACACTTGGCATTGCATTTTACTTGTTTGTGCATTGGCATTTTTTACTCGCGGAAAGCGGATTCCATCATTTGACACCCGAACACTCAAAAAATAATACTGAAATAATAATAATAATATAAGAAATATTCGTCACTCGAGTGATAAACTTATCAGTTGCCGGAACAGGGATGCCAACCTAAACTGCCCCGAAAATGGAAGACGTGCATCGTTGTGAATTTCTAAATGCCTTCTCCTAGGGTTGTGCATTCTTAGTTTACCCAAAGCCCGAGTTTGAGGAATATAATCGATATGCCCAATCCTAGGAATGATCATTTATTTTGGCCAATGGCCGAATTCGGGGATTGGGTACAACATATTTATATATTCATGTGGATATATTAATGGCAGTTATTGGGATTTTTGAGATGAGCCCCCTCTGATCCCCACCTACTCTTCAAACGATTCCTCTAAAAATTAATAAGTCCTTATGGTGTTTTGAATACACATATGAAATTTCATGTCAATATATTGATTACAACGGCAGTTTTTCTGTTTAGTCTCCCCTCTTTCTCTTTGATTGATTTGACAGAAAATCAGTAGGTGCCATCCCTGACATGGTTCTGGATTCAGATATAAAATTTCGTGTCGATACATTCATTCTATCTTCGTGTTATCGTGTTCACAGACCCCTTTTTCATCAGGTGGTCGGATAACATGAATTTCCGTTGAAAACTCAAATTGTTGACCTATTACATAAAGCCCTATGGGGAAGTAAAACACGATGTGGCCATAATGGGACTTTGTTATACCAACCTCAGTTCATCACGATGTATAGGAGAAGTTATGTAATTGGTCAGAAATTCGATATTGACTTTTTACCGGAATTTTCTGATTTTCCATCCCTTGATTTTAAAAATTAAACGTATGTGTCTGTGACCACGATAACTCCCGACAGGCTGTGCGTATGCCCAGGAAATTATTTTCTATCACTATCAATGTCACTCTACTTCAGAGGATGAAGGTTATCACTAGCACCATCAGTTTATATCAATGTCACTCTACTTCAGAGGATGAAGGTTATCACGAGCACCATCAGTTTCTATCACTATCAATGTCAGTCTACTTCAGAGAACGAAGGTTATCACTAGCACCATCAGTTTCTATCACTATCAATGTAACTTTACCTCAGAGGATGAAGGTTATCACTAGCACCATCAGTTTCTATCAATATCAATGTCACTCTACTTCAGAGGATGAAGGTTATCACGAGCACCATCAGTTTCTATCACTATCAATGTCAGTCTACTTCAGAGGATGAAGGTTATCACTAGCACCATCAGTTTCTATCACTATCAATGTCACTCTAATTCAGAGGATGAAGGTTATCACGAGCACCATCAGTTTCTATCACTATCAATGTCAGTCTACTTCAGAGGATGAAGGTTATCACTAGCACCATCAGTTTCTATCACTATCAATATCACTTTACCCCTTTTTATCACTATCACTACTCTATCACTATGATTTTTTATTGGAATTAATATCCCTTTATCCCAGAGGCTAAAGGGTTATCACTAGCACTATCACAATCAATACCATTTAATATCACTTCACCACTGAGTGCCACCTCCCTCCCTATAACAGAAACCTTGGGTCCGCCATTGCTCGGTATAGGAATTTGCTCAATTGACTGGAAAACAGTCTTGAAGAGTATTAAAGAAAGAATATTGAAGAAAGCTAAGGTATATTGGAATATCGATATGGAAATCTTCAGCTGACTCACCAGTCCCTTCCTTGTCCCTCACTTACCAAACCTTCAACCGGATTCTGCTGATTTTCAGGAAAATTTCCGTTGCCTACATCTCTATAAGGTCAAATCAAGAGGATATTGGAATACGTAAAATTCTGACAAAAAAAATGTCGTCGATGCATTATCAGCAATTTCCCCAGTTCAAATTATTTGCAACCAACAACAGTTCTTACCTTTCTTTTTCTAACCTATGATAGAATGAATATATGAGTCGTCCACTTCCAATGACCACTATGTCCGCAACCCCTAGTTTCGAGATATTTGCAAAAATCTGTTAAGGCCCTTGGTATGAAGTTTTGAAATCCATTTTTTTTTTCGAGTTATTTTAACAAAGTCCTCCAGTTGATTAGGAACGTACTGAGAAATCTAGAGTTTCTAGTTTTTTTAGAAACTCAGTAAATAGGTTGGACTAAGTGGGTTTTGGAACAGTACTTTGGACTAATTGATTTTTAAAAAGTTTATGTGGGACTAAAGGGGTTTTGAAAAAATTATTTCAGCAACTTACTCTATTTTTAAAAAGAAAATAATTTATTCAAGAAAATCTTGCCAACTGAGTAAAAATCACAAAATACGCTTCATTTATTTACATATTTGTTGAGGTGACATAAAGGTAGTAAGAGGTAAAAAAAAAATTTCAAATGTCCAAAATCCCTAAAACTAAAAAGGAAAAAGTGATAAACTTTTTAACAGTTCTTGAACTCTTCAGCTTCTTCTATAATAGCATGAGCATCCTCAATGGAATCAACAACTACTCCATCATCGTGTACGAGCAAAATTTCATCTCCTGCTTCTTTTTTTCATCTTCATCAGTGACAGCATCAGCAGAAGGCCCATTATTATTTTCAGTATTCAAATCAGCATCAGTAGTAGTTGTTAGCAGTGCAGGTTGCAGCAAGTTTTTGTAGTATCTCAATCACCCATCCTTCACCGAAGTGTTTATCCAACAGGTTCTTCACATTATTGAGTTTTTTTGGATTAATATATTTTCCTATAGGAATTGTCTCCAAGCTCATGTTTGGTTTAAAACCCTGCCCTCTCTTCAAAACCGATTTTCCAGTCCCGAAGTCTGACTGGTAAGCAACTTCACCTCTCAACAGAGGCACTTTGCTCTTATGAGTTAGAACCATTTTTGCTTGGATTAAACTTGAAATGCCAGTCAGTGTTTTTTTTGAAAAATTAACAGTTTTTCCCTTAAAATCGTACACTTGACATGCTTTCCCCATTTCCACAACAGTGGCCAGTTTAGCAATTATTTCTATGTATTCTTCAGCATTAAGAATCTCATTTCTTTTCCTGAACTCTTTTTCAAGAACACCAAACACACGATCAGGTGGCATGAATGAGTGGCCTACGACAGGGTACACTATTTCCAACATTTTGAGATGAGGAGGAGCAATATTTTTCAACCAATAGCATAGCATAAAATACTACCAACAAAATAACCTATTACTTTCTATCAGTGTTAACAAGGATACGGCATCAGGGCCCAGATTATTTTCAAAAAACAGAATATTTTTCTATAAAATTATTTAATAATAAAGTGAGAACGAATATGGGACATAGTGTGTTTTGAAAACCTTGATCGGATGGAATTGAGTCAATATGGAGGACAAAGTGGGTTTTTCCTGAAGGAAGAATGATGTGGACTAGGTGGGTTTTGGAACAGAAACAACGTTGGACATAGTGGCTTTTGGAATTGGAGCTATCTTTCAGACTCTATTTTGACCAGGTTTAAATGGGTTTTGGAAGAAACTGAGTTCACCATCGGATTACTCACCATTCCCTTTTGTTAAAATCGATATCTAACTATCATTTCTTAGGTTAGCTATTGTTTTGTAATGGGAGCTGTCAGCGAGGCTCCCCTGTTATAATAGGGGGTAGAGTTCGGTCATTGTTCAGACCAGTTTCCGAACGATACTGGTCACTCCCCTCCCTTCTGATTTTAGCCCGGGCTCCACACACTACATAATTATCATTTCCTAGGTTAGCTATTAGTTTTGTAATGGGAGCTGTCAGCGTGGCTCCCCTGTTATAATAGGGGGTAGAGTTCGGTCATTGTTCAGACCAGTTTCCGAACGATAATGGTCACTCCCCTCCCTTCTGATTTTAGCCCGGGCTCCACACACTACATAATTATCATTTCCTAGGTTAGCTATTAGTTTTGTAATGGGAGCTGTCAGCGTGGCTCCCCTGTTATAATAGGGGGTAGAGTTCGGTCATTGTTCAGACCAGTTTCCGAACGATAATGGTCACTCCCCTCCCTTCTGATTTTAGCCCGGGCTCCACACACTACATAATTATCATTTCCTAGGTTAGCTATTAGTTTTGTAATGGGAGCTGTCAGCGTGGCTCCCCTGTTATACATACGTTATCTGGAGGTGTATTTCATAGTTAATCTGCCTCAGGTCTCTCTTGTGTTTAGTTTAATTCTGACACCACCATTTTCAAATCTGATTATCCATCACTTTAGTTATCCAATTCTTATTTTTTATTAATTCAACACTCACGTTATATTTCATCTTGCACTTGGAGTGATCTGTGATATATTTGGGGTGAACGAACTTCTGTGTATCTAAACGGAATTAGTTTATTTTACTTTGCAGCTGTAGTGTCTGTAACGAAGACAGTCCTGACTTCCTCAGCCAACTGAGAAGAAAGTACCTGACAGAAGCACTGACCAGCCCACTACTTCACAAGTCCCTCTTCAACATTGATACCAATAATAAGCTCAATTAATATCAAATTATAGATAATAAAAATTAATACTATTTTACCAGAAGAATTCTAGTTATATTTTTTTCATTTTTTTATATTTTATTATAATTTTCTTTTATTATTCTATGATTTTTACATTTGCATTAATTTTTTTAATGTTGATCATGTAAATATGAGTCCGAACCCCTTGCCTCAAAGATGTATTTCTAATAAATAAAGGGCTATTAAATAAATTGAAATTGAATTGAATCGTACAGCTGGTCTTCGACCGGGTATCGAACAGACAAGCACCAAGCTACCTCTGAGTTACCGTCGCCCCTAAATTTCTCGTTTCACACCATTCATAATGTCACACAGGGGAAATAAGGTCACTGTAGCTATAATAACACCCATGGTGTATATTATATCACACAGGATGTCACTCAGGACACTTTATATAGGATTACTCATTATCCGGTGTCCCAGGGGCCCTCTCTATCTCGCCCTAATGGTCTTACCGTGTTACCCTTAATGTAATATAATAATGCAGTGAAATTCATAATATTCCATATACTAAATAATATTTTCTCTACTAAATACTAAACAATATTTAATAAATATAATAACCTTAAGGAGTATAAATACCTTTAGTATAAGGAAGTATACTTATATTAAGGTCCCCTGATCACGATTTGGCCATTTTCACCAATATTTCTGTCTGTCTGTACATGAAATGAAAAATAATCTTTATTCTAGGACATACGTCCCTAAGAATAATAACAATAAAAAAAATAAGAGTATACAAGTATCAACCAGTTGAGAAGAATAAAAATAAAAGAAAAGAGGTCTCTAGGAATAAATATTATATGTTAAAAACAGACAATGGATAAAACAATATAATAAACTAGTGAAAAAATAATGAAGAGGAAAATAAAAAAAATAGAAAAACATAATAATAATGTGAAATATGATAACAATGACATATATATGAATTGTAAAAAACTGGACTGATGAAACAGAAGAGTAACAATCTGTCCAGTGGAGTGAGAGACTTATAGGAAGACGAGAACTGTCTCATAGAAGGCGGCGTTAGGAATCAGAGGTTTGCTGAGTTAGGAGATAATGGAAAAGTAGGGACTTAAATGAAAGGAGAGTAGGAGCATGGGGAATCTGGAGAGGAAGAGAGTTCCAGAGGGAGTTAGCCTGGATAAGGAAGGAGTTGTGGCAGGTTGTTGTCCTGTGGGAAGGGAGGTAAAGATCAGAGGGACGGGATCTAGTGACTTTGGTATTTAAATGAAAGAACGTCCCACAACATCTTACTATCGCATTTGTATCTCCATCCCACAGGACAACAACCTTTTCATATTTGGAATCGTAAAATTCCGTTGAAAACTGCATCGAATTGTTGACAGATTACATAACTGCCCCTATACTTCGTATAGTTGGGAAGTAAAATTCAAATGAAAATTTCCCAGCGGTATGCCGTTGGAAAAAAATCATTCACATTGAAGTATTTAAATTATGATTGTTTTCATTTTTTACCTTTAAATCAAGCATTTTTTCTAAGCTCAGCCAATTACAAAGATTATTAATTATTACAATTTTTCTTTAACTGAAAAAAAATTAAAATTATTATAAAGGCATTAATGAAGACCATTCATTCTTTTATTTTTTTTAAATGAAGCTTTAGAGCTGATTTTCATTCATAAAACCATCATTGTCACCATGTATTAGTTAAGATATAATCTATAAAGAGGGCGTATTGGACCATAAAAATGGATGCCGTATTTGACATACAGTAAAACATCGTTATAACGCTCTTCTAGGGACTGAAAAAAAGAGCTCTATAGCCGGGAAAGCGCTATTACCGGGAAAAATAAAACGGCTGAAAATGGAAAATATTTATTTCAAAATGTATTATGTAGTACGTAAAGACAAATGAATAATTAATATATATAATCAGGACATAGGTATGTATAAAGAATAAAAAAACAATTTATGTAATTATGTACATAGAAATTAAATAATTAAAATTACTTAAATACATTATACATATTACTTGTTAGTTGGCCCCGGCTTGAAATATTCAATAAATAAAACAAACTTATTTTTTGAAATATTGTCTATTCCACTAAAGATCTTTATGGAATAGACAATATTTCAAAAATAAGTTTGTTTTATTTATTTATTACAAATTCCACAATATGTCCGCGTTCCTCAACTTAGAAGTTGTTAAGATATTCATCTATTCTTTTATGTTTAACACAAACTAAGCTTTTTCCAAAAACAGCGTTTTCTAATTGATTGATATTTTTGAATGTTTCGTATTTTACTTCCGTAATGCACACAAAAAATGTACGAATCGTCTTTAATCCAAAACATCGATTATTTTCAGCTGTGCTATTATGGATGATTCTGTTATGTAGATCGATCAAACTCTTTTATTAATTTATTTTTTTCTTTTATTGAAAATGATTTTCGCGACATTTTATGCGATGTTAACAAGGCCGAGGAAGATAAAATACTGAAGGGAAAATTAGATTCGTATTGAAAAGGCACAAGTTTACAGTCCATTGAATACGTGGAAACATTTTGTAGGGGAGAGAGAAAAGTCAGAAATTATTTTCACAGAATCCATTAGATTATGGCACAAGTTGTTTCTTTCCTGGTTTTCATTTAATTTATTTTTGTGTAAACAAATTTAATTTAGAAAAATTAAAATGTTGTTAGAAAAAATGTGTTTAATCCTTTCATCGGACCGTTATAAACGGGAAGTCGGAGCGTTACAACGAATAAACTTTCATTGGAAAATTCCCCACTGGGACCGGGGCCAAAGAAATAGAGCGTTATATCCGGGAAATCGTTATAAACGGGAGCGTTATAACGAAGTTTTACTGTATTTGGTTTAGTTCCTCCGGTAAGGAGTCCGTCTGAACACCCGTGGAGTGAGGACGTGCTTGTGAGTGGCTCCGCGAGTGAATTCGTGCAAGTGCGGAAGAAGTGAGTGTTTCGAAGATCTGACGCCGCAGCATCCGGACAGGTCACTCCGGGAACCTTCCCTGAAAATTTCAGGGATATCTACCGAGTAGTTCAGGACTTAGCGTAAGTTTAATTTTTGAGGTTTTCTAGTACAAAGAGGGCTGAGTGGTCACGAGGTACGGTCAGCCAGCTGGAGGGGAGACCGGGCCACGCCCACATTCCAACATCACCCGCCGACCCAATCAACTAGTCCAAGCCTGGCCTCCGCTGCCGATGGACTCCGGGACCGGGAAGAAGAAATTGCACCGGTTAGTGCGGGCCGCGATGTTTCCCGTTCCCCCCCCCCCCCCCCCTCCTGCTAGGAGCGCTAAAATCGATAAGGTGTTTAGACCGGCCCGTACACTGGCCAGGTCCCCCCTCCCCAATCCCCTCCACCCTTACTTCCACCTCCCTCCCGCGCCAATTCCTTCCCCCTCCTCCCCATCCTCAATGGCCAAACCATAGTCGAGCCCCCTAAACCCACGCCAACCCCCCCCCCAGGTTCCCACCCCCCTCCTCCCCTACACACTCACCCCCCAACCACAAGGTGAAACCTTCTCTACCCCCCTCCCCCCAAAGACATTTTTCACACCTCAAGATGGGGGCCGGACGAGACTCAGAGAGAACACCCCTGAAGACGCCCCAACAGAACAGAACCCGATGGAGGAGGCCTACGCCATCCAGGCGGAGATAGGCAATATCCTCACCAAAAGTAAGCCCAACACTGCGCTCAAGGAGAGGGTGAAAAAGGGGATAGCCCGCCTCCTTGTCCTATTGATGGCCGAGCGAGAAATGGCCAAACTTAAGATTGGGATGGCAAAGGAGATCATGGGGGGCCTGGCCGAGACGGTGGCGGCTGCTGTCGCTGCAGGCTTGGCCAGCCTCCCCCAGCGCCCCCCCGGGAAAAACTGCAAACGAGAAACCGAAGAAAAGAGGAGCTGCCAAGAAAGCAGCAACCAGCCAGGCTCCCCCCCCTCCCGCACCTTGTGCCAGAGCGGAGGGAGTCAACTCCACCTCCGAGACTCCCGCCCCCCCAGCGTCGGAGACCGGGCGTAGGAAGGTGATCGACTGGACCTCCCTCCCGTCCTCTCTCCCCCCTCCCCCCAAGTCACCGACGAAGAGTTTCCCCCTTCCCTAGAAGCTTGGACCCAAGTGGTAGGGAAGAAGAAGAAGATGAAGACCCAATCCCCACCTCCAGCAATTGCGCCCCAGCAGCAGCGAGGACCACCCCCCCCCCCCCCCCCCCCCCCGACCAGGAGGAAGGAGGACGTCCTCAAACTACTCGCCACAGCAGACGGCGGCCAACAACCCCCCAAGGCCTTCATGGCAGTTGTGGAACTGGCCGACAAAGCAGATAAACGTCCGCTTACGGACGCCGTTGACCAGGTGACCCCGGGAGAGCTCGGGATCACCCTAAAATCTAGCAGACCCGCCAGGAGAGGGGGAATCCTTTTGGAGGTGTCCAGGGCCGAGGAGCTCGCAGCGCTGACCTCCAATACCCGACTCCACGAGTTAGGACTGAGGGCGGAAGCGCTGAACAGAAGAAGACCGCGTTTAGCGGTCTTCGATGTTCCCACGGGCTGGTCGGCCGGGGACCTCTCCGGGAGGTTCCAGGCCCAACACCCTGCTCTCTCCCCCATAGTTCCCTTATATAGGAAGGGTCCCCCCGGCAGACCGACAGTGCGCTGGGTGGTTGAGACCACCCCCGCCACCAGGAAAACCCGCATCACCACCGGCAGGATCACCCTGGGGTGGTACACCTGTGCCGTTCGGGACTGCCTGGACGTCACTAGGTGCAAAAGGTGCCAAGGCTTCGGCCATCCGGAAAAGCGGTGCCTTATCACGGAGAAGGTGTGCGCTTGGTGCTCCGCTGCAGGGCATGACAGCGCCAGCTGTAAAAAGAAGGCGCTGCCGCCGATATGTTGCAACTGTGGCAGCCGGAAACCGGGTGTGACCCATAGCGCTGATAGTGCGATATGCCCGTCATACATCCGCGCGCTTGAGAAGCTAGCCTCACGCACGGACTATGGCGGGTAGAGAAAGGGAGCGCACCGGAATCCACGTTGTCCAGCACAACATGAATAGGCGTAAGAGAGTGGCGGATGAGTTGCGAACATTGGTGTACGATGAGTCCGTCCAGCTCTTGGCTCTACAGGAACCCTATTGTATAGGAAATCGCGTGGCAGGCCTTGGTATAGGCCACAGAATAATAACAGGCGCTAGGGGTAACGAACGGCCTATGGCCGTAATCGTTGTGACCTGCCCCCAGGTGGATGTTATGGCGTTCCACCATCTGTCTACGAGCCACATTGCTGTGGCCTGTATCAGGCACGCCAACGTCGATTGCTGTGTAATCAGAGGATATTTCCCTCCGTCTGAGCGCATAGACCTACAACTGGGCCGCTTGAACCACGTACTGGATGAGCTCGCGGGACGCCAAGTCATAGTCATGGCGGACGCCAATGCCTGGTCTGCATCCTGGGGGTCGGTTCGCACCGACCGCCGGGGTGACATACTGATGGAGTTGATCGCCCGCCTTGACCTGTGCATAGTCAATGACCAGCATTCTCCGCCCACTTTTTGTGGCTACAATGGAGAATCGCACATCGATGTCACGTTGGTTTCTGGAGAACTATACAGGGTTGTCAGTGGCTGGAGAGTCCGAGGGATTACGTCTAGTGACCATGAAGTCCTAGACGTGAGTCTCTTTGATGCCCGGCTAACGGCAGTCAGGTCTAGGGACCCTCGCTTTGCAACTCGCAAAGCGATACCGGAAGCCTTCGTGGCCGCCGTTGCTGCCTACTCCTGTGACGAGGAATGGGAAGGTCTCATGGGTTCCGACCCGGTCGACCAGATTGAGGAGGGCGTCGATAAGCTCAGTAATATTCTGCTGAGGGCTGCCGACGAGACCATCCCCAGGAAGGTCGACCGGTGAGGAAAGTCCCCTGGTGGAGTGAGGATCTCACCCTCGCCAAGAGGGCCGTTTATCGTGCCAGGAGGCGGTACCAGCGGTGCCGAGACCAACTCCATCGGGTTATTCGCGGGGAAGAGTACCGGCAGCTCAGCGAGGCCTACGGTCGGAGCATCGAAGCCGCCAAGAGAACCAGCTGGAGGAGGTTTGTCTTAGGACCAACACTCTGGAACATACTCTTTGATGGACTGCTCCGTGAGCTCGAAAATCATGAATATAAGGCTATTGCCTATTATGACGATCTCGCAATCACGGTGCACGCTGATAGCCGCGCAGCTCTGACCCGCGCAGCCCAAGCCGCCATCGACTTCGTCGACAGCTGGTGCTGCGCCAACAAGCTGGCCCTCTCACCAAGCAAGACTACGGCCCTGCTGATGAGAGGGAAAACCGATGCCCGCCACCCCTTCTCCTTGAGGATCCGGGGGATACGCGTTGAATTCCCGGAGGCGGTCACATACTTAGGTGTGAGATTGGGTCCGGGCTTCAGTGCGACTCCCCACACTGTTGCCATCAAGGAAAGGACAAGTGCCACCTTCAATGCTCTGAGCCGCCTAGCTCGCGCAACATGGGGCCTCTACTACTCAGCGTGTAGAACAATCTACACGGGGGTATTCGAGGCTGTAGCACGGTACGCTGCTGCAGGGTGGTGGTTTCGCCCCACCAAGCAGCAGAGAACGAGACTGCTGCAGGCCCATAGAGCCGCCCTCCTGAGAGTCACAAGGGCCTATCGTACTGTCTCCACGGCAGCGCTACAGGTGCTGGCAGGAGCTCCGCCCATAGACTTGGTCTTGGACGGAGCGGTCGCCTCGTATTACTGTAGACGCAATCTGCCCCTGAGAGCAGATATAGATGAGCCCTTGCGCCTCGCACTGGAGGGCGAGCTACGTTCACAGAACAGACCAGAGCGTTGCAGGGACATTGTCCAAGACTGGATAATGAACAAGTGGCAACAGCGATGGTCGAGCTCTTCCGAAGGCCGAGCGACATTCGCGTACTTTCCCGACGTCCAGGTCCGCCTGCGCTCCACTTGGGTACAACCCGACCACTGGACATCCCAGATACTATCAGGTCACGGCGACTTCAACTCCAAGCTCTTCTTCTTCAAGAGGAAGGATGGCCCGAACTGTTCGTGTGGTGGCATTGAGACTACAGAACATGTGGTCCTCGATTGTCCACCGTACGAAAAGTCTAGGGTGGGGATGATCCGCGCGACAGGATCATATCTGGGATTGAGCCTGCCGGAGTTGATGACGGAGTCGAACTATCCGGCGTTCGGCCGGTTTGACACCTCCTGGCGGGAACAGAAGAAGGCCTCTTGACCCGGCGCCGGGGGCGTTTGACGGGCCTAGCCTGAATTCTTCCTCCGGTGACCGCGATGTAGAGGCAGCCCACTCCATCGATCTCGAGCTCTATCGGCGCCGCCTAGCAGCCGTAACCTAGGAGGACTGGGAGCGCCAGTTCTGTTCCGCAAGGGACTAAGGGCTGCCTCTCCCAGACACCCATAGCAACAATTAAGTACAATAAAGATACAATACAGCATTACACTCCCTCTTCCCCGACGATATAGCCGGGCCGGGTGATTTACCGGTGCACCCGTGGGAAGAAAAAGAAAAAAAAAAAAAAATGTCGGCCCATAAATAATAATAATAATAACAAACAGGTTCTCGGATGTGTGTGATTCGCCTCTTTGCACCCTAAATCAGTGTATCGTATATTATGACTCTACAAAGGTGGCTTCTGTAACTAAGTGCGGCCCTTGAGGTCCACAGGGCGAACTTCCCATTATGACATCAATATCAATAATAATAATAACAAACAGGTTCTCGGATGTGTGTGATTCGCCTCTTTGCACCCTAAATCAGTGTATCGTGTATTATGACTCTACAAAGGTGGCTTCTGTAACTAAGTGCGGCCCTTGAGGTCCACAGGGCAAACTTCCCAATATGACATCAATATCAATAATAATAATAACAAACAGGTTCTCGGTAGTGTGTGATTCGCCTCTTTGCACCCTAAATCAGTGTATCGTATATTATGACTCTACAAAGGTGGTTTCTGTAACTAAGTGCGGCCCTTGAGGTCCACAGGGCAAACTTCCCAATATGACATCAATATCAATAATAATAATAACAAACAGGTTCTCGGATGTGTGTGATTCGCCTCTTTGCAGCCTAAATCAGTGTATCGTATAATATGACTCTACAAAGGTGGCTTCTGTAACTAAGTGCGGCCCTTGAGGTTCCCAGGGCGAACTTCTCAATATGACACCAATATCAATAATAATAATAACAAACAGGTTCTCGGATGTGTGTGTTTCGCCTCTTTGCACCCTAAATCAGTGTATCGTATATTATGACTCTACAAAGGTGGCTTCTGTAACTAAGTGCGGCCCTTGACGTCCACAGGGCGAACTTCCCAATATGACATCAATATCAATAATAATAATAATAACAAACAGGTTCTCGGATGTGTGTGATTCGCCTCTTTGCACCCTAAATTAGTGTATCGTATATTATGACTCTACAAAGGTGGCTTCTGTAACTAAGTGCGGCCCTTGAGGTCCACAGGGCGAACTTCCCAATATGACATCAATATCAATAATAATAATAACAAACAGGTTCTCGGATGTGTGTGATTCGCCTCTTTGCACCCTAAATCAGTGTATCGTATATTATGACTCTACAAAGGTGGCTTCTGTAACTAAGTGCGGCCCTTGAGGTCCACAGGGCGAACTTCCCAATATGACATCAATATCAATAATAATAATAACAAACAGGTTCTCGGATGTGTGTGTTTCGCCTCTTTGCACCCTAAATCAGTGTATCGTATATTATGACTCTACAAAGGTGGCTTCTGTAACTAAGTGCGGCCCTTGAGGTCCACAGGGCAAACTTCCCAATATGACATCAATATCAATAATAATAATAACAAACAGGTTCTCGGATGTGTGTGTTTCGCCTCTTTGCACCCTAAATCAGTGTATCGTATATTATGACTCTACAAACGTGGCTTCTGTAACTAAGTGCGGCCCTTGAGGTCCACAGGGCAAACTTCCCAATATGACATCAATATTAATAATAATAATAACAAACAGTTTCTCGGATGTGTGTGATTCGCCTCTTTGCACCCTAAATCAGTGTATCGTATATTATGACTCTACAGAGGTGGCTTCTGTAACTAAGTGCGGCCCTTGAGGTCCACAGGGCAAACTTCCCAATATGACATCAATATCAATAATAATAATAATAACAAACAGGTTCTCGGATGTGTGTGATTCGCCTCTTTGCACCCTAAATCAGTGTATCGTGTATTATGACTCTACAAAGGTGGCTTCTGTAACTAAGTGCGGCGCTTGAGGTCCACACGGAAAACTTCCCAATATGAAATCAATATCAATAATAATAATAACAAACAGGTTCTCGGATGTGTGTGATTCGCCTCTTTGCACCCTAAATCAGTGTATCGTATATTATGACTCTACAAAGGTGGCTTCTGTAACTAAGTGCGGCTCTTGAGGTCCACACGGCAAACTTCCCAATATGACATCAATATCAATAATAATAATAACAAACAGGTTCTCGGATGTGTGTGTTTCGCCTCTTTGCACCCTAAATCAGTTTATCGTATATTATGAATCTACAAAGGTGGCTTCTGTAACTAAGTGCGGCCCTTGAGGTCCACAGGGCGAACTTCCCAATATGACATCAATATCAATAATAATAATAACAAACAGGTTCTCGGATGTGTGTGTTTCGCCTCTTTGCACCCTAAATCAGTGTATCGTATGTTATGACTCTACAAAGGTGGCTTCTGTAACTAAGTGCGGCCCTTGAGGTCCACAGGGCGAACTTCCCAATATGACATCAATATCAATAATAATAATAACAAACAGGTTCTCGGATGTGTGTGATTTGCCTCTTTGCACCCTAAATCAGTGTATCGTGTATTATGACTCTACAGAGGTGGCTTCTGTAACTAAGTGCGGCCCTTGAGGTCCACACGGCAAACTTCCCAATATGACATCAATATCAATAATAATAGTAACAAACAGGTTCTCGGATGTGTGTGATTCGCCTCTTTGCACCCTAAATCAGTGTATCGTGTATTATGACTCTACAAAGGTGGCTTCTGTAACTAAGTGCGGCTCTTGAGGTCCAAACGGCAAACTTCCCAATATGACATCAATATCAATAATAATAATAACAAACAGGTTCTTGGATGTGTGTGATTCGCCTCTTTGCACCAAAATCAGTGTATCGTGTATTATGACTCTACAAAGGTGGCTTCTGTAACTAAGTGCGGCCCTTGAGGTCCACACGTCAAACTTCCCAATATGACATCAA
This sequence comes from Aradus depressus, assembly GCA_963662175.1. Taxonomy (NCBI): domain Eukaryota; kingdom Metazoa; phylum Arthropoda; class Insecta; order Hemiptera; family Aradidae; genus Aradus; species Aradus depressus. The sequence continues at coordinate 29,545,717 of OY759224.1, read as the reverse complement.
TATCAATAAAAATAATAACAAACAGGTTCTTGGATGTGTGTGATTCGCCTCTTTGCACCCTAAATCAGTGTATTGTGTATTATGACTCTACAAAGGTGGCTTCTGTAACTAAGTGCGGCCCTTGAGGTCCACACGGCAAACTTCCCAATATGACATCAATATCAATAATAATAATAACAAACAGGTTCTCGGATGTGTGTGATTTGCCTCTTTGCACCCTAAATCAGTGTATCGTGTATTATGACTCTACAAAGGTGGCTTCTGTAACTAAGTGCGGCCCTTGAGGTCCACAGGGCGAACTTCCCAATATGACATCAATATCAATAATAATAATAACAAACAGGTTCTCGGATGTGTGTGTTTCGCCTCTTTGCACCCTAAATCAATGTATCGTATATTATGACTCTACAAAGGTGGCTTCTGTAACTAAGTGCGGCACTTGAGGTCCACAGGGCAAACTTCCCAATATGACATCAATATTAATAATAATAATAACAAACAGGTTCTCGGATGTGTGTGATTCGCCTCTTTGCACCCTAAATCAGTGTATCGTATATTATGACTCTACAGAGGTGGCTTCTGTAACTAAGTGCGGCCCTTGAGGTCCACAGGGCAAACTTCCCAATATGACATCATTATCAATAATAATAATAACAAACAGGTTCTCGGATGTGTGTGTTTCACCTCTTTGGACCCTAAATCAGTGTATCGTGTTGTAATGTAGTCAATTTGCGTCTACAGGCCAAATATATGGTAAAATGTATTTTATTTAAAATTTGTAAAATGAAATATGTATATTTGAGAAATAAACAATAAATTTGGAGGCTGGCTAGACGTATCAGGGTCAGGTGGTAATGGTAACGGAGAGAGGTACCAGACAGGTATCCATATTTTGCCTCCGTCAAGAAAGAAGCTGACAGGATGCAATAAAAGAAGGCACCAACAGTCACCTGGAGGAATATTTATATAGCTTTTACAACCAGGATTTTACAATCTGGCTACAGTCAGGTACCAGATTGGAGCTCCAAGCCCGTTGTTAGTGGCCCATAAAGCTATCTGGACTGCCAAAGTAAAGCTCACAAGGACAAATTAAAGGAGACACCGCGAAGTTCCCCTGAATGACAGAGAAGAAAGGAGAAGAAAGAAGGAGAAGAGTAGGGGAAACTGGTAGAAAGTGGGGGAAGATGGCAGTCCGAGTTCCAAGTGAGGGCTCAAGTTCTTTCAGACAGTCGAGATCCACCAGTGTCAGTTACAGTCTGGATCCAAGAGTCGAGATCCACCAGTGGAAGTGGACACTTCACTTTCCTGGACAAGTGGAAGTCCAGATGAGCCGTTGATGCCTAGACCTTGAGGAGGAACTCAGCCAGCCGACATCCCTCTTTCTACTCTCTGGCCATCGCAGACCTCCCTGGCCTCCAATCATCAGTTATCGTCTCCAGCCCCGTCTCTCTACAGTTTTCAGTAGTAATAAGGTTCATATTTTATGTTATATTTTTTTTTATTCTTAATTATTAATTTTTTTTGATTTGATTTGTAATTATACTCTTTTAAATATGAGTTTCTAATTTTTCAGTAGTTTGTTTCCCATGCCATCACAAGTCAATATTGATTTAAGAATTTGGTTTTTCAAAACTCTTTTCGCTGAACGAATCCTTTCGCCTTTGGTTATAGAAATCCAATTCGTATATTCAAATCAGTAAATTTAAATGATCGTCTATTACCTAAGCGATCTGGCATCCTATGGACATTTTAAATTAGTAAAGACACAGCAGTTTTATAGAAAATCTCCGCAGCTTAAATTTAAAGTAAATTCAAAATACCACATTTTATATATTAAAACCGCGACGCGCAACCATAAATATTACAAATTGGCAACCCCTTGTGGAGATTTTGGTAAAATCATTATTATTCAGCAAGAGAGGAAAGGCGAAATTTTTAAACCAAAATTGACTTGGAAAGCTGGGAACAAACTAATTTTTGATAATTTTATATTAATTAAATTTTGAAATTTTATTTACATTTTTTTTAGTTGGTTAATTGTTAGTAAATTTTTCAAATTCTTTTTAATATGGATAATCAGATAGTTGTCGAGAATATTGAGCAATTCGAGGAAGCGAGTGTTGATAGTGAGATAGAAAATGTAGATATTCCAGTCTCGGCAGGGACAAGGTCACGCAAAACGAATGTCATTAATGAGAAAGAGGAGACCCAAGTTTTTACGGGAGATATGTTTAAGGAATTATTGAAGGTAATGGGAAATTTAGATAGTAAATTGGGATCACAAATAGCTGATTTAAGAAATGATATGGATAATTTACGAAAAGATTTATGTAGTAAAATGAGAAATTTAGGAAGTGAAATTAGAGGTTATGGGGAAACAATAAGCGGGGGATTGGATAGGCTTAATACGAAAATGGAAGATACGACCAAAAATATGTTTAGTAGTGATAATGGGGTAGAGAAGATAGAGGTGCTGAACAAAATAGATGTTGAAAATAGTTGTAGGGAGGATCAAGTTCCAATTATAGAAATAGAAAAAGAACCTAGTGTAGAAATTTTAGTAGAGGAAGAAAAAATAAAAGTTTTAGAGGTTAAAGTGAAGGAGAATAAAATAATTTCTGAAATAGATTCTAGAATTAATTTAGAAGGTCATAAGGCCGATTTAGAAATAGGAAAGAAAGTTCCGAATCAAACGAAAATGGTGAGGAAATTGTTATCAATGGAGGAAATAATTATGAATAAGCATTTAAGAAAAGTTAATTTAGAAATAAGTGAATGTGCGTGTGTAAATGTTTTAATGAATGAATGGAAAAATGACGTTACTAAGATTTTACGTAAGACAAGTTATGATTTAGAGATAATTTTTGTAGAAACAAACAGACAAACGGGACAGAAAAGTTTTAAAATAAAAGGGAATGTAGGTGAAACAATGAAAGACAGACGACAACGAATTATAGTCAATAAGGGGGAGGGGATTTTCAAAGACATCGTACGTCGAGGTATCCGCAAAAAGGAAATAATTAATTTTAGGCTTTGCAATGAAAATTTGTATTAGCCGACATTATAGTGAAAATCTTTTTATGAAACTCGAATGAGTTACAGACACGACAGACAAACTTACGAAGCAAAATTAAAAAAAAGAGAATTACGAGACAAAGATTTAGACAGAAAATTTAGACAAAAGACTTCGAATATGTGGAGTAAACAGTTGAATGAAAGTGAGAATTAATTTTTGTGTGAGTGAAATTTATTAATGTTATTCTTTGAAAAACTGGAGTGATTTTAATTTGAGATATAATTATTTTTTTTTGTTTAGTGGATGATATAAGTATGTGTTGAGTGAGGATTTGGAAGTGTAGTTAAAAGTGAGTTAATTTTTTTAAATAATTTTAGAAATATAAACATGATTCATTTTAGATTTGGGAAGTTTTTCTTTTTGTTGGGTTGATTTTTTTTGATAAGATGAATTTTTATGCGTTAGATTTATTGATAATATTTTTGAACAATTGGAGTTAATTGAAATTTTATATATTGCATTTATTTATAGATCGATTGAGGCTTTGGAAGTGAACTAAATAGCAAGTTAATTTTTTAGTATGTTTAGAAAAGTAGTTTAGGAAATTCGTTTATTTTGTTTATTGACCATTTTGCATTATTTAAGCGAGGTTAATAATAAGATAATTCTTTTAGTATTTTTTTTAGGATCGAATTAATTCAATTTAAATTTCGGAAATTAATTTTAATGAGAGAAGATATTTTTTTTTTATATAGGATTTATTGATGATATTTTGAATTTGTGTATAGTATTTTTGCGTTTTTTTTTTTAAATATTTAGTTATAGGGTGATGGATGGTTACTTAGTATTATTAAGAATTATGATAAATGTTTATGAAGTTCGTTTAATTTTGTTTATTAACCAGTTGAATTATTTATATAGATTTTGAAGAAATAGGAAATATAGAGCATTTAAAAGAGTTTAGTAGTTGATTTAAGGAATCAATTTCTTTTAAAAATTAGTATGTGATTTAAGGAATTTATAATTGATTTTATTTATGGGTATTATTTTTTTTGAAATAAAAGAAGTATTTGAGAGAAATTTTGTGGGTTATATAAGTATATTTTTTAGGATCGATAAAGAAGTAATTGAGAAAATTTAGTAGTTAAAATAAGAATATTTTTTTTTAATTGAGAAGAAGGAGAAAATAATTAAGGAGTGGTGTTGGTCGAGACACAATATTGTTTTTAAGAATTTAATGGGAAGAAAGGAATTTAAGATTTTAAAATACGAAATTATATTTGGAATTTTTTTTAACTAGAAAATTTTGTTTTTTCGATAGGAAGATGATTCTGGTCGTTTTTTTTTGGTAAAACCATTTTAAGATAGAAAATGACAGTTTAAAAAGGGTAAGGTAGGAAAGAAAGGAATAACATGCGCGGTATAAAAGGTTTTATAAATAATTTTATCCAGGATTGATTCATAAAAGAGCAAAGAATAATTAAAAAGATATATAGGGATGTTTTTTTTTGTCTGTATGTGACGTTAGTAAAACTTCGCGGAGAATTAATATGGAGAAAAGTTATTATGCGAAAATGGGCTATTTCTTTAAGAGTATATAGATGAGAATTTTATTTATTATGAGATTGCCTACCCAGAGAAAGGAGGAATCTATCTGTACTACGACGATATAATTATGAGATGGCCTACCCAAGGAAGGGAGGATCCATGAAATCTACGACGATATAAAGTAATAATATGTGTTAGAAACATATGAGATATTTTTTTGAGAATATGAGATTATTTTTTGATGTTAAGAGAAATAAAGAATAGGTAGGGAATGGGTGAAGACCTGAGTAGCGTCACATATATATATAATAAGAAACATGTAATTAAAAAGGGGGGATATAATAAATTTATAAGAAAATAAGATGAATTTTTTTTTGATTGCTTGAATGTAGATGATAGGATGGAATATTTATAAAATGAGACCATAGAATGAGAGTTTTGAATTTAGAAGGCAACCCATTTGTTTTTGTCATTGATAATAAGAAAAGAAAAATTTTTTTTTTCGAGTCGACCCAGATTTTTTTTAAGAAATTTAAGTATTAAAGTGTAATTGTTCGAATTGGTTATCCATATTTTGGAGAAAATTAGTTGATGTTATGTTTCTGTTTTTTTTTGCATAAAATAAGTTGATTACTGTGAAAGATGGAGAAAGGACGAAAATTGTGTAAAATAAATATTGAAGTTTTGTACCCAAAGTAAAAATTAATAATTTGTTTTTTTTATATTAATTATAAATTTCTTGTAAATATATATTATTCAAACCCTAGTTAGTAAGTTCTGTTGTTTTTTTTTGAAATTTGTGGACAGTTTAAGAATAAAGGAGATGATTTTTTTTGTTAATTAGAGATTTTAGAGATAAGTTGTTTAAATACTAGTTTTTTTTTGTTAAATTGTTGTATGTAGGAGTAAAATTGTCCTATGTACAATTTTAGTAAAATAAGGGGAGGGTAAATGTAATGTAGTCAATTTGCGTCTACAGGCCAAATATATGGTAAAATGTATTTTATTTAAAATTTGTAAAATGAAATATGTATATTTGAGAAATAAACAATAAATTTGGAGGCTGGCTAGACGTATCAGGGTCAGGTGGTAATGGTAACGGAGAGAGGTACCAGACAGGTATCCATATTTTGCCTCCGTCAAGAAAGAAGCTGACAGGATGCAATAAAAGAAGGCACCAACAGTCACCTGGAGGAATATTTATATAGCTTTTACAACCAGGATTTTACAATCTGGCTACAGTCAGGTACCAGATTGGAGCTCCAAGCCCGTTGTTAGTGGCCCATAAAGCTATCTGGACTGCCAAAGTAAAGCTCACAAGGACAAATTAAAGGAGACACCGCGAAGTTCCCCTGAATGACAGAGAAGAAAGGAGAAGAAAGAAGGAGAAGAGTAGGGGAAACTGGTAGAAAGTGGGGGAAGATGGCAGTCCGAGTTCCAAGTGAGGGCTCAAGTTCTTTCAGACAGTCGAGATCCACCAGTGTCAGTTACAGTCTGGATCCAAGAGTCGAGATCCACCAGTGGAAGTGGACACTTCACTTTCCTGGACAAGTGGAAGTCCAGATGAGCCGTTGATGCCTAGACCTTGAGGAGGAACTCAGCCAGCCGACATCCCTCTTTCTACTCTCTGGCCATCGCAGACCTCCCTGGCCTCCAATCATCAGTTATCGTCTCCAGCCCCGTCTCTCTACAGTTTTCAGTAGTAATAAGGTTCATATTTTATGTTATATTTTTTTTTATTCTTAATTATTAATTTTTTTTGATTTGATTTGTAATTATACTCTTTTAAATATGAGTTTCTAATTTTTCAGTAGTTTGTTTCCCATGCCATCACAAGTCAATATTGATTTAAGAATTTGGTTTTTAAAAACTCTTTTCGCTGAACGAATCCTTTCGCCTTTGGTTATAGAAATCCAATTCGTATATTCAAATCAGTAAATTTAAATGATCGTCTATTACCTAAGCGATCTGGCATCCTATGGACATTTTAAATTAGTAAAGACACAGCAGTTTTATAGAAAATCTCCGCAGCTTAAATTTAAAGTAAATTCAAAATACCACATTTTATATATTAAAACCGCGACGCGCAACCATAAATATTACAGTGTATTATGACTCTACAAAGGTGGCTTCTGTAACTAAGTGCGGCCCTTGAGGTCTACACGGCAAACTTCCCAATATGACATCAATATCAATAATAATAATAACAAACAGGTTTTCGGATGTGTGTGATTCGCCTCTTTGCACCCTAAATCAGTGTATCGTGTATTATGACTCTACAAAGGTGGCTTCTGAAACTATGTGCGGCCCTTGAGGTCCACACGGCAAACTTCCCAGCTTGATATCAATATCAATAATAATAATAACAAACAGGTTCTCGGATGTGTGTGATTCGCCTCTTTGCACCCTAAATCAGTGTATCGTGTATTATGACTCTACAAAGGTGGCTTCTGTAACTAAGTGCGGCCCTTGAGGTCCACACGACAAATTTCCCAGCTTGATATCAATATCAATAATAATAATAACAAACAGGTTCTCGGATGTGTGTGATTCGCCTCTTTGCACCCCAAATCAGTGTATCGTGCATTATGACTCTACAAAGGTGGCTTCTGTAACTAAGTGCGGCCCTTGAGGTCCACAGGGCGAACTTCCCAATATGACATCAATATCAATAATAATAATAACAAACAGGTTCTCGGATGTGTGTGTTTCGCCTCTTTGCACCCTAAATCAGTGTATCGTATATTATGACTCTACAAAGGTGGCTTCTGTAACTAAGTGCGGCTCTTCAGGTCCACAGGGCAAACTTCCCAATATGACATCAATATCAATAATAATAATAACAAACAGGTTCTCGGATGTGTGTGTTTAGCCTCTTTGCACCCTAAATCAGTGTATCGTATATTATGACTCTACAAACGTGGCTTCTGTAACTAAGTGCGCCCCTTGAGGTCCACAGGGCAAACTTCCCAATATGACATCAATATTAATAATAATAATAACAAACAGTTTCTCGGAAGTGTGTGATTCGCCTCTTTGCACCCTAAATCAGTGTATCGTATATTATGACTCTACAGAGGTGGCTTCTGTAACTAAGTGCGGCCCTTGAGGTCCACAGGGCAAACTTCCCAATATGACATCAATATCAATAATAATAATAATAACAAACAGGTTCTCGGATGTGTGTGATTCGCCTCTTTGCACCCTAAATCAGTGTATCGTGTATTATGACTCTACAAAGGTGGCTTCTGTAACTAAGTGCGGCGCTTGAGGTCCACACGGAAAACTTCCCAATATGAAATCAATATCAATAATAATAATAACAAACAGGTTCTCGGATGTGTGTGATTCGCCTCTTTGCACCCTAAATCAGTGTATCGTATATTATGACTCTACAAAAGTGGCTTCTGTAACTAAGTGCGGCTCTTGAGGTCCACACGGCAAACTTCCCAATATGACATCAATATCAATAATAATAATAACAAACAGGTTCTCGGATGTGTGTGTTTCTCCTCTTTGCACCCTAAATCAGTGTATCGTATGTTATGACTCTACAAAGGTGGCTTCTGTAACTAAGCGCGGCCCTTGAGGTCCACAGGGCGAACTTCCCAATATGACATCAATATCAATAATAATAATAACAAACAGGTTCTCGGATGTGTGTGTTTCGCCTCTTTGCACCCTAAATCAGGGTATCGTATATTATGACTCTTCAAAGGTGGCTTCTGTAACTAAGTGCGGCCTTTGAGGTACACAGAGCAAACTTCCCAATATGACATCAATATTAATAATAATAATAACAAACAGTTTCTCGGATGTGTGTGATTCGCCTCTTTGCACCCTAAATCAGTGTATCGTATATTATGACTCTACAGAGGTGGCTTCTTTAACTAAGTGCGGCCCTTGAGGTCCACAGGGCAAACTTCCCAATATGACATCAATATCAATAATAATAATAACAAACAGGTTCTCGGATGTGTGAGATTCGCCTCTTTGCACCCTAAATCAGTGTATCGTGTATTATGACTCTACAAAGGTGGCTTCTGTAACTAAGTGCGGCGCTTGAGGTCCACACGGCAAACTTCCCAATATGAAATCAATATCAATAATAATAATAACAAACAGGTTCTCGGATGTGTGTGATTCGCCTCTTTGCACCCTAAATCAGTGTATCGTGTATTATGACTCTACAAAGGTGGCTTCTGTAACTAAGTGCGGCTCTTGAGGTCCACACGGCAAACTTCCCAATATGACATCAATATCAATAATAATAATAACAAACAGGTTCTCGGATGTGTGTGTTTCGCCTCTTTGCACCCTAAATCAGTGTATCGTATATTATGACTCTACAAAGGTGGCTTCTGTAACTAAGTGCGGCCCTTGAGGTCCACAGGGCAAACTTCCCAATATGACATCAATATTAATAACAAACAGGTTCTCGGATGTGTGTGATTCGCCTCTTTGCACCCTAAATCAGTGTATCGTGTATTATGACTCTACAAAGGTGGCTTCTGAAACTAAGTGCGGCCCTTGAGGTCCACACGGCAAACTTCCCAATATGACATCAATATCAATAATAATAATAACAAACAGGTTCTCGGATTTGTGTGATTCGCCTCTTTGCACCCTAAATCAGTGTATCGTATATTATGACTCTACAAAGGTGGCTTCTGAAACTAAGTGCGGCCCTTGAGGTCCACACGGCAAACTTCCCAATATGACATCAATATCAATAATAATAATAACAAACAGGTTCTCGGATGTGTGTGATTTGCCTCTTTGCACCCTAAATCAGTGTATCGTGTATTATGACTCTACAAAGGTGGCTTCTGTAACTAAGTGCGGCCCTTGAGGTCCACAGGGCGAACTTCCCAATATGACATCAATATCAATAATAATAATAACAAACAGGTTCTCGGATGTGTGTGTTTCGCCTCTTTGCACCCTAAATCAATGTATCGTATATTATGACTCTACAAAGGTGGCTTCTGTAACTAAGTGCGGCCCTTGAGGTCCACAGGGCAAACTTCCCAAAATGACATCAATATTAATAATAATAATAACAAACAGGTTCTCGGATGTGTGTGATTCGCCTCTTTGCACCCTAAATCAGTGTATCGTATATTATGACTCTACAAAGGTGGCTTCTGTAACTAAGTGCGGCCCTTGACGTCCACAGGGCGAACTTCCCAATATGACATCAATATTAATAATAATAATAACAAACAGTTTCTCGGATGTGTGTGATTCGCCTCTTTGCACCCTAAATCAGTGTATCGTATATTATGACTCTACAAAGGTGGCTTCTGTAACTAAGTGCGGCCCTTGAGGTCCACAGGGCAAACTTCCCAATATGACATCAATATTAATAATAATAATAACAAACAGTTTCTCGGATGTGTGTGATTCGCCTCTTTGCACCCTAAATCAGTGTATCGTATATTATGACTCTACAGAGGTGGCTTCTGTAACTAAGTGCGGCCCTTGAGGTCCACAGGGCAAACTTCCCAATATGACATCATTATCAATAATAATAATAACAAACAGGTTCTCGGATGTGTGTGTTTCGCCTCTTTGCACCCTAAATCAGTGTATCGTATATTATGACTCTACAAACGTGGCTTCTGTAACTAAGTGCGCCCCTTGAGGTCCACAGGGCAAACTTCCCAATATGACATCAATATTAATAATAATAATAACAAACAGTTTCTCGGAAGTGTGTGATTCGCCTCTTTGCACCCTAAATCAGTGTATCGTATATTATGACTCTACAGAGGTGGCTTCTGTAACTAAGTGCGGCCCTTGAGGTCCACAGGGCAAACTTCCCAATATGACATCAATATCAATAATAATAATAATAACAAACAGGTTCTCGGATGTGTGTGATTCGCCTCTTTGCACCCTAAATCAGTGTATCGTGTATTATGACTCTACAAAGGTGGCTTCTGTAACTAAGTGCGGCGCTTGAGGTCCACACGGAAAACTTCCCAATATGAAATCAATATCAATAATAATAATAACAAACAGGTTCTCGGATGTGTGTGATTCGCCTCTTTGCACCCTAAATCAGTGTATCGTATATTATGACTCTACAAAGGTGGCTTCTGTAACTAAGTGCGGCTCTTGAGGTCCACACGGCAAACTTCCCAATATGACATCAATATCAATAATAATAATAACAAACAGGTTCTCGGATGTGTGTGTTTCGCCTCTTTGCACCCTAAATCAGAGTATCGTATATTATGAATCTACAAAGGTGGCTTCTGTAACTAAGTGCGGCCCTTGAGGTCCACAGGGCGAACTTCCCAATATGACATCAATATCAATAATAATAATAACAAACAGGTTCTCGGATGTGTGTGTTTCGCCTCTTTGCACCCTAAATCAGTGTATCGTATGTTATGACTCTACAAAGGTGGCTTCTGTAACTAAGTGCGGCCCTTGAGGTCCACAGGGCGAACTTCCCAATATGACATCAATATCAATAATAATAATAACAAACAGGTTCTCGGATGTGTGTGTTTCGCCTCTTTGCACCCTAAATCAGGGTATCGTATATTATGACTCTACAAAGGTGGCTTCTGTAACTAAGTGCGGCCCTTGAGGTCCACAGGACAAACTTCCCAATATGACATCAATATTAATAATAATAATAACAAACAGTTTCTCGGATGTGTGTGATTCGCCTCTTTGCACCCTAAATCAGTGTATCGTATATTATGACTCTACAGAGGTGGCTTTTTTAACTAAGTGCGGCCCTTGAGGTCCACAGGGCAAACTTCCCAATATGACATCAATATCAATAATAATAATAACAAACAGGTTCTCGGATGTGTGAGATTCGCCTCTTTGCACCCTAAATCAGTGTATCGTGTATTATGACTCTACAAAGGTGGCTTCTGTAACTAAGTGCGGCGCTTGAGGTCCACACGGCAAACTTCCCAATATGAAATCAATATCAATAATAATAATAACAAACAGGTTCTCGGATGTGTGTGATTCGCCTCTTTGCACCCTAAATCAGTGTATCGTGTATTATGACTCTACAAAGGTGGCTTCTGTAACTAAGTGCGGCTCTTGAGGTCCACACGGCAAACTTCCCAATATGACATCAATATCAATAATAATAATAACAAACAGGTTCTCGGATGTGTGTGTTTCGCCTCTTTGCACCCTAAATCAGTGTATCGTATATTATGACTCTACAAAGGTGGCTTCTGTAACTAAGTGCGGCCCTTGAGGTCCACAGGGCAAACTTCCCAATATGACATCAATATTAATAACAAACAGGTTCTCGGATGTGTGTGATTTGCCTCTTTGCACCCTAAATCAGTGTATCGTGTATTATGACTCTACAGAGGTGGCTTCTGTAACTAAGTGCGGCCCTTGAGGTCCACACGGCAAACTTCCCAATATGACATCAATATCAATAATAATAATAACAAACAGGTTCTCGGATGTGTGTGATTCGCCTCTTTGCACCCTAAATCAGTGTATCGTGTATTATGACTCTACAAAGGTGGCTTCTGTAACTAAGTGCGGCCCTTGAGGTCCACACGTCAAACTTCCCAATATGACATCAATATCAATAAAAATAATAACAAACAGGTTCTTGGATGTGTGTGATTCGCCTCTTTGCACCCTAAATCAGTGTATTGTGTATTATGACTCTACAAAGGTGGCTTCTGAAACTAAGTGCGGCCCTTGAGGTCCACACGGCAAACTTCCCAATATGACATCAATATCAATAATAATAATAACAAACAGGTTCTCGGATGTGTGTGATTTGCCTCTTTGCACCCTAAATCAGTGTATCGTGTATTATGACTCTACAAAGGTGGCTTCTGTAACTAAGTGCGGCCCTTGAGGTCCACAGGGCGAACTTCCCAATATGACATCAATATCAATAATAATAATAACAAACAGGTTCTCGGATGTGTGTGTTTCGCCTCTTTGCACCCTAAATCAATGTATCGTATATTATGACTCTACAAAGGTGGCTTCTGTAACTAAGTGCGGCCCTTGAGGTCCACAGGGCAAACTTCCCAATATGACATCAATATTAATAATAATAATAACAAACAGGTTCTCGGATGTGTGTGATTCGCCTCTTTGCACCCTAAATCAGTGTATCGTATATTATGACTCTACAGAGGTGGCTTCTGTAACTAAGTGCGGCCCTTGAGGTCCACAGGGCAAACTTCCCAATATGACATCATTATCAATAATAATAATAACAAACAGGTTCTCGGATGTGTGTGATTCGCCTCTTTGCACCCTAAATCAGTGTATCGTATATTATGACTCTACAGAGGTGGCTTCTGTAACTAGGTGCGGCCCTTGAGGTCCACAGGGCAAACTTCCCAATATGACATCAATATCAATAATAATAATAACAAACAGGTTCTCGGATGTGTGTGATTCGCCTCTTTGCACCCTAAATCAGTGTATCGTGTATTATGACTCTACAAAGGTGGCTTCTGTAACTAAGTGCGGCCCTTGAGGTCTACACGGCAAACTTCCCAATATGACATCAATATCAATAATAATAATAACAAACAGGATCTCGGATGTGTGTGATTCGCCTCTTTGCACCCTAAATCAGTGTATCGTGTATTATGACTCTACAAAGGTGGCTTCTGAAACTAAGTGCGGCCCTTGAGGTCCACACGGCAAACTTCCCAATATGACATCAATATCAATAATAATAATAACAAACAGGTTCACGGATGTGTGTGTTTCGCCTCTTTGCACCCTAAATCAGTGTATCGTGTATTATGACTCTACAAAGGTGGCTTCTGTAACTAAGTGCGGCCCTTGAAGTCCACACAACAAACTTCCCAGCTTGATATCAATATCAATAATAATAATAACAAACAGGTTCTCGGATGTGTGTGTTTCGCCTCTTTGCACCCTAAATCAGTGTAGTGTATTATGACTCTACAAAGGTGGCTTCTGTAACTAAGTGCGGCCCTTGAGGTCCACACGACAAACTTCCCAGCTTGATATCAATATGAATAATAATAATAACAAACAGGTTCTCGGATGTGTGTGTTTCGCCTCTTTGCACCCTAAATCAGTGTATCGTATATTATGACTCTACAAAGGTGGCTTCTGTAACTAAGTGCGGCCCTTGAGGTCCACACGGCAAACTTCCCAATATGACATCAATATCAATAATAATAATAACAAACAGGTTCTCGGATGTGTGTGTTTCGCCTCTTTGCACCCTAAATCAGTGTATCGTGTATTATGACTCTACAAAGGTGGCTTCTGTAACTAAGTGCGGCCCTTGAAGTCCACACAACAAACTTCCCAGCTTGATATCAATATCAATAATAATAATAACAAACAGGTTCTCGGATGTGTGTGTTTCGCCTCTTTGCACCCTAAATCAGTGTAGTGTATTATGACTCTACAAAGGTGGCTTCTGTAACTAAGTGCGGCCCTTGAGGTCCACACGACAAACTTCCCAGCTTGATATCAATATGAATAATAATAATAACAAACAGGTTCTCGGATGTGTGTGTTTCGCCTCTTTGCACCCTAAATCAGTGTATCGTATATTATGACTCTACAAAGGTGGCTTCTGTAACTAAGTGCGGCCCTTGAGGTCCACACGGCAAACTTCCCAATATGACATCAATATCAATAATAATAATAACAAACAGGTTCTCGGATGTGTGTGTTTCGCCTCTTTGCACCCTAAATCAGTGTATCGTGTATTATGACTCTACAAAGGTGGCTTCTGTAACTAAGTGCGGCCCTTGAGTTCCACACGACAAACTTCCCAGCTTGAAATCAATATCAATAATAATAATAACAAACAGGTTCTCGGATGTGTGTGTTTCGCCTCTTTGCACCCTAAATCAGTGTATCGTATATTATGACTCTACAAAGGTGGCTTCTGTAACTAAGTGCGGCCCTTGAGGTCCACACGACAAACTTCCCAGCTTGATATCAATATCAATAATAATAATAACAAACAGGTTCTCGGATGTGTGTGTTTCGCCTCTTTGCACCCTAAATCAGTGTATCGTATATTATGACTCTACAAAGGTGGCTTCTGTAACTAAGTGCGGCCCTTGAGGTCCACACGACAAACTTCCCAGCTTGATATCAATATCAATAATAATAATAACAAACAGGTTCTCGGATGTGTGTGTTTCGCCTCTTTGCACCCTAAATCAGTGTATCGTATGTTATGACTCTACAAAGGTGGCTTCTGTAACTAAGTGCGGCCCTTGTGTTCCACACGACAAACTTCCCAGCTTGATATCAATATCAATAATAATAATAACAAACAGGTTCTCGGATGTGTGTGATTCGCCTCTTTGCACCCTAAATCAGTGTATCGTGTATTATGACTCTACAAAGGTGGCTTCTGTAACTAAGTGCGGCCCTTGAGGTCCACACGACAAACTTCCCAGCTTGATATCAATATCAATAATAATAATAACAAACAGGTTCTCGGATGTGTGTGATTCGCCTCTTTGCACCCTAAATCAGTGTATCGTGTATTATGACTCTACAAAGGTGGCTTCTGTAACTAAGTGCGGCCTTTGAGGTCCACACAACAAACTTCTCAGCTTGATATCAAATCAATAATAATAATAACAAACAGGTTCTCGGATGTGTGTGATTCGCCTCTTTGCACCCTAAATCAGTGTATCGTGCATTATGACTCTACAAAGGTGGCTTCTGTAACTAAGTGCGGCCCTTGAAGTCCACACAACAAACTTCCCAGCTTGATATCAGTATCAATAATAATAATAACAAACAGGTTCTCGGATGTGTGTGTTTCGCCTCTTTGCACCCTAAATCAGTGTATCGTGTATTATGACTCTACAAAGGTGGCTTCTGTAACTAAGTGCGGCCTTTGAGGTCCACACAACAAACTTCCCAGCTTGATATCAATATCAATAATAATAATAACAAACAGGATCTCGGATGTGTGTGATTCGCCTCTTTGCACCCTAAATCAGTGTATCGTGTATTATGACTCTACAAAGGTGGCTTCTGAAACTAAGTGCGGCCCTTGAGGTCCACACGGCAAACTTCCCAATATGACATCAATATCAATAATAATAATAACAAACAGGTTCACGGATGTGTGTGTTTCGCCTCTTTGCACCCTAAATCAGTGTATCGTGTATTATGACTCTACAAAGGTGGCTTCTGTAACTAAGTGCGGCCCTTGAAGTCCACACAACAAACTTCCCAGCTTGATATCAATATCAATAATAATAATAACAAACAGGTTCTCGGATGTGTGTGTTTCGCCTCTTTGCACCCTAAATCAGTGTAGTGTATTATGACTCTACAAAGGTGGCTTCTGTAACTAAGTGCGGCCCTTGAGGTCCACACGACAAACTTCCCAGCTTGATATCAATATGAATAATAATAATAACAAACAGGTTCTCGGATGTGTGTGTTTCGCCTCTTTGCACCCTAAATCAGTGTATCGTATATTATGACTCTACAAAGGTGGCTTCTGTAACTAAGTGCGGCCCTTGAGGTCCACACGGCAAACTTCCCAATATGACATCAATATCAATAATAATAATAACAAACAGGTTCTCGGATGTGTGTGTTTCGCCTCTTTGCACCCTAAATCAGTGTATCGTGTATTATGACTCTACAAAGGTGGCTTCTGTAACTAAGTGCGGCCCTTGAAGTCCACACAACAAACTTCCCAGCTTGATATCAATATCAATAATAATAATAACAAACAGGTTCTCGGATGTGTGTGTTTCGCCTCTTTGCACCCTAAATCAGTGTAGTGTATTATGACTCTACAAAGGTGGCTTCTGTAACTAAGTGCGGCCCTTGAGGTCCACACGACAAACTTCCCAGCTTGATATCAATATGAATAATAATAATAACAAACAGGTTCTCGGATGTGTGTGTTTCGCCTCTTTGCACCCTAAATCAGTGTATCGTATATTATGACTCTACAAAGGTGGCTTCTGTAACTAAGTGCGGCCCTTGAGGTCCACACGGCAAACTTCCCAATATGACATCAATATCAATAATAATAATAACAAACAGGTTCTCGGATGTGTGTGTTTCGCCTCTTTGCACCCTAAATCAGTGTATCGTGTATTATGACTCTACAAAGGTGGCTTCTGTAACTAAGTGCGGCCCTTGAGGTCCACACGACAAACTTCCCAGCTTGAAATCAATATCAATAATAATAATAACAAACAGGTTCTCGGATGTGTGTGTTTCGCCTCTTTGCACCCTAAATCAGTGTATCGTATATTATGACTCTACAAAGGTGGCTTCTGTAACTAAGTGCGGCCCTTGAGGTCCACACGACAAACTTCCCAGCTTGATATCAATATCAATAATAATAATAACAAACAGGTTCTCGGATGTGTGTGTTTCGCCTCTTTGCACCCTAAATCAGTGTATCGTATATTATGACTCTACAAAGGTGGCTTCTGTAACTAAGTGCGGCCCTTGAGGTCCACACGACAAACTTCCCAGCTTGATATCAATATCAATAATAATAATAACAAACAGGTTCTCGGATGTGTGTGTTTCGCCTCTTTGCACCCTAAATCAGTGTATCGTATGTTATGACTCTACAAAGGTGGCTTCTGTAACTAAGTGCGGCCCTTGTGTTCCACACGACAAACTTCCCAGCTTGATATCAATATCAATAATAATAATAACAAACAGGTTCTCGGATGTGTGTGATTCGCCTCTTTGCACCCTAAATCAGTGTATCGTGTATTATGACTCTACAAAGGTGGCTTCTGTAACTAAGTGCGGCCCTTGAGGTCCACACGACAAACTTCCCAGCTTGATATCAATATCAATAATAATAATAACAAACAGGTTCTCGGATGTGTGTGATTCGCCTCTTTGCACCCTAAATCAGTGTATCGTGTATTATGACTCTACAAAGGTGGCTTCTGTAACTAAGTGCGGCCTTTGAGGTCCACACAACAAACTTCCCAGCTTGATATCAAATCAATAATAATAATAACAAACAGGTTCTCGGATGTGTGTGATTCGCCTCTTTGCACCCTAAATCAGTGTATCGTGCATTATGACTCTACAAAGGTGGCTTCTGTAACTAAGTGCGGCCCTTGAAGTCCACACAACAAACTTCCCAGCTTGATATCAGTATCAATAATAATAATAACAAACAGGTTCTCGGATGTGTGTGTTTCGCCTCTTTGCACCCTAAATCAGTGTATCGTGTATTATGACTCTACAAAGGTGGCTTCTGTAACTAAGTGCGGCCTTTGAGGTCCACACAACAAACTTCCCAGCTTGATATCAATATCAATAATAATAATAACAAACAGGTTCTCGGATGTGTGTGTTTCGCCTCTTTGCACCCTAAATCAGTGTATCGTGTATTATGACTCTACAAAGGTGGCTTCTGTAACTAAGTGCGGCCCTTGAGGTCCACACGGCAAACTTCCCAATATGACATCAATATCAATAATAATAATAACAAACAGGTTCTCGGATGCGTGTGTTTCGCCTCTTTGCACCCTAAATCAGTGTATCGTGTATTATGACTCTACAAAGGTGGCTTCTGTAACTAAGTGCGGCTCTTGAGGTCCACACGACAAACTTCCCAGCTTGATATCAATATCAATAATAATAATAACAAACAGGTTCTCGGATGTGTGTGTTTCGCCTCTTTGCACCCTAAATCAGTGTATCGTATGTTATGACTCTACAAAGGTGGCTTCTGTAACTAAGTGCGGCCCTTGTGTTCCACACGACAAACTTCCCAGCTTGATATCAATATCAATAATAATAATAACAAACAGGTTCTCGGATGTGTGTGATTCGCCTCTTTGCACCCTAAATCAGTGTATCGTGTATTATGACTCTACAAAGGTGGCTTCTGTAACTAAGTGCGGCCCTTGAGGTCCACACGACAAACTTCCCAGCTTGATATCAATATCAATAATAATAATAACAAACAGGTTCTCGGATGTGTGTGATTCGCCTCTTTGCACCCTAAATCAGTGTATCGTGTATTATGACTCTACAAAGGTGGCTTCTGTAACTAAGTGCGGCCTTTGAGGTCCACACAACAAACTTCCCAGCTTGATATCAAATCAATAATAATAATAACAAACAGGTTCTCGGATGTGTGTGATTCGCCTCTTTGCACCCTAAATCAGTGTATCGTGCATTATGACTCTACAAAGGCGGCTTCTGTAACTAAGTGCGGCCCTTGAAGTCCACACGACAAACTTCCCAGCTTGATATCAGTATCAATAATAATAATAACAAACAGGTTCTCGGATGTGTGTGTTTCGCCTCTTTGCACCCTAAATCAGTGTATCGTATATTATGACTCTACAAAGGTGGCTTCTGTAACTAAGTGCGGCCCTTGAAGTCCACACGACAAACTTCCCAGCTTGATATCAGTATCAATAATAATAATAACAAACAGGTTCTCGGATGTGTGTGTTTCGCCTCTTTGCACCCTAAATCAGTGTATCGTATATTATGACTCTACAAAGGTGGCTTCTGTAACTAAGTGCGGCCCTTGAGGTCCACACGACAAACTTCCCAGCTTGATATCAATATCAATAATAATAATAACAAACAGGTTCTCGGATGTGTGTGTTTCGCCTCTTTGCACCCTAAATCAGTGTATCGTGTATTATGACTCTACAAAGGTGGCTTCTGTAACTAAGTGCGGCCCTTGAGGTCCACAGGGCAAACTTCCCAATATGACATCAATATCAATAATAATAATAACAAACAGGTTCTCGGATGCGTGTGTTTCGCCTCTTTGCACCCTAAATCAGTGTATCGTGTATTATGACTCTACAAAGGTGGCTTCTGTAACTAAGTGCGGCTCTTGAGGTCCACACGACAAACTTCCCAGCTTGATATCAATATCAATAATAATAATAACAAACAGGTTCTCGGATGTGTGTGTTTCGCCTCTTTGCACCCTAAATCAGTGTATCGTATATTATGACTCTACAAAGGTGGCTTCTGTAACTAAGTGCGGCCCTTGAGGTCCACACGGCAAACTTCCCAGCTTGATATCAATATGAATAATAATAATAACAAACAGGTTCTCGGATGCGTGTGTTTCGCCTCTTTGCACCCTAAATCAGTGTATCGTGTATTATGACTCTACAAAGGTGGCTTCTGTAACTAAGTGCGGCCCTTGAGGTCCACACGAGAAACTTCCCAGCTTGATATCAATATCAATAATAATAATAACAAACAGGTTCTCGGATGTGTGTGTTTCGCCTCTTTGCACCCTAAATCAGTGTATCGTATATTATGACTCTACAAAGGTGGCTTCTGTAACTAAGTGCGGCCCTTGAGGTCCACACGACAAACTTCCCAGCTTGATATCAATATCAATAATAATAATAACAAACAGGTTCTCGGATGTGTGTGTTTCGCCTCTTTGCACCCTAAATCAGTGTATCGTGTATTATGACTCTACAAAGGTGGCTTCTGTAACTAAGTGCGGCCCTTGAGGTCCACAGGGCAAACTTCCCAATATGACATCAATATCAATAATAATAATAACAAACAGGTTCTCGGATGTGTGTGATTCGCCTCTTTGCACCCTAAATCAGTGTATCGTATATTATGACTCTACAAAGGTGGCTTCTGTAACTAAGTGCGGCCCTTGAGGTCCACACGGAAAACTTCCCAATATGACATCGATATCAATAATAATAATAACAAACAGGTTCTCGGATGTGTGTGATTCGCCTCTTTGCACCCTAAATCAGTGTATCGTATATTATGACTCTACAAAGGTGGCTTCTGTAACTAAGTGCGGCCCTTGAGGTCCACACGACAAACTTCCCAGCTTGATATCAATATGAATAATAATAATAACAAACAGGTTCTCGGATGTGTGTGTTTCGCCTCTTTGCACCCTAAATCAGTGTATCGTATATTATGACTCTACAAAGGTGGCTTCTGTAACTAAGTGCGGCCCTTGAGGTCCACACGGCAAACTTCCCAATACGACATCCATATCAATAATAATAATAACAAACAGGTTCTCGGATGCGTGTGTTTCGCCTCTTTGCACCCTAAATCAGTGTATGGTGTATTATGACTCTACAAAGGTGGCTTCTGTAACTAAGTGCGGCTCTTGAGGTCCACACGACAAACTTCCCAGCTTGATATCAATATGAATAATAATAATAACAAACAGGTTCTCGGATGTGTGTGTTTCGCCTCTTTGCACCCTAAATCAGTGTATCGTATATTATGACTCTACAAAGGTGGCTTCTGTAACTAAGTGCGGCCTTTGAGGTCCACACAACAAACTTCCCAGCTTGATATCAAATCAATAATAATAATAACAAACAGGTTCTCGGATGTGTGTGATTCGCCTCTTTGCACCCTAAATCAGTGTATCGTGCATTATGACTCTACAAAGGTGGCTTCTGTAACTAAGTGCGGCCCTTGAAGTCCACACGACAAACTTCCCAGCTTGATATCAGTATCAATAATAATAATAACAAACAGGTTCTCGGATGTGTGTGTTTCGCCTCTTTGCACCCTAAATCAGTGTATCGTATATTATGACTCTACAAAGGTGGCTTCTGTAACTAAGTGCGGCCCTTGAAGTCCACACGACAAACTTCCCAGCTTGATATCAGTATCAATAATAATAATAACAAACAGGTTCTCGGATGTGTGTGTTTCGCCTCTTTGCACCCTAAATCAGTGTATCGTATATTATGACTCTACAAAGGTGGCTTCTGTAACTAAGTGCGGCCCTTGAAGTCCACACGACAAACTTCCCAGCTTGATATCAGTATCAATAATAATAATAACAAACAGGTTCTCGGATGTGTGTGTTTCGCCTCTTTGCACCCTAAATCAGTGTATCGTATATTATGACTCTACAAAGGTGGCTTCTGTAACTAAGTGCGGCCCTTGAAGTCCACACGACAAACTTCCCAGCTTGATATCAGTATCAATAATAATAATAACAAACAGGTTCTCGGATGTGTGTGTTTCGCCTCTTTGCACCCTAAATCAGTGTATCGTATATTATGACTCTACAAAGGTGGCTTCTGTAACTAAGTGCGGCCCTTGAGGTCCACACGACAAACTTCCCAGCTTGATATCAATATCAATAATAATAATAACAAACAGGTTCTCGGATGTGTGTGTTTCGCCTCTTTGCACCCTAAATCAGTGTATCGTGTATTATGACTCTACAAAGGTGGCTTCTGTAACTAAGTGCGGCCCTTGAGGTCCACACGGCAAACTTCCCAATATGACATCAATATCAATAATAATAATAACAAACAGGTTCTCGGATGCGTGTGTTTCGCCTCTTTGCACCCTAAATCAGTGTATCGTGTATTATGACTCTACAAAGGTGGCTTCTGTAACTAAGTGCGGCTCTTGAGGTCCACACGACAAACTTCCCAGCTTGATATCAATATCAATAATAATAATAACAAACAGGTTCTCGGATGTGTGTGTTTCGCCTCTTTGCACCCTAAATCAGTGTATCGTATATTATGACTCTACAAAGGTGGCTTCTGTAACTAAGTGCGGCCCTTGAGGTCCACACGGCAAACTTCCCAGCTTGATATCAATATGAATAATAATAATAACAAACAGGTTCTCGGATGCGTGTGTTTCGCCTCTTTGCACCCTAAATCAGTGTATCGTGTATTATGACTCTACAAAGGTGGCTTCTGTAACTAAGTGCGGCCCTTGAGGTCCACACGAGAAACTTCCCAGCTTGATATCAATATCAATAATAATAATAACAAACAGGTTCTCGGATGTGTGTGTTTCGCCTCTTTGCACCCTAAATCAGTGTATCGTATATTATGACTCTACAAAGGTGGCTTCTGTAACTAAGTGCGGCCCTTGAGGTCCACACGACAAACTTCCCAGCTTGATATCAATATCAATAATAATAATAACAAACAGGTTCTCGGATGTGTGTGTTTCGCCTCTTTGCACCCTAAATCAGTGTATCGTGTATTATGACTCTACAAAGGTGGCTTCTGTAACTAAGTGCGGCCCTTGAGGTCCACAGGGCAAACTTCCCAATATGACATCAATATCAATAATAATAATAACAAACAGGTTCTCGGATGTGTGTGATTCGCCTCTTTGCACCCTAAATCAGTGTATCGTATATTATGACTCTACAAAGGTGGCTTCTGTAACTAAGTGCGGCCCTTGAGGTCCACACGGAAAACTTCCCAATATGACATCGATATCAATAATAATAATAACAAACAGGTTCTCGGATGTGTGTGATTCGCCTCTTTGCACCCTAAATCAGTGTATCGTATATTATGACTCTACAAAGGTGGCTTCTGTAACTAAGTGCGGCCCTTGAGGTCCACACGACAAACTTCCCAGCTTGATATCAATATGAATAATAATAATAACAAACAGGTTCTCGGATGTGTGTGTTTCGCCTCTTTGCACCCTAAATCAGTGTATCGTATATTATGACTCTACAAAGGTGGCTTCTGTAACTAAGTGCGGCCCTTGAGGTCCACACGGCAAAATTCCCAATACGACATCCATATCAATAATAATAATAACAAACAGGTTCTCGGATGCGTGTGTTTCGCCTCTTTGCACCCTAAATCAGTGTATGGTGTATTATGACTCTACAAAGGTGGCTTCTGTAACTAAGTGCGGCTCTTGAGGTCCACACGACAAACTTCCCAGCTTGATATCAATATGAATAATAATAATAACAAACAGGTTCTCGGATGTGTGTGTTTCGCCTCTTTGCACCCTAAATCAGTGTATCGTATATTATGACTCTACAAAGGTGGCTTCTGTAACTAAGTGCGGCCTTTGAGGTCCACACAACAAACTTCCCAGCTTGATATCAAATCAATAATAATAATAACAAACAGGTTCTCGGATGTGTGTGATTCGCCTCTTTGCACCCTAAATCAGTGTATCGTGCATTATGACTCTACAAAGGTGGCTTCTGTAACTAAGTGCGGCCCTTGAAGTCCACACGACAAACTTCCCAGCTTGATATCAGTATCAATAATAATAATAACAAACAGGTTCTCGGATGTGTGTGTTTCGCCTCTTTGCACCCTAAATCAGTGTATCGTATATTATGACTCTACAAAGGTGGCTTCTGTAACTAAGTGCGGCCCTTGAAGTCCACACGACAAACTTCCCAGCTTGATATCAGTATCAATAATAATAATAACAAACAGGTTCTCGGATGTGTGTGTTTCGCCTCTTTGCACCCTAAATCAGTGTATCGTATATTATGACTCTACAAAGGTGGCTTCTGTAACTAAGTGCGGCCCTTGAAGTCCACACGACAAACTTCCCAGCTTGATATCAGTATCAATAATAATAATAACAAACAGGTTCTCGGATGTGTGTGTTTCGCCTCTTTGCACCCTAAATCAGTGTATCGTATATTATGACTCTACAAAGGTGGCTTCTGTAACTAAGTGCGGCCCTTGAAGTCCACACGACAAACTTCCCAGCTTGATATCAGTATCAATAATAATAATAACAAACAGGTTCTCGGATGTGTGTGTTTCGCCTCTTTGCACCCTAAATCAGTGTATCGTATATTATGACTCTACAAAGGTGGCTTCTGTAACTAAGTGCGGCCCTTGAGGTCCACACGACAAACTTCCCAGCTTGATATCAATATCAATAATAATAATAACAAACAGGTTCTCGGATGTGTGTGTTTCGCCTCTTTGCACCCTAAATCAGTGTATCGTGTATTATGACTCTACAAAGGTGGCTTCTGTAACTAAGTGCGGCCCTTGAGGTCCACACGGCAAACTTCCCAATATGACATCAATATCAATAATAATAATAACAAACAGGTTCTCGGATGCGTGTGTTTCGCCTCTTTGCACCCTAAATCAGTGTATCGTGTATTATGACTCTACAAAGGTGGCTTCTGTAACTAAGTGCGGCTCTTGAGGTCCACACGACAAACTTCCCAGCTTGATATCAATATCAATAATAATAATAACAAACAGGTTCTCGGATGTGTGTGTTTCGCCTCTTTGCACCCTAAATCAGTGTATCGTATATTATGACTCTACAAAGGTGGCTTCTGTAACTAAGTGCGGCCCTTGAGGTCCACACGGCAAACTTCCCAGCTTGATATCAATATGAATAATAATAATAACAAACAGGTTCTCGGATGCGTGTGTTTCGCCTCTTTGCACCCTAAATCAGTGTATCGTGTATTATGACTCTACAAAGGTGGCTTCTGTAACTAAGTGCGGCCCATGAGGTCCACACGAGAAACTTCCCAGCTTGATATCAATATCAATAATAATAATAACAAACAGGTTCTCGGATGTGTGTGATTCGCCTCTTTGCACCCTAAATCAGTGTATCGTGTATTATGACTCTACAAAGGTGGCTTCTGTAACTAAGTGCGGCCCTTGAGGTCCACACGACAAACTTCCCAGCTTGATATCAATATCAATAATAATAATAACAAACAGGTTCTCGGATGTGTGTGATTCGCCTCTTTGCACCCTAAATCAGTGTATCGTGTATTATGACTCTACAAAGGTGGCTTCTGTAACTAAGTGCGGCCTTTGAGGTCCACACAACAAACTTCCCAGCTTGATATCAAATCAATAATAATAATAACAAACAGGTTCTCGGATGTGTGTGATTCGCCTCTTTGCACCCTAAATCAGTGTATCGTGCATTATGACTCTACAAAGGTGGCTTCTGTAACTAAGTGCGGCCCTTGAAGTCCACACAACAAACTTCCCAGCTTGATATCAGTATCAATAATAATAATAACAAACAGGTTCTCGGATGTGTGTGTTTCGCCTCTTTGCACCCTAAATCAGTGTATCGTATATTATGACTCTACAAAGGTGGCTTCTGTAACTAAGTGCGGCCCTTGAAGTCCACACGACAAACTTCCCAGCTTGATATCAGTATCAATAATAATAATAACAAACAGGTTCTCGGATGTGTGTGTTTCGCCTCTTTGCACCCTAAATCAGTGTATCGTATATTATGACTCTACAAAGGTGGCTTCTGTAACTAAGTGCGGCCCTTGAGGTCCACACGGCAAACTTCCCAATATGACATCAATATCAATAATAATAATAACAAACAGGTTCTCGGATGCGTGTGTTTCGCCTCTTTGCACCCTAAATCAGTGTATCGTGTATTATGACTCTACAAAGGTGGCTTCTGTAACTAAGTGCGGCTCTTGAGGTCCACACGAAAACTTCCCAGCTTGATATCAATATCAATAATAATAATAACAAACAGGTTCTCGGATGTGTGTGTTTCGCCTCTTTGCACCCTAAATCAGTGTATCGTATGTTATGACTCTACAAAGGTGGCTTCTGTAAATAAGTGCGGCCCTTGTGTTCCACACGACAAACTTCCCAGCTTGATATCAATATCAATAATAATAATAACAAACAGGTTCTCGGATGTGTGTGATTCGCCTCTTTGCACCCTAAATCAGTGTATCGTGTATTATGACTCTACAAAGGTGGCTTCTGTAACTAAGTGCGGCCCTTGAGGTCCACACGACAAACTTCCCAGCTTGATATCAATATCAATAATAATAATAACAAACAGGTTCTCGGATGTGTGTGATTCGCCTCTTTGCACCCTAAATCAGTGTATCGTGTATTATGACTCTACAAAGGTGGCTTCTGTAACTAAGTGCGGCCTTTGAGGTCCACACAACAAACTTCCCAGCTTGATATCAAATCAATAATAATAATAACAAACAGGTTCTCGGATGTGTGTGATTCGGCTCTTTGCACCCTAAATCAGTGTATCGTGCATTATGACTCTACAAAGGTGGCTTCTGTAACTAAGTGCGGCCCTTGAAGTCCACACGACAAACTTCCCAGCTTGATATCAGTATCAATAATAATAATAACAAACAGGTTCTCGGATGTGTGTGTTTCGCCTCTTTGCACCCTAAATCAGTGTATCGTATATTATGACTCTACAAAGGTGGCTTCTGTAACTAAGTGCGGCCCTTGAAGTCCACACGACAAACTTCCCAGCTTGATATCAGTATCAATAATAATAATAACAAACAGGTTCTCGGATGTGTGTGTTTCGCCTCTTTGCACCCTAAATCAGTGTATCGTATATTATGACTCTACAAAGGTGGCTTCTGTAACTAAGTGCGGCCCTTGAGGTCCACACGACAAACTTCCCAGCTTGATATCAATATCAATAATAATAATAACAAACAGGTTCTCGGATGTGTGTGTTTCGCCTCTTTGCACCCTAAATCAGTGTATCGTGTATTATGACTCTACAAAGGTGGCTTCTGTAACTAAGTGCGGCCCTTGAGGTCCACACGGCAAACTTCCCAATATGACATCAATATCAATAATAATAATAACAAACAGGTTCTCGGATGCGTGTGTTTCGCCTCTTTGCACCCTAAATCAGTGTATCGTGTATTATGACTCTACAAAGGTGGCTTCTGTAACTAAGTGCGGCTCTTGAGGTCCACACGACAAACTTCCCAGCTTGATATCAATATCAATAATAATAATAACAAACAGGTTCTCGGATGTGTGTGTTTCGCCTCTTTGCACCCTAAATCAGTGTATCGTATATTATGACTCTACAAAGGTGGCTTCTGTAACTAAGTGCGGCCCTTGAGGTCCACACGGCAAACTTCCCAGCTTGATATCAATATGAATAATAATAATAACAAACAGGTTCTCGGATGCGTGTGTTTCGCCTCTTTGCACCCTAAATCAGTGTATCGTGTATTATGACTCTACAAAGGTGGCTTCTGTAACTAAGTGCGGCCCTTGAGGTCCACACGAGAAACTTCCCAGCTTGATATCAATATCAATAATAATAATAACAAACAGGTTCTCGGATGTGTGTGTTTCGCCTCTTTGCACCCTAAATCAGTGTATCGTATATTATGACTCTACAAAGGTGGCTTCTGTAACTAAGTGCGGCCCTTGAGGTCCACACGACAAACTTCCCAGCTTGATATCAATATCAATAATAATAATAACAAACAGGTTCTCGGATGTGTGTGTTTCGCCTCTTTGCACCCTAAATCAGTGTATCGTGTATTATGACTCTACAAAGGTGGCTTCTGTAACTAAGTGCGGCCCTTGAGGTCCACAGGGCAAACTTCCCAATATGACATCAATATCAATAATAATAATAACAAACAGGTTCTCGGATGTGTGTGATTCGCCTCTTTGCACCCTAAATCAGTGTATCGTATATTATGACTCTACAAAGGTGGCTTCTGTAACTAAGTGCGGCCCTTGAGGTCCACACGGAAAACTTCCCAATATGACATCGATATCAATAATAATAATAACAAACAGGTTCTCGGATGTGTGTGATTCGCCTCTTTGCACCCTAAATCAGTGTATCGTATATTATGACTCTACAAAGGTGGCTTCTGTAACTAAGTGCGGCCCTTGAGGTCCACACGACAAACTTCCCAGCTTGATATCAATATGAATAATAATAATAACAAACAGGTTCTCGGATGTGTGTGTTTCGCCTCTTTGCACCCTAAATCAGTGTATCGTATATTATGACTCTACAAAGGTGGCTTCTGTAACTAAGTGCGGCCCTTGAGGTCCACACGGCAAACTTCCCAATACGACATCCATATCAATAATAATAATAACAAACAGGTTCTCGGATGCGTGTGTTTCGCCTCTTTGCACCCTAAATCAGTGTATGGTGTATTATGACTCTACAAAGGTGGCTTCTGTAACTAAGTGCGGCTCTTGAGGTCCACACGACAAACTTCCCAGCTTGATATCAATATCAATAATAATAATAACAAACAGGTTCTCGGATGTGTGTGTTTCGCCTCTTTGCACCCTAAATCAGTGTATCGTATGTTATGACTCTACAAAGGTGGCTTCTGTAACTAAGTGCGGCCCTTGTGTTCCACACGACAAACTTCCCAGCTTGATATCAATATCAATAATAATAATAACAAACAGGTTCTCGGATGTGTGTGATTCGCCTCTTTGCACCCTAAATCAGTGTATCGTGTATTATGACTCTACAAAGGTGGCTTCTGTAACTAAGTGCGGCCCTTGAGGTCCACACGACAAACTTCCCAGCTTGATATCAATATCAATAATAATAATAACAAACAGGTTCTCGGATGTGTGTGATTCGCCTCTTTGCACCCTAAATCAGTGTATCGTGTATTATGACTCTACAAAGGTGGCTTCTGTAACTAAGTGCGGCCTTTGAGGTCCACACAACAAACTTCCCAGCTTGATATCAAATCAATAATAATAATAACAAACAGGTTCTCGGATGTGTGTGATTCGCCTCTTTGCACCCTAAATCAGTGTATCGTGCATTATGACTCTACAAAGGTGGCTTCTGTAACTAAGTGCGGCCCTTGAAGTCCACACGACAAACTTCCCAGCTTGATATCAGTATCAATAATAATAATAACAAACAGGTTCTCGGATGTGTGTGTTTCGCCTCTTTGCACCCTAAATCAGTGTATCGTATATTATGACTCTACAAAGGTGGCTTCTGTATCTAAGTGCGGCCCTTGAAGTCCACACGACAAACTTCCCAGCTTGATATCAGTATCAATAATAATAATAACAAACAGGTTCTCGGATGTGTGTGTTTCGCCTCTTTGCACCCTAAATCAGTGTATCGTATATTATGACTCTACAAAGGTGGCTTCTGTAACTAAGTGCGGCCCTTGAGGTCCACACGACAAACTTCCCAGCTTGATATCAATATCAATAATAATAATAACAAACAGGTTCTCGGATGTGTGTGTTTCGCCTCTTTGCACCCTAAATCAGTGTATCGTGTATTATGACTCTACAAAGGTGGCTTCTGTAACTAAGTGCGGCCCTTGAGGTCCACACGGCAAACTTCCCAATATGACATCAATATCAATAATAATAATAACAAACAGGTTCTCGGATGCGTGTGTTTCGCCTCTTTGCACCCTAAATCAGTGTATCGTGTATTATGACTCTACAAAGGTGGCTTCTGTAACTAAGTGCGGCTCTTGAGGTCCACACGACAAACTTCCCAGCTTGATATCAATATCAATAATAATAATAACAAACAGGTTCTCGGATGTGTGTGTTTCGCCTCTTTGCACCCTAAATCAGTGTATCGTATATTATGACTCTACAAAGGTGGCTTCTGTAACTAAGTGCGGCCCTTGAGGTCCACACGGCAAACTTCCCAGCTTGATATCAATATGAATAATAATAATAACAAACAGGTTCTCGGATGCGTGTGTTTCGCCTCTTTGCACCCTAAATCAGTGTATCGTGTATTATGACTCTACAAAGGTGGCTTCTGTAACTAAGTGCGGCCCATGAGGTCCACACGAGAAACTTCCCAGCTTGATATCAATATCAATAATAATAATAACAAACAGGTTCTCGGATGTGTGTGTTTCGCCTCTGTGCACCCTAAATCAGTGTATCGTATATTATGACTCTACAAAGGTGGCTTCTGTAACTAAGTGCGGCCCTTGAGGTCCACACGACAAACTTCCCAGCTTGATATCAATATCAATAATAATAATAACAAACAGGTTCTCGGATGTGTGTGTTTCGCCTCTTTGCACCCTAAATCAGTGTATCGTGTATTATGACTCTACAAAGGTGGCTTCTGTAACTAAGTGCGGCCCTTGAGGTCCACAGGGCAAACTTCCCAATATGACATCAATATCAATAATAATAATAACAAACAGGTTCTCGGATGTGTGTGATTCGCCTCTTTGCACCCTAAATCAGTGTATCGTGTATTATGACTCTACAAAGGTGGCTTCTGTAACTAAGTGCGGCCCTTGAGGTCCACACGGAAAACTTCCCAATATGACATCGATATCAATAATAATAATAACAAACAGGTTCTCGGATGTGTGTGATTCGCCTCTTTGCACCCTAAATCAGTGTATCGTATATTATGACTCTACAAAGGTGGCTTCTGTAACTAAGTGCGGCCCTTGAGGTCCACACGACAAACTTCCCAGCTTGATATCAATATGAATAATAATAATAACAAACAGGTTCTCGGATGTGTGTGTTTCGCCTCTTTGCACCCTAAATCAGTGTATCGTATATTATGACTCTACAAAGGTGGCTTCTGTAACTAAGTGCGGCCCTTGAGGTCCACACGACAAACTTCCCAGCTTGATATCAATATCAATAATAATAATAACAAACAGGTTCTCGGATGTGTGTGATTCGCCTCTTTGCACCCTAAATCAGTGTATCGTGTATTATGACTCTACAAAGGTGGCTTCTGTAACTATGTGCGGCCTTTGAGGTCCACACAACAAACTTCCCAGCTTGATATCAAATCAATAATAATAATAACAAACAGGTTCTCGGATGTGTGTGATTCGCCTCTTTGCACCCTAAATCAGTGTATCGTGCATTATGACTCTACAAAGGTGGCTTCTGTAACTAAGTGCGGCCCTTGAAGTCCACACGACAAACTTCCCAGCTTGATATCAGTATCAATAATAATAATAACAAACAGGTTCTCGGATGTGTGTGTTTCGCCTCTTTGCACCCTAAATCAGTGTATCGTATATTATGACTCTACAAAGGTGGCTTCTGTATCTAAGTGCGGCCCTTGAAGTCCACACGACAAACTTCCCAGCTTGATATCAGTATCAATAATAATAATAACAAACAGGTTCTCGGATGTGTGTGTTTCGCCTCTTTGCACCCTAAATCAGTGTATCGTATATTATGACTCTACAAAGGTGGCTTCTGTAACTAAGTGCGGCCCTTGAGGTCCACACGACAAACTTCCCAGCTTGATATCAATATCAATAATAATAATAACAAACAGGTTCTCGGATGTGTGTGTTTCGCCTCTTTGCACCCTAAATCAGTGTATCGTGTATTATGACTCTACAAAGGTGGCTTCTGTAACTAAGTGCGGCCCTTGAGGTCCACACGGCAAACTTCCCAATATGACATCAATATCAATAATAATAATAACAAACAGGTTCTCGGATGCGTGTGTTTCGCCTCTTTGCACCCTAAATCAGTGTATCGTGTATTATGACTCTACAAAGGTGGCTTCTGTAACTAAGTGCGGCTCTTGAGGTCCACACGACAAACTTCCCAGCTTGATATCAATATCAATAATAATAATAACAAACAGGTTCTCGGATGTGTGTGTTTCGCCTCTTTGCACCCTAAATCAGTGTATCGTATATTATGACTCTACAAAGGTGGCTTCTGTAACTAAGTGCGGCCCTTGAGGTCCACACGGCAAACTTCCCAGCTTGATATCAATATGAATAATAATAATAACAAACAGGTTCTCGGATGCGTGTGTTTCGCCTCTTTGCACCCTAAATCAGTGTATCGTGTATTATGACTCTACAAAGGTGGCTTCTGTAACTAAGTGCGGCCCATGAGGTCCACACGAGAAACTTCCCAGCTTGATATCAATATCAATAATAATAATAACAAACAGGTTCTCGGATGTGTGTGTTTCGCCTCTGTGCACCCTAAATCAGTGTATCGTATATTATGACTCTACAAAGGTGGCTTCTGTAACTAAGTGCGGCCCTTGAGGTCCACACGACAAACTTCCCAGCTTGATATCAATATCAATAATAATAATAACAAACAGGTTCTCGGATGTGTGTGTTTCGCCTCTTTGCACCCTAAATCAGTGTATCGTGTATTATGACTCTACAAAGGTGGCTTCTGTAACTAAGTGCGGCCCTTGAGGTCCACAGGGCAAACTTCCCAATATGACATCAATATCAATAATAATAATAACAAACAGGTTCTCGGATGTGTGTGATTCGCCTCTTTGCACCCTAAATCAGTGTATCGTGTATTATGACTCTACAAAGGTGGCTTCTGTAACTAAGTGCGGCCCTTGAGGTCCACACGGAAAACTTCCCAATATGACATCGATATCAATAATAATAATAACAAACAGGTTCTCGGATGTGTGTGATTCGCCTCTTTGCACCCTAAATCAGTGTATCGTATATTATGACTCTACAAAGGTGGCTTCTGTAACTAAGTGCGGCCCTTGAGGTCCACACGACAAACTTCCCAGCTTGATATCAATATGAATAATAATAATAACAAACAGGTTCTCGGATGTGTGTGTTTCGCCTCTTTGCACCCTAAATCAGTGTATCGTATATTATGACTCTACAAAGGTGGCTTCTGTAACTAAGTGCGGCCCTTGAGGTCCACACGGCAAACTTCCCAATACGACATCCATATCAATAATAATAATAACAAACAGGTTCTCGGATGCGTGTGTTTCGCCTCTTTGCACCCTAAATCAGTGTATGGTGTATTATGACTCTACAAAGGTGGCTTCTGTAACTATGTGCGGTCCTTGAGGTCCACACGACAAACTTCCCAGCTTGATATCAATATGAATAATAATAATAACAAACAGGTTCTCGGATGTGTGTGTTTCGCCTCTTTGCACCCTAAATCAATTTATCGTATATTATGACTCTACAAAGGTGGCTTCTGTAACTAAGTGCGGCCCTTGAGGTCCACACGGCAAACTTCCCAATACGACATCCATATCAATAATAATAATAACAAACAGGTTCTCGGATGCGTGTGTTTCGCCTCTTTTCACCCTAAATCAGTGTATGGTGTATTATGACTCTACAAAGGTGGCTTCTGTAACTAAGTGCGGTCCTTGAGGTCCACACGACAAACTTCCCAGCTTGATATCAATATCAATAATAATAATAACAAACAGGTTCTCGGATGTGTGTGTTTCGCCTCTTTGCACCCTAAATCAGTGTATCGTATATTATGACTCTACAAAGGTGGCTTCTGTAACTAAGTGCGGCCCTTGAGATCCACACGACAAACTTCCCAGCTTGATATCAATATCAATAATAATAATAACAAACAGGTTCTCGGATGTGTGTGTTTCGCCTCTTTGCACCCTAAATCAGTGTATCGTATGTTATGACTCTAAAAAGGTGGCTTCTGTAACTAAGTGCGGCCCTTGAGGTCCACACGACAAACTTCCCAGCTTGATATCAATATCAATAATAATAATAACAAACAGGTTCTCGGATGTGTGTGATTCGCCTCTTTGCACCCTAAATCAGTGTATCGTGTATTATGACTCTACAAAGGTGGCTTCTGTAACTAAGTGCGGCTCTTGAGGTCCACACGGCAAACTTCCCAATATGACATCAATATCAATAATAATAATAACAAACAGGTTCTCGGATGTGTGTGATTCGCCTCTTTGCACCCTAAATCAGTGTATCGTGTATTATGACTCTACAAAGGTGGCTTCTGTAACTAAGTGCGGCCCTTGAGGTCCACACGTCAAACTTCCCAATATGACATCAATATCAATAAAAATAATAACAAACAGGTTCTTGGATGTGTGTGATTCGCCTCTTTGCACCCTAAATCAGTGTATTGTGTATCATGACACTACAAAGGTGGCTTCTGAAACTAAGTGCGGCCCTTGAGGTCCACACGGCAAACTTCCCAATACGACATCCATATCAATAATAATAATAACAAACAGGTTCTCGGATGCGTGTGTTTCGCCTCTTTGCACCCTAAATCAGTGTATGGTGTATTATGACTCTACAAAGGTGGCTTCTGTAACTAAGTGCGGTCCTTGAGGTCCACACGACAAACTTCCCAGCTTGATATCAATATGAATAATAATAATAACAAACAGGTTCTCGGATGTGTGTGTTTCGCCTCTTTGCACCCTAAATCAGTGTATCGTGTATTATGACTCTACAAAGGTGGCTTCTGTAACTAAGTGCGGCCCTTGAGGTCCACAGGGCAAACTTCCCAATATGACATCAATATCAATAATAATAATAACAAACAGGTTCTCGGATGTGTGTGATTTGCCTCTTTGCACCCTAAATCAGTGTATCGTGTATTATGACTTTACAGAGGTGGCTTCTGTAACTAAGTGCGGCCCTTGAGGTCCACACGGCAAACTTCCCAATATGACATCAATATCAATAATAATAATAACAAACAGGTTCTCGGATGTGTGTGATTCGCCTCTTTGCACCCTAAATCAGTGTATCGTGTATTATGACTCTACAAAGGTGGCTTCTGTAACTAAGTGCGGCCCTTGAGGTCCACACGTCAAACTTCCCAATATGACATCAATATCAATAAAAATAATAACAAACAGGTTCTTGGATGTGTGTGATTCGCCTCTTTGCACCCTAAATCAGTGTATTGTGTATTATGACTCTACAAAGGTGGCTTCTGAAACTAAGTGCGGCCCTTGAGGTCCACACGGCAAACTTCCCAATACGACATCCATATCAATAATAATAATAACAAACAGGTTCTCGGATGCGTGTGTTTCGCCTCTTTGCACCCTAAATCAGTGTATGGTGTATTATGACTCTACAAAGGTGGCTTCTGTAACTAAGTGCGGTCCTTGAGGTCCACACGACAAACTTCCCAGCTTGATATCAATATGAATAATAATAATAACAAACAGGTTCTCGGATGTGTGTGTTTCGCCTCTTTGCACCCTAAATCAGTGTATCGTATATTATGACTCTACAAAGGTGGCTTCTGTAACTAAGTGCGGCCCTTGAGGTCCACACGGCAAACTTCCCAATACGACATCCATATCAATAATAATAATAACAAACAGGTTCTCGGATGCGTGTGTTTCGCCTCTTTGCACCCTAAATCAGTGTATGGTGTATTATGACTCTACAAAGGTGGCTTCTGTAACTAAGTGCGGTCCTTGAGGTCCACACGACAAACTTCCCAGCTTGATATCAATATCAATAATAATAATAACAAACAGGTTCTCGGATGTGTGTGTTTCGCCTCTTTGCACCCTAAATCAGTGTATCGTATATTATGACTCTACAAAGGTGGCTTCTGTAACTAAGTGCGGCCCTTGAGATCCACACGACAAACTTCCCAGCTTGATATCAATATCAATACAAATAATAACAAACAGGTTCTCGGATGTGTGTGTTTCGCCTCTTTGCACCCTAAATCAGTGTATCGTATGTTATGACTCTACAAAGGTGGCTTCTGTAACTAAGTGCGGCCCTTGAGGTCCACACGACAAACTTCCCAGCTTGATATCAATATCAATAATAATAATAACAAACAGGTTCTCGGATGTGTGTGATTCGCCTCTTTGCACCCTAAATCAGTGTATCGTGTATTATGACTCTACAAAGGTGGCTTCTGTAACTAAGTGCGGCTCTTGAGGTCCACACGGCAAACTTCCCAATATGACATCAATATCAATAATAATAATAACAAACAGGTTCTCGGATGTGTGTGTTTCGCCTCTTTGCACCCTAAATCAGTGTATCGTATATTATGACTCTACAAAGGTGGCTTCTGTAACTAAGTGCGGCCCTTGAGGTCCACAGGGCAAACGTCCCAATATGACATCAATATTAATAACAAACAGGTTCTCGGATGTGTGTGATTTGCCTCTTTGCACCCTAAATCAGTGTATCGTGTATTATGACTCTACAGAGGTGGCTTCTGTAACTAAGTGCGGCTCTTGAGGTCCACACGGCAAACTTCCCAATATGACATCAATATCAATAATAATAATAACAAACAGGTTCTCGGATGTGTGTGATTCGCCTCTTTGCACCCTAAATCAGTGTATCGTGTATTATGACTCTACAAAGGTGGCTTCTGTAACTAAGTGCGGCCCTTGAGGTCCACACGTCAAACTTCCCAATATGACATCAATATCAATAAAAATAATAACAAACAGGTTCTTGGATGTGTGTGATTCGCCTCTTTGCACCCTAAATCAGTGTATTGTGTATTATGACTCTACAAAGGTGGCTTCTGAAACTAAGTGCGGCCCTTGAGGTCCACACGGCAAACTTCCCAATATGACATCAATATCAATAATAATAATAACAAACAGGTTCTCGGATGTGTGTGATTTGCCTCTTTGCACCCTAAATCAGTGTATCGTGTATTATGACTCTACAAAGGTGGCTTCTGTAACTAAGTGCGGCCCTTGAGGTCCACAGGGCGAACTTCCCAATATGACATCAATATCAATAATAATAATAACAAACAGGTTCTCGGATGTGTGTGTTTCGCCTCTTTGCACCCTAAATCAATGTATCGTATATTATGACTCTACAAAGGTGGCTTCTGTAACTAAGTGCGGCCCTTGAGGTCCACAGGGGAAACTTCCCAATATGACATCAATATTAATAATAATAATAACAAACAGGTTCTCGGATGTGTGTGATTCGCCTCTTTGCACCCTAAATCAGTGTATCGTATATTATGACTCTACAGAGGTGGCTTCTGTAACTAAGTGCGGCCCTTGAGGTCCACAGGGCAAACTTCCCAATATGACATCAATATCAATAATAATAATAACAAACAGGTTCTCGGATGTGTGTGATTCGCCTCTTTGCACCCTAAATCAGTGTATCGTGTATTATGACTCTACAAAGGTGGCTTCTGTAACTAAGTGCGGCCTTTGAGGTCTACACGGCAAACTTCCCAATATGACATCAATATCAATAATAATAATAACAAACAGGATCTCGGATGTGTGTGATTCGCCTCTTTGCACCCTAAATCAGTGTATCGTGTATTATGACTCTACAAAGGTGGCTTCTGAAACTAAGTGCGGCCCTTGAGGTCCACACGGCAAACTTCCAAATATGACATCAACATCAATAATAATAATAACAAACAGGTTCACGGATGTGTGTGTTTCGCCTCTTTGCACCCTAAATCAGTGTATCGTGTATTATGACTCTACAAAGGTGGCTTCTGTAACTAAGTGCGGCCCTTGAAGTCCACACAACAAACTTCCCAGCTTGATATCAATATCAATAATAATAATAACAAACAGGTTCTCGGATGTGTGTGTTTCGCCTCTTTGCACCCTAAATCAGTGTAGTGTATTATGACTCTACAGAGGTGGCTTCTGTAACTAAGTGCGGCCCTTGAGGTCCACACGGCAAACTTCCCAATATGACATCAATATCAATAATAATAATAACAAACAGGTTCTCGGATGTGTGTGATTCGCCTCTTTGCACCCTAAATCAGTGTATCGTGTATTATGACTCTACAGAGGTGGCTTCTGTAACTAAGTGCGGCCCTTGAGGTCCACAGGGCAAACGTCCCAATATGACATTAATATTAATAACAAACAGGTTCTCGGATGTGTGTGATTTGCCTCTTTGCACCCTAAATCAGTGTATCGTGTATTATGACTCTACAGAGGTGGCTTCTGTAACTAAGTGCGGCCCTTGAGGTCCACACGGCAAACTTCCCAATATGACATCAATATCAATAATAATAATAACAAACAGGTTCTCGGATGTGTGTGATTCGCCTCTTTGCACCCTAAATCAGTGTATCGTGTATTATGACTCTACAAAGGTGGCTTCTGTAACTAAGTGCGGCCCTTGAGGTCCACACGTCAAACTTCCCAATATGACATCAATATCAATAAAAATAATAACAAACAGGTTCTTGGATGTGTGTGATTCGCCTCTTTGCACCCTAAATCAGTGTATCGTGTATTATGACTCTACAAAGGTGGCTTCTGTAACTAAGTGCGGCCCTTGAGGTCCACAGGGCGAACTTCCCAATATGACATCAATATCAATAATAATAATAACAAACAGGTTCTCGGATGTGTGTGTTTCGCCTCTTTGCACCCTAAATCAATGTATCGTATATTATGACTCTACAAAGGTGGCTTCTGTAACTAAGTGCGGCCCTTGAGGTCCACAGGGGAAACTTCCCAATATGACATCAATATTAATAATAATAATAACAAACAGGTTCTCGGATGTGTGTGATTCGCCTCTTTGCACCCTAAATCAGTGTATCGTATATTATGACTCTACAGAGGTGGCTTCTGTAACTAAGTGCGGCCCTTGAGGTCCACAGGGCAAACTTCCCAATATGACATCATTATCAATAATAATAATAACAAACAGGTTCTCGGATGTGTGTGATTCGCCTCTTTGCACCCTAAATCAGTGTATCGTATATTATGACTCTACAGAGGTGGCTTCTGTAACTAAGTGCGGCCCTTGAGGTCCACAGGGCAAACTTCCCAATATGACATCAATATCAATAATAATAATAACAAACAGGTTCTCGGATGTGTGTGATTCGCCTCTTTGCACCCTAAATCAGTGTATCGTGTATTATGACTCTACAAAGGTGGCTTCTGTAACTAGGTGCGGCCCTTGAGGTCTACACGGCAAACTTCCCAATATGACATCAATATCAATAATAATAATAACAAACAGGATCTCGGATGTGTGTGATTCGCCTCTTTGCACCCTAAATCAGTGTATCGTGTATTATGACTCTACAAAGGTGGCTTCTGAAACTAAGTGCGGCCCTTGAGGTCCACACGGCA
Source organism: Aradus depressus (assembly GCA_963662175.1). Classification (NCBI taxonomy): domain Eukaryota; kingdom Metazoa; phylum Arthropoda; class Insecta; order Hemiptera; family Aradidae; genus Aradus; species Aradus depressus. Next base: position 29,506,758 of record OY759224.1, on the reverse strand, counting down.
AACTTCCCAATATGACATCAACATCAATAATAATAATAACAAACAGGTTCACGGATGTGTGTGTTTCGCCTCTTTGCACCCTAAATCAGTGTATCGTGTATTATGACTCTACAAAGGTGGCTTCTGTAACTAAGTGCGGCCCTTGAAGTCCACACAACAAACTTCCCAGCTTGATATCAATATCAATAATAATAATAACAAACAGGTTCTCGGATGTGTGTGTTTCGCCTCTTTGCACCCTAAATCAGTGTAGTGTATTATGACTCTACAAAGGTGGCTTCTGTAACTAAGTGCGGCCCTTGAGGTCCACACGACAAACTTCCCAGCTTGATATCAATATGAATAATAATAATAACAAACAGGTTCTCGGATGTGTGTGTTTCGCCTCTTTGCACCCTAAATCAGTGTATCGTATATTATGACTCTACAAAGGTGGCTTCTGTAACTAAGTGCGGCCCTTGAGGTCCACACGGCAAACTTCCCAATATGACATCAATATCAATAATAATAATAACAAACAGGTTCTCGGATGTGTGTGTTTCGCCTCTTTGCACCCTAAATCAGTGTATCGTATATTATGACTCTACAAAGGTGGCTTCTGTAACTAAGTGCGGCCCTTGAGGTCCACACGACAAACTTCCCAGCTTGATATCAATATCAATAATAATAATAACAAACAGGTTCTCGGATGTGTGTGTTTCGCCTCTTTGCACCCTAAATCAGTGTATCGTATGTTATGACTCTACAAAGGTGGCTTCTGTAACTAAGTGCGGCCCTTGTGTTCCACACGACAAACTTCCCAGCTTGATATCAATATCAATAATAATAATAACAAACAGGTTCTCGGATGTGTGTGATTCGCCTCTTTGCACCCTAAATCAGTGTATCGTGTATTATGACTCTACAAAGGTGGCTTCTGTAACTAAGTGCGGCCCTTGAGGTCCACACGACAAACTTCCCAGCTTGATATCAATATCAATAATAATAATAACAAACAGGTTCTCGGATGTGTGTGATTCGCCTCTTTGCACCCTAAATCAGTGTATCGTGTATTATGACTCTACAAAGGTGGCTTCTGTAACTAAGTGCGGCCTTTGAGGTCCACACAACAAACTTCCCAGCTTGATATCAAATCAATAATAATAATAACAAACAGGTTCTCGGATGTGTGTGATTCGCCTCTTTGCACCCTAAATCAGTGTATCGTGCATTATGACTCTACAAAGGTGGCTTCTGTAACTAAGTGTGGCCCTTGAAGTCCACACGACAAACTTCCCAGCTTGATATCAGTATCAATAATAATAATAACAAACAGGTTCTCCGATGTGTGTGTTTCGCCTCTTTGCACCCTAAATCAGTGTATCGTATATTATGACTCTACAAAGGTGGCTTCTGTAACTAAGTGCGGCCCTTGAAGTCCACACGTCAAACTTCCCAGCTTGATATCAGTATCAATAATAATAATAACAAACAGGTTCTCGGATGTGTGTGTTTCGCCTCTTTGCACCCTAAATCAGTGTATCGTGTATTATGACTCTACAAAGGTGGCTTCTGTAACTAAGTGCGGCCCTTGAGGTCCACACGGCAAACTTCCCAATATGACATCAATATCAATAATAATAATAACAAACAGGTTCTCGGATGCGTGTGTTTCGCCTCTTTGCACCCTAAATCAGTGTATCGTGTATTATGACTCTACAAAGGTGGCTTCTGTAACTAAGTGCGGCTCTTGAGGTCCACACGACAAACTTCCCAGCTTGATATCAATATCAATAATAATAATAACAAACAGGTTCTCGGATGTGTGTGTTTCGCCTCTTTGCACCCTAAATCAGTGTATCGTATATTATGACTCTACAAAGGTGGCTTCTGTAACTAAGTGCGGCCCTTGAGGTCCACACGACAAACTTCCCAGCTTGATATCAATATGAATAATAATAATAACAAACAGGTTCTCGGATGCGTGTGTTTCGCCTCTTTGCACCCTAAATCAGTGTATCGTGTATTATGACTCTACAAAGGTGGCTTCTGTAACTAAGTGCGGCCCTTGAGGTCCACACGGCAAACTTCCCAATATGACATCAATATCAATAATAATAATAACAAACAGGTTCTCGGATGCGTGTGTTTCGCCTCTTTGCACCCTAAATCAGTGTATCGTGTATTATGACTCTACAAACGTGGCTTCTGTAACTAAGTGCGGCCCTTGAGGTCCACACGAGAAACTTCCCAGCTTGATATCAATATCAATAATAATAATAACAAACAGGTTCTCGGATGTGTGTGTTTCGCCTCTTTGCACCCTAAATCAGTGTATCGTATATTATGACTCTACAAAGGTGGCTTCTGTAACTAAGTGCGGCCCTTGAGGTCCACACGACAAACTTCCCAGCTTGATATCAATATGAATAGTAATAATAACAAACAGGTTCTCGGATGTGTGTGTTTCGCCTCTTTGCACCCTAAATCAGTGTATCGTATATTATGACTCTACAAAGGTGGCTTCTGTAACTAAGTGCGGCCCTTGAGGTCCACACGGCAAACTTCCCAATACGACATCCATATCAATAATAATAATAACAAACAGGTTCTCGGATGCGTGTGTTTCGCCTCTTTGCACCCTAAATCAGTGTATGGTGTATTATGACTCTACAAAGGTGGCTCCTGTAACTAAGTGCGGTCCTTGAGGTCCACACGACAAACTTCCCAGCTTGATATCAATATGAATAATAATAATAACAAACAGGTTCTCGGATGTGTGTGTTTCGCCTCTTTGCACCCTAAATCAGTGTATCGTATATTATGACTCTACAAAGGTGGCTTCTGTAACTAAGTGCGGCCCTTGAGGTCCACACGGCAAACTTCCCAATACGACATCCATATCAATAATAATAATAACAAACAGGTTCTCGGATGCGTGTGTTTCGCCTCTTTGCACCCTAAATCAGTGTATGGTGTATAATGACAATACAAAGGTGGCTTCTGTAACTAAGTGCGGTCCTTGAGGTCCACACGACAAACTTCCCAGCTTGATATCAATATCAATAATAATAATAACAAACAGGTTCTCGGATGTGTGTGTTTCGCCTCTTTACACCCTAAATCAGTGTATCGTATATTATGACTCTACAAAGGTGGCTTCTGTAACTAAGTGCGGCTCTTGAGATCCACACGACAAACTTCCCAATATGACATCAATATCAATAATAATAATAACAAACAGGTTCTCGGATGTGTGTGTTTCGCCTCTTTGCACCCTAAATCAGTGTATCGTATGTTATGACTCTACAAAGGTGGCTTCTGTAACTAAGTGCGGCCCTTGAGGTCCACACGACAAACTTCCCAGCTTGATATCAATATCAATAATAATAATAACAAACAGGTTCTCGGATGTGTGTGATTCGCCTCTTTGCACCCTAAATCAGTGTATCGTGTATTATGACTCTACAAAGGTGGCTTCTGTAACTAAGTGCGGCACTTGAGGTCCACACGACAAACTTCCCAGCTTGATATCAATATCAATAATAATAATAACAAACAGGTTCTCGGATGTGTGTGATTCGCCTCTTTGCACCCTAAATCAGTGTATCGTGCATTATGACTCTACAAAGGTGGCTTCTGTAACTAAGTGCGGCCCTTGAGGTCCACACGACAAACTTCCCAGCTTGATATCAATATCAATAATAATAATAACAAACAGGTTCTCGGATGTGTGTGTTTCGCCTCTTTGCACCCTAAATCAGTGTACCGTGTATTATGACTCTACAAAGGTAGCTTCTGTAACTAAGTGCGGCCCTTGAGGTCCACACGGCAAACTTCCCAATATGACATCAATATCGATAATAATAATAACAAACAGGTTCTCGGATGCGTGTGTTTCGCCTCTTTGCACCCTAAATCAGTGTATCGTGTATTATGACTTTACAAAGGTGGCTTCTGTAACTAAGTGCGGCCCTTGAGGTCCACAGGGCAAACTTCCCAATATGACATCAATATCAATAATAATAATAACAAACAGGTTCTCGGATGTGTGTGATTCGCCTCTTTGCACCCTAAATCAGTGTATCGTGTATTATGACTCTACAAAGGTGGCTTCTGTAACTAAGTGCGGCCCTTGAGGTCCACACGGAAAACTTCCCAATATGACATCAATATCGATAATAATAATAACAAACAGGTTCTCGGATGTGTGTGATTCGCCTCTTTGCACCCTAAATCAGTGTATCGTATATTATGACTCTACAAAGGTGGCTTCTGTAACTAAGTGCGGCCCTTGAGGTCCACACGACAAACTTCCCAGCTTGATATCAATATCAATAATAATAATAACAAACAGGTTCTCGGATGTGTGTGTTTCGCCTCTTTGCACCCTAAATCAGTGTATCGTATATTATGACTCTACAAAGGTGGCTTCTGTAACTAAGTGCGGCCCTTGAGGTCCACACGACAAACTTCCCAGCTTGATATCAATATCAATAATAATAATAACAAACAGGTTCTCGGATGTGTGTGTTTCGCCTCTTTGCACCCTAAATCAGTGTATCGTATATTATGACTCTACAAAGGTGGCTTCTGTAACTAAGTGCGGCCCTTGAGGTCCACACGACAAACTTCTCAGCTTGATATCAATATCAATAATAATAATAACAAACAGGTTCTCGGATGTGTGTGATTCGCCTTTTTGCACCCTAAATCAGTGTATCGTGTATTATGACTCTACAAAGGTGGCTTCTGTAACTAAGTGCGGCCCTTGAGGTCCACACGGCAAACTTCCCAATATGACATCAATATCAATAATAATAATAACAAACAGGTTCTCGGATGTGTGTGTTTCGCCTCTTTGCACCCTAAATCAGTGTATCGTATATTATGACTCTACAAAGGTGGCTTCTGTAACTAAGTGCGGCCCTTGAGGTCCACACGACAAACTTCCCAGCTTGATATCAATATCAATAATAATAATAACAAACAGGTTCTCGGATGTGTGTGTTTCGCCTCTTTGCACCCTAAATCAGTGTATCGTATATTATGACTCTACAAAGGTGGCTTCTGTAACTAAGTGCGGCCCTTGAGGTCCACACGACAAACTTCTCAGCTTGATATCAATATCAATAATAATAATAACAAACAGGTTCTCGGATGTGTGTGATTCGCCTTTTTGCACCCTAAATCAGTGTATCGTGTATTATGACTCTACAAAGGTGGCTTCTGTAACTAAGTGCGGCCCTTGAGGTCCACACGGCAAACTTCCCAATATGACATCAATATCAATAATAATAATAACAAACAGGTTCTCGGATGTGTGTGTTTCGCCTCTTTGCACCCTAAATCAGTGTATCGTATATTATGACTCTACAAAGGTGGCTTCTGTAACTAAGTGCGGCCCTTGAGGTCCACACGACAAACTTCCCAGCTTGATATCAATATCAATAATAATAATAACAAACAGGTTCTCGGATGTGTGTGTTTCGCCTCTTTGCACCCTAAATCAGTGTATCGTATTGTAATATTTAAATGTTGCGCGTCGCGGTTTTAATAAAAAAATGTGTTATAGAATTTACTTTAATCGAAATTGCGGAGATTTTCTATAAAACTGCTGTGTCTTTACTAATTTAAAATGTCCATAGGATGCCAGATCGCTTAGGTAATAGACGATCATTTAAATTTACTGATTTTAATATACGAATTGGATTTCTATAACCAAAGGCGAAAGGATTCGTCAGCGAAAAGAGTTTTGAAAAACCAAATTGTTAAATCATAACTGACTTGGGATAGAGCATAGGAACAAACAACTAAAAATTTAGCAATTCATTTTTAAAAGACTATATTTACAAAATAAAAATTGACTTAAAATTAAAAACATACTATAAAATTGAACCTTATATGGAGAATAACGTCGTTTGGATGTTGGGGCTGGCTGGATATTACTGCATGGAGACAGGTTGCTCCCTCAATGAAAAGGGAACTCAAATTGAAGTCGGGCTGAACTTCCTGTCGACTCTCGGGGCTTCTCTCAACGGAACATCAATGGAGGGCCCTTGAAGACTCCCCAAAGACTCCTGGACTCTTCCTCAAGCTCTGGACTTCCACTAGAACTGCCCTCTTCTACTGTTGGATCTCGACGGACTCTTGGATCTAGACTTCCACTGATCCAGGAAAGTGAAGTGTCCACTTCCACCTCTCGACTTCAACTGTAACTGACACTGGTGGATCTCGACTGTAACTGCCTGCCTTGAGTCCTCACTTGGAACTCACTCTCCTCTCTCCCTTCTTCGATGTTCTCGAACTGTTCCCCCTCTCCTCTTTCTTTTTCCTTCTCCTCTGTCCTCTTGGGAAATTTGCGGGTTCTCCTTTAATTTGTCCTTGTCAGCTTTACTTTGGCAGTCCAGATAGCTTTATGGGCCACTAACAACGGGCTTGGAGCTCCAATCTGGTACCTGACTGTAGCCAGATTGTAAAATCCGGGTTGTAAAGGCTATATAAATATTCCTCCAGGTGACTGTTGGTGCCTTCTTTTATTGCATCCTGTCAGCTTCTTTCTTGACGGAGGCAAAATGGGATAAGCTCCTTCTACCTGATCCGGGTCTCCCTAGCCCGCCTATAGAATTAAGGGTTTCTTTCACCATTACTGTTTTTATGTATTACTGACTTTACAAATTTGAAATTATAACACATTTGGCCTATGCAACTATTGACTACATTACATTTAAAAATACATTCTACAATATATTTGGCCTAGTCGCAAATCCATTACACTACATTTACCCTCTTCTGGTTTTACCAAAATTGTACGTAGGACAATTTTATTATTATTATTTACAACAATTCCAATATAAATTAATTACATAAAAACAAAAAATAGTATCTGAACAACTTAGATTTATATTAAATCTATAATTAAAATAAAAACCAAATTATTATTTTCAAACTACAATATATACACGAATTTAGTTTAAAAAAACACAACTTACTAACTAGGGTTTGAATACTACATATATTTACAAAACATCTATAATTAATATTAAAAAAAAACAAATTTTTAATTTTTACTATGGGTACAAAACTTCAAAAATAATTTACATAATTTTCGTCCTTGCTTCTTATTTTACAGTAATTGAATTATTCTATGCCAAAAAAAAAACATAAGTAATCTTCTCTACAATATGGATAACCAATTCACTTAATAACACTTTAATACTTAAATTTCTCAAAAAATCTGGGTCGACCTTAATCAATGACAAAAAGAAAACGGGTTGCCTTCTAAATTCAAAAACTTTCATTCTATGGTCTCATTTTATAAATATTTCATCCTATCATCTACATTCGAGCAATCAAAAAAATTCATCTTATTTTCTTATTTATTCAATATATCCCCCCTTTTTAATTACATGTTTCTTATTATATATATGTGACGCTACTCAGGTCTTCACCCATTCCCTACCTATTCTTTATTTCTCTTAACATCAAAAAATAATCTCATATCCTCAAAAAAAATATCTCATATGTTTCTAACACATCTTATTACTTTATATCGTCGTAGATTCCATGGATCCTCCCTTCCTTGGGTAGGCCATCTCATAATTATATCGTCGTAGTACAGATAGATTCCTCCTTTCTCTGGGTAGGCAATCTCATAATAAATAAAATTCTCATCTATATACTCTTAAACAAATAGCCCATTTTCACATATTAACTTTTCTCCATATTAATTCTCCGCGAAGTTTTACTAACGTCACATACAAAACAAAAAAAACATCCCTATTTATTTTTCTAATTATTCTTTATTATTATTTTCTGCTCTTTTATGAATCGATCTTGGATGAAATTATTTATAACATCTTTTATACTGCGCATTTTATTCCTTTCTTTCATACCTTACCCTATTTAAAACTGTCATTTTCTATCTTAAAATAATTTTTTACAAAAAAAAAAAAACGACCAGAATCATCTTCCTATCAAAAAAACAAAAACTTCTAGTAAAAAATTTCCAAATATAATTTCGTATTTTAAAATCTTAAATTCCTTTCTTCCCATTAAATTCTTAAAAACAATATTGTGTCTCGACCAATAACACTTCTTAATTATTTTCTCCTTTTATCATTTTAAAAAATCTTCTTATTTTAACCACTAACTTTTCTCAATTACTTCTTATTAATTCAAAAAAATATATACTTATATCAACCATTAAATTCTCTCAAATACTTCTTATCGATTCAAAAAAAATACCCATATAAAAAATTCAAATATAGATTCCTTAAAATCCCTTACTAAAATCTTTTAATTCCTTTATCCCTATTACTTCTTTAAAATCTATATAAATAATTCAACTGGTTAATAAACAAAAGTAAACGAACTTCATAAATATTTCTTTTCAAACTCTTAATAATACTAACTAATCAAAGAACCACCACCATATAATAAAAAAAAAACGCATAAATATTATATATCAATTCGAATTATTATCACTAAATCTTATTTATAAAAATATCTTCTCCCAAAAAAAATTACCGAAATAAATTAATCCTATATCAAAAAAATACTAAAAAATTAACTTGCTATTTAGTTCACTTCCAAAGCATCAATCGATCTATAATTAAATGCAATATATAAAATTTCAAATAACTCCAATTGTTCAAAAATATTATCAATTAATCTAACGCATAAAAATTCTTCTCAAAAAAAATCAACCCAACAAAAAGAAAAACTTCCCAAATCTAAAATGAATCACGTTTATATTTCTAAAATTACTAAAAAAAAAAATTAACTCACTTCCAAAGCCTCAATCAACACAAACTTCCATGCAACTTATAAAATTCAAACTAACTCCAATAAAAAAAATTATATATAAATTTCAAATAAATCCAGTTTTCAAAATAACATTTATAAATTTCACTCACACCAAAAAATAAATCTCACTTTCATTCAACTATTTACTCTACATATTCATTTATTCGAAGTATTCTGTCTACATTTTCTGTCTAAATCTTGTCTTCGTAGGTCTGTCTGTAACTTATTCGAGTTTCATAAAAAGGATATTCACTATAAAGTTTGGCCAAATACATATGTATTACATATAAGGCCTAAAATCAAAATATTCGACTTTTTCCTAATTCCTCGCCGAATTATTTCCCTAAAATTGTTATCTCTAATCCTTTTATTTTCCCCTAGAATAGTAAGTTTGTATGTAATGTCATCTGAAACTCCTTCAACAAGTCTGTTTTTCTTTTCATTTGGTCTATAGTTTGTCATTGTAAAATCATTTTCACATTCATACTTCTCATTTATTCCAAAAAGTATAAACTTTCTCACTTCAACTCTTACAAATTTTCTGATTATCACAAAGTTTCTACCATTTTTAATGTCTCCTGATAATGACTCTAAAACTTCAAACTTCCCTTCCTCCTTATGAAGACAGTTTACTTCCCTGACGTTCTCAACTATACTAACCTTATCATAATTAACGATTTCAACCTCGGTGCTTTCACATTCTATGAAACTATTTCCTAATTCCTGTTCCTCTATTACCAAATCTTCAATACTCATATTGACATCCGGACTTTGGATAATTGAAATAGGAATCCTATCCTCTTTTTCCTGCTTATCACTAAATAAGTTTAACTTTAAACTTTGAATATGGGCAGCCTGTTTTCCCTCAGTTTTCTCTAACCTATTTATTATTTTTTCTATATGTGACCCAATTTCCGTTTCTAAATTAGTAATTTGTGACCCCACTTTACTTTCTAAACTACTCATTCCACTTCCTGAATTTCCTATTTCACTACTTAAACTAGCTATTTGTGTCCCCATTTTACTTTCTAAATTTTTTTCTAAATTTCCCATATCACTTCTTAAATCAGCTATTTGTGATCCCATTTTACTTTCTAAATTTCCCATTACCTTCAATAATTCCTTAAACATATCTCCCGTAAAAACTTGGGTCTCCTCTTTCTCATTAATGACATTCGTTTTGCGTGACCTTGTCCCTGCCGAGACTGGAATATCTACATTTTCTATCTCACTATCGACACTCGCTTCCTCGAATTGCTCAATATTCTCGACAACTATCTAATTATCCATATTAAAAAGAATTAAAAAAATTACTAAAATTAACCAACTAAAAAAAAATGTAAATAAAATTTCAAAAATTAATTAATATAAAATATCAAAAATTAGTTTGTTCCCAGCTTTCCAAGTCAATTTTGGTTTAAAAATTTCGCCTTTCCTCTCTTGCTGATATAATGATTTTACCAAAATCTCCACAAGGGGTTGCCAATTTGTAATATTGTTATGTTGCGCGTCGCGGTTTTAATAATAAAATGTGGTTTTGAATTTACTTTAATCGAAATTGCGGAGATTTTCTATAAAACTGCTGTGTCTTTACTAATTTAAAATGTCCATAGGATGCCAGATCGCTTAGGTAATAGACGATCATTTAAATTTTCTGATTTTAATATACGAATTGGATTTCTATAACCAAAGGCGAAAGGATTCGTCAGCGAAAAGAGTTTTGAAAAACCAAATTGTTAAATCATAACTGACTTGGGATAGAGCATAGGAACAAACAACTAAAAATTTAGCAATTCATTTTTAAAAGACTATATTTCCAAAATAAAAATTGACTTAAAATTAAAAACATACTATAAAATTGAACCTTATATAGAGAATAACGTCGTTTGGATGGCTGGATATTACTGCATGGAGACAGGTTGCTCCCTCAAGATGAAAAGGGAACCCAAATTGAAGTCGGGCTGAACTTCCTGTCGACTCTCGGGGCTTCTCTCAACGGAACATCAATGGAGGGCTCTTTTTTTTTTTTTTTTTTTTTTTTTTTTTTTTTTTTTTTTTTTTTTTTTTTTTTTTTGGAGGGCATTTCAACCGCTAAGGGTCATGAGTGCCCGGTACAGCGATATTAATGTCGGGGTTAAGCTCTTCACCAGGAGACCAAGAGGTGCGAGACAGAAAAGCCAGGCAGAGACAAGGGGCCACCCCACGAGCGGCGAGGCCCGACCAGGGGACAAAGGGAGGCGCGACCAGGTCTCCCCCCGCAGCAGGCCCTATAGCAGGCAGTTTGAGGGGAGAACGGCGAGGCCTGATAGAGAGGGTGTGCTCGTTCCTGCAGCCGACCACACCCTCCAAGCCCGGGACTGCCTCAGTCCAGAGAGCCCGGCGGCGCCCCCCCAAATCCCCCAACCGGACCGGCACACGCCCGCCAGGCCACCCCCAGGCCCCACACCGATCCCCGTCCCACAACACCAGGCCCCCGGCGAAGGCTCAGGAGAACAGAACTACTTTATGAGAAAATGTATCGCTTGGTATACGGAAAGAATTGATACAAATTTAAAAAGGGCTAAAGCAGGTTTATGACTCCGGTGTGTACGAGAAATTTAAGAAGTTTAGTAAGGGTTTCGGGATAATTTTCCAACAGTAATGGCAAAGAGGAGGGAAGTTTATAAAAGGTTCTCATAGCAGAGTATCGGTGACAATATAATAACATGTGCTGGACCGTGAGTGGCTGGCCACACGTAGAACACAGAGGAGGGGGTTCACGGGCCATCAGATGTTTGTGCGTGAGCCGAGTGTGGCCGATACGGAGGCGACAGACCACCACCTCCTCCCTTCTTCTGTCCCTGTGGCTGCTCTTCCAGGGCCTCACGGTGTCCTTAATCAACCTCAACTTGTTGTCTGTTTCATTCCTCCAGGACGACTCCCACTGTTCCAATAAGTACTCCCGGATCTTGGGCTTCGTGTCAGTCCATGGTATGGCCACAGCACTTTGTTCATCTCGGGCTGCAAGTTGGGCTGCTTTGTCTGCCATTTCATTTCCTTCTATGCCACAGTGCCCCGGTACCCATAGGAATCTCACGGTGAGGTTTGACCTCCAGAGATTCCAAAGTGTCTGATGAATTGTTTGTACTATTGGATGGGTACTATATAAGTTCTTCAGTGCGAGAAGGGCACTAAGAGAATCTGTTACTAATAAGATTGTATTCCTCTGATAGGCGACTGTACTAAGAGCACGAGAAATAGCAGTCAGTTCTGCTGTGAAGATGGAAGCTTCTGTCGGAAGAGTTACAGAGTATGTACGGTCGTTAATGGTGAAGGCGGCTCCTACACCGTTGGGTGTTTTGGACCCATCAGTATATATTACTGTTACTCCTGAGTAAGATTGTATCAACTCTTGTGCAGCGGTCTTGTAAAAATATGGAGAGGTTTCAGACTTTAGAAAATTGGTTAGCTTCAGGTTCGTGATGATTGGGGGTACAATCCAGGGAGGAACGGACGGAATAAATGATGATAGCAGTTTAAAATTACGGACATGAAGCAATTCCAACAGTTCTCGAGTGCGAAAGCCAAGAGGCTGGGCCATTTTTGGTTTCGCTTCGTAAACTCTGGAAAGGTCATAGTTCAGCACGTCAAACTTGTTCAGATGTCCAGCTGCCGCTCTAAGTTTTTGAATATAGTTTAAGGCCAGCATTTTTCTTCTATACACAAGAGGGGGCTCCCCTGTTTCGGCACATAAACTGCTTGTAGGGCTAGTACGGAAGGCTCCAGTCATTAGGCGCAGCCCACGGTGGTATATGCTGTTGAGCATTGCCAGAGTTCTCTCTGATGCGGAAGAATATACGATGCTTCCATAGTCCAGTTTGGATCTGATGTAGGCCTTGTAGAAGTGGGACATCCATCTGCGATCCGCTCCCCAACGGGTATGCGATATGACCGCTAACATGTCCAGCGCTTTTGTACATTTGTTTTTTAACATCTTTATGTGTGAAAGCCAGGTAAGTTTACGATCGAATATAAGCCCCAATAGCTTCAGTTCCTCAACAATCTCTAACTCTTTGCCATTTAAAAATAAATTCAAGCGAACGGGACGTATTTTTTTTGAGAAGATGCAGCATTTTGTCTTAGTTTCAGATAATCGAAAACCATGGTTTCTAGTCCAATTTACAATATTGTCAATAGAGTTTTGCAACTGCAGCTGAGCCTCTTCCTGGTTGGACGATGATACATATATTGTCATGTCGTCCACGTATAAGAAACAATATACAGGTGGCTTGATGTTTTTAACTATTCCATTGATTGCAATGGAAAACAGTGTGGTAGACAAGACAGTGCCTTGAGGAGTACCGTTGGTTAAATGTTGGGAGGTTGAGTTAATTGTGCCAAGTGAAACCCGTAACCTTCTGCCATCCAAGAAATTTTGGATATAGTGGACCATGTGAGAGGAGATACCTGCCTCAATGAGCGTGTTCACAATATGCTGATGCCAGACAGTATCAAATGCTTTCTCCATATCAAAAGCTACAACGTAAGTAGTTTGCTTGTTCACAAAGACATTCAATATGGCATTTTCTAATTTTACAATGGCATCAGCAGTCGAAAGGTTTCTGCGAAAACCAAACTGCTGGGGAGGAAACAGCCTCTCACTTTCCAAGAACCAAGTGAGTCTCTTATTTATCATGCGCTCCATAATCTTGCATGTGCAGCTTGTGAGGGAGATAGGGCGGTAACTCGCAGCATCTCTTCTATCTTTACCTGGCTTGAGAATTGGAATTACGAGGGCCTCTTTCCAAACATCCGGAAAATCATGTTGGAAGTAAATATGGTTCACTATATGTAGGAGGAAAGTCTTGGCTTGACGAGGTAGATGTCTGATCATGTCGTAGGTGATGTCATCAGGTCCCGGCGAGGTGCCCCTCACAGTGGACAGTGCCGCCTCCAGCTCAGCCAGAGTGAAAGGAACATCCAGGTACGATGGAGGACGGTCTGCCATCTCCAAAGCCGTTACCTCCGACTTCAGTCTCCTGACGCCTGGCTCCAACCACTCGTCACTAGACGAAAATGAGAAAGTCTTAGCTAATAAATTTGCTATATCAGCCTGTTCCGTAATTACAACATTGTTGTGCTTGAGGCAGGCTATTTGATTATGGCACGGTATACCCATTATTTTTCTCATTTTTGTCCATATTTCGGTTGCAGGGGTTGAGCCAGATATTGTGGATACATACTGCTCCCAGGATTTCTTCTTGCTTAGCCGGGTTATCCTCCTCGCTCTCGCTCTATTCTCTTTATATTTCATGAAGTTCTCCGTAGTGGGGTTCCTCTTGAACCTGCTGAGGGCATGTTTTCTGTCTTTAACAGCTCTGCAACATTCTTCGTTCCACCAGGGGACCGATTTCTTTATAGGGCTGGACGAGGATCTAGGAACGGCAATTTTTGCAGCATCCAGGACAATTTTATTAAAATACTCAATTTTCGTCTGAGAGTTTGGAAGTCTCTCCGTATGATTTTCTACGGAGATACTGTCCGAGAAAAGGCTCCAATCAGCCGCCTTTTGTATCCACCGAGGTCTAGTATGTTGAGTTAGGTCAGATGTTAAGAAATCGAAGACAACGGGGAAATGGTCGCTGTCATATAGGTCTTTTTCGACGGACCATGCGATCCTAGGAGCTAATGCTGGGCTACATACGGTCAAATCAATGCAGCTGAAGGTTTCTGAAGTGTTATTCAAATGTGTTGGACTACCGTCATTTAGAATAACAAGGTTTAAGTTAGTGCAGAGTGCTTCGAACATCTTTCCCCGAGGACATACTCTACTGCTTCCCCACAGGGGGCTGTGACTGTTGCAGTCCCCGGTAACAATGAACGGTGTTGGGAGCTGCTCCAGCAGTGATTCCAGTTGCTCCACATGAATGGTGGTTCCAGGAGGTAGGTACAAAGAGCATATGGTGAACTTGACAGGAGCTGTAAGTTGGATGGCCACCGCCTGAAGAGTGGTGGTCAGTTTTACTTCGGTACAGACTAATGTGTCTTTGACCAGCAGTAGTACGCCGCCGGAGGCTCGCTCCCCTTCGGTGTAGTCCGCTCGGTAGCTGTGATAGCCCCGCAATCTCAATGCGAATGTCGGCCGTAGAAATGTCTCTTGCAAAGAGAGTATCATGGGATCATGTTTGCAAATCAGTCTTTGTACCTCACTATATCTTTTACGAAAACTATTCACATTCCATTGGATGATAATCATGAGTATTGAAATAATAGAAAAAAATGCCAATAATACGCAAGCGTAAATACAAAATAATTATAATAAATAGAAAATTAATTAAGAGAAGGTAGAATATATAAATGAAAAAAATAAATAAATAAAATAATAAAAATAAATAAATGGAAAGAACCAAAATATATAGATAAATAATAAACTCGCAAAATAATAAAAAGTAATAAATGAATAAAACATTTTTTAAAGAAGGTGTGAATAAAGTAAAATAAATAAATAAAATATAAAATAACTATATAAATGAAATAAGTAATAGGTAAATAAGTACATAACATTAATACTCAAGAAAAATGAATATATAAATCTAAAGTATAGCTCCAGTAATAAGAAATTAATTTCCAAGAACATAAATACATAGTAGAAAGTGCTGTAATTTGTTAAAAGAGAGAAATTATTATTAATTAGAAAAAAGAAAACTCTAAAGAATAAGTCATAATAGTAGATAATTAAAGGGCAAAATAATATATAAATAAAGAGAACAAGGAACAAAGAAAGAAAAAACCATAGAGAGGGCCTATTCATTAATCAGGGAGTTTGTTGGATTTCGATTTGGAGCGGGAGGGGGGAGGGCGAGCTCCAGGGTCCGGAGGCTCCTTGCTACTGGAGGTGGAGGTGTGGACCTGAGATGGACCCTCTGAGGGAGGGAGACGAGCTCTCATGTTCTTATTGGTGGCTCTGGTTCGAGGCTGGTTCACTGAGGAGGCAGACAGGTTGGAGATGGTACGTTTCAGGCCTGATTTCCCAGCCACACCCTCAGCACCACTCTCCGCAACTTCTTCCATATTTACATCTAAATTAGATCCCTTATGCGGAGCGGAGGCGACTATTTTTTCAATACTGTCCAACTACTCCAACTAACACACTTATGATGTTTTCTAATTTATTTAGTTGAGTAGTGAGGCTATCCGAGGGGGGGGCCGGTGGCGCGGGAGGGGGGGCAGCGGCTGCCTCCGCGTACTTCCTATCCGGACTACTAAAAAATTTGTATTTCCTAACAGCTTGCTGGTAAGACATTTTTTCGTGAAATTGAATCTCTTTAATTCTTTTTTCGGTTTCATAATTTTTACATTTTCTAAACCAGGAGGGGTGAGCCTCCCCACAATTTGCACAACGCTCGGGTGTTGAACATTTGTTCTCATGTTTTTCCATGGAACAAATGCCACATATAGGGTTTTTTTTACAGTAATCTTTAGTGTGGTTGAATTCATAACATTGAAAACACTGGACGGGTTCTGGAATAAACGGTTTAACTTGTACATTCAGGAATTCATAATTGATCCTATTTGGTACATCAGGTATTTTTTCATGATTTATTCTCTTATAGATTCTGGTTACTTTAATTACTTTTTGAGAGGCTAGTTCTAAATTAATATCGGATTCAGAAACGTATAATAAATCATATGAAAAAATAATGCCACGGCTTGTATTTAAAGTTTTATGCATTTCGTAACTTAGACTGTAATTTTCAAATGTTTTAAAGGACTTAATATTATTTAAATCAGTTTGGCTATTTATATTCAATAACACAGACCCGTTGCGTAGGAACTTTATTTCGGTATTATTCGCAATACTTTTTACAAAACGGTAAATTTTAAAGGGGTTTAGTTTTTGCACTTCAACAATATTGTCTTGGTTCTTAATAGTCATTATTAAATATTTTTTGAAATTGTTTTTTAGTGTGGTTCTAGTAAATGAGTTCTTTTTAAAATGTTCAGTACGGTCGGGAGGTTTGGGTTCAATTTTACACTCAGGCTCCATAGTACTACCTGAGTTGAAAAATATAAATGAAATAATAAACTAAAAATACAATAAAAGTAAATGAAAAATTATATATAAAGAAGTGTTAGCTAGCAGTAGAGACGGCTGGTTAATGCCCGGGAGAGAGCACAACAAACACGTTCACTGTCCGAGTAATACCGTAAGACTGAGAATGGAGGGCTCTTGAAGACTCCCCAAAGACTCCTGGACTCTTCCTCAAGCTCTGGACTTCCACTAGAACTGCCCTCTTCTACTGTTGAATCTCGACGGACTCTTGGATCTAGACTTCCACTGATCCAGGAAAGTGAAGTGTCCACTTCCACCTCTCGACTTCAACTGTAACTGACACTGGTGGATCTCGACTGTAACTGCCTGCCTTCAGCCCTCACTTGGAACTCAATCTCCTCCCTCCCTTCTTCGATGTTCTCGAACTGTTCCCCCTCTCCTCTTTCTTCTTCCTTCTCCTCTGTCCTCTTGGGAAATTTGCGGGTTCTCCTTTAATTTGTCCTTGTCAGCTTTACTTTGGCAGTCCAGATAGCTTTATGGGCCACTAACAACGGGCTTGGAGCTCCAATCTAGTACCTGACTGTAGCCAGATTGTAAAATCCGGGTTGTAAAGGCTATATAAATATTCCTCCAGGTGACTGTTGGTGCCTTCTTTTATTGCATCCTGTCAGCTTCTTTCTTGACGGAGGCAAAATGGGATAAGCTCCTTCTACCTGATCCGGGTCTCCCTAGCCCGCCTATAGAATTAAGGGTTTCTTTCACCATTACTGTTTTTATGTATTACTGACTTTACAAATTTGAAATTATAACACATTTGGCCTATGCAACTATTGACTACATTACATTTAAAAATACATTCTACAATATATTTGGCCTAGTCGCAAATCCATTACACTACAGTATATTATGACTCTACAAAGGTGGCTTCTGTAACTAAGTGCGGCCCTTGAGGTCCACACGACAAACTTCCCAGCTTGATATCAATATCAATAATAATAATAACAAACAGGTTCTCGGATGTGTGTGTTTCGCCTCTTTGCACCCTAAATCAGTGTATCGTATATTATGACTCTACAAAGGTGGCTTCTGAAACTAAGTGCGGCCCTTGAGGTCCACAGGGCAAACTTCCCAATATGACATCAATATCAATAATAATAATAACAAACAGGTTCTCGGATGTGTGTGTTTCGCCTCTTTGCACCCTAAATCAGTGTATCGTATATTATGACTCTACAAAGGTGGCTTCCGTAACTAAGTGCGGCCCTTGAGGTCCACACGACAAACTTCCCAGCTTGATATCAATATCAATAATAATAATAACAAACAGGTTCTCGGATGTGTGTGTTTCGCCTCTTTGCACCCTAAATCAGTGTATCGTATATTATGACTCTACAAAGGTGGCTTCTGTAACTAAGTGCGGCCCTTGAGGTCTACACGGCAAACTTCCCAATATGACATCAATATCAATAATAATAATAACAAACAGGTTCTCGGATGTGTGTGTTTCGCCTCTTTGCACCCTAAATCAGTGTATCGTATATTATGACTCTACAAAGGTGGCTTCTGTAACTAAGTGCGGCCCTTGAGGTCCACAGGGCAAACTTCCCAATATGACATCAATATCAATAATAATAATAACAAACAGGTTCTCGGATGTGTGTGATTCGCCTCTTTGCACCCTAAATCAGTGTATAGTATATTATGACTCTACAAAGGTGGCTTGTGTAACTAAGTGCGGCCCTTGAGGTCTACACGGCAAACTTCCCAATATGACATCAATATCAATAATAATAATAACAAACAGGTTCTCGGATGTGTGTGTTTCGCCTCTTTGCACCCTAAATCAGTGTATCGTATATTATGACTCTACTAAGGTGGCTTCTGTAACTAAGTGCGGCCCTTGAGGTCCACAGGGCAAACTTCCCAATATGACATCAATATCAATAATAATAATAACAAACAGGTTCTCGGATGTGTGTGATTCGCCTCTTTGCACCCTAAATCAGTGTATCGTGTATTATGACTCTACAAAGGTGGCTTCTGAAACTATGTGCGGACCTTGAGGTCTACACGGCAAACTTCCCAATATGACATCAATATCAATAATAATAATAACAAACAGGTTCTCGGATGTGTGTGTTTCGCCTCTTTGCACCCTAAATCAGTGTATCGTATATTATGACTCTACAAAGGTGGCTTCTGTAACTAAGTGCGGCCCTTGAGGTCCACACGACAAACTTCCCAGCTTGATATCAATATCAATAATAATAATAACAAACAGGTTCTCGGATGTGTGTGTTTCGCCTCTTTGCACCCTAAATCAGTGTATCGTATATTATGACTCTACAAAGGTGGCTTCTGTAACTAAGTGCGGCCCTTGAGGTCCACAGGGCAAACTTCCCAATATGACATCAATATCAATAATAATAATAACAAACAGGTTCTCGGATGTGTGTGATTCGCCTCTTTGCACCCTAAATCAGTGTATCGTGTATTATGACTCTACAAAGGT
This sequence comes from Aradus depressus, assembly GCA_963662175.1. Classification (NCBI taxonomy): domain Eukaryota; kingdom Metazoa; phylum Arthropoda; class Insecta; order Hemiptera; family Aradidae; genus Aradus; species Aradus depressus. Next base: position 29,487,427 of record OY759224.1, on the reverse strand, counting down.
GGCTTCTGTAACTAAGTGCGGCCCTTGAGGTCCACACGACAAACTTCCCAGCTTGATATCAATATCAATAATAATAATAACAAACAGGTTCTCGGATGTGTGTGTTTCGCCTCTTTGCACCCTAAATCAGTGTATCGTGTATTATGACTCTACAAAGGTGGCTTCTGTAACTAAGTGCGGCCCTTGAGGTCCACACGACAAACTTCCCAGCTTGATATCAATATCAATAATAATAATAACAAACAGGTTCTCGGATGTGTGTGTTTCGCCTCTTTGCACCCTAAATCAGTGTATCGTATATTATGACTCTACAAAGGTGGCTTCTGTAACTAAGTGCGGCCCTTGAGGTCCACAGGGCAAACTTCCCAATATGACATCAATATCAATAGTAATAATAACAAACAGGTTCTCGGATGTGTGTGATTCGCCTCTTTGCACCCTAAATCAGTGTATCGTGTATTATGACTCTACAAAGGTGGCTTCTGAAACTAAGTGCGGACCTTGAGGTCTACACGGCAACCTTCCCAATATGACATCAATATCAATAATAATAATAACAAACAGGTTCTCGGATGTGTGTGTTTCGCCTCTTTGCACCCTAAATCAGTGTATCGTATATTATGACTCTACAAAGGTGGCTTCTGTAACTAAGTGCGGCCCTTGAGGTCCACACGACAAACTTCCCAGCTTGATATCAATATCAATAATAATAATAACAAACAGGTTCTCGGATGTGTGTGTTTCGCCTCTTTGCACCCTAAATCAGTGTATCGTATATTATGACTCTACAAAGGTGGCTTCTGTAACTAAGTGCGGCCCTTGAGGTCCACACGACAAACTTCCCAGCTTGATATCAATATCAATAATAATAATAACAAATAGGTTCTCGGATGTGTGTGTTTCGCCTCTTTGCACCCTAAATCAGTGTATCGTATATTATGACTCTACAAAGGTGGCTTCTGTAACTAAGTGCGGCCCTTGAGGTCCACACGACAAACTTCCCAGCTTGATATCAATATCAATAATAATAATAACAAACAGGTTCTCGGATGTGTGTGTTTCGCCTCTTTGCACCCTAAATCAGTGTATCGTATATTATGACTCTACAAAGGTGGCTTCTGTAACTAAGTGCGGCCCTTGAGGTCCACAGGGCAAACTTCCCAATATGACATCAATATCAATAGTAATAATAACAAACAGGTTCTCGGATGTGTGTGATTCGCCTCTTTGCACCCTAAATCAGTGTATCGTGTATTATGACTCTACAAAGGTGGCTTCTGAAACTAAGTGCGGACCTTGAGGTCTACACGGCAACCTTCCCAATATGACATCAATATCAATAATAATAATAACAAACAGGTTCTCGGATGTGTGTGTTTCGCCTCTTTGCACCCTAAATCAGTGTATCGTATATTATGACTCTACAAAGGTGGCTTCTGTAACTAAGTGCGGCCCTTGAGGTCCACACGACAAACTTCCCAGCTTGATATCAATATCAATAATAATAATAACAAACAGGTTCTCGGATGTGTGTGTTTCGCCTCTTTGCACCCTAAATCAGTGTATCGTATATTATGACTCTACAAAGGTGGCTTCTGTAACTAAGTGCGGCCCTTGAGGTCCACACGACAAACTTCCCAGCTTGATATCAATATCAATAATAATAATAACAAATAGGTTCTCGGATGTGTGTGTTTCGCCTCTTTGCACCCTAAATCAGTGTATCGTATATTATGACTCTACAAAGGTGGCTTCTGTAACTAAGTGCGGCCCTTGAGGTCCACACGACAAACTTCCCAGCTTGATATCAATATCAATAATAATAATAACAAACAGGTTCTCGGATGTGTGTGTTTCGCCTCTTTGCACCCTAAATCAGTGTATCGTATATTATGACTCTACAAAGGTGGCTTCTGTAACTAAGTGCGGCCCTTGAGGTCCACACGACAAACTTCCCAGCTTGATATCAATATCAATAATGATAATAACAAACAGGTTCTCGGATGTGTGTGATTTGCCTCTTTGCACCCTAAATCAGTGTATCGTGTATTATGACTCTACAAAGGTGGCTTCTGAAACTAAGTGCGGCCCTTGAGGTCCACACGGCAAACTTCCCAATATGACATCAATATCAATAATAATAATAACAAACAGGTTCTCGGATGTGTGTGTTTCGCCACTTTGCACCCTAAATCAGTGTATCGTGTATTATGACTCTACAAAGGTGGCTTCTGAAACTAAGTGCGGCCCTTGAGGTCCACACGGCAAACTTCCTAATATGACATCAATATCAATAATAATAATAACAAACAGGTTCTCGGATGTGTGTGTTTCGCCTCTTTGCACCCTAAATCAGTGTATCGTGTATTATGACTCTACAAAAGTGGCTTCTGAAACTAAGTGCGGCCCTTGAGATCCACAGGGCAAACTTCCCAATATGACATCAATATCAATAATAATAATTACAAACAGGTTCTCGGATGTGTGTGATTCGCCTCTTTGCACCCTAAATCAGTGTATCGTGTATTATGACTCTACAAAGGTGGCTTCTGTAACTAAGTGCGGCCCTTGAGGTCCACAGGGCAAACTTCCTAATATGACATCAATATCAATAATAATAATAACAAGCAGGTTCTCGGATGTGTGTGTTTCGCCTCTTTGCACCCTAAATCAGTGTATCGTGTATTATGACTCTACAAAAGTGGCTTCTGAAACTAAGTGCGGCCCTTGAGATCCACAGGGCAAACTTCCCAATATGACATCAATATCAATAATAATAATTACAAACAGGTTCTCGGATGTGTGTGATTCGCCTCTTTGCACCCTAAATCAGTGTATCGTGTATTATGACTCTACAAAGGTGGCTTCTGTAACTAAGTGCGGCCCTTGAGGTCCACAGGGCAAACTTCCTAATATGACATCAATATCAATAATAATAATAACAAGCAGGTTCTCGGATGTGTGTGATTCGCCTCTTTGCACCCTAAATCAGTGTATCGTGTATTATGACTCTACAAAGGTGGCTTCTGTAACTAAGTGCGGCTCTTGAGGTCCACACGACAAACTTCCCAACATGATATCAACATCAATAATAATAATAACAAACAGGTTCTCGGATGTGTGTGATTCGCCTCTTTGCACCCTAAATCAGTGTATCGTATATTATGACTCTACAAAGGTAGCTTCTGTAACTAAGTGCGGCCCTTGAGGTCCACACGACAAACTTCCCAGCTTGATATCAATATCAATAATAATAATAACAAACAGGTTCTCGGATGTGTGTGTTTCGCCTCTTTGCACCCTAAATCAGTGTATCGTATATTATGACTCTACAAAGGTGGCTTCTGTAACTAAGTGCGGCCCTTGAGGTCCACACGACAAACTTCCCAGCTTGATATCAATATCAATAATAATAATAACAAACAGGTTCTCGGATGTGTGTGTTTCGCCTCTTTGCACCCTAAATCAGTGTATCGTATATTATGACTCTACAAAGGTGGCTTCTGTAACTAAGTGCGGCCCTTGAGGTCCACACGACAAACTTCCCAGCTTGATATCAATATCAATAATAATAATAATATAACAAAAAAGTAGGTATTTTATTCACTACAGAATTATTTATTCATTTAATTGAATTTAATTTATACATAGATTTTTAATTGATATGCAAATGAACATATGTCACATAGCCTATTTTTTTCATTTTTCTTTTAAAACTACTACATGTAAAATTTCATGACAATCCAACTATCCGTTAGCACGATTTTTATGCTTACCCCCCCCCTCCCCATATCTCCTGTTAAGTATTTGGAGATATTACACTATTTTTTTAATTTGGCTTTTAAGAATACTACATGTTAAATTTCATTAAAATCTGATCATCCATTGATGATGGGGTTGTGAGAAGGGCTAATCATAAAAATATGATAATATTTGAGACCTGCCCCACTTATCCTCTTTTCCCTTTTTCCGATTTGGCAAAAAATCATCGGTATCGTAGCGGTCTTTGAATACACGTTTAAAATCGTGTGTTGATACATTCATTCTATCGGGCGTTATCGTGTTCACAGACGCACTCACACACACACACACACAGACATATAGACAATGTTCACTTTCCCAGCTAACGAAGTCAAGGGAAAGTTTTGTAATCGGTCAGAATTTCCATGTGAAGTTTTCAATGGAATTTCATGCTGACTTCAAAAATTAAAAATTCTGCCTGGATGTTTCGTTGTGTGTCTTTGCGAAAGTTTTTACGTGTAACCAGAACTCTCTAAAGATAACTACTTATTTGCAGCCAAATTGGCTAAAGCAAAGGTGGAATTAGGGAGGGAGGTTTAACACAAAAACTATAATTGTTGTTGTGATAAATGTATTGACATGCAATTTCATTCGTAAATTCGTACAACATATAAGGAAAGCACATATTAAATTTCAGCTGAATCAGTCGAAAGGGAGAGTGGATCTGAGGGAGCCTCAACACATGAATTCCAATAACAGCCGATATGCTCATATGTGATAACGTGAAATTTTACATTTAAACTAGAAAACTTATAAGGATGTCATCTATTAATTTTCCGCGAAATTGGTTGAAAGGAATAGACCCTAATAACCTTAACAATTTCCAATGTAACTAACGTTTCGATAGAAAATGGTCGAATGGCCCTTTGTAGGGAAAGCAAAATAATAATAGTTTAATTCGTGGTGGGGAAGTACATAGTCGCTGATTCAAAATATACCTACATATGTGGTGTAGAGTGATTTGTCCTGAAGATCACAACCCTGACGTGTCTTTAGACATCCTCGTCAGAAATGTTGGTTCAATATTCGTCCATTCCTACCAGAGACTCCAAGAATGAAGGTCTTCAGATTTCTCTTCATTGCTGCCGTATTGCTGCCCATCGTCCAGTCAGGAGTTGTAAGTACCACCAGTATATTATAGGATGTTCCATAAAATAATTATTCATTTATCTCATTTTCTTCAAATTTTGAATTGAGGTATCTTTTTTATCTGACTGGCGATTGCAAAAAGTCAAAATTAAAATGAAAGCAACATTTTTTCAGATGATGAACTGAAAAAAATAATAAAATTATAACTCTATAATAAATTATGAAAAGTTAAGAAATAAAATATTAAAAATAAATTTTTAGCAAGGCAATCAGACAAACTAACGATTTATACCGCCAAGTTAAGAGATTTTTATACTGATCCCGGATTCGAAACCCGGCCGAGGCCAGTGAGAAAACTTTGAGCTAACTATGAAATTTAAATTCAAAATCCGTGAGGACGACACGAATTAATTTGCCGCAAAGTAGGTCGAAAAATATGAAGGCATCAAAAGGGAGGGGCTTGTCAAATTTTAGCGATATCGGGTGAAAGGGAAAAAGTTCAGGAGAGGAAGCTCAATTCAAAGTATCCTCATAACTGCCGATGTAATGAATGTATCGACATGAAATTCCATATTGAAAGTCAAAACCTAATGACCTCATAGTTAAAGCCCGGGCGTGGGTCATAAAACCTAACCTAACCTATTGGTGAACAATTAATTAATGCCGTTCGTTGCATATCAAATATTATTTAAAAAAATAAAATAAAAAAAAAACATTTTTATTGGCTCGGCATACTTAGTGCTCTACACATTAAAAGAGAAACATAAAGCATATTACGAGTATATACAAGGGGTCATATAATGGACTGGTATAGCCGAAGTTTGAGTCGCCTGTTGGGGGTGGTCGCCTGTCAGGGGGTGGTCGCCTGGTGGTGGTGGTCGCCTCTTTGGGGTGGTCCGACCGAGGGTGAAGAAGGCACATAGTAGGCACATCGACAAGACCATTTAAATATTATAAAAATACTAGTACTCATGACAACCAGATAATCTTACAACTTCTGATAATTTTGAAAAAAATAATTTTTAGATATAATAATATTTATATATATATATATATATATATATATATATATAAATAATTAAAATGTGTTTATTAGTTGGAGAGCCCCTGGTAGCTCAGTTAAGCATATAACTAGTAAAGAAAGAAGAAGTAAAATAAACGTAAGCACGCCGTCCTTCGGATGGGACGTTAAGCGCTTGTCTGTCTGAGACTGTATGATGTCAGGTACTCGTTAAACACCCCTACCCTAGATGAATAAAAGTTCAGGGCAGGCAAAATTTAGGACTCCGATAAGTCCGAGTCGGGATCATGTCCACCTGAGTGACGAAGGAGCGCTCTGGTAGTAGGCGATATGACCTTGTTTTTAAAGTCCGACGATGAGTCAATAACAAACTACTATTTAATATTATTTGTGAACATCTTATATGTATATTATCTGAGCTCAAGTTCGCGAGTTCGAAAGCCGGTCGAGGATCTTAGTTTATTTTACCTGGGAAGTAAGAAAAAACTTAAGCTCGCAGACGTTCGGACGGGACGTTAAGCGATGGTCCCGAGCATAAAATGAATAAAAATTTAGGGTAGGCAAAATCTAGGACTCCCATAGTAGAGTAGGTCTCATGTCCACCAGTGACGCAAGAGCGCTTTCGTGGGAAATAAAGCCTGGGCATAAAACTAACTACACGTGGTGTTGAGTGATTCGTCTAGTATCTAGGAAATATGACGTGTCCTTCGAACTTCGTCAGATATCACTTATCAGGGACTCCAAAGTATCGTTCTGTATGTACCATCGTCATATTGTAGGGTGTTCAATATAAGAACTATCTACTTATATTTTTAAGTGCAACGTCTATATCAGAGGTCGGTCACCCGCTGCCTGTGTGCTTCATACTACCACCATATTATGTAAAAAATTGAAATTATTAGACATTGAGAACAGGGCAAAATTTGTCCAAATTGCGAACACACAAGAATGTTCATTTAAATTATTCCCTGTCCAGATTGCGAGGAAGACCAACCTGGCGAGGAAGTATGTAAAAAAAATTCTACAGTTGTAAAGTTTTTGCAAAATAAATTTTCAGTTTTTATCAATATACGTAGAAGATGATCCCCTAAACGTAACCCATTGTGGTTGAAATCGGTTCAACTGTTTCTTGGGGGAATAACGACTTATATTAATTTTCAATAAAATTCATTGTTAAATAGTCATTTTACTATATTTCCATTTATTTTATAAACCCTATGAGAATGTTTCTGTTTATATTCCAAGTTCTCTGGAATTTCATATGGTTTTGGCTTCTCTCAAGTATCCGTCCAACAAGTAAGTGATAACTATACTAAATAAATTTGGAAAAAAAACAAAAATGTGGCTTCGGAAAAATGTGAGACAAAAGTAAAATTTATTCCGTTTAAAATATAACGAGGTGGCCCCACTACAGATATTATGAGTTTTCTTTATAATTCTGAAGAAACCCAAGGTTGTGGTGCAGTAATGGTTCCGAAGATCCTTTTCTCAGTTTTTGGGTTTTGTAATATTTAGACACCACATCCCAATATGCAAATTTTCTTTTCATTAGTGTCTCACTTTTTTTTGAGATGGGCTTTTGTTTATTTTCATTTTTTTTTTATAAGTTCTCAGTGGTTAAGCTATTTGTGTTGTGCCACTAACTCAGTCTCGGATACTGTCGATAATGTTATAAACCCGATGTGACTCCTGAACAAATGAGGTATCTGACCCCGAGACTGGGTTAGTGACACACCACCAAATACTGAACCGATTTCGACTAGAATCTTACTAATGGATAGGTCATTTATCCAGGATTGATATAGGGTAAGATTCTAATCGAAATCGGTTCAGTATTTTGGTGGTGTGCCACTATTGCTCATTGTTCATTTATCTGGAAATAGTTTCAAAATAATTAGATTAACTTAGTTATAGTTTGAGTGATCTTATCTGTTGCGGCCAGAATTCCTCAATCCAAAGGATCTTCAGAGTTGTGTACTCCCCGTAAAAGACACTGAAATATTTCCTTGCTTAAATATCATCTACTTGAACGACTTCTAATAATTATTATATTATAATTTTCGAAAATTCATTGTTATCTTACTATATTTAAATATATTTTAACAGCACTATAGAAAGATCTGTGCAACTCCTACCTAATCATATCTTTATATATTCCCGGGAGGCCGGTCGTTCAGGTATCTTCGAAGTAGGTTGAGGTATTCTAGAAGTTAGAGTGTGTAAATATTTTTTTAAAGAATAAACCGGAGATGTATAAACCTTTAGTAATTGTTAATTTACTAAATATTAATGCTCTATTTTTAATAGACAAAAGAACACCAAAGAATAATTAACATCAATAACCTATCTACAAGCTGGTCTATTATATATAACTCAACTATCGATAACTTTTTATAATAGTTCCGCACTCGACCACCACAAACCTAATAATAATGAATTTATCATCACGAAATTTAATATGAGAATTTAAGACCCACTTTGTAGGTCAACGCTTGAATATTAGCGCACCCGGTTGTCTGGTTTTGGAGGTAGAGCAAGACGTTAATTGGTTTGTTGTGGAGAAGTACATTCCTGGTGATTCTGATTTTTTTTTTTTTTCGCAGCCAAAAAAGGAGAGAAGAGAACGTAAGTTGAAGTATTATAGTTGATAGTTCTTACGGTATGTAGCCGGCAACAGCTGTGAGCCGACATTCCACGTTAAGCCGATATACACTGAAATACGAGGGCGCCGGGAGCTCAGTGGTTTGCGTGCTTGCCTTCAGTGCTCATGATCATGGGTTGAGGTTGTAGACAGGGCTGTAGACATGGCCTGTTGAATCACTACCAATGTACATCCCCAGATCGGAATATCTTTATAATAAACTATGTCTGCTTTCGCCGCTTTGGTCGCATGGTCTCACCATGGTTTGCGGGTTCGAATGTGAGTTTTATTTCGTAGAAAGATCTCCTTCCCGGGGCCATGGATGTCGTAAATAATTAGATAACAAGTGTGACATGAGATTTTTAGAAATTTGTTTTTAGAAAGTTAGTCAAAAACTAAATTGTTCGAAAACAAAGCAAAAATAGAAAAAAAAAACTCAACAAACCTTTTTTTGGGGGAATTTCCAGTAGGTACTTTTTAAAAAAATTACCATTTTGATCTTATGAATTTGAGATACCTTTGTAGTCAATTTAATTGCCGAAATTTGCCGAAATTAGGAGTCGCAATTTTTTTTTTTTGATTTTAGCTGATATCAAGTAGTAGGGTATTTCTGTCTACATTTGGGCCTGTTAAAGGGGCCCTATGCTGGTCTAGTAATGCCTCGAGTGTTAGGAAGGGTCAGGAGTTAAAGGGACCATTGTAGGTCAGACGGATGTGGTTTTAAAGTCCAGTGGACTGGTGTGTGAAATGTTTGTCAAAGTAAACCTATCATTTATATATTTATTTTGCTATCTCAGTGAATCGAAAAAAAAAAAAATCGCTAGCGTCTGAGAGGTCATTCAACCTTGTATGTAAAAAAAACGTCATTCAACCTTCAGTGAGTGTGTCAATCAGATGTAAACCTATCATTTATATATTTATTTTGGTATCTCGAAAAAATCGCTAGCGTCTGAGAGGTCATTCAACCTTGTATGTAAACAAACGTCATTCAACCTTTAGTGAGTGTGTCAAACAGATGTATACATATCATTTATATATTTATTTTGATATCTCAAAAAAATAGCTAGCGTCTGAGAGGTCATTCAACCTTGTATGTAAACAAACGTCATTCAACCTTTAGTGAGTGTGTCAAACAGATGTATACATATCATTTATATATTTATTTTGATATCTCAAAAAAATAGCTAGCGTCTGAGAGGTCATTCAACCTTGTATGTAAACAGACGAGATTCTACCTCCAGTGAGTCATCAATCTTGTCGACCTTGGTCCAGAAGAACCCCACCAAGTTATCATTTATCTCTAATTTTATTCAGTGAGGTAGGAAGTCAATGAAAAAATAATTAGAAAAAAATAATAAATTTATTTTATAGAATAATTAGTCCCAGTATTCATCCTCTTCATCAGCGTGAGGGGCGGTGTAATAAATCTCGGGGAGGATGAAGTCGAGGTTTTCTCTATAACAGAAAAAAAAAAAAAAGAATAAATACAAAAATTAAATTTAAATTTATGTGTGTTAATGGATATATTTAAAATCATACTTGAAAATTATTTTTTCCACTCCTCCAATATTGCCCTCATATGTGAGGGTAAACCCGTACTCGGGCGACTCCCAGTAAAGGATGTCATCTATGACATCGCTATATTTCTCTGGGAGTCGTACCTCCCACAGGTCCCCCCTCACTTGGAGGGCAACGGTCGTATCCTTCCCCGACCCGCCAAATCGCTTAATGGGGAATGATTCCCACAGAGGGAGTTCCCTCACCTCGTGGACGTAGGGGATGGGGACTGATTGGAGCCGCCTCAAAAAGCCCTGATGGCGGCGGCATAACTGGAACAATAAACAGAAAAAAAATTAGTGAATTATTCTCAGCTTCCTCGATCATGTGGACAGTTCTGAAAAAAAAAAAAAAAAAAAAAAAAAACATTAGACATAAACTTTAAAGAAGAAAATAGTGCTTCTCTTGGTTCTTGATCATATAAATCAATTAAGCCTCCTCGCTACGTCAAAGCGAAAGCACATTTGCGGAAGTTACGGAGGGATAAGAAACGTGGGATGAAATGTGGACCTCCGATGACAGAAGAAATTTAGGGGTCAGAATGAACTTTACACATTTTCTTCATCATATGTATCTGCATATCATTTTTATACAATCTTGAAATTCTTCTAGTGATTCGGGGTCCACTCAGTAGGTAATTCACAAGATGATATTTCTCGAGTTAGAGGGGGGAAAGTGAATTAGTTTAAAAAATGGCCATGTGCATGAGTAGATATGCCATCTTCATTGTCATCGAATGGATTTAGTGCCAATTTATTTTGATCGATGGTGTACAGTATATGCTTGTATGATCTTATACTTCTCTTGGATGTAAACATTAATGTAGAATCAAATAGTGTCCTTTCATAATCTTCCAAAGAAATAAAATGTCTCAGTGAAGCACGTGACACACCTTTTGCTTTTTTTACAATATTCTTAAAGGCAATGGAAAATGCATACACCTTTGCTCGTAATGCAATAAACTTTTCTATAATTTCTCCATATACTTCATCCTTGAATTTTCCAATTACCTGCTTATTAATGAGTGAAAATAGCACATGGTCTGGAGGATAATTGGACGTATCGAAATGTTCCAGCATTGAATGCATATCTGTGTAGAGGTCTTGTGTGATCACATGATAGATGAGAGAGTCAGTATCACAATACATTAATTTTAATCTTTCTTTTCCGTATCTAGGCAACATTAAATCATAATGAAATCTGTACATGAGTTCCTTGGACAAATCGAGTATACACATACCCACATATATCGGCTTATTAAAGTATATTTTTGTCTTGGCCATTACAACCGCTGCTAGCTCCTCGTCGTAGATAATTCTCTCAAGAAAATTAGCTTTTACTATTAGTCTCATCATTTGTCTTGCAGTCTTGACTAGCTGTATATTCTGTCGATTTCGTACATTTTCCATCGTCTTCCCGAATATGGAGTTATTCATGAGTTTGAAGAAATCTTTTTCGAAATCATTTTGTGCATTTTGTCTAAGTTGAGTATTAAGATCTATATAAGACCGCAGCCAGGGTGATTGCTTGAAACTGATTGCTCTATGGATTTTTTCAATCTCGAGTCCATGCTGTAGAGCCTGTTTCAGAGCTACATAGTGTACCACATATCGTTCGCGTGAATTTAAATGAGGAATCAATTTTTTAACCTTGCCACCTGAGGGAGGAATCGTCTCGGCCAAAAATGGTAAATCGTCATGCATCTCGTGAAGTTTTGCCGGGTACTTCACGTCGACCTCAAATACATAGCCTGTATCATCGTCTTCTCGTAAATTAAGAATGTCAACCTCTTCCGGTCTTTCCACCCATTGAAAATCGCCATATGGTAAATATTTGCTCATGGCATATCCGTATAGATTGTTAGCATCCAGATAAGTGATATACGATGATTCTTTTTGTGGATCATAATTTTTCATGTATTTATTGTTTGCTGTAGCATATCGATGTGATGCTTGACATATCCCCCCTCTTATACCTTTCTCGAAAAACATTATCATATCATAATCCTGTAGTAGTGATAGCTTAGTCTTTTTATATCGTAACATAGCAATCAAAGGAGAGTCCTGGTGTCGTATAGTAGTGGGCCTCATCAACTCCATAGTTTTTCATAGTCATATTTCGAAATGATTCAAACGTATCCGATAAAATAGTCTTCCTCATCAATATGTGATTGTGTTAATGAATTGAAAAATGCTTCCTTTGGTGGTAATTGAGTTTCATCCAGTTTCTTCATAGAATCTACATAATCATATGGAAACACACCTTTTCGGGTCATGAGAGACATATGCTCACTCGGAAAGAAACGTGATGTTTCCAAAAATGCATCAGATGGTAAATTTCGAGCAAGCTGATCCAAGCTGGAGGCCATACAACGAAAAGAATCAATAAACCTCATCCAAATGTTGCCAATCATAACTGAAAATGATATAAACTTTTCCTGAGTGTGAGGTATAATTGTAACTCTCCCACATTTTGTATTACTCAGCTGTCTAATTATAAATTTCGAATCATAGTTTGTGAGATTGTGAAAAATAATTGGAATAAATTTAGGAATACAACATTTCAAATTACAACTATTACATGCTGCACCTCTGTAATCCCCAGTGAGATGACAATGATCACGTACTTTCCAATTCGACTCTGTGAATTCATTATCACAGAGGTAACATGTAGTTGCTAAATCCCACTGGGTTTCTTGATCAGAATTCATATTAATATCCACAGGGTTATCATTGTAGACAGCTGATATAGCTTTACTCAATTCGATGATGTGTTCTATAAAAACTCCAGCTGCATCAGGTCCTCTATACAAATACGGAGCTGTAGAGATAGGTGGAAGACCCGAAGAACTTTTCACATATGTACAAAACGACATTGGAATATGTTCTTGAACAGGAGTAGTAAATGATGACTCAGATGATGGACGACATCCAGCAATAGGTTCCAAGATGGATTCAAAATCTGCATAAATAACGTAGGGAACTCTGTGATGACGCTCAACATTTGTAAATGTCATTATAGGATCAGATGGTAATTCAACTCGTAGAGTCTTCTGATCTTTGCAATACATTTTATGCATCTCCAGCTTATCAGATCCACCTCTTCTTTCTTCAAAAGTTATGAAGCATCTTTTACAGATGTAAAATTTTCTCGTTGAAGATTTTCGTAATTGACGACCCACCAACCGATTAAAGTTTTTTATGTAGACGTATTGTTGTTTATTTTCATTGTCCAAAAGGAGGATGTCCCGGTGATCTGATTTTTCTTCTGCTGCAACTTTAAGAGGGTATATTTTCTCGTTTTCATCAACTCCAAATACATTTATAGACATATTGTTGACTTTTTCAAATTTTGAAATATCCGTTAGAGCGACTGGAAACGAAACACATGAAAAATCATATAAACTGAATAGATCAGTATATTCCTGTGGGCGATTATAATTCAATGTCACAAATTTTGCTAAGATTGAATATGCAAAACATTTCTCGTCATTATTTCGAACATTTACATAAGCCTTTTTATTTTCAAGACTAGCTGGCAATGGTATGTATGTAGAAGCACGTAGTGGATCATATCTATTCACCCGTAGACGAATTCCGTCTACGGCTAATATTTTCCACCCACTTCCTTTCAGTGCACTATTTTCCACCTCCGAGTGTATTTTTTCAAATGCATTGTCATAGAAATTTTCAAGATTTGTTGCTCGAAAAACCGGCTTATTCATAGTCTTAAAGGCTTATCTGTCCTTTCACCAAGAGCATTTTCAAATAAGCATTCAACCATCAAATTAATTTTAATTGCAGATATCATTTGTAGTATGTTGGATACTTTGTGTATTAATTTTGGTTTCACATTCAGTAAGAAACAAGTCAAATCATTGCATTTGTTTGAGCGAATAAAATAGGATTCCAAACGACTAGCAAAGGCACTTTCATATTGTACAATATTATCAGAAGGCACCAGAGCTAATAATGCGTCCTTGGTCGGTTCCTTTGAGGATGAATATTCCCCATGACATACTGATTCATGTCGTTGTCCGTGATAATAGTTTTCAAACCGTCCTCCGCAAGATGAACATAAAAATATTTTTTTCCTTGGTGGTTCTACATCCAATATCTCGTTGATATTTCTCTTACAGTTGAACTGATGAACATTGCGTTTTTTCCAAGATGGTAAATGGTGTCACACTTTGTACACTTGAACATGTTGTAATAGTCCAAGGAGGAGTCTGCCTATATATAATCAAAAGAAAACAAAAACAATTGTGAGAGAAGATTGTGAACCCGCTCATGAAAACAGGTTTTTAAAAAGACCAGAGAGGGGGGAACTAGGTGGGGGTAAGAAGATGATATGAAGTAAAAAAATGTAGAGAGACCAGTTGTCGCAATGGAGTTGTATCAGAGTTTGTTCTCAACAAGTCCAAGACCAAGGTCATCAAGGTAGGACTTCTCAACCAATCACCAGTAGTGGTATTTTGCCACAAGAAAGTATCAATTTATTTGGACACGGCAGATTGGACAGGACTCTCCACCAACATAGGACCTATTCAAAACTACATCAACCCCAAAGGAAGAAAAAGACCTCTCCAAGACTCACTTCGAATACGCAACATAGTATTCAAATTTGGACTCACTGGAAGAAATCGAAGTGTGAGTATATCAAATTCATACCCATGGGTAACAATGTGTCTGAATAGTCCTTCTCCTTACATGTCGGTGTCGTCTCAGCCGGAAATCAAGCTCAATAAAAGTGAAGTGATATTTATGCTCAAGTCTTGTGAGAAAATAGACTATTCTTTAAAACTTTTACTATCAGTAATATCAAAATGCTTTGAATTTTTTTCATTACCAACATCAACTGAAGAGTCTATAGTGAATTTAAACACTGTAGACTGGAAGGAAATGTATGCATTATTTATGAATAAATGATCATAATCATACTTGTTTATTTCTTATTCCTATTATTTTTACAACTTTTGAGGTTTTTTTAAAAGAAGAAAAAAATATGGTTGAATTTAAATTTATTATCAACATTATTTTACACAATATATACAATTTTTCTTCATCGGTGGTGGACCATCGATTTGGTCATGAGATGTATTGAATTGATGGTTGCATCGACGACACAATTGGAATCTTGGATCCTCACGCCAATCTTCAGGTAGGTTGTCCCATAAATATTCAATTGCATAGTCATAGAGATGAAGCAGTAATGCGGGTGGTAAGTTTCGAAGATGTACTGGATCCAAATTCCAGATATTAGTTTGAGAAAGTTTTTCCAAAGATAGATCCATTCTAGCACTGACTAAACCAGTAACATCGGGGGCTGTGTCTTTTATGGTACATGTGTGGGCATACCGTCTGATCTATATCACATTTTAGCTTGCAATATACACACATTGCAGTATTATTCAAATGTCTCACAAAGCCATGAAATGCAGTATACAGTTTTTGTACACCGTAATTCTGATTTTAATGTATTATTATTAGCTCGGATTATAACATGATCGCCTTTCCTTCTAAACATCATCTGTTCTTGCAAATAATCCCCAAGTGCTTCCAACTCATATGTCCCCATCGGTATTTTAATCTTTTCATCACCAAAATAAAACATATCATTCTCACCATCAATAATGTTGGGAATAGAATTATATGTTGTAAAACCTAAAAGCCCAATCGAGTACTCTCCATTTGATAGGTCTATTGTAGGAAAAATGTCTGCACTTAATACGTTCTCAGTGCCCGTAAGGGTAAAGGTATAACTCATGACTGCATCTAAGACTAACACAAGTTTTCAATATAAAGGAACTGAATACATAAGTGTCCACAATATGGAGTGTTCCAATCCTGATACCGGTTTCGATTGTATTCAATTGAGCATCCTTTCAGGTATTTGAGTATTTCGAGTGGAGGTGGTAGATTACCATACGAGTCGAAATACTTTATTTTATTGTCACGCTTTACATAGCAGACCCAATGTGAGCCGGGTTCACTGACTCTTTTAAGGTTCACAATGCCCGATTCATATTTTTTTGGCGTCCTCGGTAAGGTGTCCTTCATAAAGACACCTCTGAAATGACACAAGTTTTTAGCATATTTTTGAAGATCTACATTTGTAAGAGCTCTATTTGGAAGTCACATCTGATTTTTATATGGTCTCACGTATAATCTGTATCCGTTTCTGTATAGTCTTACATAAAGTCCTTGACCTATTTTTTGTCTTTCAATTGTCCTATTATGTCTTTTCATCTCTTCCAATTTAGCCTTTGCATTTTGGACATCGTTTACAGTTTTTGCTATAGCTGACGCACCACCTGCTAAGCTACCGAGAGCAGATAATCCTGCAAATAGTGGTACGAGAAATGGTAATACTCCACCGGTTTTAGGCAAAGGGAGCATCCTCGGGGTTTTTGTAATTTTCCATTTTTGCAAATACCGTTTTGCTTTTTTCAATGATAAAGCAGAAGCCCTATCAATAGTTAAATGACGACCTACTCGTGCAGCTTTTATAAGTTTACCAAAGGATCCTCGAAGTCCCGACCCCATTTTGACTTTAGCCTTCATGGTATTTGTTATAGTCCAAGCAGCTGCCTTCTCCCCCCACTTTGCGTCCTTAGATCTGACTCTCTCCCAAGCTTTATCTGCTAAGATTCTGTCTGCTGCGTGTCTCTGAGATAAATTATTAGTTTTTGAATAGGAAATATCGTGTTCACGACAGGCTTCGTCTAATGGATTAATACCCGTATCACCTCGAGCTTAGCGATCTTGTAACTTAGTACCGGGTCCACAATGTGTGCTTCAAATGGTAGCTTGTTGATTAGAGCGTTTACTACACTGCCTCCTATCTTTCGTTTCATACTGAAATGAGAGGATCATGCTCTCAATTTATATAGCGGTTTCACTAGAGGTTTCATTTACCGAAATGCATTTGGAGCCTCAACCTTTACAACTGAAAGTTGTTGACCTTCTTCCTCACCAGGAAAAAGATGAAACCATAAGACTTTTACCACCAAACCCTCTAATCATTGTTTGTGGAGCTACAGGATCGGGGAAAACCAATTTGGTCATTAGCCTCCTTCTTGATGAAAATGGACTTTGTTTCGAAAATCTCTACATTTACTCTCGATCTTTATCACAGGCGAAATACACCTATTTAAAAAAGGTAATGGACACGGTTCCCCAAATAGGATATTACACTTTTGATGATTCCGAAAGTGTGATACAGCTGGAAGATGCTAAACATAATTCTGCTTTTATTTTTGATGATATTAGCCTCGATAACCATAATATAATAAGAAAGTATTTTAGTATGGGACGACACAAGTCCATATTCCCTATTTACATTGGGCAGACATATGCGCATATACCAAAGCACTTAATTAGAGATAATGCAAATTTTTTAATACTTTAGAGAAAAAATTTGTTAAATTTAAAACATATTTATCAGGATCACGTTAGTTCAACAGATGTTACATTCGATATGTTTCAAAAGATGTGTGCACTATGTTGGGACAGTGACCCCTATGGGTTCTTTGTCCTTGATAAAACTCGAGAGGCAGACAAGGGGAGGTACCGACAGGGCTTTGACACCTTTATATTGATGTAAGTGTACCGCAACAGCTCAGTTTAAAATGAAACGTTCAGTAGTACGAGATATTATCAAGACCTCTAAAGGTTTGAGAAAAAAGTTGAAATCTTTCAAGAAGGGGGCTTTAGAGACTCATGAGTCACTAGAGAAAACATTCGAACCAGTTACAAAACCACTGCTACAAATAACGGAAACTCTGAAACAAGCACCTACCAAGTCGATAATCGAGACTCGACCATTCCCAAAAATAGAGAAATCTGAAATATATCCCCAAGAAGAAAAAATCATCACACCAATCAGTGGAAAACCAAAAACTCAACTCTATACTCCTTCATTCACTACACCTAGGAGGGAAGAAGTCCCTTTTGAAGAAGAAGTCTTTGAAAGTTCATCACCACCTATTACACCTGTAGAAGAAGCGCAACTTTTGTCTCAGACTGCGCTAGGTAGAGATGCAGTAGAAAGAATGATTGAATCATCCAATATTGGTCCATTTTTGCGCCCATATATTAGAAAGTTTCTTAGTGGAGATACAAAGGACTTTGACACTCGCTATGGACTTCGCTTTCTACCCAGCGGTCGGTTAACATTAGGTGACGCTAGCGTCCGGGTGGATCACAATGATTTAGAAATTAAAGACAAATTTTATGAAGGTCCACCAGGGCTCTATGAACTTTTGTTTTTAAAAGAACCTATGACATACAAAAATGAGGATTTAGCCATATATAAAGAACTACTGACGGTTACAAATGCTCATAAAAGACATTTCAGTGAAGCTAAAAGTTTGTGTGGTAATATAAGTTTCAAGTATAAAAATATAATTGCAAAATTATTTACTCCTACTACCAGACAATATCATACCCGTTCAAAAAAATCTCATTTTTCTGGCTCGGGCTTATGGATGAATTGTACAAGACCTATATATGAGCGCTGGGACGATCCCAATGAACTCTGTACGAGGTTAAGCTTGCTCTATGCTAGCGAAGCAGCAGAGGTGGACCTCATTCGAATGAAATCGCGTCAATATTGGAAGAATTGAGAGAAGCAAATATTATATATTAATCATGACCTCTATTGAAGATGAAGAGGGATCAGTCAATTCAGAGGAATATTTGGTAGATCTTCGTTGTAAGGTGTGTTTCGATGCCATTGTAGATACGGTCATATTACCATGTGGTCATTTTACCTGTATGGACTGTTCTGTTTTTTGTATTTTTTGCCCATATTGTAGAAGTTCAAAAATTGGTGTGTATAGAGTCTATTTCACCTGAGGGATTTCAGTTCTAAAATGACCATTGACAAGTTCGGACGGCATGTTGGTAAGCGGTATTACCGCAATCAGCAAAAATTATACAATACAGTTCAAGCTTTAAAATGAGAGGACAGATTCAGACAGGTTGAAGCTGGAGGAGTTCTCGATGTCAACCATAGGCGAATAATCAATTTAGGAGAAGGAATGGATGGATCAGATGCTGCTTCCAGAAATTATGTCGATTCTCGAATTTCAAGTTTTTCTCAGTCAGGAAGCAAAATTGACTTTAATGCTAATAGGCTAATACATGTAGAGGATCCATCGGACCCATCTGATGCAGCTACGAAAGGATATGTGGACAGATCGGCAAGGTTCTACACTGATCTCAAAAATTGGCCTGGAGCGTATATCAATGGGAGTAAGAAAAGACTAGTAAATGTCAGCCCTCCCATAGATTCTAATGATGTAGTCACACTGAATTATCTTCAAAGAGAATTGGCTTACTTGGTCAAGAAAATTGATAATTCTGGATATGTAACTCTTCAGCATCTTCAACGAGAACTGTGGAAATGTATGCTAAAAAAGCAGAACCATGATGCTTAAATTATAGTGAGACAATTGATTTAGTATTAGTCTGATAGAGTTTGTCATGGGGAATATACTTTCAAAACCTTACACATCAAGAGAAGTTGTCGTTAGAGAACTCCATAAACCAGCTCGTGTTAATTATCCTCGACTTAAAGTGCTTTTAAAAGGAGTGGACGATTTGTGGGAGGCAGATTTAGTCGAGATGGTGCCATATTGGCGAGTCAATAAAGGCTTTAAATATTTATTGACCGTAATCGATGGCTTCTCGAAATATGCCTGGGCAATACCATTGAAGCAAAAGACAGGACCAGAAGTTACAAAAGCGCTAGAGACTATATTTCTCGAGAGTAAACGTATACCTCAATTATTGCTTACAGATGAAGGACGTGAATTCTACAATACTAACTTCCAGACTCTTATGAAAAAAAATAATATTCACCACTATTCTACATACTCTGGAAAGAAGGCTTCGATTGCTGAACGATTCAATAGAACATTAAAAGGACATATGTGGAAAATGTTCACCTTGAATGGAAATCATAAATATGTCGACTTGCTACCTGCTCTGCTTTCAAGATATAATAATACAAAGCACCGTACAATACAAGCCACTCCGTCTGAGGTTGTCGCTAATAAGAAGCTTCAAAATGAGCTAATTGCCACTGTTTATTCAGTCCCGGCTACCACTACCAAACCTAAATTCAAGGAGGGGGATTATGTCCGCATATCAAAATTACGCAATGCATTTGCCAAAGGCTATCTTGCTCAATTCTCACCTGAGATTTTCAAAGTTGTCAAGGTGCAATTTACAAACCCCATCACATACCTTTTACAAGATGCGAATAATCAAGACATATTTGGCGCATTTTATAAAGAAGAATTACAGATTGTAAAGGATCCTGGTGTTTATCTCATTGAAAAAGTTCTTCGACGAAAAGGGAATCGTATATATTGAGATGATCTTTGCCTCATATAATAGATTGAAGCTATACCCGGCGCCTCCTACCATAAATTGAGATGATCTCTGCTTGGGGGCTTTAAACTTTTATTAATTACTATGAAAATGATTTTACTTTTGGGGTTAACATGCGTACTCAGAAGGTGAACTAGGCTGTAGAGAATTTAGAGAACAATTTATAAGACAACATACATTTATTAACACAATTATTGACATATATTAGTGAGGCGTCCCTCCATAATCGCACATCTGGAATAAAATATCTATAAAACATGAAATAATTTATATAGACTTAAATGTTCTGGTAACTCCCGCAACATGAAGGTGTCTATTAATGATCAGCCAGCCATTCGTCTCGATGTCGGAGAAAAATGTAAAATAAATGATTCCGTTACCTTGTAAGTCTTCTTTATTCATAACCACACTCAAGCCTGTGGTTTCTCCTCCAGGATCCACAAAGATTGAGGAACTTCCAGTCCCTTCGAAGTAGGCAGCAGGGATGATTTCCCTCCAGCAGCAAAATGAGAGTCTTCGGTCTCCTACGTCAGCTCAAACAGGAGTCTCCTTCTTCCCACAGCTCAGCCAGGAATGTCCTCTCCCTCAACAGCTCAACTCTGAATAACTGTCCAGCTCAACAGCTGAACTCGGAAAGACTACCTCCCCTAGTAGCTGAATGAAGACTGTCTCTTCTCGTAGCTGAACGAGGACCGACTACCTCCT
Source organism: Aradus depressus (assembly GCA_963662175.1). NCBI lineage: Eukaryota > Metazoa > Arthropoda > Insecta > Hemiptera > Aradidae > Aradus > Aradus depressus. Next base: position 29,466,213 of record OY759224.1, on the reverse strand, counting down.
CTGATAGCTGACTGAAGACTGTCTACCTCCACAGCTCAACGAGCAATGTCTGTCTCCTCTCGTAACTGAACGAGGACGACTCTGTCTGTCTGCCCCGACAGCTCAACTAGGACTCACTACCTCCTCTGATACTTCAGCGAGGAGCCAACTTGAATTTCCATCCCCTCCACTTTATGTATCTTCTACTAGTGCGCTTCTCGTAGTCGCTCTCATAACTATAATTACCAATCGGTCTGTGATATGCGATAAATCACAATATGTGAAGTGATTCGGATTGACAGAAAAAAGTTGGGTTAATTTATCTCAATTAGTGTGAATATAAAAAATAAAATCTTTTCAAATTATTTTATTTTATTTTATTATTTTTTTCCCCTTCCCTTAAGGTGCTTATAAATCTATATCAATACGTTTTTAATCAGATTTTTATTATTTCAAAATATCGGTATTACATTGAATACTTTGTATTACATTGAAAACTCTAAAAGATACTCCTGTCTTGATCCACGACCTTTATAAACCATATTTAGCTTGCCTACAAAAAATAAAATAAATGAGATACTTAATAATTTAAAAAAAATTATCTGTCAAAAATTACGGCTTAAGCTTTTTTTATTACCTTCTGCATCTTTTAAATCAGAATCGGTAAACATTTTAGTATATCTTTTTGGTAAAAAAACCGTTTTCTGACCATCATTCCATCTTTGTGCATTACGGTCCTCATCTTCAATCACCGTTGCCATTATACTAAGACCATAACTTGTCTCAATTTTTTTCATGGTAAGAATTCTATATTTTTCACCTACTGTAAATTCGGTCATAGATACGACTTCACCACGCTTTTTGGTGTTTAGTTTTCTTACAAGAGATGAAATCTACAAGAAGTTGAAAAATTTGTGCCATCATGAAATTATTATCGAATTTTTTTAGAGTATAAAAATTTTTAAGAGAATTTTAGAATATACCTTGGAAGCAGAAGAAGCAGCAGAGGGATTCATTTCGGAGGTTTGGAGATCTCAGAAGGAAGACTGATACCAATTCGGGGATCTCAGAGGGTTTATATACTCGGATTTGACATTTCAAATTCATACAAGTTTTTTTTTAGAAAGTAGTATGATGCAAATTCATGGCTGAGATTTCATCATTTTTGGTTATGTAAATAATGAAGACAACACTTGATTACAAATTTTATATTTTTCAAAAATACATTAGATTACACTGAGAATTCAAAAAAATGCTCCTTATTGTTTCTTCTGCCTTTATAAAATAGTTTCAGTTTACCTGTAAAAAAAAAAATTTTTAGTAGTTTTTCTTAGTAAAGTGACTTTTTTTTTTTTAATTATTTATTTTTTATTTTTATTTTTTAAATTACCTGAGGCTTGAAGTAATTCGTCATCGGTAAACATTTCGGTATAGCGCTTCGGCAAAAATATGCTTTTCAATGTGTCGCTGGGATCGTCAAGATCGTCTTCAATAAATGTCGCTATGACACTGGGTCCGTAAATCGTATTTATTCTTTTCATTGCAAGAATTGAATATTTCTCATCTATTAATAATTCATTTATTGGAATAAATTCCGCCCTAGATGAATTTAATTTTTGAACAAGAGCGTTCAAGCCACTCTCCTGAGTTTCTGTGTCCATGTTTGGCTAGATAATGATGGGACCCGCTAGATTCCCATCTTTTTATATTCTCGGAAAAAGCATCAAATTTTGAAAATTCGAAAAAGAAATTTCTAAATTCAAAAAAGATCTAAATTTCAATAAAGTTATGCAAAAGAGCACACGGCAAAGGACTGGTATGCAAATTAGTCTCCAAGTGATTATGCAAATCTTTGGGTCCAGCTTCTCATCGGGCACTTCGAGGTGAAGGACAAACCGGTTCTCTCTACACAAGAAACTGAAAGTTCATTGACGATTTTATTTCAATTCACTTGAACTGGCTCCTCATCCTGTCCAAAGCCTGACAGTGGCACATCCGCGGGTGCTGTCTTCAGTCCGATTTTTTTAACTAAAGAGTACCTCATTGTCCACTCACCTGCGCTTGAATCGAATAGCCCGCGCACAGTATGGTTACCGTTTATTACCACACCCTTGATATATTTCGTTATCTCAGGTTGATAGAGACAACTCACAGTTTCTATCCTCTTATCCTGTTTCACAGGCTCAGCCTCCTTCGTAATACATTCTCTAGACATGTGACCTGCTTTTCCGCACCTCCAACACACTCTTCCAAGGTCTGCTTTTAGGCAGTCTCGAGAAATATGCCCATCTTTCCTGCACGTGTAACACCTAATTTCATCTCTCTGTGTAACTGATCCTTTCCTCATGTCTGAAATTTTAAATGTTTCTATCGCTCTGTGCCCCGTCGCTTTATGCGCAGACCATCCACCACTAATATTATCACTCTTCATTTGTGAACCTTGATTCTTTTCCTTTTTATTGGTATATGAATCTTGCGTTAAATCCCAGTTCTTACCTCGATTAATCCTCTCCACACGTGCACGATTTAATCTTTCATACTCGATTATAGATTCCCTGAGTCGATCCTCATCCGCGTGTCTCATACCCAATAAATGGTCACTCAATTCCTTCGACCATAGACCTTCTAGTATAGTTTTGAGCAGTGAGAAATCTATTTTCAGAGCCCTACACATTCTTACTTTGTCCTGACAGTAGTCTTCCACTTCTTCTGTACGGCCCTGAGTTCTTGACATCTGTCTCCATTGATCACCAGTAGCTAGCGACCCTACATAAGTTCGCTGGAACTGCTGCTCAAACTCCTCCCAGCTGTTTATGTTTCTAGATATGAACGAATTACTTGTGGGTCCAACCACACTCCCTCTAGCGGCTTCTACCTTGAAAGTGTCTGGCCAACCGTGCAATTTTGCCAGACTATTCAAACTCTTCAACCAAGCTCGAGCTTCATGCCTAGGTTCTTTACCATTGAACTCCTTGATATTTTTGTAAAAATCGGGCATAACCCCATGGTGGGGCCTTTATTTATGATTAAGTAAATATTGCCACAAAATATACTTGCCTTTTGGCGTAGTCTTAAAGCTGGGAGGGGGGTGAGAGCTCTGCACCCCACGAAGAGAGAAGAATGCGTTTGAAGTATAGTGTAAGTAAATTGTGGCAAATCAAAAGAAAATACTATACAAAAATAATTAATAAATGAGAAAACTTGGTGAAAGAACGAGAAGGCTCCGTACGGGCGGAGGGCAAGAGAAGTACAAAAAAATGAGAAAGCTCCGGCTGGGCGGAGGGCATAAGAATTACTAACGGTGCAGTCTGGCGCTGCAAGGGATTAAACTGATATGAGTAGTGGGGGGACGGCATAGGAACGTGAAATGCACTAACATATCGCCCACCAAAATTGGGTGAAATTTTTAAAATAAGGAAACCTTTACAATATAAAATAATAAAGAAAACACATTACATAAACTACTAATGATTATGAACTTAACTACTACTTACTTAATAACAAAATTAAATGCTTACTTAGAGACTATGTACAAAAATAATAATAAGGAAATCCTAGTAGGTTACGGCAACTCTGTACTTGGCAAAGGCACCAAGGCAGAAATTGACGGAGTATACGAGCTTTGGTAGTAAAAGAGGGTGCTTAGATTCTTCAGGCAGAAGTGAATGGGCAAGCCTGCCGCCCACCCTCGAAAATCCGCGGGCAACAAGAAAGGGACAAAGAGGTTTAATCCTACCACGAATTTGCAATCTAGAGGCTAGATGGACGATTTCTGGTCAAAAAACGTTTTGCTGGGTAACACGTACTAACTATAAGGTTGCATTTTCTAGTTCCTCAGGTGTGAGAGGTTCAGATTTCAGAATAATTTTGCCCTTACATGATCGTAGTTTATCTACGAAACGACAAACTCACGCAAATACTCGTCGAAGCCGCACAAAACTGGAAATCTGTGCAATGGTTAACATGAGCGGATTTGCAGGAGGCGTCTGAATCACGAAGCAATTGTTGGCTGCTTTTATCTCAGGCAGATGTTCCGAAATTGTGTCGGACTTTGAAAATGGGGGAGGCCAAGACTTGGAGAAATTTCGGTCCATGCAACCAAAATTTCTGGACAACAGGAGTCAAAAATTGGGATGGGTTCAAACCTCTGGAAGGCATGTCAGCAGGGTTCGATTCAGACAAGACATGCGACCAAGTGGCTTGGGGGACTGCATCTGTTACTGCCACAACGCGATTCGCAACAAACGTCTTGAGCGAGTGTGGGGAAGAACGCAGCCATGAAAGAACGACTGCGGAATCTGTGAATAATCTGATTCCTTTCAATGGAACAGGGAGCTCGACAGAAAGTACAGACTTAACGAGTTGGGCTAAAAGCACGGCACCACAAAGTTCGAGGCGAGGGATGGACAGTATTTTCAGTGCTACTTTGGTCTTCGCTTTCCACAAGTGTGTCGTTAATTGCCCTTGAGCTTGCTCCAAACGCAGGTATACCACTGCTGCATAGCCTCTCTCGGAGGAGTCACAGAACCCTACTAGCAAGGCTGATGTTGGCTTAGAAGGCATAATGCAACGAGTGATTTGCATTGATGAGATATATATATGTCAATATTGGATATTAACTGTAGCCAGCTGGAGGCTAAAACGGGAGGTATTGGATCATCCCAGTCGGACTTGGCTAACCACAGACGCTGCAGAATTATTTTCAAAGAGAGTATAACGGGGGAGAAAAACCTAAGGGGTCAAATATCCGAGCAATGTAGGATACAATACAGCGCTTGGTAAGCGAATCGTGAAAGGGAGCTACTCGAAAATGAAAAGTGTCGGACTTACTTAGACCAACTTGAGTCCAAAATTTTCAAACAGTGGTCGTCATCCGAGAAATCAAGTGGGGACTCCATGTGATCTTGAGGGAGATCGGCAAGAATTTCAGAAGCATTGCTCGACCATTTTCTAAGTTGAAAGTGACCTTTGCTTAGTAACTCACGCAACTGTTCTCGCAACATTATGGCAGACGGGACGTCAGCTGCGCCGGAAATGGTGTCGTCGACATACGTGTCGTGCAGGATCATATGAGAGGCCGCTGGGTATCTGGCACCTTCATCATTTACCAGTTGGTGAAGTACTCGTATAGCCTGAAACGCTGATGGAGTTAACCCGTACGTGACAGTGTTAAGCTCATACTCTTGGACAGAGACAGAGGGATCTGGTCGCCAGAATATGTGCTGATGCTTTCTGTCGTTGTCGCATACAAGAACCTGTCGATACATTTTTTGTATGTCTGCACACAATGCTACGACATGCAAGCGAAATGTAAGTAGTATTTCAGCTATATCTCTTTGTAGCTTTGGACCACTTAAAAGTCTGTCGTTTAGAGAGCGACCGGAATTGTCAGGGTCGGAAGCGTTAAAAACAACTCTTATTTTCGTCGTAGAGCTCGACTCTTTCACTACAACGTGGTGCGGGATGACGTAGTTTGAGGCAGTGGATATAAGTGACATATGGCCGAGTTCTAAGTAATCCCTCTTAAACTCGTTGTACGCTGCGTACTTGTTGGGTGTCCTAGCTAAACGCAATTCAAGTCCTTTGAAGGAATTCAGAGTACGAGATGCGTTTTCGTTCAAAGGGGTGGAAGCGGAACGAAAGGGAAGCGATACCACATATCTCCCTTCGGAGTCTCTGCGATGAGTTTCGAGAAAATGAGTATCACACTGAACATCTTCAGGGGCAGATATACAAGGCTGAGAAACTTCTTGAGGATGTCAACGAGAGGCGGTGATACGGTTAGTAAGGAGGTTTGATTGTTCACGGTCGGCTGCGAGGGAACCGGCCCGAGAATTACCCAACCAAAGATGGTGTTCATAGCTGTCGGTTCGCCTTTTATTATAATGGACCCATGAGAATGTAAGATGTAAGGATAAAGGTCAGCTCCAATCAGCAGATCTACACGGGATGGATAGCAGAAGTGAAAATCAGCTAACTGGAGTGTTTGAAACCTTGTACGAATATCATCCGATATTGGAGTAGAAGGCAATTCATTGGCGTTCTTTGGAAGCACAACAGCCTGAGTGTGAAGCTCCTTTTTACTGTATTTGGAGCGTAGAGTACACATGACATGCCCAAGTGGCTTAGTAGAAGAATTAGCAATTCCCATTACCTGAAATTGGGGTTTGGATCTCTTCAGACCTATCTGCTGAGAAAATTCTGCGGTAATGGCAGTATCTTGTGAACCTGGATCGATGACAGCTCTAACCGGGTGAAAATGTCTATTCAGTAACAAATGTCATCAAATCCTGATAAGTAGGAAATTACAAAGTTGAGTGTTTATTTTCAAAAGCTCTTGTCAAATTTGAATCCAAATTCGCAAACGAAAGTTGGAAAAAAAAGAAATCGGCGAGATTCGGGATGTTGAGAGCTTTCAGCGCATTAATGGAGTTTGTGTGTACATTCATGTAGGCCTTAAGATTTTCGTAAGTTGACGAAGAAAGAGGCACAAACTCTCTGATACGCGAGACGTACATAGACGCTAGACGTCTCTTATTCTGATATCTATCTATGAGAGCCTGATGGGCCAACTGGTAGTTATCTGGGCTTAGGTGTATACCTGAGATAACTGCTAGCGCGTCTCCTTTCAATAGGAAACGCAGAAAATGAAATTTGATAGTCGGTGTCTAAGTGTCATTTTGATGCACCATTGACTCATATAGTGAGTGGAAGGCAGGCCAATCTTCATTTTTGCCATCAAAATGCGGAAAATTAATGCGTGGTAAGTGACTGAAACCAGCGGAAGAGGTGTGTGAGTCGTGAGAGGGTTGTGCAGGTGCTGGATGGGGAAGAAAGTCGGCCAAACTGTGATAGTAGAAGAGAATCGGCGAGAGGTCATCAAAGGCTACCTGCACTTTATTTACGTCGAGAGCTAGAGAAGGGTCAGTTACAGCCTCGTTGGTCTCAATAAAAGAAGAATTCAAAACAAAAGAGAAAAACAAAGCAAAATATAATACAAAACAATGTTTAACTTTTAAACAACATAAAAGAAATACAACTAAAGAAAAACAAACAGTAAGTATAGTATTAAGAGAAAGGCTTATATAAGGGTTTAGGTAAACAACAGTATAGGATTATAGTATAAACTTGAGTTGCTATAACTATAAATATACATATACTAAAATAATTATAAATATACCCAATTTTGGTAGAGCAATAAAATGATAATCTACACTGGGAAATTGACAAATAGAGAAAATCGAGAGAAAACTAACAAATTTGAAAAATATAGAGAAAATGGACTGTAGTTTTGAGATATATCCGGCCCGGAGGACCAGAAAATGTTTTGTTGGGCCTTTATTTATGATTAAGTAAATATTGTCACAAAATATATTTGCCTTTTGGCGTAGTCTTAAAGCTGGGAGGGGGAGGGGGGAGGAGGGTTAGAGCTCTGCACCCCACGAAGAGAGAAGAATGCGTTTGAAGTATAGTGTAAGTAAATTGTGGCAAATCAAAAGAAAATACTATACAAAAATAATTAATAAATGAGAAAACTTGGTGAAAGAACGAGAAGGCTCCATATGGGCGGAGGGCAAGAGAAGTACAAAAAAATGAGAAAGCTCCGGCTGGGCGGAGGGCATAAGAATTACTAACGGTGCAGTCTGGCGCTGCAAGGGATTAAACTGATATGAGTAGTGGGGGGACGGCACAGGAACGTGAAATGCACAAACACCCCAGATTCATTCCTCGCACTCTTAACAGTCATCGCTTCTATTAACTTCGCATTCTGCTCTAATATTGCTTTAATTAAGTTATTATTGTTGTACTCACCCTGTTGCGCGGTTGCATTATCACCTTTTTCTTCTTCTTCATTTTCGAGCTGTGAATCACTCAGTTGTACCGTAGACAAACTGCTAAAATCACTTAAGCTTTTCACAATTCTTGTGGCCTTTTCTATCCCAGAACCTTCCGCAGATATTCTAAGTCGAAAACAAATTGCACTCAATTCCTCCAAATTAAGTGACGTAGCAATTTCCTCAATTTTAGCATTAGATTCTGAATCCCATTCAGGAAGGCGTCTTCTATTCCTACGATCCCCTTCGGTACCAAAAGCTATTTTATGAAGAGCTTTTATGTCCTTAAAAGGCCAAAGACTCAACCCATCTAACCAAGTAACTTCTCCAAAAGTTGTCATTGTAATTTATTGAATATATTTAAAAGGAAACACTAACTAGTTGAAAGAAGAAAATTAAATCAAAGAAATTAATAGACACATATAAATATACAAGAATTTTTTTTTTTTTTCTTTAATTTATTTATTTGCAATCTATATACAATTAATATAATGAGCAATTTTGGTAACTATATGCATGAGTGTCTATGCCACATGTTGGGAGAGGCCAGCCAGCGCTGACACTCCCTAGAAACTAATACAATGTTTAGGTTTAGATTTCACTTAGAACATCTCGAGGCCACCTCCTATTCAGACGGCGTGGAGGATTGTCAGGATGGGATTGAGAGGATAGGACTTGTGCAAATGGGTTAGCATGGGATGAAAGTTTATTGTGGAAATTTAATAATCGGGATTGGACGAGTTATTGGACAGTTGGGATGTTTAGGTCTTCATGGAGTAATTTATTGGTGACGTAGTATGGAGCATTTACAATTCGACGAAGGACTTTGGACTGGAAAGCTTGGATGCGGTTTATATTGGATTGTTTGGCTGTACACCATAGTTCGAGGCCATATTGGGCGTATTATAGTCTTGTAAATGGTCAGTTTGTTGGCAGTAGAAAGTTTTGATTTTGGTCCAAGTAGTCTATGTAGTAGTCCGTAACATCGATTCAACTCTGGTCGTTTAAGTCGTGTGTGTGGGTTCCACGTCAGTCGGCTGTCTAAGTAGAACCCAAGGTAACGCACCTGGTTAGAGGAAGGAATTAGAACGTTGTGGATAGTGACAAAAGGGCACGTTTGATAGCGAAGTGTGAATGTAACCTGTACACATTTCTCTTCATTTAATTTCATCCGCCAGAGGTTACACCATTTCTCGATTTCATCGAGATGTTCCTGGAGAAGGAGAGAGGCTACGTTGGGATCAAGATTTGTAGACAAGATAGCAGTGTCGTCTGCGTAGTTGGTTATTAAGGTGTTTGGGTGGATAGGAATGTCGGCAGTATATATGTTGTAGAGAATAGGGGCAAGGATGCCCCTTGGGGGACACCGGCCCGAACAGGCACGAGTTCTGAGTACTCCGAGCCTATGCGGACTTTGAAGTGACGATCATAAAGATAGGATTGGAGGATGAGGTAGTAGGTACTGGGAAGGAAGTGTTTCAGTTTGAAGAGCAGCCCGGGGTGCCAGACTCGATCAAAGGCTTGCGCTACGTCAAGCAAGAAAGGCACCTACGCAATACTGTTTGCATTCTAGAGCATTAGAAATGCAATCGACAACCCGAAAACACTGTTGGGTAGTAGAGGGTTGAGATCGAAATCCAAACTGGTGTTTGGGCAGTATGGAGTGGGAACAAGAAAATTTCTTCAATGATAGTTCAACAACGGCGGTCAATGGTCAATAATAACACAAGGGTACCTACGCAATTTCAGGTTAAATCCCACTTCTGAAAATTTGTAATGGCCTCTTTGATTGTAGGGTTTAATAAAAGAAGAAGGAAAAGAACACAATTGACGTTTATGTAGTAAAACAAATGACACGCAATACAGAGACGGATTCAGTTCACAGTTCACAGTTCACACCATGTTCACAGTTAACCTCACACAATCTGTCTCACATCGATTACTACTCGATACTTATCACTTTTATGCCATAAACTCCATTTTTCTTAGCTAACTTTCTTGATTTTTCTTTATCATAACTAATGAACTAATCTACTATTGCTTCTTCTGTGGTGATTAGCCTTAGGGGGCGTCCCTAAATTACGTAAGACGATTAGGGGGGGGGGGGGGGGGGGGGGGTCATTGAAAATCTTATGTAAGAGACAAAATACCTAATATATTCCATTAAACATAATAGAACAATGTTTCATTGCGTAGCCAAAATTACTGTTTTTTCACTTAAATTACATGAATAAAAAATGTTTTTTGTTACGTGTATTCGTTCTGAATCGAAAACGGTCTGAAAAAGCGATTTATAAAACTAACTGACCATTTTCGAGCTTTTGTAACCGAAAATATCGAGTGGAAAAGTGGGTTTTCGAAAGTGATCGATACTATCGTTTACGACAATCGTTTACGATATCGTACACACGATAGATAGTATCGATCGCATTGGTGTTTGTTTTGACAAACAGCTGACAGTGTTTACATCGTGCTTTTCATCAATTAATTCTATAAAACTTTGAAGAACGTGGACCAGCTTGAATATCGTAATGCAATACCAGTATAGATAAGTTCCTAATGAAAAAGTGTTAAGTATTGTGAAAGCTTCATTCCTATCGATAATAATACGTCACAAAGTTTTTTTGTTAATTGCTACAATGGAACAGATGTGATTAAAGTATTATTAGTGACATAACTATGCGTTTTATTTATATAGCAGTGTTGATATCCTATTTTCTATGATAATGTACGGTGATTCCCAAAATTTTCAATCTTACGTAAGATTTCTGGGGGGGGGGGGGGGGAGGGGGTCTAAAATGGTCGAAAATCGTCTTACGTAATTTAGGGACGGCCCCCCTTATCATTGGCACAATTCCAGTTCTATATTTTATAATGTTTTTGTTTTTCAACAATATATTTTACTGTTGTTGTTCTTTTATTCCGTTTGAACTTCTCCAAGGAGATATGTTGTTTACATTACACAACTAAAGATGGCAGCATGGAGATATCTGGATGATGAATTTTCCCGCAAATAGTCCATAATTAAAATTTTCAAAACCCTATTTTTGCACTCCTCTACAATTGTGTCTTTATTGTGTGTTCTAGAGTACAGAGGAGGAGGAGGGGACCTTAGTCCAAACAAATAATATTTTGAAATAAAATAACATTTGATAATAAAGTCCATTAGTTGTATTTTGTCATTGATTTTCAATAATGTTCGATATATTGTTTGTTTGTGGTTATAGAATAGAGGAAACTAGTCAGCTTCTGTCGTAAAATATAGCCATCCCCCTCCAAAAAATGGAAATTGTTAACTTAGGAAACAGATTGTTTATAATCATATTCATATATTGTCTTTTATTATTTTTGAATATATTATATCTATATGTGTTGCTTATGATTACATATATATATGCTAGTAATACATATTCATTAACTATGTTTTTCAAATGATGATAGCTTTGAATATTTATATTATTGGGAACATTTAATAAAAACTTTAAAATCTTATATTATGTATTATCATCGACATATTATATCCATATTGTAATGTTTACATGATCGAAATGTGAGAAACCAAATTATGCAAGTAATAAAAATAAGAAGAAAAAAAATCTCAGATATATATTTTTTTTTATTACTCAATAATAAAGGGTGGATACTTTGCTGTTGAAAAAAACTGAGTGGAAGGTGAAGAACATTAAAAAAAATTAGTACATAACTGTAAAAATTCCATTAGTATATTCATTGTATAACATCAATACATATATTTATATTATGATGATGATAAATAATTGTTTAAAATCTTTAAAAAATTATAATATTACAACATTTTATTAGTATTTTCATTGTATAACTTCAATACCAATATTTGTTATATGTTGATGATAAATAATTTTTTTTAAATCTTTAAAAAAATATAATATTACAAAATTGTATTAGTGTTTTCATTGTATAACATCAATACATATATTTATCTTATAATGATGATGAATAATTGTTTAAAATCTTTAAAAAATATATATATATATTTTTCTTTAAATATTATATTACAACCTTTTTATTCCAATGATTTTTTTTATTTATTTTTTAAGTAAAATGATTTCTATTTTTACTTGCTGTGATGAGAATATATCCGGATGAGCATGATATCCATGCTCTCCACATCTGCCAACAGTCTTGATAGAGATGTTTTCAGCATCAGTAGATCTATTACTGCTAAACTTCAAAAAACATCATACTTGACCATTTGTTACTTACAGAGCAGAGCTAGAGACGTAGCTCTTCTCTTTACTCTCGCACGTCCATGTTACAACTAACTGCAAATTTATTTATGGTTCATATATTTTTATTAAAGTTTATCTCCCTTTTTTTTTATTTCTATTTTCTTTTTTTTTTAAACAACTATTTCATATTTAATTTGATTTCCTTAATTTATTTATTTTTCTCCCCTCATAAGGTATGACATAACAATGAATTGATTCCTAATGAATTTTTTCTTATTTTTTTTTACAAGTCCCCCCCCCCCCAAAAAAAAAAAATCAATTTACAAAATATCATGTGGTGATTGAACCAAACCACTACAATATGTATTGCTTAGGAATCTATGCTTGTAATATATATTCATTAACTATGTTTTTGAAATGATGTTTGCTTCGAATATTTTTGTTATTGGGAAAATTTAATAAAATATTTTAAATTCTAAATATATTCAATGTATTATCTTTGACATATTATATCTATATGTATTGCTTAGGATTCTATGCTTGTAATATATATTCATTAACTATGTTTTTGAAATGATGTTTGCTTCGAATATTTTTGTTATTGGGAAAATTTAATAAAATATTTTAAATTCTAAATATATTCAATGTATTATCTTTGACATATTATATCTATATGTATTGCTTAGGATTCTATGCTTGTAATATATATTCATTAACTATGTTTTTGAAATGATGTTTGCTTCGAATATTTTTGTTATTGGGAAAATTTAATAAAATATTTTAAATTCTAAATATATTCAATGTATTATCTTTGACATATTATATCTATATGTATTGCTTAGGATTCTATGCTTGTAATATATATTCATTAACTATGTTTTTGAAATGATGTTTGCTTCGAATATTTTTGTTATTGGGAAAATTTAATAAAATATTTTAAATTCTAAATATATTCAATGTATTATCTTTGACATATTATATCTATATGTATTGCTTAGGATTCTATGCTTGTAATATATATTCATTAACTATGTTTTTGAAATGATGTTTGCTTCGAATATTTTTGTTATTGGGAAAATTTAATAAAATATTTTAAATTCTAAATATATTCAATGTATTATCTTTGACATATTATATCTATATGTATTGCTTAGGATTCTATGCTTGTAATACATATTCATTAACTATGTTTTTCAAATGATGTTTGCTTTGAATATTTTTGTTATTGGGAAAATTTAATAAAATATTTTACATTCTAAATATATATAATGTATTATCTTTGACATATTATATCTATATGTATTGCTTAGGATTCTATGCTTGTAATACATATTCATTAACTATGTTTTTCAAATGGTGTTTGCTTTGAATATTTTTGTTATTGGGAAAATTTAATAAAATATTTTAAATTTTAAATATATTTAATGTATTATCTTTGACATATTATATCTATATGTATTGCTTAGGATTCTATGCTTGTAATACATATTCATTAACTATGTTTTTCAAATGGTGTTTGCTTTGAATATTTTTGTTATTGGGAAAATTTAATAAAATATTTTAAATTTTAAATATATTTAATGTATTATCTTTGACATATTATATCTATATGTATTGCTTAGGAATCTATGCTTGTAATATATATTCATTAACTATGTTTTTGAAATGATGTTTGCTTTGAATATTTTTGTTATTGGGAAAATTTAATAAAAGATTTTACATTCTAAATATATATAATGTATTATCTTTGACATATTATATCTCTATGTATTGCTTAGGATTCTATGCTTGTAATACATATTCATAATATACGTTTTTCAAATGGTATTTGTGCTTTAAATATTTATTTATCTTATTGGGAAAATTTAATAAAATACTTTAAAATTTAAAAGTATATTTATTTCAGCCCACACAATATTTGTCTTGAGACAACAAAATGGCGTTGGGCTGATTTACTTGATATTTTTGAAACTGTTTCAACAGGAGAGGATATCGCGGGGGAACTTTGATACGTGTTGATATTTTACTTATAAGTTAAACTGTAATTTAACCATTTACTGAATCAGTTTATACGTTTCTATATAATAACAAATAGAATCAATAATTAGCTGATCGTCCAACATTGTCGGAGACGCATGTATTAATCTTCAGATAAATATAACTGAAGATAACTTACTGAAAATTGGAAAAATAAAATAAAATGTTTCTAAGTATCGTTTGAAAAATTAATTTGTAGAAAACTCGGCGTCTGCACGCTTCTCATCAGCTTTTCACTAGTGCCATTAAAACCAAAATACTCAAGAAAGGCCTTCGATAGTGACGTTATAGCATTACGTCACTGTCCCCCCTCCCCCTCTTGTAACAATCTGGAAAAGTGTACTACAAATAAAAATATTTTTTGGAGCGAATAACGAATACAAAAATAACGGATAGTCAAATAACGGATAACGGATAATCAATCATCCATGCATATTAAAGTAGCAGATAACGAATGAAAAATTCTCTTTTATTCGTTATCCAAATGAAAATTTATTCGAATAGGCCCAACTCTGCAGTTATTATGACTCTACAAAGGTGGCATCTGTAACATAGCCTATTTTTTTTTCATTCGTAAATTCGTACAACATATAAGGACAGCACATATTAAATTTCAGCGGAATCAGTCGAAAGGGAGGGGGGATCAGAGGGAGCCTCAACACATGAATTCCAATAACAGCCGATATGCTCATATGTGATAACGTGAAATTTTACATTTAAACTAGAAATAAGGATGTTTATCTATAAGGATTATTATAATTTATTATAATATAGGATGTCATCTATTAATTTTCCGCGAAATCGGTTGAAAGGAATAGACCCTAATAACCTTAACGATTTCCAATTTAACGAAGGTTTCGATAGAAAATGGTCTAATGGCCCTTTGAAGGGAAGGCAAAATAATAATTATAATAAATTATGTAAAGTTAAGAAATGAAATATTAAAAATAAATTTTTAGCAAGGCCAATTTTTATAATGATCCCGGAGTCGAAACCCAGCCGAGGCCGGTGGGAAAACTGTGAGCGATGGGACGTAAACCGATGGTCCCGAGCCGATGTTAGGTACTCGTTAAAGACCCCCTACTCTAGGTGAATAAAAATCCCACAGTAGATACGGTGCACTCTTTTGGGCTATTTGGCTGAAAATGCTTTCGGGGTTCTGAATACACATGTCAAATTTCGTGTCGATATATTCATTCTATCGGGTGATATGAAATTCACAGACACACCGACACAAAAATGTATATATATATATATATATATATATATATATATATATATATATATATATATTTTATTTATTCAAATCAGGAGGATGGGATAGATAAATGTAACTGAAAATTGTAAAAATAAAATTAAATCTTACAAAGTATCGTTTGATTCGTACAGTAGTTTCTCCTTAGGTGGGGGGATCCTTGGCCCCACACTGTGGAACATCCTGTACAATGGCTTGCTGAGCCTGCCAATGCCAGAAGACCTTACCTTGGTGGCGTATGCTGACGATGTAGGGATCGTCATAGTGGCTGATGATCTGGAAAACCTGGAACGCAAATTCCAGGCTGCCATGGAGCGGATACACCATTGGATGAGCTCTGTGGGCCTTTCGCTGGCCATCCAAAAGACGGATGCAGTTCTCTTCTCCGGGAGGAAGGCCAGAACCAACATCTCACTGACCTTCCAGGGTTATACCATCGAGACCCAACCGGCAATCAGGTACCTGGGAGTAATGCTGGATCAGAGACTCACTTTTAGGGAGCACCTCAGATACGTGGGAGCGAAGGCCGCCAGGACATCGGCGGCGATTTCGAGAATTCCGCCCAACGTCGGTGGCCCTAGGCAGAGCAGGAGAAGACTGCTGGCAGGAGTCAGCACATCCATCCTTCTGCACGGGGCCCCGACATGGGCAGATGCAACGAGGATTCCCTCATACCTGAGGCTGATCGCCCTCGCTCACAGGCGAAGCGCACTGAGAGTCGCATGCCCCTACCGAACAGTTTCTGGTGACGCTGCCTATGTAATTGCTGGGCTGCCCCCCATAGACCTACTGGCACGGGAGCGTACGCGACACTTCAAAAGGAAACAAGACCCGGTTCAGGTGGAAGAGGTGGTGCAGCGCTTCGACTGCAGGGGAAACCGGGTCTTCTATCAGGACGCGAGGGCCAGCCCTGGTTCAGCAGAGCCAGAGAGGGCCAGGACAATTAGGGAGTGGCAGGAAGAATGGGACAAGTCCACAAAGGGACGGTGGACCCATCGGCTCATCCCTCGAGTCGAGCCTTGGCTCACCAGGAAGCATGGGGAGGTGAATTACCACCTCACCCAGGTACTCACGGGACACGGTGGGTTTCGGGGGTACCTCCACAAAATCGGGGCAGCTACAACACCAGACTGCCCCGCGCGCCTTGGTGAGACGGAGACGGCGTCCTCCTTAAATGCCCCAGAATTGAGGAGGGAAGGAAAAATCTGGAGTGCAGCATGGGCGCCCCACTGACTGCTACCAGTTACGTGGACGCTATGCTGCGCTCTCAGGAGTCGTGGGATGAAGGCTGCGATTTTGCAGCGCTCATCATGGGTGGGTTGGCCCTCCAGGAGAGGGCTGACAAGGAACAGTAGCGGCAATAAAACAGAAGAAGGGGCGTTCCAGCCACCCTTCCTCCCTTCCGCGAAGTAATGACAGACCGTCAGTTCCGCGGAAGGGAATCAGGATCGGCATGGAGGGGGTTTTAGTGGGTATGGTGAAACGGCTCGAGCCCCACACTATCCAGGGCTATCTTCCCTGGATGTGCGTTACAGGCATTTCCCCCTCCAATGCAAAAAAAAAAAAAAAGTGGGGGATCCATAACAACATTGATTATTAACAATAATACATTGATTGTATACATAATACATAAATTACAATAATTAATACAATCAATGTATATTGTTGTATGATTAATAACAATACATTAAGTATTAACAAAACAAGGTGATAAAGTTGTCGGTGAATCATTGGTTATGTACTTCCCCGGCACGAATTATTTAGTCTCGATACACTAAATATATACAATCTAATGTCTGTATGCTTGTGTTTCATAGACTCCTAAACTTCGATCCGATTTTGTTCTTATGTTCAGCAATTATGTTCGTCGAGTCACCGAGAAGGTTTATTTAGAACATAGTTTTATCCCACCCTTACCCCACCCACCCCCGCATTTCGTGCATTCGCTTATGGAACACAAATCATTGCACGAATTGGCATAAAACCTTTTTGTATTGAATTCTAGAGAACACTGGAAATGTTTGAGACTTAGTTCTACCCTATCCTCACTCGCACTGGGACATTGTAATGCACGTCGGGTTTAGCTAGTAAATAATAAAAATAAATGTCAATTAATCCACTTTATTTTGTATAAAAGGGGAAGCAAATACATGCCTTGGGTCACACCGTCCTGCTTGAATTTGACGCCTTGGTCAAACCATAAAATTGATGTGAAATTTTAACCCTCGAGATGAGGACAATAAACCCGTAATATATCGAATATTTGCGATTTGCATCTTCCTCAACTGTCTACAACCAAAACGCCAGTATCTTCTCATGAAACTAAATAACGTGTTGGAAATATACATATAAATGAAAGTCCGTCTGTGTTAGGCTTATAGGATGCGAAACTGTCGAAGCTATTGCGCTCAAACTTATGGGTCATGTTTAACACATCAACACAAGTGGTTTGACAACTTTTAATTAAATTTTTTTTTTTTTTTACAAAAATAGCCATTGCAACAACTGGGTTTAGCTAGTTCATTATATTTACAATCGGTCAAAAAAAAAAAAAAAAAACATAAGTAAATTTGATGTTATTAGATTACTTAAATCGAGTCCTTTCTTGTTGATATTGCCAAGCTTATATGGTTTTGAATTTACATATAAAATTTCATGTTGATAGGTTTATGACATTGGCAGTTATTGGGATTTTTGAGTTCTGCCTTCCCCCTAACTCTCCCAATTTAAGTAAACTCATAAGTGGTATACGGACTGGAATATATATCCTCCGACTAATTGTCAATGCTCTCTTTTATGTCACCAAGGGAGTTCTCCACAAATATGTCAACATTACTTATTAATTAATTTTTAGTTCATTAATTAAACTTAAACTTTTAGGAGAAATTAATTGTTATGAGCACGTACTTAACATGTGTAATGAGTATGACGTATACATGATATACATTCGTGGTGTAGAGTGATTCGACTTGCAACCCAGAAATCTGACGAGTCCTTAGACATCCTCGTCAGAAATATTAGAACAATATTCGTCCATTCCTACCAGAGACTCCAAGAATGAAGGTCTTCAGATTTCTCTTCATTGCTGCCGTATTGCTGACCATCGTTCAGTTAGTAACTGTAAGTACCATCAGCATATATCGGGGTGTACCAGACAGACTCACAACTTCACTTCCGATCACTCATACGGAGAGTTCGTTCCTAGGGACAGATATTTTTTCACAAGGGCATATAATATATACCCATATATATCATATTAACTCTTCCCTCCTGTGAGTGTATATTATTTAATTAGTAAAAAAAAAAAATCTAAGTTGAAGAAATTAACATGGAAAAACTTTCTAAATCGCGACTTTAATACGAAATGCCTTGGATAGCTAATTACACTACTCATGGAAAGAATGATCAATAAATTCCTATCATTTGTTAGAACCAGTAATCAATGATAATTGATTACCGTTAACATTAAAAGCAAGAAACAAACATCTATACTTGATTATATTTGACTATGTCCATAGCGTGGAAAATATATACATTCTACTTAATATGTTACACATAATATATATGTAATAGACACATATTGTATTATATAAAATAATCCTATTGTCAATAATCAATTTATATGAAAAAAAAATTAAAAAATGCAAATAAATCATTATAAAATGTAGTAATATATAGGCTATAGGATTAGGGTGAAAGGAAAGGATAGAATGGAATTTTCTGTAGCGGGATTTAATTACGTCCCTTACAAAGGGAATCTGCAGGTCATTGTAAAGGATAGCATTAGAGACGTAGAATGGAGCGTTTGTGATTTTACGAAGATAACGGGATTGTAGAGTTTGGATATTTTGACATTGCCAATTTTTTGTACCCTCAGCACATTTGCTTGTCGTATATATTCTTTATACAGTTGTAAATATCAGTTTGAAATTTAATTTTTGATTTTTTAAATTTAGTTCTTCCACAATCTGTAAAAAAAATGTAATTTGAAAAAAAAAAAAAAAAAAAAAAAAAAAAAAAAAAAAAGAGATATATAACTGATTTTTAGCCCAACCATTCGATTAGTTCTGGAAGGAGAGCGAAAACCTAATTTATTTATTCGTCCTGGAGATTCACCGTACTGAAATGGTAGTTATGTCCTTAATTTATCAATTCGTCCTGGAGATTCACCGTACTGAAATGGTAGTTATGTCCTTAATTTATCAATTCGTCCTGGAGATTCACCGTACTGAAATGGTAGTAAGTTCTTAATTTATTCAACTGCGTGATCACGCCTTAGTCGTACGTGTGACATGAAATGAACATGGGAGTGTTTTTCTTTGAACTAAATATGAAAAAATAAAAAAATGCAACATTTTAAAAATAAGACAAGAAACTGGAATTACATTTCGTAACGTCTGACAAGAGAAGACATTATAATTCTGGTTGTGACCGACGGGCAAATGGAGTTTAGGTTGGTGCCAGTTGAAACTAAATGAGATTACTAACGTCTAAAGAGAGGAGGATGTCGGGAGCTTAATTCCCTCTATTTGCCGAATGTTGGGAGCTTAATTCCCTCTATTTGCCGAATGTTGGGAGCTTAATTCCTACCCTATTTAGATGGGAGACAGAGGGCTTGCTTGAAACGGCTTACTAATTCATAAGCTCCTTTCACAGTTCTAGAACATGTCTGCCACTGAGCTCCCTGCAACTCATCAAATAGGCAAAAACACAAGCAAATCTACTCTAAACTACATCCCTCTACATTAAGTTTAAAAACTTGATTGAAATGAGTGACATATCATTAAAGTGATTTAAAAATTAAGGGCATATTCTGATAGATAATAATAATAATAATAATAAATTTATTTCCGTCAAACCAATACATGGTATGTAATAGGATACGTCAAAAGAATGTATACATTAAGATAGCTTATAAATTAGATTTATAACTACTTGAGTCTAACACACTCTGATTAGTAGTAATAACAAAACTTTTTAAAATAAAGTAAAATGAAATTAATAAAAACTTAAAAATATATGAGTGTTTAAAAAAATTAATACAAGTTACGTTTATAATAAGTAGACACATTTTTTGAATTTAATGAAAATTAAGGTAACTATTTTATAAAAAAACTCTTGGGAAGTGTCTTTATGCCAACCATGTTTCGGGGCGTTCTCACGTCCCATCGTCAGGTGTCAATGTGCGAGATATAGAAGAGAAAGAAAACAATGTAACTATAACAATATATGAAAAATAATATATATATATACATAGATTAATCAATTATAAATGAATATGTAAAAAATACTAAATAAATAAAAAATTATAAATAAATAAATAAAACAATAAAGTACATTGGACTGGCCTTTAGGGTGTGTTGCAAGGAACTCGCCCAGAAAATAAAAATGAAAGCTTTTCAAATGATAAAGTTGTTTATTTTAAATTTAAAAAAAGTCGACATGGATCACGGACAGTGAACTTCCCCAGAACGAATTAGTCAATTAACTGGCTCCCCCTCCAAAACCAGTTGACAGTTTATGCTAGTCTAAATCTAATCCACCGTTTGTGCTAAACAACAACAGTTGACTTATACACGGGCTTCTGAATACACATACCAAATGTTGTGTCCATATATTCATTACATTTGCAGTTATTAAGCTTTCTGAGTCGAGTCCCTTCCTCTGATCTCCTCTTCCCTTCGGTCGATTTGACTGATAATAGACGTTGAACTCATGAAGTTCTGGTTACACACATAAAGTTACGTGTCGATAATTTCATTACATCGGCAGTTGTCGGGGTTTTGGGGAAGCAAAAAATAGAAATTTTGAACCCCTGAAAGGTAATTTAATTTTTTACAACTTTTATTTTGTACTTTTTGTTATAAATACATACTTTCCAAGTTTTTACAAAAAAATATTTAAAAAACGTGATTTCTATAGGTTTTTAGATCCAATGCTTTTTGAACTCATGGTAACAACAATTTTCTTCAGAATTAAATTTCCTATAACATCCCCTAGTGCCAACGTTTCAATTTTTTATATCCCTAATTGAGAATTTGAACGATAACCCAAATAGTTTTCAAGTAAGTACATAGTTGATAAAAATATATAAATATACCATAAGGTTAATTTTTTACAAAAATCAGCTAGAATACAGTCTTCAATGGCAAATTTGAGAGCAAGTTGTATAATTGGTCGGCAATGGCCTCGAGACCTACTAGTGGATTGAAGACTAATCATCTACGAACGTTTTATGTTTCTTTTTCATCTAACTATTATTTTATATATATTTTTATATATAGTTTTTTATATATATTTTTAATTTCTCTTACTCATCTGTAAATAACACGACAATGGAGTGTCATTATTGAATGATTTCTCTTTCAACATCCAAGACATTAATTTATCATGTATCACATTTGCTTGTTATATATTGTATATATATAGTTGTAAATACAAAATAAAAAAATAAAATAAAAAAAAAGTCACTGATTTTCTCTCATTTATAACTAATCACTGTCACTGCTGCTGCTAAGGAGGTCTCCATTGACGCTAAAGCCGTCGTTGGGGAAGTATGACAGAATGGAGGGCGCGGTCTAGAGGATTATTGTGGGAAATAAATAAAACAATAACGCACATTGGACTGACCTTTAGGGTGTGGAGGAACTCTGCCCAGAAAATAAAAATGAAAGCTTTTCAAATGATAAAGATGTTTATTTTAAATTAAAAAAAAGTCTAAATGGATCACGGACAGTGAACTTCCCCAGAACGAATTAGTTAATTAACTGGCTCCCCCTCCAAAACCAGTTGACAGTTTATGCTAGTATTCAATAGTTGACTTACATATGGACTCCTAAATTGTTATGCCTGCAAGTTTTGAGGGTTTTTGAATTGATCCCCCTCCCTTCCATTCGTATATAGCTAAAATTTGCGAAGTTATATCATAATTAGGATATTTGATTAGTTATTCGATTCGCGAGCTATCGTGTCCGATAACGAGACGCATTGACAGACAAATTGCTAGGGAAGTGAAAAGCAATGACTGTGTGACTGAGAGAGATACATGAATCCACAACCCCACAAGGATGGGGAAGGAGGGATGATTTTCAACCAAATCCCAAGTGTATATGACCTAATTTGCCCGCTAAGCGACGGACGGGTGTTGTTGAGCCCCCTTCACGGGTATACCGGAAAAAAAAGTCCCAAAGAAAAGAAGCAGATTGAGGTTATACAAAAACATAAGCTCAAAAAAAACCTAATAACTGCTGATGTGATGAATTTGAGAAATCCTCAAGATTTTCGAGCAAATATACTATGGAAAATGAGGGTTTAGAGAGAGAACAAAAACTTAGTTGACTATAAATCAATAATCATCAATTATAAATCAATAAATCAAAATTCGAGATGGTGAAATACATAACTCATGATTTATGAACTATTGTATGACTATCTATTGTGTGTCTTGAAAGGACATTATATATTTCCTTAAGATGGATCTGCTTTGAAAGTTCTATCAAAGTTTTCTATATTGAAGAAAAGGAAACATTAGCCTTAAAAGCTCTTTCCAAGATGGAATATTTCTATCTAATAAAATGTCGAATTTCTAGTCACGATCCTGTTTTTTTTGTTTTGTTTTTCAAAAAATTCTCATAGCACATAAACTTTTCGACTACAATGAAAGTTAGGCTTCACAGTGAGACCTTTAAGAAATCTGTAGGTCTTTTTAAGGTATCCTAAGTCGTTGCAGTTTTCCTTTGAAGAAGGCCCTCCAGAGAACATAGGTAGAAGTAGAGTAAAATTGTATGTTCTGGACCATAAGTGACGTCATTACATGAACAGATTTTGACCAATCTCTTCTCGCCCATCTTTTCCCATTCAGCTCTAATATTGGACGATATTTCAAACCACAGAAAACCAACCTTACCCAACTATAAGTTTTATCCAGAGGCCCCTTCCCAAAATTTTTCAGGGCCCTCTCCAATTTATTATTATTTTTTGGTTCAACTCAGCCCTAACAACTGTTAACGACTCAAATATGCCTTACCCATCCTGAAACGTGCCCAGTGCGCCCCTCACAAAAATGTTACCTTTCAGAAGTTAGTTGATGAAATCATTTTGGATGAGGTTCGGTGGGGTAGAGCAAGAAATAAATAAATATTACAAAATAATGGTAATAGGTTTAGAAAGTTGATTTATTGTTTTAGTTCTGAAAAATGTATGGGATCAAGAATCGATTTTAAAAGCATGGAAGGACGATAATATTAATTTGAAAACATTGTTTATGTGGTCAGATGGCAACAATCATAAGAAAAAAGTAAAAATCAAAACAGGCTGGTAGCCATTTTGTAGATAGCTTTGTCCTGAGGAGATTAATATCTTGTACGTTCACGTTTGTTCAATAGGATCGTCGGCATCCTTTGCAGAAAATTAAACAAGGAATGGTTGAATTCCTGTGACCGGGCGTTAGAACTTCCCCCCACCCGCAGAGCCATCTCAATGAAACCTCTGGTGAAACATTATGAAGACTTGTCGTCACATCTTCTTTTAAATTTCTATTTATTTTTTATTTTTGTCGTTATCTTAAGTTCCACCGCATTTATATTATTTCATATATTATATCTATGGTCACAGGGAATAAGTTGTTAAGTCGCAAAATTGCGAAAATGAGTTAAATGTACTGTGATCAACTCCCAAGCCATCTGCGCACTGTGGAGAAGTTGGGAGCTCAGGACTCTAATACTTTCGGAATTATAAAGATGTGGGTTTCTTGGTATCTCGTAAAATTGTGTATGTTCTCGGTTAAATCAACTTAATCTATTTCTTTGAGGAATCATTCACGAGATAATTGCATTTAACCATTTATTCACTACTGCAGACTATTCCAAGTGAAGAGGGTGTTTTCGGCTAAATCAACTTGCTCAACTTCAGAGAGGCACCATTCACGAGTACTTCGGAAAGTATGGTTAATAATCAGATATATGATGGGGGAAGATTAGGTAACTAAGGGAAAATCCAAGAAAGTATTAACAATATTCATTTTCATTCACTCCTTGGTAGGTATATGATTAATAATGATGCAAACACAATTGATTTATTCCAAAAACTGGATTTACACGATTAATGCAAAAGTAAAAAAGTGCTGCCCTGAAAAGTTACGAATTTAACCTTACCAATTTATTTCCTGTGACCACAGATATTCAAATAATACATTCATATCCCCAACTGGCTTTGATGTCTATGGACACGATATAACTCTCGATAGAATGGACCTATCGACATGAAATTTTACATGAGTATCCAGGATCCGATGAGAACGACACCTATTGATTTTAACTATCTCAAACGAAGAATAAGAATAGAGAAACTTGGAGGAGGATTAGATAGGTTTGACAACTTTGTAATGGGATTAGTCTTTTAGTTCGAGTTCCAGGAAAGGGGCATTAAAGTTGAAATGCTGAAATGATGCCGACAGAAGAAGTTTGCAGATCTAAAAAGTTTGTATTTTCTGTCAAAGAAAAGATTTACTCAGATGCCCTGAAAATGTCCTCCTCTTTTGGTGTTTCGATTTCCCTAATTAACGGTCAGCCTTAACTTCTTCAAACGAAGTTATTGATGTCTATGGACACGGTATAACTCTCCATAGAATGTCTTAAAAGCCTTACCTTCTTCAAACGAAGTTATTGATGTCTGTGAACACGATATAACTCTTGATAGAATGTCTTAACTACTTCAGGCGAAGTTATTGATGTCTGTGGACACGATATAATTCTCGATAGAATGCCTTAAAAGCCTTAACTACTTCAGACGAACTCATGAGTTTCTGGATGCACATATTTGTAGATAAATTCATTACATCGGCAGTTATTGGTTTTTTCAGTTAAGGCTCATTTCTCTAGCGATATGAAGTGAAGAAGTTATGTAATAAGTTAGAAATTTGCAGAAAAAAAATCTTTTTTATAACTATAAGGCTGGTTAACTGTGAATCTATGTATTGAAAAAAAGTCGTCAGTATTCCCCAGTAAAAATTAATCAATTTATCATCATAAATCATCTCCATTCATATCATAATCATCTTCATTCAAATCTAATCCACCGTTTGTGCTAAACAACAGTTGACTTAGACACGGGCTTCTGAATACACATACCAAATGTTGTGTCCATAATATATTCATTACATTTGCAGTTATTAAGCTTTCTGAGTCGAGTCCCTTCCTCTGATCTCCCTTCGGTCGATTTGACTGATAATAGACGTTGAACTCCTGAAGTTCTGGTTACACACATAAAGTTACGTGTCGATAATTTCATTACATCGGCAGTTATCGGGGTTTTGGGGAAGCAAAAAATAGAAATTTTGAACCCCTGAAAGGTAATTTAATTTTTTACAACTTTTATTTTGTACTTTTTGTTATAAATACATACTTTCCAAGTTTTTACAAAAAAATATTTTAAACAGGTGATTTTTATAGGTTTTTAGACCCAATGGTTTTTGAACTCATGCTACAACCATTTTCCTCAGAATTAAATTTCCTATAACATCCCCTAGTGCCAACGTTTCAACTTTTTATACCCCTAATTGAGAATTTGAACGATAACCCAAATAGTTTTCAAGTAAGTACATAGTTGATAAAGATATGGCGATAGGTCTTGAATGTCTTACCATACAGTTAATTTTTTACAAAAATCAGCTAGAACTACAGTTTCAATGGCAAATTTGAGATGCAAACTAGAGGCTGTCTGAGGTAAGAAAATTTCTTAAAGTGAGATATGTTTCACTTAAAATATACCCAATCAATAAATTTTAATCACATCTGAAAATGATAAAAGGTATTTCATTTCTCTCTTAGGTATTGGTTAGAAATGTGTCTCTTAGTTCAATATACAAAATTGAACAATCCTTTTAAGGGGAGAGAAAACGGGGAAAAAGGGAAAAAAAGAGAAAAAATAAAAAAGTTGACATTTCTCACCAGACATATCAGTATTTAATTTCCAAATGGTGTTTTTTTTTTTTTATCTCTAGCTGTACGAAGTTTGGGGGAAGTTGTATAATTGGTCGGCAATGGCCTCGAGACCTACTAGTGGATTGAAGACTAATCATCTACGATCGTTTTATGTTTATTTTTAATCTAACTATTCTTTTTTTTTGGTTTTTTATATATATTTTTAATTTCTCTTTCTCATCCGTAAATAACACGACAATTGGAGTGTCATTATTGAATGATTTCTCTTTCAACATCCAAGACATTTATTTATCATGTATCACATTTGCTTGTTATATATTGTATATATATTAGTTGTAAATAAAAAATAAAAAAAATTAATAAAAAAAAAAGTTACTGATTTTCTCTTATTTATAACTAACTATCAGTAATACCCGGCGTAGCCCGGGGAACTTTGACTTTTCTCCCAATATCTCCTATAAGGCTATTCAGTTCCTCGACAGTACATTCATGATGTTATAATTTTCAATTATTCATACGGAATAAGGCTTATAATAAGGCTTTATACGCTAGCTTTGGAGTATTGCTGAAAGCATAGAAGGGGAGTGATAGAGGATATGTTTCATTCCCCAAGAGACCTCTGAGTCATTCTTTTTCTGTGGTATTAGTCATGGGTCGTTGTGCACGGGTCTTCTCCTGTGGTAATGTGGCAATGAAAATGAGCCACTCAGAAGAATGAGGAAGAAAAGTGTCACTCAGATACATCATTTACCTGAAAGGAAATAGAAGCTTACAGCTGTGGATGCATCTATACAAAGTATACAAGTTAAAATGAAAAAAAAAAATTAATCACCGGCAATGTACTTCTCCAGAACGGATTAATCAATAAACCTGACGCCCCCCTCCCCCCTCCCCCAGTTAATCATCATGTCAATGCAATGTTCACCTATAGAAGCTTACAGCTGTGGATGCATCTATACAAAGTATACAAGTTAAAATGAAAAAAAAAAATTAATCACCGGCAATGTACTTCTCCAGAACGGATTAATCAATAAACCTTACGCCCCCCCCCCCCCCCCCAGTTAATCATCATGTCAATGCAATGTTCACCTATAGAAGCTTACAGCTGTGGATGCATCTATACAAAGTATACAAGTTAAAATGAAAAAAAAAATTAATCACCGGCAATGTACTTCTCCAGAACGGATTAATCAATAAACCTGACGCCCCCCCTCCCCCAGTTAATCATCATGTCAATGCAATGTTCACCTATAGAAGCTTACAGCTGTGGATGCATCTATACAAAGTATACAAGTTAAAATGAAAAAAAAAAATTAATCACCGGCAATGTACTTCTCCAGAACGGATTAATCAATAAACCTTACGCCCCCCCTCCCCCCCCCCCCCCCCAGTTAATCATCATGTCAATGCAATGTTCACCTATAGAAGCTTACAGCTGTGGATGCATCTATACAAAGTATACAAGTTAAAATGAAAAAAAAAAATTAATCACCGGCAATGTACTTCTCCAGAACGGATTAATCAATAAACCTTACGCCCCCCCCCCCTCCCCCTCCCCCCCCCCCCCCAGTTAATCATCATGTTAATGCAATGTTCACCTATAGAACACCTCATTGGACTTTTCACGTATTATGTTGGTTGGTTTTGCTGAACCGTGCTGAGTTTCTGCCTGTTTGTGAAGTGTGTGAGGGTTCCATGTCAGTCCTAACATTTTACAGTATTAGTTTGGGGGACGGGCTTGTCGTAGATAAAAACGGCGGGGCATGTTTCTCGTCGAAGTGTAAATGTGATAAAATTTTTTTTTTTTTTTTGTTTTTTTATCTTTCATTTATAAAGATGTAACTGTTGCTAGGGTGCAACAACCAGCATCTATGTTGGTAGGTATGGATACGTTGGCGTGAATGGCATGTGAGAGGAAGGCCACCCAGTGGTAGGTCCTCATGACGAACATTTATATTAATTATTAGGAGAAGGGGAATAAAAAAAAAAATAAAAAAATTAAAAAAAAATTATAATAACAAAAACATAAATAAATAAATAAAAAGGAATTGAAAGACAATTTTGATGGATGGGTAAGAGAGATGATAAAAGTAAAGGAAAATAATGTAAAAAATAAGAAATATTAAGAACGAATAGGATTTAACGTGGCAGTAAGTAGCCATCCATCTTCTCTTCAACCTTCGTGGGGAGTTTTGTGGTAAGTGTTGTGAAGATAAAGTACGTATTTCTGGGTTTGTATGTGTTTCTAAAAAAACTTATGTAAGTAGTTTGTATTGTGTCGGGTACTGTGTGTATCATAAGATCATTATGAAGTGTTCTGTTGCTTATGTATGGAGGACACTGTGTTATCAGTCTGAGAGTTTTTGACTGAAACGCCTGAATTCGTTTGATGTTGGATGTTTTTGCTGAACCGTATATCTGTGATCCGCTTGTCCATAATGGTCTAAGTAAGTAAGTATAACAGTTCCGTTTTTGTGTCATGTGATGAAATGTTAAATTTTTTTTTTGAGGGCGCCAGTAGCTCTGTGGTATGCGTGCTTGACTTCTGAGCTCAAGGTCGTGGGTTCGTAACCCGACCGAGGCCCTTAGTTTATTTTATCTGGGAGGTAAAATAAACTTAAGCACGCCGTCCTTTGGATGGGACGTTAAGCGATGGTCCTGAGCCTGTACGATGTCAGGTACTCGTTAAAGACCCCTGCCCCATGTGAATAAAAATTTAGGGCAGGCAAAATTTAGGACTCCCACAGTAGAGTCGGGCTCATGACCACCAGAGTGACGAAAGAGCGCTCTGGTAGTAGGCGATATGACCTCGTAGTTAAAGCCCGGGCACGAGTCATAAAACCTAACCTAACCTAATGTTAAATTTTATTTACCATGTGTTACACCAGTTTTCAATTTGTGTCAGATGATTTTGTATTGTAAATGAAACGTGTATATGAAGTAAAGCAAAAAATATGAAATGAAATAACATTACAACTTACTTAGTGTATTGTTGACAATAGTTGTTGAAGTCTGTTATAGTTCTGAGTAGTGTTGAAGGATGAGTGTTGTTTAAAGACTGAGAAAAGGACTTGCTTCTGAATTATTTAAAATAACATTACAACTTACTTAGTGTATTGTTGACAATAGTTGTTGAAGTCTGTTATAGTTCTGAGTAGTGTTGAAGGATGAGTGTTGTTTAAAGACTGAGAAAAGGACTTGCTTCTGAATTATTTAAAATAACATTACAACTTACTTAGTGTATTGTTGAAGTCTGTTATAGTTTTGAGTAGTGTTGAAGGGTCAGTATCGTTGTCTCTGAGAGAGGGACTTGCTTCTGAATTATTTAAAATAACATTACAACTTACTTAGTGTATTGTTGACAATAGTTGTTGAAGTCTGTTATAGTTTTGAGTAGTGTTGAAGGGTCAGTATCGTTGTCTCTGAGAGAGGGACTTGCTTCTGAATTATTTAAAATAACATTACAACTTACTTAGTGTATTGTTGAAGTCTGTTATAGTTTTGAGTAGTGTTGAAGGGTCAGTATCGTTGTCTCTGAGAGAGGGACTTGCTTCTGAATTATTTAAAATAACATTACAACTTACTTAGTGTATTGTTGACAATAGTTGTTGAAGTCTGTTATAGTTTTGAGTAGTGTTGAAGGGTCAGTATCGTTGTCTCTGAGAGAGGGACTTGCTTCTGAATTATTCAGAGTTTTGATGGATCCACCCTTCTTGTAATAGAACAAAGCACTTTGTCTCTCTCCCAGATCATCCTGACACAGACCAGGGGTGTCCAACCTCTTTATTGTCAATATCTTCAAGGGGGTAGGAGCGCTCTAAGAGGTGGGAAATATGAAGGAGAATGACTCGTCTAAAGCTCCTTTGAGACACTCCCTTCGAGGGGGCTGCGGCGTTCTGTCGAATAAAGTAACTGATGAACCAAAGTCTTCGGTGAATCACCAAAATTGTACTTACCCAGCTCGCGTATTAAACAATCGGTCGTGAAGATTAACGCCTCCTATAATTGTTCTTTTTCTTTCGTCCAATTTCTTGAAAATTACTAGATGCCGTCCTCATAGGGTTTTACACTTAAATATGAAATTTTATGTTGATACATCGGCAGTTATTGAGATTTTTAATTGATTCTTCCTCTGTCCCCCTTCCTTTTGTTCGATTTCACACAGCCGCCCATCGTCCCTTTCCCCCCCCCCCCCCCCCCCCCCCCTTCTTATCCTATGATTTCGCAATAATTAATAGGGGCCGACCTTATAGGGGTTCGAATTGAAATATAAAATTTCATGTCGATACATTACAACTGCAGTTATTGGTGTTGTTAAGTTGAGGTCGCCCTCCTAACCCCCTTCTTCTCTTTAATCGATTTCGAAAATTTAACACATATGACTTCTTCATTCCAAAAAATTTCATAGCTACAATCGTTTTTGAGGTAGAGCCCTCACAAAGTTCTATTCATTTACGCACAAACATAGAAATGCATTGTGATAATAAAAATTAAATTAATAATTAAAAAAAAACAATTAATAAAATGAAAATAATTAAAACAAAAATAATAAATATGTGATAATAAAGCAAATAATGTTTTAAGTTATAAATAAAATAATAACCAATAATTAAATTAATAATAAATTAACAAATAATAAAATTACCACATTTCTTGTAGAAATTGTAGCTATCTACTAATTTTTGATTTCTACAGTGATTTCCAAAAAGGGCCCTAAAAAAATATCGAAAGTTCAAGACGTGCAATTTTGAAGAAAGTGCACGTAAGTAGGTATTTAAAAAAAAAATTCAATCGAGTTCTTCTAAATTTACTAAAGAGTTGCCATCTTGTTTTCCTAATTTGCAAAAATGCTAAATGTAATCCAAAGGTATAAAGTTTTTCTTAACCTACATAATGAAATGAATAACTAAGATTGGAAATTAAAAAAAAAATAAGGCGTAGTCAAGGTCCACGACGTAGATTTTCCGTGAAAACGTCTTTGTGCCGTTTTTTCATTTTCTTTTCGATGCTGCCGTAGCTTTTGCATTTGCTCGGCACTAGACTTATTAGGTTTTTTAAATTCCTTTTGATGCGAGCTTTCCTCTGATTTGCGTTTTTTATAATTCCGCGCATATTTACGATTCATATGAGACGACATCTTTAATTGTTTTGCAATTTTCAATTTAATACCAATTTTTACATATATTTCGGTGAATATTTTTATTGTTTCACTTTGAGTCCTAGTAGTGCTTCTCAAGCTCTTTACAATGAAACCCGAATCAACATCCTATCTAAACGCGTTATCACGCTACACTAATTTCTAATTTTACACAACGCTAATTGGCAACAATCATCCGCCGGCGCCCACACTAACCCCATAGCATCACAGGCAAAACAAACACTGCACAGCAAACACGTACAGACATGCTCTATTCACTGTGACCTCAACCGTTGTTATCGCATTATTAGTCTCGTAGATATTATCGATTGAAATCTGACGGTATTTTGTAACACCAGAAAGTTTGACTGGCTATCACTGTGCTTAACGGGCGAATAGACGTTTTCACGTCAAAATGAAATTATTTTACAAAAAAGAAATCTTACATCTTTTTCTGTTTTCTAGTGGCCACTATTTATAATTCTTTTATATTTTGGGCATATACGCACATAAATAAAAAGTACCTTTTCTCTTCTACGTAGGTACTTCTAATGTTATAATTTTCACTCCTCTACATCTTCTCTCAGACTGGTTCACTTTACCTTAACCCTAAAAACACTTCTCTCTCTAGACTGTCCACTTCCATAACACAACTTGGACTGTTTCACACTATTTAAAACAGCTGTTTGTTGTATTTTGTTCTTCATTCATTGTTCTTCATACATTACGTTTTGAAACAAAATGCCACTAGTCCATCTTTGTATATTTACTCACTATTTAAGTTACTTCACTCCTAATAGCTTTTTTTAATACAAATAATATAATTGATTTTTTAATATATTAATAATATTAACGTGTGTAATTTTTTTTACATTACATCTTCGCGAAAATGGTCAAAACTTACTTGGAGACCTTGGAATGTTAAAATCAGTTGAAAACTTGATCTCGGTTTTTTACACGATTACTTGACTTTCCTTATCCCGTGTACATCAGGGGAAGTATACATCCAAAAAACCCAACTTTAAACATAACTTTCCAGTAGAGAAAAAATTGGAAATAAACCAAGTTTTATAAGCAATAAGCTTGGTTCCAAGAAAACAGGACTTGATCTTATTAAAATGAGTCTCATATTTCTAAGGTAGCTTTATAAAGAAAATTGATGATGGAAAATGAAATTCTTTAAAATCCTGTAAAAACTTAAAAAATGCATAAATAAAAAAAAAAATTTTAATTTCATATTTTCATTTCCTCCATTCTAAAATTTAACCCAAAAAATGTTCTGAATATTAACATTTTTCACATTATTTTTATTTTACCTGTTTTGCTCAAAAGGAACGTGTATCCGTTTGGTTTGAAGGGAATAATCAATTTCTGAAACGTTGGCCAAATACGGGATATAGGGGCAGTTTTGTAATCGATCAGGAATTTTTGAATTTTTACAGGCATTTCTTGTTTTCTAAACCCCTTATGAAAAAAAAAGAAAAATCTTATCAGATAAAAAACATGTTTGTGGACTCAAAAACTGTAGGGCTATCAAAATAGCTCAGAGGTAGAGTGCTTGCTTACAGAGCTCAAGATCGTGGGTTCGAAACCCGGCTGAGGCCCTTAGTTTTATATCAGGGAGGAAAAATAAACCTTGGGATGGGACATTAAACGATGGTCCCAAGCCTGCTCTATGTGAAGTACTCGTTAAAGACCCGTACCCCAGGTGATTAAAAATGTATGGTAGGCAAAATTTAGTTTCTATAACTGCCTCTATGTATCGTATATCCTGGGATAGTTAAAGATATACCACCTTCACTATGCACATCGCTCAATTCAATAGATAACTGCTCCTACACTTCGGATATCTGGGGAAGTTAAATATATAACACTTTCACTACAAAGTATAAAAGCCTTTCTTTTTGTGGATGACCTGAGTATATTATACATATATAAAGTTTCTCGCGAAATGGAACAAAGCCTGAACTCTGTATTAAGTATGCTTCACAACTGGTCGACAGAAAATGGTTTCAGTTTCTCGATTGAGAAAACACACTGTGTCCACTTTAGCAGAAAAAGGAAGCCAAGTGGTGACCCAATAATAACACTGGGAGGCAAGCTACTCACCTTCAGAGACGAAACCAACTTTCTGGGCCTCATTTTTGACAAAAAGCTTTCTTGGATAAACCACATAAAATATATCAAAGAAAACTGCATGAAAAGACTAAATATAATGAGGATCCTTTCTCATACAACGTGGGGCTCTGATCGCCAGACGCTGCTAAAGATCTACTTAGCTATAATCCGATCCAAATTAGACTACGCCAGTTTTGTATACGCGTCAGCCAGAAAGAGCTACCTCACTTTGTTGGACACAGTCCATTATACCGGATTGAGGCTAGCAACAGGGGCTTTCATAACATCGCCCACGGTGAGCCTATGTGCGGAGACTGGCTTGCCACCTCTGCTTTTCCGTAGACACAGTTTGGCATGCAATTATATTGCATCCCTCTCCATGCAGAGGGATAACCCAGCCTATGAATATGTTTTTCACCCAGAACACCTCCGAATTTATGATAGGCATCCCAGGGCAACGTTACCTTTGGCATTGAGAGCCAGGCAGTATATACTGGACCTTAACATTGAACCTATAAAGATCGAGGTGGAGCATCCACCTTGGACTTTCCCTCGGCCTACCCTCATGCTGCAGCTATTAATGAAAGACAAAAAGGAAACACCTCCATATATCTACAGAAACCTTTTTAAAGAACTTGGGGAAAGATTGCCCCAACGTCAAATAATTTTCACAGATGGCTCTAAGTGCGGAAATGAAGTGGGCTATGCAGTAGTGATGGGTGACAAAGCTTACAAATATAAGCTAACCCAACAATGCAGCATCTACACTGCAGAACTTAGTGCAATCGCGGCTGCTCTCCACATGATAATGGCGGTAGAAGGGAAATTTTTTCTAATTTGTTCGGACTCCTTATCAGCGCTCCTGGGCATTGTAGCCCTCTACAACAAGAACAGCCTGGTATGCAAAATACAGCAATACGTGGCCATGCTAGACCAGTTAGGGAAAAATGTAATTTTTTGCTGGATTCCATCGCATGTGGGAATTACAGGGAACGAGAAGGCAGATCTTGCTGCAAAAGAGGCAGCAACCTCAACTGGAGAACCTCGAAAAGTCTTTGAAAGAGAAGATCTTTAACGTTGGCTCCAACACAAAATAAGACAAGCTTGGCAGGAGATGTGGGAGGCTGTACCAGACAACAAGTTAAAGTGCATCAAGGGTCATGTCAAGCCTTGGAGCTCATCCGTAAGAAACGATAGACAAGAAGAAGTGGCCCTCATGCGTCTGCGGATGGGACATATAAAACTAACACACGGACATCTGCTGAACCAAAGGGAGGCCGCAAGCTGTGAGAAGTGTGGAGTGGAGGTCGTTACAGTTCGCCATATACTGGAAGAATGTCCAGGGTATCAGATCCCCACTGTACCTCGGCAGCTGACTGAAATCTTGGGAGACGATCCTCGCCGCATCGACACCTTGATGGTATATCTTAGACAATCTGGGCTCATCAATAATATCTAATAATAATATTAAAAAACAAAAAACAATGACATGAGACACTAAAGGATTTATATTAACTGCAGATATATGTATTAATGTAATTTCTATTACTAAATAATTTGATACACGGTGCTAAAATCCACGCAGTTAAGCGCCAAAAAAAAACTATTCCTATCCTATCCTTTCACTACACACATCACTCAATTCATTACATAACTGCCCCTATACTTCGGATATCTGGGGAAGTTAAATATATAACACTTTCACTACACACATCACTCAATTCATTACATAACTGCTCCTACACTTCGGATATCTGGGGAAGTTAAATATATAACACTTTCACTACACACATCACTCAATTCATTACATAACTGCCCCTACACTTCGGATATCTGGGGAAGTTAAATATATAACACTTTCACTACACACATCACTCAACTCAATACATAACTGCCCCTACACATCGGATATCTGGGGAAGTTAAATATATAGCACTTTCACTACACACATCACTCAATTCATTACATAACTGCTCCTACACTTCGGATATCTGGGGAAGTTAAATATATAACACTTTCACTACACACATCACTCAATTCATTACATAACTGCCCCTACACTTCGGATACCTGGGGAAGTTAAATATATAACACTTTCACTACACACATCACTCAATTCATTACATAACTGCTCCTACACTTCGGATATCTGGGGAAGTTAAATATATAGCACTTTCACTACACACATCACTCAATTCATTACATAACTGCCCCTACACTTCGGATATCTGGGGAAGTTAAATATATAACACTTTCACTACACACATCACTCAACTCAATACATAACTGCCCCTACACATCGGATATCTGGGGAAGTTAAATATATAGCACTTTCACTACACACATCACTCAATTCATTACATTACTGCTCCTACACTTCGGATATCTGGGGAAGTTAAATATATAGCACTTTCACTACACACATCACTCAATTCATTACATAACTGCCCCTACACTTCGGATATCTGGGGAAGTTAAATATATAACACTTTCACTACACACATCACTCAATTCATTACATAACTGCCCTACACTTCGGATATCTGGGGAAGTTAAATATATAACACTTTCACTACACACATCACTCAACTCAATACATAACTGCCCCTACACATCGGATATCTGGGGAAGTTAAATATATAACACTTTCACTACACACATCACTCAACTCAATACATAACTGCCCCTACACTTCGGATACCTGGGGAAGTTAAATATATAACACTTTCACTACACACATCACTCAATTCATTACATAACTGCTCCTACACTTCGGATATCTGGGGAAGTTAAATATATAGCACTTTCACTACACACATCACTCAATTCATTACATAACTGCCCCTACACTTCGGATATCTGGGGAAGTTAAATATATAACACTTTCACTACAAACATCACTCAACTCAATACATAACTGCCCCTACACATCGGATATCTGGGGAAGTTAAATATATAGCACTTTCACTACACACATCACTCAATTCATTACATTACTGCTCCTACACTTCGGATATCTGGGGAAGTTAAATATATAGCACTTTCACTACACACATCACTCAATTCATTACATAACTGCCCCTACACTTTGGATATCTGGGGAAGTTAAATATATAACACTTTCACTACACACATCACTCAATTCATTACATAACTGCCCTACACTTCGGATATCTGGGGAAGTTAAATATATAACACTTTCACTACACACATCACTCAACTCAATACATAACTGCCCCTACACATCGGATATCTGGGGAAGTTAAATATATAACACTTTCACTACACACATCACTCAACTCAATACATAACTGCCCCTACACTTCCGATATCTGGGGAAGTTAAATATATAGCACTTTCAGTACACACATCACTCAATTCATTACATAACTGCTCCTACACATCGGATATCTGGGGAAGTTAAATATATAGCACTTTCACTACACACATCACTCAATTCATTACATAACTGCTCCTACACTTCGGATATCTGGGGAAGTTAAATATATAGCACTTTCACTACACACATCACTCAATTCATTACATAACTGCTCCTACACTTCGGATATCTGGGGAAGTTAAATATATAGCACTTTCACTACACACATCACTCAATTCATTACATAACTGCCCCTACACTTCGGATACCTGGGGAAGTTAAATATATAGCACTTTCACTACACACATCACTCAATTCATTACATAACTGCTCCTACACATCGGATATCTGGGGAAGTTAAATATATAGCACTTTCACTACACACATCACTCAATTCATTACATAACTGCTCCTACACTTCGGATATCTGGGGAAGTTAAATATATAGCACTTTCACTACACACATCACTCAATTCATTACATAACTGCTCCTACATTTCGGATATCTGGGGAAGTTAAATATATAACACTTTCACTACACACATCACTCAATTCATTACATAACTGCCCCTACACTTCGGATACCTGGGGAAGTTAAATATATAACAGTTTCACTACACACATCACTCAATTCATTACATAACTGCTCCTACACTTCGGATATCTGGGGAAGTTAAATATATAGCACTTTCACTACACACATCACTCAATTCATTACATAACTGCCCCTACACTTCGGATATCTGGGGAAGTTAAATATATAACACTTTCACTACACACATCACTCAACTCAATACATAACTGCCCCTACACATCGGATATCTGGGGAAGTTAAATATATAGCACTTTCACTACACACATCACTCAATTCATTACATTACTGCTCCTACACTTCGGATATCTGGGGAAGTTAAATATATAGCACTTTCACTACACACATCACTCAATTCATTACATAACTGCCCCTACACTTCGGATATCTGGGGAAGTTAAATATATAACACTTTCACTACACACATCACTCAATTCATTACATAACTGCCCTACACTTCGGATATCTGGGGAAGTTAAATATATAACACTTTCACTACACACATCACTCAACTCAATACATAACTGCCCCTACACATCGGATATCTGGGGAAGTTAAATATATAACACTTTCACTACACACATCACTCAACTCAATACATAACTGCCCCTACACTTCGGATACCTGGGGAAGTTAAATATATAACACTTTCACTACACACATCACTCAATTCATTACATAACTGCTCCTACACTTCGGATATCTGGGGAAGTTAAATATATAGCACTTTCACTACACACATCACTCAATTCATTACATAACTGCCCCTACACTTCGGATATCTGGGGAAGTAAAATTTGTAACACTTTCACTACACACATCACTCAACTCAATACATAACTGCCCCTACACATCGGATATCTGGGGAAGTTAAATATATAGCACTTTCACTACACACATCACTCAATTCATTACATTACTGCTCCTACACTTCGGATATCTGGGGAAGTTAAATATATAGCACTTTCACTACACACATCACTCAATTCATTACATAACTGCCCCTACACTTTGGATATCTGGGGAAGTTAAATATATAACACTTTCACTACACACATCACTCAATTCATTACATAACTGCCCTACACTTCGGATATCTGGGGAAGTTAAATGTATAACACTTTCACTACACACATCACTCAACTCAATACATAACTGCCCCTACACATCGGATATCTGGGGAAGTTAAATATATAACACTTTCACTACACACATCACTCAACTCAATACATAACTGCCCCTACACTTCCGATATCTGGGGAAGTTAAATATATAGCACTTTCAGTACACACATCACTCAATTCATTACATAACTGCTCCTACACATCGGATATCTGGGGAAGTTAAATATATAGCACTTTCACTACACACATCACTCAATTCATTACATAACTGCTCCTACACTTCGGATATCTGGGGAAGTTAAATATATAGCACTTTCACTACACACATCACTCAATTCATTACATAACTGCTCCTACACTTCGGATATCTGGGGAAGTTAAATATATAGCACTTTCACTACACACATCACTCAATTCATTACATAACTGCCCCTACACTTCGGATATCTGGGGAAGTTAAATATATAGCACTTTCACTACACACATCACTCAATTCATTACATAACTGCTCCTACACATCGGATATCTGGGGAAGTTAAATATATAGCACTTTCACTACACACATCACTCAATTCATTACATAACTGCTCCTACACTTCGGATATCTGGGGAAGTTAAATATATAGCACTTTCACTACACACATCACTCAATTCATTACATAACCACTTCGGATATCTGGGGAAGTTAAATATATAGCACTTTCACTACACACATCACTCAATTCATTACATAACTGCTCCTACACTTCGGATATCTGGGGAAGTTAAATATATAGCACTTTCACTACACACATCACTCAATTCATTACATAACTGCTCCTACACTTCGGATATCTGGGGAAGTTAAATATATAACACTTTCACTACACACATCACTCAACTCAATACATAACTGCCCCTACACATCGGATATCTGGGGAAGTTAAATATATAGCACTTTCACTACACACATCACTCAACTCAATACATAACTGCCCCTACACACCGGATATCTGGGGAAGTTAAATATATAACACTTTCACTACACACATCACTCAACTCAATACATAACTGCCCCTACACTTCGGATATCTGGGGAAGTAAAAGATAAATAATATAAAAATACTACTATATAAATAATATACATATAAATATAAGACCTGGACTTTCCTCAAGATTGTAGGTAGTGTGTCTGGTTATCTTCCCCGTCCATATATACTCAGGTTTGGGGAAGTTATGGAATTCGTGTCGAAATATTCATTCTATCGGGAGGTATCGGGGATTGATAGGATTTTTTTGTTCATTCATGGAATCAACGGGTCGGAAAACATGAAATTCCTGTGAAAACTTAATATAGAATTTCTAATTGTTTACATAACTTCCCCTATACTTTCTACTTTCATAATACCTTTCTTTTCTGTCTGAGGTTTATTAAAGTGACAAAGTTCTTTCTGAGCAGTTATACGCGTACCCTCGGGTTTCGCATTCCAGATCCTATGGAAATCCCATACAGGCGGCCCAGGATCAAGATGACTATAGGGGGGACCCCTCGAACCATAAGTTTTAGTATTGCTGTGTTGTGGAGTGAAGGGAGTACTTTAATGAAGGTTCTGAATAATTCAGGGGTTTGATGGATGCACCCTTCTTTGGAACAGAACACAACCCTCTACTATCTGCCAGATCATCCTGGTTATATCCACCCGCTAAGAGGTGAGTAACGTTGGTAAGAATGACGGGACCAAACTTCCCTAGGGACGCAGGGGTGCCACAGCAAATGTTACGGTGCACAGGGAGGGTGAAGTAGAGAAATGGGGGGAAGAGAGAGAGGATGAGGGTGCGGGAAGAGAGGGAGAGAGACAGACACAGAGGTGAGAAATATGAAAAGGGTGTGAAGGAGAGGGGAAGAGAGGGATTGGGAGTGACGGAGAGAGTGCGAAAGAGTGGTAGAGAATGAGGTAGAGGTGAAGAGAGAGAGACAGATAAAGGGAGAGAAAGAGAGGGTGCGGGAGAAGAGGGAGAGAGACCGGACACAGAGGTGAGAAATATGAAGAGGGACTGAGGGAGCGAGGGACTGAGAAGGTGAGAGTGGAGTGAGTGAGAGAGAGTGTAGGGTGAGGGAAAGAGTGCGAAAGAAGGGTAGAGAGTGTGGAAGAGGTGACATGTGGGAAGAAAGAGAGACATAGAGATAGAGGTGGAATGAGGCAGCGAAGGAGAAAAAAAAAGTAAGAGAAAAACGAATAGGAAAGAGGGAAAGAGCGCGAGAGGGGAAGGGAGTAAGGGAATGAGAAGAAAGAGGGGAAGAGGGAGAGAGGGAAGGGAGTAAGGGAATGAGAAGAAAGAGGGGAAGAGGGAGAGAGGGGAAGGGAGTAAGGGAATGAGAAGAAAGAGGGGAAGAGGGAGAGAGAGCGATAGAGATAGAATGTCGTTGAATCACCGGCAATGTACTTCCCCAGCACGATTTTTTCAATTTAGTTTTCGCACTATCTCCAAAGCTAATCAATAGTCTGGGCTACAAATCTACAGTTGACATACATACTAACTTCTGAATTCCTTACATCGGCATATTAGTGTGTTCAAGTTAAGCCCCTTCCTTCCACTTCCCTTTGGCGGAATTGGCTGAATAATAATAGGTGTCGTCGTTATGGGGTTCTGGATACACATATAAAATTTAGCATCGATTCTACAGGTAGTATTTTCATATTTGTAGTCATATATGAATATATACATATATTATAAATATATATAATATATAATTCTGGCGAAAAGTATTCATATAATTTCTGACTGATTACATAACATATCCTAAACTTTGTACAGCTGAGGATGTCAAAAAATTGATCAAATTTGTATCAATGAAAAATGGCTAATTTCTTTCTTCTCGTTTAATAAAAAAATAAATAAATAGAAATATTGCATAAAATGAAAATTAACGAATGAAAAAATTGATGACCTTGATTAAAAAAATATTAATTAAAATAAAACCGTCAGTTTGTAGAAGAAAAAAAACGTCAAAGTTTATAAAAATGTGTGACATGAATTGTGAGAAGCTGTCAGACAAGTGGTGTTGTGCTGAAGGGTGTGCCCTGATGAGGCCATTTATATTAATGAAAAGGGCTTATTTGAGGGTGTTGATGGGCCGGACCAGAGAGGGAAAAACAGGGAGAAATTCAGGGGAAATCACTGGCTCCCTCGGGGTAAAATAAAATAGGAGGGACAAATATGTTGAACTGTTAATACATAACACAGGTTGTAAACTAAAAAGGTAGTCTCACCTGTCACACATATTATTATTATATACTAGCCCGCTTTCGAGGTTGACAGTTTCATAATAATATAAAAAAATAATAATTATGTAGTTGAAAATTTTTCTTGATTTAGTACTCAAGATCGCGAGTTCGAAACCCGACCGAGGCCCTTATATTTTTTATCTGGGAGGTGAAAAAACCATGAGCCCTCCATTCTTCGGATGAGACGTTAAGAGATGGTCTCGATGTCAGGTACTCGTTAAAGACCCTTGCCCTAGGTGAATAGAAATGTAGGGTAGGCAAAATTTAGGACTCCCACAGTAGAGTCGGGCTCATGTCCACCAAAGTGACGAAAGAGCGCTCTGGTAGTAGGCGATATAACCTCGTACTTAAAGCCTGGGAATGATTCGTAATACTTGATGAAGATCTCCCCAAAATATATTTATATTATTTTTGTTAACGTTTCGCCATTATTCAGACATTATCAAAACTTTTGTACCAAAATAAAACTATAACCATTAAAATTTATATGGTAGTCACTATTAGTTATTATGACTCATGCCCAGGCTTTAACTAGGTAGTCATATCATCCTCTCTTTCTTCACTCTGGAGGGCATGAGACCGACTAAATTTTGCCTACCCTAAATTTTTATTCACCTAGGGCAGGTGTCTTCAACGAGTGCCTGACATCGTACAGGCTCCGGACCATCGCTTAACGTCCCATCCGAATGACAGCGTGCTGAAGTTTATTTTACCTCTCTGATAAAATAAACTTAGGGCCTCGGCCTGTAACTCAGTAAGCAAGCACGCATACCACTGAGCTAAAAACTGAATCATATGTTAGTTATTACGATTCATGCCCTGGCTTCAACTACAAGGTCATATCGCCCACTACCAGAGCGCCCTTTCTTCACTCTGGAGGGCATGAGACCGACTAAATTTTGCCTACCCTAAATTTTTATTCACCTAGGGCAGGTGTCTTCAACGAGTGCCTGACATCGTACAGGCTCCGGACCATCGCTTAACGTCCCATCCGAATGACAGCGTGCTGAAGTTTATTTTACCTCTCTGATAAAATAAACTTAGGGCCTCGGCCTGTAACTCAGTAAGCAAGCACGCATACCACTGAGCTAAAAACTGAATCATATGTTAGTTATTACGATTCATGCCCTGGCTTCAACTACAAGGTCATATCGCCCACTACCAGAGCGCCCTTTCGTCACTCTGGAGGGCATGAGACCGACTCTACTTTAGGCGTGCTGAAGGTTTTTTCACCTCCCAAATGAAAAAAAATCTAAGAGCCTTG
Organism: Aradus depressus; assembly: GCA_963662175.1. Classification (NCBI taxonomy): domain Eukaryota; kingdom Metazoa; phylum Arthropoda; class Insecta; order Hemiptera; family Aradidae; genus Aradus; species Aradus depressus. The sequence goes on along the minus strand of OY759224.1, from coordinate 29,423,079 downwards.
GTCAGGTTTCAAACATGCGATCATGAGCTCAGTAGACGTCTGAGCTAACAGCACCCTTATATAAAAAAAAAAAAAAAAGTTCTATGGCCATTACAGAACTTTCTTATATCAAACACTTTTATACACTCTATTTATTATAGTTGGTTAGGTTTTATGTCTCATGCCCGGGCTTTAACTACGAGGTCATATCGCCAACTACCAGAGTGCTCTTTCGTCACTCTGGTGATCATAAGCCCGACTCCACTGTGGGAGTACTAAATTTTGCTTACCCTGAATTATTATTCACCTAGGGCAGGGGTCTTTAACGAGTACCTGACATCGTACAGGCTCGGGACCATCGCTTAACGTCCCATCCGAAAGACGGCGTGCTTAAGTTTGTTTTACCTCCCAGATAAAATAAACTAAGGGCCTCGGTCGGGTTTCGAACCCACGACCTTGAGCTCAGAAGGCAAGCACGCATACCACTGAGCTACCGGCGCCCTCTTTATATATATGTATATTTTTTATTTATGTATTTATTTATTATAGTATTTCATAAACGGGCAATTGAAATTTAGGAGCACTGTGTTTCGTAAAAATTTGTATGTGTTCAGTCACACAATAATTTCCGAACGCTTATTCAGATTTTTTTCTTCAAATCTTGTAAAAAAAATCCTTCCTGAGAAAAGGAAGGAAGTTTGCTAGTGTCAACGCAATTTTTTTCTTGTTTTTTAATTTTTTTAGTTGTCACTACCCCATTTTTTAAATAATATTAAATTACTTCATCCATTTCACAAAAAAGCATATTTAATAAATAAAATAATACTTTACATATAAGGATGTTTGGATGTTTCATTATAAAAAATTTACATAAAACTTTTCATTTTTTTCATAACTTTTTATAAATAATTTAAATGTTGAAATTCACATTCCTTTTTTGTGTTTATTACATTTAAAAATCAACTTCTGACTGCCTCTTTTTACTGCAGCAACTGAAATTTTAAATTCAAGGACTTTTTCTACATTTAATAAGGAAAGTTTTGTAATAATGAAAAAATTTGAAATTTGATTATATAATTATATCGTGTACTGTGCATGTCTGTCTGTTAAAAAGAGTGTCTGATATCCTCACCACATCCTTCAACACAACTCCACTCCTTCGCAGATGATACTGCTATCCTCTGTCCTCATCCCCGACCCAGTCCTATCATCCAGACACCTCCAAGAACACCTGATAACCCTTCAGTCCTGGTACAAAAAGTGGAGAGTGAATGTGAACGACAAGAAGTCAGTTCAGATCGTCTTCATCCTTCATCGAAAATATACCTGCCCTCCAATGAAATTTAACCAAAATCTCATCACTTTAAAAAATGAAGTCCGCTATCTAGGTCTCAATCGAGAAACGACTAACTTGGACTACTCAAACGAGACTGAAAAGACAAGAAATGAACAGACGTTATAAACTTTTATTAAGACTACTAGACAAAAGATCCAAATTAATTTTAAAAACAAAACGACATATAGAACGCAGAACTCAAACCTATGTGGACTTACGGACTTGAACTCTGGGGTTCTGCCAAGGCTTCCAATCCTTTCAATACAAAATCCTTTGTAAAATAGCCAATGCTCCTTATTACGCCTCCAACAAAACCCTTCTCACTAACCTTAACGTACCTTTCGTCACTAAAGTCACTAAATACAAATATAAAAAATTATTTTCTCTTCTTAGTTGCCACAATAATCCTCTAGTTCGTGCCCTCCATTCTGCCAAACTTCCCCAACGACGGCTTAAGTGTCAATGGCCTAGAGACCTCCTTAGCAGCAACTGTGACAGTGATTAGTTACAAATGAGAGGAAATCAGTGACTAGGGAGTGTCACTACTGGATGATTTCTCCCCTCTTGACATTTTCACATTCCCATTATCTTTTATTAGCACATTTGCTTGTTGTATTTATTTTTATACAGTTGTAAATATCTATTTGTAAATAATAAAAAAATAAAAATATATATTATATAATCGGCCAGAAAGTCGATATTGAGTTTTCTACAGAATTTCTTGTTTTCCGACCTCTCGAATAATTGAAATGAATTTAAAAAAATGTCATTGGTCTGTGTTTGTTTGTATTTGTGATTCTTGCTCGGGTATTAACTATGAGAGCCTATGGCCACTACCAGAGCGCTCTTTTGTTGCTCTTCAGAACTTCAACACTACTCTACTGGTTGAGGATACGATTACTCCCGACAGAATGATTCTATCGACATGAAATTTCGTGTGAACATCAATTTTTTTTTTTATTAATTTATTTGCAATCTATATACGGTATACATAATAAGCAAATGTGGTAGCTTTTTATATGAATATGTCACAGCGCTTTACTAGAAAATTGTAAAATGTTTAAATTTAACTAAGAAGATTTCGAGGTCAGCTCCTATTCAAACGGCGTGGAGGATTGAGAGGATAGGACTTGTGCAAATGGGTTAGAATGGGATGATCTACATTTTTTCTTTACAAGATTCAGCTTATGTTTATGGCCTAACCAAAACTACTTTCAAGTAATAGTTGTAGAAAATATTAAGATGCATAATTTATATGAAATAACATTTTTCACAGATCGTCCAGTTTTCGAGATACATGCCGAAAACCATCTTGAAATGTAGTTTTGAGAAACATATTTTTAGACGTTTCCTTGATTTACCCGAAAACGGTTAGTCCTATCGAAGAATTAATTCTTAGCAAAATTGTTGCTTATAAAATTTCCAATCGCTTTAAGTCCTTAGATTTTAGATTGGATTAATACGATAAAAGTTATAGCGCCCTGAATAATGTAAACTAAATGTTATAAGGAATTTTAAATCGTAACTCATCGCAACAAACATTAAAATATGGTTTCTGTAATGGTAATTTTTTTGAAAAATTATAAAAATTAAAAAAAATATATGTGACGTGGCCATTGCAGGATTTTCTTATATCAACGCTTACAGATAACTCTCTCCCCCTCCCCTTCTCAAAATCATTTCATTTTGTCTCCTTAGACATTCTTATACCCAGTAATACCAGCATGAAATAATTTTAAGAAGGGGGAAAGAGAGTGATCTGTGAGCGTGGTTGTTAAAGAATGTCCTGTAATAGTCACCAATTTTTTTTTAAATATTTGAAATCTATGGGTCGAAAAACATGAAATTTCGTTGAAAACTCTGCATCAAATTTTTGACGATTACATAACTTTCTCTATACATCGTGTAGTTGGGAAAGTAAAAAATGTAACCTACTAGAGCAAATTATGGTAACTAGAATGAACACGTCACACGTCGATAGCGAAGTTGTCGTTTTTAAAGGACAGTTTTCTATGACGACGGGAGGGTTAACTAAAAACATTTACGTCATTATACGTAAACACTTCAAGTTTGTAATTATTATAATTATTATATCTAAAGTATGCTATTTAAAAAAAAGTGTACAATCTATATAATATGGTGATATCAGATAACACACGTTATAATTATTCATCCCAGGTACAAGTCTATAGACCCTGATTTTATATTAAAATAAAGAACATGGGGATTAAGTTTTTAAAGGGCTCGGAGGCTACAAAACGTAGATCGATAGGCTAAGAAAGTTCTTGTCGGTGACTATGTACATCCCTAAGCCGAATTAAATTTCCGCTCTCCAAAAACCAATTTTGAAAATCCATAATAAAACTGAAAAATATTCAATTTTGAAATTTTTGTATACTTTGAAGACGAAGGTTCCTCAGACATCTACCAACCAATTTTGAGATTTGAGCCATTTAAGAACCATTTAACCGGATGAATAATATATAAATATAATAAATAACATTATTAACCAGTGTGTCTGTGAACAAGATAACTCCTGAAAGGATAAATTCTCGACTCAAAAACCCCTAGTAACTGCCGGGTTCAGAAGACCCTTTGTAAGTAAACTAATACTTAGTTTAATGACTCATGCCCCCTTTAACTACGAGGTCGTATCGCCTACTACCAGAGCGCTCTTTCGTCGCTCTGATGGACATGAGCCAGACTCTCTGAGAGTCTGAAATTTTTCCTGCCCAGGTTTATTCATTACTAGTTTTTAACGAGTACTTAACTTCGTATAGGCTCAGGGCCATCACTTAATGACCCATCCAAAGGACGGCGTGCTCAAGGTTTTCTCACCTCCCAGATAATATAACTCTTAAGGGTCTCGGTTGGGTTTCGAACTCGCCAGTTGAGCTATCGAGGCCCTCTAGGCAACTATTGTACCCTAAACGGTCAATTGGTTGAGGGAGAGAGAAAACTTAAATGAATAATTCGTGCTGGGGAAGTACATTGCTGGTGATTCACCTACAACTTATATATATAAAAAAAAAAAGTGAAATAATTTATTTCTAGGCCCGAGGTTATTTAAATAATTTATTTTAGGGAACCCAGGGTACCCATTTTAGGGAACCCAGGGTACCCATTTTCTAAATAACTGTGAATCTATTGCGACTTTCACGGCCTTGGGGAGATATTTGTTAGTTGTATGCACAGTCTTCACTAACGGCTAATATAACACAAAGTTACTGTTTACCCAGATGGGAGACAAGAGAAAAAATACGAGGAAAAATTGCGGGGAAAAACTTCAGCTCATCTTTAGCTAAAAACATTTATATAAAAGATTTTTATAGTTAGTTATTATGACTCATGCCCGGGCTTAAACTACGAGGTTATATCACCTACTACCAGAGCTCTATTTCGTCACTCTGGTGGATATGAGCCCGACTCTACTATGGTAATCCTAAATTTTGCCTACCCTAAATTTTTATTCACCTAGGGAGGGGTCTTTAACTAGTATCTGACATCGTATAGGCTCGGGACAATCGCTTAACGTCGCTTAAGCATGCGTGATCTCGAGACTCATGATCTCGAGACTCGTGGACATAGGGCAATTGCCTATGTTGACGACCTAGTGGTCACAGTGCACGCTGACAGTCGCGCCACTTTAACCGCCCGAGCCCAAGCCGCGATCGACTTTACGGATACTTGGTGTCAACTGAACAAGTTAACACTCGCTCCTAGCAAGACAGCGGCCATGCTGATGAGAGGAAAAACTGACGCCCGCCACCCCCTGGTTCTTGCAGTACACGGCCGACGCATTGAATTTCCGGCCGTGATCACGTACCTAGGTGTGGGGATCGGGCCGGGTTTCAACGTCACGCCCCACGCTGTTCTTGGGGCCTCGGCTACTCTGCGTGTAAAACTATTTACACCTAATATAACAACAGTTTTCGAGGCCGTAGCAAGACATGCCGCTGCCGGATGGTGGAATCACCCCACCAAACGGCAGCGTACGTTGCTACTACAAGCTCAAAGAGCAGCCCTCCTCAGGGTTACCAAGGCCTACCGTACAGTTTACACGACTGCGCTGCAGGTGCTGGCGGGGGCTCCACCCATAGACCTAGTCTTGGATGGGGCCGTCGCCTCGTACTTCTGCAGACGCGGCTTACCACTGGAAGCAGACACGGACGTGGCCTTGCGTCAAACCCTGGAGGAGGAGATGCAAGGACAGGCGAGGGGCATTGTCCAGGAATGGATTGTAGAAAGATGGCAACAGCGTTGGGCGCAATCGACGGATGGCCGAACAACATTCGCCTATTTCCCGAACGTCCAGACGCGCCTTGACTCCCCATGGATACAACCAGACCATTGGATGTCCACAGGTGCTAACAGGTCACAGCGACTTCGACGCCAAGCTCTTCTTCTTTAAGAGGAAGGACAGCCCTGCCTGCTCGTGTGGCGGCGTCGAGACTGCGGAACACGTAGTCCTCAAATGCCCGATATACGACGGGCCCAGGGCGGCGCTGATCCGCCGGACAGGTTCGTACCTGGGACTGCACCTGCCGGGCCAATGACGGAGGCTGGCTTTTGGTCGGTTCGTCTCCTCCTGGCGGAGAATCAAGAAAGTCTTCTAGCCCGGCGCCGGGGGCACCGCCGACCGCCGACAGGCGTTGCGGTGGCTACCCCCGGCTCTGGGAAGTATGCAGAACAGAACCCCCCCGAAATCCCGAGCTCACTCGTGAAAACCAAGGACGACTATGGACTGTAGTCATCGAGCCGGTCCACAACCGTCATGTGTGAATAAACCGGAGAAGTTACTGATATAAAAGGGTGATGTGACCGACCCCCCTTCAGGGGATCTGGTGCACCCTGACAAGCATGCATACCACTGAGCTACCGGCGCTCTACCCTTTTTTCTTATACATATAATATAATTATGGAATCGTGCAAAAATTCGAGATCGAGGTTTCAATGGATTGTTTTGATTATCTTCGGGTAGATATCACTCTGTGTGTGTGTTTGTGAACGCTCTACCACAAAAACTGTTGTAGCTGAGAACTTGAAATTTGCAATAAAAATGTCACATATCGACGGTCTCCAGGCCAATGGGCGTAATCCTCAAAAAATCGAAAATGGGTTTTTTGTTTCAAACTGTTAAATTCGATCTCCTTTATCTACTGTCGAAAGGGCATATGCCTCAAAAAAATAGGAAAAATAGTAAAAAATTAATAAATAACGCAGACAGGGCATTTGGCACCGAACTTTTGAAACAGACTAAAGGGTGTAACACAAAATTTTACTTTTGAAATTGATAATTAAGAGAAAAGAAACATATTTCAATGAATCTAAAAAGTTTTGTGATGGCACATTATGATTATTCCAAGCAAATAACATAACATTCAATTCATTAGAAAGCTGGGAATAATTTAAAAACTTTTTTTGTTTCTCTTGTAAAATTTACATTTTGAGGGTTCCGCCCATTGGCCTGGAGACCGTCGATATGCTAACTTAGACCTGATTAGATTTTGGCCAAAATCTGACAAAACTTAAGATCACTTTACCTCGGGGCCTAAGTACATTTTAAAAGTTAGCGCTTTTGTTTATACCTAATCAAAAATATATTCAAGTAATAGTAGAAAAAACTGAAGTACATATTATATTCCTGCCACTGACAATCCTGTTGATTGATTGATAATTGATAATTGATTCCTTGGAATCCGAGCGACTACTTTTTTTCGGCGAGTAACAGGAACTGAGTTGGCTCTTGGTGTCGAGGATGACCCCCATCTGAGCCAACGTATGCCGACACATTCAGTTTGGCACTTCTGTCACCCCTTGGGTGGCCCAAAGGTCAGGGTAACAGACGTCATACTGTGAGACAAAGCAATGATGTCCCATTGGTGTAGGCATTATGCAGTTCCTTTCAACCTTAACTGCACACTAGCAGGTCACATAGTGTTGTTCGGCGTTTTATTTTCCCTTCGAAAGCAGTCGACAGTTCGCGCTAAACATTGGGGCGCCTTAATGCCCATACCAAATTTAGTTATTCATAGCGAAATATATAATACTTCCTTCGATGATCACAACATTAGAAGTACAACATAAAAAGTCAAATGTAGTCGAAATATATCACACACTTTCTTATTCCATGAACAGATGCTGCATAGAAATGCTCATAAACAGCTTTTATCACAGATAAAGTAGTGTGTAATGTGTGTGCGCTGCGCGAGGTTCAAATGACTTCTTCACTCTCCTTCGACTGTGCTTGTCTATATAAAACTGCTGATCGCCGGCATTTGTTTCCATCGTTGGTTGTTCTCCATTTTTTTTTTTTTAAAGATACACTAATTAATTTTTTGAGGGCGCCGGTAGCTCAGTGGTATGCGTGCTTGTCTTCTGAGTTCAAGATCGTGGGTTCAAAACCCGACCGAGGCCCATAGTTTATTTTATCTGGGAGGTAAAATAAACTTAAGTACGTCATCCTTCGGATGGGACGTTAAGCGATGGTCCCGAGCCTGTAACATGTCAGTTACTCGTTAAAGACCCCTGCCCTAGGTGAATAAAAATGTAGGGTAGGCCAAATTTAAGACTACCATAGTAGAGTCAGGCTCCTGTCCACCAGAGTGGCAAAAGAGCGCTTTGGGAGTAGGCGATATGACCTCGTAGTTAAAGCCCGGGCATGAGACATAATAGTAGAAGGGAAATGGGAACTCTGGATCAGTTGCTCCTCATGACCTTTGACCCCACTGGGTCACGTGACCCATCACCCCCCACCACCACTACTCCCACCCCCTCCCCAGCTCCAAATCACCCACCATCGTACATCCCCAGCTCAATAAGTTTCCGCTCTCCCTCTAAACCTCAATGAGCCGCCCCCCCCCCAAGTTTTTTTCTGAACGTTGCCCCTCCTAACCTTTTACCCCACGTGGTCACGTTACCCAGCACCCCCACCACTACCACCCTTCACCCACCCCCCCCTCCACAGCTGCGAATCACCCTCCATCGTACATCTCCAGCTCAATCCCGCCCCCCCCCCCAAATTGTTTCCAAAAAAAAAATAAATACTATTACTTTATGATCTCAAAAAAAAAAGAATAGCAATATAAAATCATAATTGGACATTATCCAGTCTCTTAATACGTGAACCCCATAATGAGTACACATGTTTGGGAACTTTGAATGCAAAAGGCACTCTGATCCTGAAATAGGAGATAATGTTTCAACTCTTGGGCAACCATAATCTTCCATATTAACAATATTCTTATGTCTAAGTAAATAGTACAAAAACCTCTTCTTTTCTAATCCTTTAACAAAAACATATTTATATTTCAGTAGTGTAGTCATTAGAATACGTTCAACTTCTTCGTATTCAGTTTCCCCATCACTCCATTCTAATCTGTGGTAATTTTTCATAAGCCATCTATTTGATCTTATGCTTTTTACATTTGTAATAGGTTGTTTAGGGGGTTTGAATATCCAGTGTCTACTCGCAAAGCGGGTAACGTCCATAATGGACAGTTCCTTCAAAATATATTCCAAGTTATCGTCCAGGAAACACTGAATCTCAACAATAACCGCTTCGTTGGAGGCCATGGTTGCAACTGAGGTCTAATTGAAACAGGGTTGTTATTTATAGCAATCTTCGCAATACATTTGTGAGGGGGTTGTATTCTATGGCGCTATCGTGAATGATTATACAAAAAGCCGTGGTATCAGCTGGGAAAGCTTGCGTCGCTTCAAATTCTAGACGAACGTCCACCGGCCCGGTCTTAATGGACTCCGATTGCTTTGAACAATCTATTACCGCTAAAGGGGCTTTGTCCTTGAAATTTTGAAAAGAAAGTAGGGGATGTGATGGTAATTCGGGATAATAAGAGCTTTGGAAAGCTGCGTACATGTAGTACAAAACTGCATATTGATTTCTATCAAAGTTGATATTAAGATCATCATAGGGATATGATTTCGAATTTAGGTACAGTTTAACATTGGACAGATGACAGTGATCAAAAGAGGCAGCATCCCTATGAATGTTATTTGTCCTGTTGGTTGAGAATGCTAATATTATGTATCGAGGTTTCTCCATCTGATAAGATGTTTTAACTGCCCACACTTGTCTTTGTGTAGCAGGTAATAGCGGGTATTCGTACAACTCCCAACTCCTGAAACCAACCGAAATTACTTTCTCCGATCTCAAATGTCGAAGAAGTGATAATCTTCTATATTCATTAACTGTTACGTACGGGAGTTTCCAACAAAGTTTGGTAAGCTCGATTTTAGCCCTTTCTGCAAGGTTATTTTCATTATTAGCCGCGACTAAGTAACAATTGTCGTCTCTTCTGGATCTAATAAGCACCAATTCCTGTTTAACGTTAATTATAACTTTTTTATAATCTTCTGCGAAAGCAAGAAGGCTGCTGAGAGGTATACAAACGTTGAAATATCCCTCAGACGAGTTAATGTTCAAAGTACTGCTATTAGGAGAACACCAGCCCTGGCTCTCCAGATTGACTGACCCGTTTCTGTGCGACACTAATCCCTTCAAAGTGGTAGTTATACCCGGATTTCTAACCCGATCTATTTCGATTCCACATAAATCATATCTGATTTCATCAAATAAGAATGCGAATGCATTATTCATTAATTTGGATGATGTTGGTACCGCCGTCCCATCCTCTTTCAAAAATCGACCTTCTAAATAAAGAAAACTGTACGATGGCAAAGTGTATATGTCTTGATGTTGTACAGCAATTCTTATTTCATCTCCAGCCTGAAGTTTACTCGACGCGTAAGGGTAATGAGAATGATATTCCACGCCTTCTATGGAACTATCCAAAGTTGCGTGTTCCAAATCTAAGATGTCCATGTCGAAGACAATACTGTGTACCCGACCAAACGAAGAAAGTAAATATTCTCTTTAGTCAGAGGTGTTGATCCTTTGACAGTTTTAGGTAGAATGAACGTTTGTGATGATTTCCTATCACCTTTATATACTCTTCTGATGTGCATCATTCGACGTCCAGACGATGAATGAATGAAATTACGAATGACAGTCTAATTTATAAGATTTAACAGAAATAATAAACATAAATGCCCACAGATATTCGAGTTGGAGCTTTGATAGGTTTTGCAGTCAAACGTTACACGACACCCTTTCAGATAGCGCACGAGGTCCGAAGGGGGGCCACTTGTGCCCGCACTATCAAAGAATTTAACGTATTTCCCATTTTTCCTGTAGCACACCCAATGAGTGCCTTTACCACTACTTTTATCTAAATTGAAAATAGCGTTTTCTTTACTATAAGGTTTACTCGGTAAGGTATCTCTCATAAAAACCCCTCTAAAATTCTGAATTTTATTATTTTTTGCAAATTTTATCAAATCAAAATTACTAAGCGCCATTGATGGAAAACTATTTAAAACCTTTTTTGCTTCTTCAGATAGAGTACGATTAATGTTGAGTATTTTACGAATTCCTCCAATTTTTTTATGAGTCGGAATCACGCGCTTTTTTTTAACTGCCTTCTTTTTCTTGGATTGACTGTCCATGATGTTCACAGTACGAAGATTCAATGAAGAATGGAAGATGCACGTAGAATTACTTTTATTTATAGGTTGAGATTTTTCTTTTCAACCCAACTATTGTGTTTAGCATCGAATCCCAACCATTTAACATAAACTTTATCCCCTTTTCTTTTCAAAACCTTTTCTACCAAAAAAATATCAGGATGTTTAACAGGTTGTATTTCTTGTTCATAGAACCCACCGGCAATCAGCTCGTCCTGATTGTCCTTTAGATGATAAGTGATGGGTATGGTTCGTTTTACTTCATGAATTTGAAATATTTCCGTCGACCAAGAGGGTTTGTATCCTTTAGCGAATGCGCTTTTATGTTTTGATATTCTTACGAAATCAGCTACTTTATATTTTGGTTTCTGGGGTAAACCTTTTTTCGAATATACGGTTTCCAACAGCAATTTTTCCTTAACTTTTCCCTTGACACAGCAGGGTTTCATATTAATGGTTCGATGTTTAGTGTTATTATATCTGTGCACTAATGAATGGATCACAGGCATCCATTTGTAGGAACCTTGTAAACTAAACTGTTTGATTGAACCGTTCGACAATGCAAGCTTTTATATTACTATATGTTGAGTAATGATTGATATTGTAAGTTTTCATTACATTTTTGAATTTTGCGTTATAAAATTCTTTTCCCTCATCAGTCTGTAGGTTTCGTGGTCGTCGTCCTCCTTTGAGAATGCTTTGAAATGCATCAGTCACTTCTTTGTCAGTTTTTCGTTTTATGGGAACAGCCCAAGCAAATTTAGAAAAACAGTCAATTACGGTCAGGACATATTTAAAACCACTATTGTCCTTTGCGTATGGTATTAGTTCAATCAAATCTGCTTGCCACAAATCGTCTATACCTTTCAGTATCATGGATCGCCTCCTAAATATTCTTCTCACAGGTTTGTGTAACTCGTTTACAATTTGATGTTTCACATCAGACATCTTGACTGTGAATGAATGAACTAATGATTTGATATCTTATTTATACGATGATCCCACCCTTTTTCAATTGCTTTTCAATTTTTTCTATATCTTTCCAACTGTTTGCATCTGTCAAATTTTCATAAAGATATCTTAATTTTTCAACTAGATCATTTGGATTTGAATTAACTCCCTTTCCAGTTTTCTTTTTCTTCAAGGTAGATGTAGTGGATGTTGGTAAAAGCTTACAGATGACTTCTCTATATTTCGAATAATTTGGAAGAACGTTCAAGCCTCCGGATTCGCTATACCGTTTCTTATGTGCGTTGGTTAGCGTCAATATTTCTTTATATTTATTCATATCAATTTCTTTAACGAGATTTCGATTTGGCCGCTTCTTGAATAGAAGCTCGAACAATCCTGGTGCAGCCTGGTATAAATTTCCATCGACATCTAGCCAATCTTCTCTTATAGACACTATTGTATCTCCGATTATTAAATTTCCACCATCGTAGCGGATCCCATACTGGCTATCAAAATCACCAGTATCATTATTGATAAATTTTATTATATAATCGGATGATATAGGACCAACCTCTTCCAAACCCTTTCTAACCAATTCTCTTCCTTCCAGAGACGTTGCTGCAGTTTGAACTTCCTCTAATGGCGTGGAAGGTGTTTCAATCACTTCTTCCTCGCACAAGTAACTCGGCATACATGTTCTTTTCTCACCCTCCTGTGTATCTTCTACGTAAGTAGAGGGGGTAGGAGCGCACAAAGTCTCATCGAACCGAAGGTCTGTCGGAGAATGGGTCTGTTTATGCCATTTAGGGGTCCATTGTACGTCCACTTCGTCTTTAACTAATCGTTCTTCTCCTCGTTCATACCGTGATGTGGATGGAATGGGCAAGAAAGATGGTCTAATTTTGCTTTCTACAGTTTCTGTTTTGTGATTTGGATTGTCAATGACTCGATCCTGCAGTAAATTTTCAAGAGGTTTTACGATTGGTCTATACTTTAATTGTAAATGTTCCTCATAGTCTTGTCTTTTACGTTTCAAAAAATTACATTTGTCTCGTATGGACTTTTTTATGTCTTCGAGTTCTCTAGCGACACTCTTAGATGTTGCTCCTTCCATTGTTAATGATTGACTGAAGATACCTCTGATTACTGAACTATTATATAGGTATCGAAACCCTTGCGGTAACGCCCATTATTGAGATCACTTTCTTTATCAATAACCAAAAACCCATACTTATCCCTCCCCCAACATGTTTGGCAAATTTCTTTGAAATTAGTAATGGTCATGTCAGAATTCACATGGTCTTCATAAATTCTCTTCATATTTAAATTATCTTGTTTGAAGACTATTATGAAATTAGCATTGTCCCGAATCAAATGCTTTGGGACGCGAGTATAACTCTGTGCCAGATAAAAACTGTCGACACCATTATGGCGTCCTTGGCAGAAGTAAGACCTGATTGGATCCTGTCTGTCGCATGAAATGTCATCGAATATGAAAATAGAATTAGATAAAGCCAAACTGGGGTTAGGAATTTCCGAATGATCCCCATACGGGAAAAAAATTATTTCCGTAATTGCCCCCAAAAGTTTCGAGAGCTGTATGTATTTAGGTTGATTTAATGTTTTGCTGAAAAGATATATGTTCTCAAACTTAAGTCCATGGGGGTCATATAGTAGAGCCAGCATCAAGTTGGTTTTACCGCAATTAGATGGTCCACATATAATGCATCGAATACTGTCTGGAAATAAAGAACCATGTTTGGGGTCTCGAGGAACGCTATGACCAACATTATAGAACACTAAGATTTTGTTCCTGCTTCACGAAGCGCATGATGACTACTGATGAAACATCAGTGCTGTCCCACTATTTATAGTACTCGTGACTACCACTGGTGTGATTATCATCGACAGGGCAAAATAATATAATTTTTAACCCAGCTTGGAATGTACTTTTAGACGAGTAATTGCCTGAGACCCTCCTCCTTCTTTTGTAACCCGGCTTGGAACGGGCTTTGGCAAAGTTAAAGCCTCAGGCGCTTTATGAAGTTGTAGCCTGATGGGCTTTATTTTCTTTACATGTTAATTTTATTTTTATTATTTTACTTTTTTCTCTACTACGTTTTCGTTACATCAGTTAGGTTTTCGGGTATTTTACTACCTCGCCAGTGACCTTCATTCTGGTGTACGGGTGCCTTACGCACCACGCCAGGGACCTTCATTCTGGTTTACGGGTGCCTTACGCACCACGCCAGGGACCTCCATTCATACTTGAATCTTTTTTTATGACATAAGTTCATACAACAAAATGGTAATAAACCATTAGGCTCAAAACAAAGAAATATATTATCTTCAACGAAAAGTAACAAATAAAAATAATAATCGGCTTTTATAAAATAAATTCAAACTAATAAACAGTCAGGTAAATTTAGATTTTTATGACCATAAGGAAGGGTCCGATTCCCATCATCTAAAATAAATCTCTTATCGTCCCTGCTAGATAAAGAACTTTTATTTATTTCAACTGTTGTGATTGTATGCTCCTTTGATTGGAACATTCGCACAGGGGTGGTCATTTCACTCTGTTGAAAAAGAATATTTTCGTAATCTTCAAAAGTTATATGTTTCTTTAAGGAAGCTGCTTTGACTCCCTTGGCCCTTTTCTTAATAAAGTCATCAATTTTTATTGCATACATTTTTGGGCGAAGTCCGACAAATTTCCACATTGCAACTCCGTTCAACTCATCCTTGAATTTTCCTAGTACCTTCTTATTTTTCAATGAAAAGCATTTGTGGTTAATGGGATAATCCGAAGTATCAAAATGTTCATCCATATTTTTTAAGTCGTCATAAGCATCATTAGTTAGTATTAGATAAATTTAGGAATCTGTATCGGTGTATAGCAAAATAATATTAGGGCCATATTTCTTCAACATAACGTTATAATGAAATTCGTACATTATTGTCTTTGAAATATCCAAGATTGCTTGTCCTACATAAATTGGTTTATTAAAATAAAGGGAACTTTTTTCCATTTGGATTGCGACTAAATTTCCTGAGTAAACGGTACGGTATTTGAAGTTAGGTTTTGCAATAAGTTTCAATGCTTTTTTCATGTTCGTAACTAATCTAATATCTAATCTCTTGCGTATGGACTCCATAGTTTTCCCAAATACTGCATTATTTAATAATTTATAAAAGTCTTTTTCAAAATTATTTGTAGCAGCTTTTCTTAATTCTGTATTCAAATATATGTAAGGTTTAAGCCATTGGCTTTGTTTGAATTTAAGAATTCTATTGATTTTTGTTATTTCTAAGCCGTGGGAAAGAGCCTGCTTTAGAGCTTTATAATGTACAACATAATTACTTCTTGGTCCTAGATGGGGTATTAGCTTTTTTATTTTACTGTTTGGAGGAGCAATATTGTCTGGTAAAAATGGCAAATCGCATTGGTATTCGTGTAAATGCTCAGGGTAATTAATATTAACATCAAAAACATAACCATGTTCTCCGTTTTCTTCAATGTCATTTATCCATTGTTATGTAGTCAATTTGAGTTGGCCAAATATATTGTAAAATATCAATTTGCGTAGGCCAAATATATGGTAAAATATAATTTTATTTAAAATTTGTAAATAGTATATGTAAATAAGTGAGAAATAAACTTTTAATTCTGGAGGGACCCGGCTCAGGTAACGAGGGTGCAGTAAAAGAAGGGACACCAGTTACCTGTGAGTATTCATATAGCCTTTTACAACCCGGATTTTACAATCTGGCTACAGTCAGGTACCAGAGTGGAGCTCCAAGCCCGTTGTTAGTGGCCCATAAAGCTATCTGGACTGCCAAAGTAAAGCTGACAAGGACAAATTGAAGGAGACACCGCGAAGTTCCCCTGAATGGCCGAGGAGAAGAAAGAAGGAGAAGTAGTGGGGGAAGATGTCAGTTCCAGGAGGAAGTCGGGGGTTCATCGTTCAGTTACAGTTGAGGTCTAGAGGTGGAAGTGGACACTTCACTTTTCTGGAGCAGTTACAGTCTGGATCCAAGAGTCAGAGGGTTCACTTCCTGGAGTCCTAGTTGAGAGAGGGAAGTGGCCAGTCTCTGATCCACCAGTTGAAGTCTGAGTCCTGATCCAGTAGCCCTCGAGAGAAGCTCCAGCCATCATCCAACCCCAGGAGTTCAGGAGGAACTCAGCCGCTAGTCTGTTCTTCCACTCTCAAACCTTCGCAGAAGCTCCAGCCCTCATCATCCGAGTAGCTCCAGCCCCTGTCTCCATACAACGTATATCTAATAAGGTTTATATCTTATGTTATATTTTATTTTTAATTTTAATTATTCATTTTTTTTGTTAATATATTCATTTTAAATATGAGTTACTAAATTTCCGTAGTTTGTTCCTATGCTCCACCCAAAGTCACTATTGATTTAAGAATTTAGTTTTTCAAAACTCTTTTCGCTGACGAATCCTTCGCCTTTGGTTATAGAAATTCAATTTATATATTAAAATCAGTAAATTTAAATGATCGTCTAGTACATAAGCGATCTGGCATCCTTTGGACATTGTGGATTAGTAAAGACACAGCAGTTTTATAGAAAATCTCCGCAATTTCGATTAAAGTAAATTCAAAATACCACATTTTTTTATTAAAACCGCGACGCGCAACACCCCATTATTACACCATTTACCATCTATAGTATCAATATTTTGAACCCACTCAAACCCCCCGGTTGGTAGATATTGACTCATTGCCATACAATATAAATGTAAAGCTGGTTATTTTGTTGAGGTAGCTTTCATTGGAATGGTGAGGAAAGCTATAAACGCCTGCAGGTTGTGGGGATGAAGGCTTGGAGAGGCGATTGACGCACGCAGGTCGTATGAGTGAAGGTTTGGAGAGGTTATAGACGCCCGCAGACCATGATTGTGTAAATGCCTGCAGGTTGGGGAAAGTTTTAGACTCACGCAGACAATTTTTTTTTTTTATGAAAGCTACTTCAACCATTCCTCCTCGACGCACCTTCACCTTGACGCGGTGGGGAGGCTTTCTACTAAGAAAGGTGCTTATATGAATCTAACAATTTAGTTCTGTTTCCGTAAATAAAGAATGTTTTACAAAACAAGAACCCATTCATGATGACCAGGTGACTAGAAAGACACTGGACCGATCTCCGAAAAAAACAAGGAGACGGATATAAAACGCAGTATGAGCAATGGAAGAATCAAGAAAACATTGAAAATATAATATGAAATATAATATACAAAAATGTATGTAAATGAGACTAAATAAAAATCCATATCTACTATTAAAAATTAAGTGTATTTTTTATTCTTGTCCAAATATCCTAAAATTCGTATTCTCTGTGTATATGATGGTGAAGTATGTCTGCAACAACAGGTCTCGACATGCTTGATCATGCAGGTGCCTGTTCAGGGTCACGAGAGAAATAATCCCCAAATATCTCGACATGTTTGTACATGTAAGCAACGACTTAATCCCTACAGATACGAAGGTCATTTCCAAACCATGTTAGATATAAAAAAATAAACAAAAAACAAGAATTCACAAATAACAACAAAGGACAGCGTGCTCGGAATTGAAGGTAAATATTTTTTCACACATATTACTCCAATATGAATTATATTTGAATTATATTTTTAAATGCAATACTATTCAAGGCACCGAAGGACGGCATGCTCAAAAGTGTAGGTAGGCGATTTTTCCATCATAATACTCCAGTTTTAAATAATACTGAATACAATGATGATGATGCTGATAGGACATGATAAGGTAGGCTACACGAATGCAGGGTTCGACATGCTTGAACACGCAAGTGCCTGTTCAAGGTCACGAAAATCAGGCCTAAAAAATATCAAAATGGTTACTTGATATCTGAAAATGTATGACTTGAACGTCATATACCTAGATTTTAGCTCTCTTGAACAACTATGCCACGATAGACGAGGGGTTAGCAAGCCAACCTCCTATACGGAAGGTGGTGAGTTCGAATCCCGTCAAGTATGTTTTTTTTTTTTTTTTTCTTAAGAAGTCGACCCTAGCTACTTAATTAAATATTAATTACAATTCTAGACGCTTGGAAGCGCTAGTGGGATAATTAAAAAAAAAAATAGGAGCATAGGTGAGGGGTGGGATAAAAATGAAAAGTATTGTTTTGAGGGAGAGCGGAAAACTTATTGAGGTTTAGAGGGAGAGTGGAAACTTATTGAGTTTAGAGGGGAGAGTGGAAACTTATTGAGGTTTAGAGGGAGAGTGGAAACTTATTGAGGTTTAGAGGGAGAGTGGAAACTTATTGAGATGGGGAAGTAGATTGGTAGTGATTCAAAAGACAAAAATTGAGATGAAACAATTTGGGGGGGGACGGGATTGAGCTGGAGATGTACGATGGAGGGTGATTCGCTGCTGTGGAGGGGGGGGGGGAGAAGGGTGGTGGTGGTGGGGGTGCTGGGTCACGTGACTGCGTGGGGTAAAAGGTTATGAGGGGCAACGTTCAGAAAAAAACTTGGGGGGGGGGGCGGCTCATTGAGGTTTAGAGGGAGAGCGGAAACGTATTGAGCTGGGGATGTACGATGGTGGGTGATTTGGAGTTGGGGAGGGGGTGGGAGTAGTGGCGGTGGGGGGTGATGGGTCACGTGACCCCGTGGGGTCAAAGGTCATGAGGAGCAACTGATCCAGAGTCCCCATTTCCCTTTTACTCATAATAACTAACTAATTAATGTATTAATGTTCTAACTGCTGTTATTATGAAAACACTTTTTCCATTCTTTTGTGTATATTTTTTACATCACAGTACATATCCGGTCGTTGATAGTCTGCGCACGATCACATTATGCCTTGTATAGTAGGCAACAAATCGACTGAAAGTATCCTCAACTCCCATTCGTTCATTTGGAGGTTGAAATGACTTCTTGAAGCACTAATGAAAAAATAGTGTTGCTCGGAATTAGTTGAGTTTCATAATAAGTTGGAGTAGGTTTAAGTTGGGAAGGTGAGGTGAGTTGAGGTGAAGCTAGTCGCCCTGAGGTAGATTAGCAGGGTGATAACAAGGGGGAACAGGACTGTCCCATTAGGCCCTGTGGAAGAGCACGCTTTTAGTTCAGGATTTAGGGGATGCTGCTAACCCCTCTTGCCAAAACCAACCAACCACCAAACACTGTCACACTGGCCTTCCCGGATTTCTCATTTCGTCTGAAAGTCACACCTGGGAAGTTGTCTGGGTGTCTAAACACATTCCAGACGAGAAATGAGTGAATCACTGGCAAAGTACATCTCCAGCACAAATCAATCAATTAATTCACTTTAAACACTAAATTTCGTGTTAGTATATTCATTAGTTATGAAATTATAGTGTTAAGCTCCTATTCTCATTAGCCGAATTTTCTGATAATCAATAGGTTTTATCCATATAAGGTTTTGGATACACGAATAAACTTTCATGTCAATATAACTATTCTATAGGGAGTTACCGTACCTAAAAACACACAAATGGGGAATAAACTAAGTTTTGTAATAGGTGTACCGATTTGTACCGACTTCTGAAACTTCATCATGAATTTCATGAATACTTTTACATTAGCAGTAATTTTGGTCTCTCTGTGTTGAGGCCCTCTTCTGAAGCCCCTTCCTTTAGGCCGGTTCCGCGGAAAATTAATAGGTGCCCTCCCTTCAATCCTACATTTCTCTATGACCAGTGTGACAGAAAAACAAAGGTGTCATCATTATAGGATTTTGAATAAATATATACAATACCATGTCGACATATTTATTCTATCGTGAGTTAGAATAATCGTGTCTAAATACGAAGAAATCCCATCCCCACACCTCCACCTGACCCCTGCAAATCAGGGATCAGCCCCCTCTCCACACCACCACCTTACCCCTCCTCATCAGGGCTGAATTCCTTCTCCACACCACTACCTACCCCTCTACATCAGAGATGAACCCCCTCCCCACACCACCAACTACCCCTCCAAATCCGGGGTAAACCCCTTCCCCACAATACCCCTCTGGTGTTATCTGGTATCTCGAAAAATGCAATTCCGGTAAAAACACAACATCCAATTTCTGCCGATTACATAACTTCCCCTATACTCTGAATATATGAAGGAAGAAAAAGGCAAGTGTGATAAAATGTTTTGTTGACCTGGGGAAGTATAGTTATATAGATATCTTATTGAATAATATTTTATTGTATTTATTATTCTTATTATATTATTAATGTTTTCAATCAGGTCTAAATATCAATTTAAAGAAATATTTTAACTTCCCGTACCTTACCTACTTATTTTTAATTGGCAGCACTGATTCAAGATGGACGGCACCTCGATGGACTAGTGTTTAGTTTCACTGGTTTAATGAAACAATATATGTATACTTGTGCCCGAAACTGACTACCCGACGATCAACTGACTACAAGCGTCGCACTACAAACCTGATCGTTCAGTTAAATATTGTTCAACTGGTTATTGATTACATTGCTTCCCTTTCATATTTTCCGCCCCTCTGATTCACAATAGAATATATCGACACGACATTTGTGTATCCGGAAATTCGTAAGGTATATTTAAAAAAACAAGCCCCATCCCATTTTTCTTATTCCCTAATCTACACACCCCGCGCATTCCAATTCCATACAGACAGTAGTTATGTTTTTTAATGATCAACAAAAATAGCTCAACGCCATTTGGTTATCTGAAAACAAAATTTGTTTGTAATAAAATAAATAAAGATATTTTAATGTTTATTGTTTTTATTAAGTATGATTAGCATTAAAAGTAAACACCGTTTGAAAAACATTGCTAAAGAAATATATATAACAAGCAAATAATTCTATGCACCACATAAATATGTAACAATATGCTAGGCATCATATATTGGATGACCACATTAACACGCCCACTACCAGTAAAATAATAATAAACAAAAGAACCATAAAATATTAGACCAATATTATGATTTATAATAAGCAAACTGAATCGATAGAATGTTAAACTCATCTTTTTTCCATCTTTTAAAGACTATACTTAGTCATCTATAATAAACTGGACAATTTTTCTGTTTGACAAATCAAAATAAAAACAATATTATGAAATACAGTAACATTTTTCAAGCAAGATAAGAATCTTCACCAATTGTGAAAGTTGTCTTAGGTAGGTAAAACCGGGACTCTCTCTGGAAATAGAAACAAATATATAATGAGGGAGATAGGAAGACATGTGAGATTAACAGTATCAATGTAGTTCATTCTTTCAAAGAATAATTGACTATTTTGTGATAATGAAACAAATATATAATGAGGGAGATAGGAAGACACGTGAGATTAACACTATGAATGTAGTTCATTCTTTTTAAAAGTAATTGACTATTTTATGATAATGAAACAAATATATAATGAGGGAGATAGGAAGACATGTGAGATTAACAGTATGAATGTAGTTCATTCTTTCTAAGAGTAATTGACTATTTTGTGATAATGAAACAAGTATATAATGAGGGAGATAGGAAGACATGTGAGATTAACAGTATCAATGTAGTTCATTCTTTCAAAGAATAATTGACTATTTTGTGATAATGAAACAAATATATAATGAGGGAGATAGGAAGACACGTGAGATTAACACTATGAATGTAGTTCATTCTTTCAGAGAGTAATTGACTATTTTGTGATAATAAAACAAATATATAATGAGGGAGATAGGAAGATATGTGAGATTAACACTATGAATGTAGTTCATTCTTTCTAAGAGTAATTGACTATTTTGTGATAATGAAACAATTATATAATGAGGGAGATAGGAAGATATGTGAGATTAACAGTATGAATGTAGTAGGGACTATTGGAGTGTTGGGGGGACGGGTCGTGGAGTGCTTGGAAAAAGGGACTATTGGAGTGTTGGGGGGACGGGTTGTGGAGTGCTTGGAAAAAGGGACTATTGGAGTGTTGGGGGGACGGGTCGTGGAGTGCTTGGAAAAAGGGACTATTGGAGTGTTGGGGGGACGGGTCGTGGAGTGCTTGGAAAAAGGGACTATTGGAGTGTTGGGGGGACGGGTCGTGGAGTGCTTGGAAAAAGGGACTATTGGAGTTTTGGCAGGATGGATCGTGGACAGCAACCATATTGTGGATGGCTACATAATATATGTATATAAGCACACTTTATATTCTAGTATAATACCTCACCAGGCTTAGTAGTTTCCAATGCAGTATACCCCGGCTGTGAACATAAGACAAACAAATAAGAACACCGAAAATTGTTTCATTGTACAGCGTAGTTCTGAGAATGGCCACCATATACCTAGTAATGTCAGTATAAAATGTATTTGGAGGAGTGGGGGAAGGGAGAGTGGTCTGTATAAAAGTGTCTGGTATAGCAACGCCATGTATGTCATGGCCACATCACAAATATGAACGTGGAAATTTCTTTGTTTCACTGTAGATCAATCGACCGATTGGGCTAAATGTCTGACATAGGGGCATCTAAATCCTCATACAATATTGTGTATCGATTAGGGTGGTCGTTAATAATGCAAGGTTCAAATTTTAACGCTCACCCAAAAATTTCGATCAACATGATAAAAAAATACGATTGGCATTATTCCGGGCCCATAATAAATGATTTAACCCGTGCCGGCAGAGGAATCAAATTTTCCGTGTATTTTAAATGACGTTTAGTGATGTTTCCGGTTTTTGTTCTATAACTATGAACAAAAACCCGGTCTATCGTAAATCTCTGAAAATGTATACACTACTATTTTTGAAGTTGCTGAACACGAATATTTCATCAAAAATTATATTGGTCAAGTCAAAACTGTCAAAATTGGCTTCCGAATTTGCGAAAAATATTTTTCGATTTTTTTGAGGAATAAAAAATCTAATTCATATACATTTTTTTTCTTTTCAATTTGAATTCTATTTTGCAGCTCAAAATGTCGATTATATGCAAAATAATAAAATGCGAGTGAAAGTTTGAAATTCAACCGCTTTTCGATGATTACGCGATATTTTATTATTTTGCATATAATCGAAATTTTGAGCTGCAAAATAGAATTCAAATTGAAAAGAAAAAATTATTATATGAATTGGATTTTTTATTCCTCAATAAAATCGAAAAATATTTTTCGCAAATTTGGAAGCCAATTTTGACAGTTTTGACTTGACCAATATAATTTTTGATGAAATATTCGTGTTCAGCAACTTCAAAAATAGTAGTGTATAAATTTTCAGAGATTTACGATAGGCAGTTTCATAGTTATAGAACAAAACCCGAAACATCATTAAACGCCATTTAAAATACACGGAAAATTTGATTCCTCTGTCGGCACGGGTTAAATCATTTATTATGGGCCCGGAATAATGCCAATCGTATTTCTTTATCATGTTGATCGAGATTTTTGGGTGAGAGCGTTAAAATTTGAACCTTGCATTATTAACGACCACCCTAGTATCGATACACTAATAACATCGAGGGTTATTTGTGTTTTTCAGTAGACGCCTTCTGACGCCTCCATTCCATTCCGCCGATTATGGAGACATTTGATAGGTGTCATTCGTATGGGTTTTGAATTTCCATATGAAATTTTCTGTGGGTTCACCGCTGTACAGTTAGTGCTTAACCTGGTGTCCACTCTTGAAAGACACATACTAGCTGTGGTTCCCAGCGTTTCTAAAAATATACCACCAGCAGGGACACCACCATTGCTTGACACCGTAATGTAAAGAATGTGCGGCCAGGTCTGAATGTATTATTTAAAATATATATAAAATAAATAATGTAGGTATATAGTGGAAATATATAACAATGATATAATTGGAGGCTGGGAAGCATGTATCAAGGATTAGGAATAGGGATCCTTTTTACCTTCATCAATTACCTACAAGGGAAGAGGGTAACAGAAGTGACAGTATAAGGTTTGACCATACCTGTATAAGACCCATAAAACCCTCTTTTCGGATCATATAAATCTGTCTGGATTGTTCATATAGAAATTGATAAGTCCAATAAAATACACACCTGTGGGAAAGAACTTCCCCTTTAGCCGTCTAGAGAATACGACAGTGAAGTCAAGTGAGTCTACAGTTACAGTTCTTCAGTCATGCAGTGAGTTCAGTCCAAGCAGTCCAGTGAGTCAGAGTCCCCAAGTTCAAGTCGACAGTCAAGTCAAGTGAGTCTACAGCTACAGCTCTTCAGTCATGCAGTGAGTTCAGTCCAGGCAGTCCAGTGAGTCAGAGTCCCCAAGTTCAAGTCAACAGTCAAGTCAAGTGAGTCTACAGCTACAGTTCTTCAGTCATGCAGTGAGTTCAGTCCAGTGAGTCAGAGTCCCCAAGTTCAAGTCGACAGTCAAGTCAAGTGAGTCTACAGCTACAGTTCTTCAGTCATGCAGTGAGTTCAGTCCAGTGAGTCAGAGTCACCAAGTCAGTAATGATTTAACAATTTGGTTATTCGAAACTTTCTTCGCTGGGCGTACTTTCGCCTTTGGTTTACAGAAATCCAATTTATATATTAAAATCAGTAAATTTAAGTATCTCTACTAAATAGGCGGTCTGGCATCCCATAAATATTTTAATTTAGTAAAATCATACAATTTTGAGAAAATCTCCGTGTCTTAGATTTAAAGTAAAGATAAAATTATATAGTTATTATTAAAACCGCGATCAACAAGCCTTTTATTACAACACATATTACCTAGGTGACCCGTGTTACACGGCAAATACTAGACATGGACACCAGTACTGCTAACATACTTACTCGATAGACCGCCATTGCAACACACTTACTAACTGTGATGTCTTAAGCAGGTACTAGCTGGGGGGTCTATCGCTGCTCGGCACATAGAACCTGAGTGATCATTGTCGCACGTCAAATACTACCTGTGGTCAACAGCGCTGCTAAGCACACACTAACTTGGGTCAGCCATTGCAACGAGCATACTAGCTGTGTTGCCCAGCTGACCTAAGCACTTACTAACTTGGATATCTTAGCAACTCACATATTAACTGTACTACCAAGGTTAAGAAACACATACTAGGTGGGGCGTCTTCCAGGCTTAATACTAGCCCTGGTGTCCACCGTTCCTCGGCAAATACTAACTGTAGTCACCAGCTTTGTTCGGCATATACTTGCAGGTGTGTTGTCGTTTTACGGCAATAACTACTTGAGTGACCACTGCTGAACAGCAAATACAAGCTGCGGTGCCCAGGGTTCCTAAGGAGGGTCTAGCTGGGTTCACTGTTGCACCGTACACTAATATCTTATGACCAGCGTTGCTTGGCACATACAAGATGAAGTAACCGGTGGTGCTATGCACTTAATGCTTGGGGTGTCTGTCGTTGCAAAGCACATACTAGCTGTGGTGCCCAGGGTTCCCAAGTATGTACTAGCTGGGTTTTCCCACCGTTGTTCAGCACATATTAGGTAAGGTTTGCTGCTGCTTCGCAATTATTAAATATACTACTATGATACCGCTACTCGGCTTTAAGTCTCTTTTCATACCAGAGGAATAAAAATTATCGCCTTTTTCCGGGATTTGAAGGACTATATGCCTATGTCATCATTGAAAATTGCAACGTCAAAGAATTGCTTAGGAATTGCATTGGAGATAATATGGGAAAAATTCAAAGTTCCCCGGGCAAACCGGTTAATATTGCTAGTGTATTGTATCCCTGTCCCTTCCTTACGACCGAGTTCACACCCCGCTGTATGCTGATGATACTTACCAAGGTTACAGTCTGGCCCTGCGAATAAATGAGAAACAAATATGAGCACTTCATAACTGCACGGAACTTTTCATATATATTGTAACGGTTCTTTATACCTGCTTACATTTTAATTAATTTATTCCCTGCTTTCGGGAGCCATTTATGTAACGGCTCTTCTACCTGAATATAACTATAATACAATTATTCTATGTAATAATAATTTTAATGGTAAAAATATCAATAAAAAATCATTTTTAAAAAAAGCGTTACATTTATTTGATTTAAATTCTTTTTTTATGTTTTTTTTTTTTTTAATCAAAAAAATCTTTTATAACAATTTTAAAAGGGTTAGTGACACTTAATTTTTTTTTTTACACACATAAAATTTTACAACATTTAGGAAACCTTGAGTGATGTTTCATTTCTTTATTTCTCCGTTGCTGAGGTGATGAAAACTCCTGGTGACGAGTGCAATGGGTTGTAGTTATGATAGCCTCATCTTCTTTCTTCTGTGGTTGATTTTTGGTTTAAAACATTTCTTTTTTAATAAAAAAATTGCGTCCTCATCCTTCTATGACGTTCTGGGTATCTCCCCTTGGTGTCTTCTATCTTCCAATATTGCGGTGACTCCTCACATGATTTCTTGTTACACTTTTTACTCACTCACAGAACCACACCTGAACAGATCTTTCACAAGACGTGTCTTCCTACCAGGGACCAGCCAAGGTATCCATTTTGCACTCACTCTCATTACTGATTGGCTAAAATTTTGCACAGCCATAAAAAACAACACAGATGTTCTTTTCCTATTATTTTTACATTATTTTTTTTTATTCAATTTGCATTCTTATTTCTAAATTTTCACATTTATATTTCTACATAAAATATCAATAATAATCGAATACATGATTTAACTTTTCAATAGGACTCGACCATTGTCCATAATCGATGTTTGATAGCCCCGTATAACCTCCGAGATATCTAGACTTTGCGTAATGATACTATTTTATTTGCATTTTCTTATTTTCTATTGTAGAGGTCAATATGGACCAATACAATATATAGCTACAGCTTAGTAAATAAACAGTAGAATATTTATTCCAAGTCATTAATATATAAATAGGTTAGGTTTTATGACTCAGGCCCGGGCATTAACTACAAGTTCATATCGCCTACTACCAGAGCGCTCTTTCGTCACTCTGGTGGACATGAGCCCGACTCTACTGTGGGAGTCCTAAATTTTGCCTACCCTAAATTTTTATTCACCTCGGGCAGGGATCTTTAACGAGTACCTGACGACGTTCAGGCTCGGGACCATCGCTTAACGTCCCATCCGAAGGACGGCATGCTTAAGTTTATTTTACCTTCCAGATAAAATAAACTAAGGGCCTCGGTCGGGTTTCGAACCCACGTTCTTGAGCTCAGAAGACAAGCACGCATACCACTGAGCTACCGGCGCACTCTATATATCTTATATATTATATATATATATATAAATCTCGTGTCACAGTGTTTGTCCGGGATAAACTCCGGAACTATTTAATCAATTTTTATGAAATTTGGCTTACTGTGTATAATTTGGTTCAACTTAAAAGATAGGATAGTTTTCATCTCGATTTCTCGACTTCTAACAGATGGCGGTGTAATTTAATTTAACGACAACACTTCAACATCTTTTGCTATCTAGGTTGTGTAAGCATCCAATAGATGGCACCGTGTTTAGATTTCTTGACGCTACAATCTATTCCATATCGTTTACGACATAACCATTGTTTTTAATCCTTCGTATATATGTTTTATAATTGTGCTGTGTATTGCGTTATAATTGTGCTGTGTATTGCGTTATAATTGTGCTGTCTATTATTATTTTAACGACGAAATAATAATAACACAAATATTTAAAATTCTAAAACGAGTAAGTATCTCTTGCTTGCTTCTCATTCTATGATCCAGATTTTATTTATTAATATTTATCAACTTATTTCTTGATTTAATTTATTTTGTTATTAATTTATTTTGTTATTAATTTATTTTTTTAATTTGAATTTTTTTAATTTGGGAGCCATGGTGGCCGTGCGGGCTAGAGCGTAGGGCTTTGGTCGCATGGTCTCACCATGGTTTGCGGGTTCGAATCCCGTCCGGGAGTGAGTTTTATTTCATAGATACAACTTCCTCCCGGGGCCATGGATGTTGTAAATAACTAAGTAACACCATTATTAAGTGTCATGGCTAATATGCATCGTATATAATGCCACAAAAAAAAAAAAAAAAAAAACTAAGAATTTGAATAAATTTTTTCAGAAAAATGCCGCGGAAAAAAACTAATCTAAATAACGCGTGTAGCAGAGAAGCACGACGCAAGCGTTTTGAGACAGCGAGTCAAACAGCAGATGAAATGGCAGCAATAAACGCAGCTCGAAGAATGAGGACATCAAGAAGTCGCATACAAGAATCAAGAGAACAGCGTGATGAACGTCTGCGACAAAATACATTGAGATTGAGAGCGGCGCGAGATGTTTGAGAGTGTTGATTGAAGATTTATGTATTTTAATTTCAAGTTCGCCTCTTAATCATTTATGTTATCACCTGATCGCCCGGCCACCAACTTAGTTAACAGTGATTTGCAACGAGAAAAACAGTATAACGACGTTGATTTAGCTACAATTATTGAGAATAATGAGCCATTACTGACAGCTGAACAAAAAAATATTTATAATCGGATAATGCTGAATGTTGATGCTGGACAAGGCGGTTTTATTTTTTTTTTGGACGTACCAGGTGGATCCGGTAAGACATTTTTAATATCGTTGACCCTTGCGAAGATATGGTCGCAACAGAAAATTGCATTGGCAATTGCATCGTCAGGAATTGCTGCCACTTTGTTAGATGGTGGACGAACGGCACATTCAGCATTGAAGCTGCCATAGACATTCACAACAAACCAAACGCAATGTGTAATATTAAAAAAAAAAAAAAACGGAATGGCTGCAGTGTTACAAAAGAGGTTAATTATAATCTGGGATGAGTGTACTATGGCTCATAAACAGTCACTCGAAGCATTTAATAGAACTATGCAAGATTTGAAAGGTAATGATAAACTTTTCGGTGGTACTGTCTTATTACTGTCTGGTGACTTCCGACAGACATTATCAGTCATTCCTCGCTCTACTTTTGCTGATGAGATTAACGCATGTTTAAAACAATCGTTTTATGGCGAAGTGTCGAAACACTTCGACTGACCATGAATATGAGAGTACAATTGCAAAATGATCCATCGGCACAAGTATTTTCTAAGCAATTGCTGGATATTGGAAACGGTGATATAGAAGTGCATCAAAATGCACAATACATCAAATTGCCAGACAATTTCTGCAATGTTGTTCAGACAAAAAATGAACTAATTGAGAATGTCTTCCCGGACATATTGAATAATTACTTACATCAAAATTGGCTCAGTAATCGTGCTATTTTGGCAGCAAAAAATGTTGATGTTGACAAAATTAACTTCCAGATACAACAGTTGTTGCTAGGTGATCTGATGTCTTTTAAATCAATCGACACTATTGTTGATGAAAACGAAGCCGTAAATTTCCCAACTGAATTATTAAATTCTCTGGATATACCAGGAATGCCACCACACAATCTTCGGTTAATTATTGGTTCATCGATTATTCTTCTTTGTAATTTAAATCCACCTAGATTATGCAACGGTTTACGTTTTTTCGTCAAAAGGATCACCGGAAATGTCCTTGAAGCAACCATTTTGACTGGAAAGTTTAAAGGACAAATCATCCTGTTGCCACGTATTCCAATGATAGCGTCGGAATCTCCAATACCATTCAAAAGGCTTCAATTTCCGATTCGCTTGGCTTTCGCGATGACCATAAATAAGTCATAAGGCCAAACAATGTCCATTTGCGGCTTGGACTTGGAAAATACGTGTTTCTTCCATGGGCAACCATACGTCGCCTGCTCACGTGTGGGGACACCATAAAATCTATTCGTGTTAGCAAAAGACGGGCTAACTAAAAATATTGTACACCAAGTGGCACTTAAATAGGTTAAAATATTTGAAAATAACGCTTTCTACCTCCTTTGTAAAATTTAATTATTATATTGTATTGATTCAGTATTTAATAAAATGTAAATCTAACAATTCTATGTTGGTTTGTGCTTAATTTTAATTCTCCGAAACTCTTTACCAATCATTTTAAAATTTTTGTGTAACGTTCCATTCTCATTCCCATAGGTTTTAAGATAGGCTAAGACGTTTTTATCATTATTAGTTAATTTTAATTTGACTGTAATAAAAAGTTTGAAGTTAACTGTTTTAGCTGTAATTCAAAGTTAAAAGAGCCACAGCAACGCGTGGCCGGGACAGCTAGTATGTATATATATTTATTATTAGTTAATATTTTTTATTGAAAATAATCGCCAAAATATTAAATTTTTTATGGAATGTAATGTAAACAACCCGTCGCCATGACGACTAACGTCTATGCAACGCGGCTTGGGGTGTACGGTTTCGGCGGGACATGCAGGCGGGGCCTGTTCCAGAAAGGATCCGAAAGTGTATACCACAAGGTTTACATACTGTTTTTGAGAAATGTAGGAGTCAAAATTAAAAAACAAAACTGCAGAAAATTAAGGAAATATTTTTTTTATTTATTTATTTACATATTCACAACGACAACATTCGTCACTAGTGATCGTGATGATGTGCTGTGGCGTGTCGCTGTACTGCTGAGGTACGTGACCGAAGAGGAGTCCAGGCTAGTCCTGGAGCAGGTCCCTTTGCCATGCCCGCTTTAGACGTCTTGGTGGGTTTGTGGGGAGAGTGTTCGTGGATAATTGGAGAATAAGTGGATTGGCGTGATGATGGAGTTTGTCGTGAAAATTTTGATATCGTGTCTTGATAACAGAAGGTATAAATGGGATGTTGAGGTCATTATGTAATGTGAGGTTGGAAACGTAAAATGGGGCATTGGCAATGTGGCGTAGTATGATGGATTGTAATGACTGAAGGCGTTGTATGTTTGATTTTTTGGCTGATCCCCATATCTCGATTCCGTAAGTCCAGATGGGTTTTAGTATAGTGTTGTAAATGTGAAGTTTGTTTTCAAGCGATAATGTCGATCGTCGTCCGATGATTGATTTCAGTCGTCCAAATCGTCTTTTGAGGTATGTGCGTTTCAGTCTGATATGAGTTGTCCAAGTTAAACGTCTGTCTAAATGAAGTCCTAGATATCGGACAGTGTCTGATGCAGGAATGGGCTGGTTGTTAATGTATACTGGTGGACAAGTGTTGTGTCTGAGAGTAAATGTGGTTTGCAGAGATTTGTCTCTATTAATTTTTAGTCTCCATTTGTTGGCTCAATCTGTTAGCTGGTGTAAATGTCCCTGATATATGGGTGCATGATGATCGGTGGAGAGTTGTGGTGATGGGAGGAAGTTTGAACTCCATTCTTATTATTATTATTGGAGAATTGTTGTACATTTAAAAGCGTGACGTCACGAAGGTAAGATTATATATTTTTTTGTTCCAAGATGGCCACTTCATTTTTTTTTATTAAATTAGTATTATTGTAAATATGTTTTAATTTCTTTTTTTTTTTTATTCCCATATCTCTCTAATATATAAGCGAATATATATATAAGCGAATATATATATAAGCGAAGTTCAGATTTCTAAACTTGCAGGCCCGACGAATTCACGATCCATGGAAGATACCAATTCGGGACACATAAATAATTATTTGCATTTTTTTTAAACTCGGGAGACAGAATTTGATATAAAAATTGATATAATTAACGTAGAATCAATATTTTTTCAGGGTTATTTATATTGGAGCTTCACTCAAAGTGTAATTCATAATTCTTTTTATGATTCATTTAATTAATTTTAAACTCATTTGATTTCGTTTATTCAATTTAATATCATTTAAATTTAAACTTAGCATTATGGCACCCTTCTTGTGGGGATATTTATGGCACCCTTCTTGTGGGGATATTTTGATTAACATAACTAGTAATTAATTAATTTTAAACTCATTTGATTTCGTTTATTCAATTTAATATCATTTAAATTTAAACTTAGCATTATGGCACCCTTCTTGTGGGGATATTTTAATTAACATAACTAGTAATTAATTAATTTTAAACTCATTTGATTTCGTTTATTCAATTTAATATCATTTAAATTTAAACTTAGCATTATGGCACCCTTCTTGTGGGGATATTTATGGCACCCTTCTTGTGGGGATATTTTGATTAACATAACTAGTAATTAATTAAAATTTAGCAGGAAACAGCTCAAATATTAAATCTATCTATCAATCTATATTGTAACGACTCTTCTACCTAATTAAGGAAATTATATTAATTTGGTTATACTAAAATAAATAAAAGCATATTTTTAACGAAAGGTGTTATATTTTATTTTTTTTTTTATGATTTAAAAATTTCTAAAAAAATATAGAATTGGGTTAGTCACATTCATTTTTACACACATATAATTTTTATATGGGGGCCATGGTGGCCGTGCGGGCTAGAGCGTAGGGCTTTGGTCGCATGGTCTCACCATGGTTTGCGGGTTCGAATCCCGTCCGGGGGTGAGTTTTATTTCGTAGATAGAACTCCGTCCCGGGGCCATGGACGTCGTAGATAACTAGATAACACATTGACATGGCTAATATGCACCGTACATAAAGCCAAAAAAAAAAAAAAAAAAAAAAAAAAAATTATAACAATTTACAAAAAAACCTGCAATGACTATCTCCTATATTCTTTTTTTCTTCTTCCAAAATGAGGTGCTACTATATGGATAACTCGATGTTGGGTTGCTGATGTAGACCCGTCTTCTTCTAGTTACTGACTAGAGCCATTCTAAGACCATGTGCTAAAAGCCATTTTTTTTCCTTCTTTCTTCTTTTCCTCGAGTCGGAGTCTTCATTTCTCGGACGTTCCAGATCAATCGGGACACCTTTCTTTTGCGTCTTCTTCTATTTCCAGACACCAGTCATCACACTACCGCCCAACTTTTCTATATCACATCAACTATTATTGCACTTTTCACACACCGACATCTTGGATATGCCTTACCAGAAGGACTCTCCTCTCTCACACTCTGAACACACTCTCCTACTCTTTCACATTCCTCGCCATTGGCTCAATTTTTGCACAGCCTTTTAAAATTACAAAACATCTGTTTTAGAAACTTACATTAACATTTGATATTTCTTTATTTGATTTCCTTAATTTTAATATAATTATGATTTATAATCACCTTTTATATTTATTTTAGACAATTTTTCAATTCGAGAATGTTATTTCTTTTTTTTTTACCCACTATCGACTCTGTATAGCATCGATCTACGGCAACCTATAATAACCTACACTACTGGATTTATTTAGACACACAGAGCAATCCAATACGTAGCCCCTTTTTTATTTACTTTATTGAAATACATTCTGTAGTGGTCATTGCTGGCCACTACAATGTAATAAAAATGAATGGCTAAATGTTGCCGAAAAAAAGCGCAAAACTCGAGAACGGCTGGACCAATTCGGCTAGTTTTTTTTTGTTCAAATATTTGTTGAAGTCCGAGGAAGGTTCTTATGAAGAGAGTTCCTAGCTGTCATCTGGAGGGAGGGAGGGGGGTTGTAAGGGGAGCCTAAGCATAAAAATTGCTCTAGCGCATTAACGGATGGATGGATTATCATGAAATTTCACATGTAGTATTCTTGAAAGCCAGGTCAAAAAATAGGCTATGTGGCGTCAATAAATATTGAACGGGAGGGGGTTGTGGGGGGCCTCAGTATAAATATGGTGCTAGCTAATTAACGGATGGTCGGATTGTCACGAAATTTCACAAGTGGTATTGTGAAAAGCCAAATTGAAAAATAGGGTGTGTGCCGTCTCAAAATTAATGGATGCTCGGATTGTCATGGAATTTCATATGTAGTATTCTTAAAGGGCAAAATGAAAAATACGCTATGTGACATCTCAAAATTTTGAAAGAGGGGGTTGTGGGGGTAGGCCTAAATATAAAGATAGTGCTAAGTCATTAACGGATGATCGGATTGTCATGGAATTTCATATGTAGTATCCTTAAAGGCCAAATAAAAGAATAGGGTCTGTGACGTCAGAAAATAGTGAAGGTGAGGGGGGTTGTGGGGTAGGCCTAAATATAAAGAAAGTACTGTAATTAACGGATGATCGGATTGTCATGGAATTTCATATGTAGTATTCTTAGAGGGCAAATTGAAAAATATGCTATGTGACATCTCAAAAATTTGAACGGGAGTTGGGGTTGCAATGGGGGCTAAGCATAAAAATTGTTTTAGTGCAAAATTGTGAACGGAAGGGGGGTTGTGGGAGTAGGCCTAAATACGAAGATAGAGGGTGTTATGGTCCCACACCAGGGATGAAAGCACCCAGGAGCAGGGGTGGTGTTTTTAGTGGAGGCAGTTCCCACACTATCGGGAAGCTAGTTACTTCCCTTTGTCCGTCAGGGATTTTCACCTCCCCGTAAACAAACAAAAAAAAAAAAAAAAAAATACGAAGATAGTGATCGGTCATTAACTGATGGTCTGATTGTCATGGAATTTCACATGTAGTACTTTTAAAGGAGAAATAGAAAAACACACTATGTGAGATCTCAAAAATTTGAACGGGAGGGGGGAGGGGGGGGGGGGCTAAGCATAAAAATAATACTGACTCATTAAAGGTAATCGGATTCTCATGAAATTTCACATGTAGTAGTAGTAACTACGTACTAGCTGTGGTGCCCAGCGTTCCTAACTACGTACTAGATGTGGGGTCCGCCGTTGCAAGGTACATAGTGGCTGTGGTGTACAGCGTTCCTAACCTGATACTAGCTGTGGGGCTCGCCGTTGCAAGGTACATACTAGCTGTGGTCACAAGCGTTTTAAGTACGCAATTGAAAAATAGGGTGTGTGACGTCTCAAAATTTTGAACGGAAGAAGGGTTGTTGAGGTAGGCCTTAGTATAAAGATCTCAAAATTTGAAAGGGTGGAGGGGGGGGGGGGGCTAGGCCCAATATAAAGATAGTAATAGGGGGTTTTAGGGGTAGGCCTTAGCATAAAATAGTTGTAGCTCATTAGCGAATGGTCGGATTGTCATGGAATTTCACATGTAGTATTCTTAAAAGACAAAAACAAAAAAAGGATATGTGACGAAAATTGTCAACGGGAGAGGGGTATGTGGGGGCAAGCATATACCTAAATAGTAGTTTCAAAAGCATTAATACTGAATGAATCTCACATGGAGCTTTCTTAAAGATGAAATATAGCCCTAATTTTAATACGGTGGGTTTCCTAAGCACTAATTACCTTCGAGGTCCACCGTTGCACAGTTAATAATAGCTCTCACCAGCGATCTTAAGCACAAAATAGCTAGGGCATCCGCTGTTGCAAGGCACATACTAGCTGCGGTGCCCAGCGTTCATAAGTACGTACTGGCTAGGATGTCCAGCGATGCTAAGTATTTACTAGCTGTGATTTCCACCGTTGAAAGGCGCATACCAGCTGTGGTGTCCAGAAGTCCTAAACACTTATGCCGTTGAAGGACTATAAGCCTTATTCCATTTGAATAATTAAAAATTATAACATTATGAATGTAGTGTTGAAGAATTGAATAAAATTCGAATGAGAGATATTAGGAGAAAAGTAAAAGTCCCCCGGGCAACCCCGGGTATTACTGTTACTCTATATTAATAAAGCTGAAACGGGGTTTGTTTGTTTGTGAGTTTGTTCCAGCATCACGCCCAAACGGCTGGACACATTTTTATGAAACTTCACATGTAGCATTCTTCTGAGTCCGATTGAATAATAGGCTATGTGGCGTCACAAAATTTTGAACGGGAGGGGGGATTGTAAGGGGGCCTAAGTATAAATATAGTGGTAGATCATTAACGGTTGGTCGAATTATCATAAAATTTCACATGTAGTATTCTTAAAAGCCAATTGATAAATAGGGTGTGTGACCTCCCAAAATTTTGAAAGGGTTGTGGGAATAGGCCTAAATATAAATATAGTGCTAGCTCATTAACTAATGGTCGGATAGTCACGAAATTTCACATGTAATATTCCTGTAGGCCAAATAGAAAAATAGAGTGTGTGTGGGGGGTATACCTAAGTATAAATATAGTGCTAGCACATCAACTAATGGTCGGATTATCACGAAATTTCACATGTAGTATTCCTGAAGGCCAAATAGAAAACTAGAATGTGTAACGTCCCAAAATTTAGAACGGGAGGGGGGGTTGTGGGAGTAGGCCTAAATATAAAGATACCGGTGTCATGACCTAATGGTCGGATTATCATGAAATTTCAGATGAAGTATTCTTAAAGCCAATTGATAAAAAGGGTGTGTGGCATCCCTAAATTTTGAAAGGGAGGGGGGGTTGTGGGGGGTAGCCCTAAGTATAAATATAGTGCTAGCTTATTAACTAATGGTCTGATTATCATGAAGTAGATACATGTAGTATTCTTAAAAGCCAATTGAAAAATAGGGTGTGTGGCGTGTGAGTATAAGTATACATATATAATTCTATATACTTCTAACATACCACTCCTCCGAATTGAATCTGATGTCGGAGGGGGATGTAGGGTGATGTACTGGCCAGCAGAGCCGGCCGCCCAAAAATACCCCGGAAGGCGTGGGGGGATGTGGAGATGACTCCCCTTGGCTTCACAGCTGGATAGGATGGATTGAAGACTGGTTTACTTCAACTGGGTTGTCCTCTGCACTCTGCTTCTGTTTTTCTTGGATATATGTCGAACCCAGAGCGAGCTGGGCAGGGCACACTAGTTGGACCAATGGTATCAAAAGTTCTGACTAGCGGCCCCTTAATCCAGAGCTGCTGAGGGAGCGGGAGCCGATCAGGGGTAGGGTCAGGCGTCAGCTGACCCTAGGGGCCCTCTAGCACGGATCCCCAACCGCTCAAAAGCCCCGGACCACACCCGCGCTCGCCAGGGGCCTAAAAGGTTTGGGGACAGTGGCGTTATGGTAGTTCCACCTAGTAGCTTAAAGGTGAACTACTATCATGGGCCAATCATATTAAATTGGGGAAGTTTTTATAGTGGTTCTCGGCTCGTGCGAGAATGTCACGGGAAGAGAGTTGGTATCAAATCATGTCTGGAAAAGGGAAAGGAGCGGTCTGCAAATAAATGAAAAACAAATATGAGCACTTCGAAACTGTAAAAAACTTACTATTGTATATATACCCTTTCGGACAAAATTAAAGGATCACTTCAATTTTCGCTGTTTTATTGGGTTTGTGACATCGGAAAAGGCCATGAAGTTATTATTATTTGTGACATTGATAAAGAAAATTGGAAAATTAACAGGAAAAGTAAAATTGTTTTGAAATATGGAAACAGAAAAGTTAACAAAGAAAAATTTAATAACAACACATCAAATTTTATTATTTTATTTGTGTTCCCTCCCCTAACTGGAATGAGAGCATTTTCCTCATTAAATTTTGAACTACTTCTTCTGGTATGTCTTCCCAGTCTTAAAGCAAGAAGATAAGCAAATCCTCTAAATTTTGTGGCTGACGTGTTCTGTCGCGTCTCGCAAGCATGACCCAGACGTGCTCTATGGGGTTCATGTCTGGACTTCTTGCAACACTTTCCTGCAACAAGACCGGTCTTCTATCTCCAACTAAGAGGAGAATGAAAATCTATCTTGGACTTTCTGACGATTACAACACTTACCTGCAACAAGGCCGGTCTTCTAGCACCAACTAAGAGGATAATGAAAATCTATCTCGGACTTTCTG
Organism: Aradus depressus; assembly: GCA_963662175.1. Classification (NCBI taxonomy): domain Eukaryota; kingdom Metazoa; phylum Arthropoda; class Insecta; order Hemiptera; family Aradidae; genus Aradus; species Aradus depressus. Next base: position 29,385,756 of record OY759224.1, on the reverse strand, counting down.
ACGATTACAACACTTACCTGCAACAAGGCCGGTCTTCTAGCACCAACTAAGAGGATAATGAAAATCTATCTTGGACTTTCTGACGATTACAACACTTACCTGCAACAAGGCCGGTCTTCTAGCACCAACTAAGAGGGTAATGAAAATCTATCTTGGACTTTCTGACGATTACAACACTTACCTGCAACAAGGCCGGTCTTCTAGCACCAACTAAGAGGATAATGAAAATCTATCTCGGACTTTCTGACGATTACAACACTTACCTGCAACAAGGCCGGTCTTCTAGCACCAACTAAGAGGATAATGAAAATCTATCTTGGACTTTCTGACGATTACAACACATACCTGCAACAAGGCCGGTCTTCTAGCACCAACTAAGAGGATAATGAAAATCTATCTCGGACTTTCTGACGATTACAACACTTACCTGCAACAAGGCCGGTCTTCTAGCACCAACTAAGAGGATAATGAAAATCTATCTTGGACTTTCTGACGATTACAACACTTACCTGCAACAAGGCCGGTCTTCTAGCACCAACTAAGAGGAGAATGAAAATCTATCTTGGACTTTCTGACGATTACAACACATACCTGCAACAAGGCCGGTCTTCTAGCACCAACTAAGAGGATAATGAAAATCTATCTCGGACTTTCTGACGATTACAACACTTACCTGCAACAAGGCCGGTCTTCTAGCACCAACTAAGAGGATAATGAAAATCTATCTTGGACTTTCTGACGATTACAACACTTACCTGCAACAAGGCCGGTCTTCTAGCACCAACTAAGAGGGTAATGAAAATCTATCTCGGACTTTCTGACGATTACAACACTTACCTGCAACAAGGCCGGTCTTCTAGCACCAACTAAGAGGATAATGAAAATCTATCTCGGACTTTCTGACGATTACAACACTTACCTGCAACAAGGCCGGTCTTCTAGCACCAACTAAGAGGATAATGAAAATCTATCTTGGACTTTCTGACGATTACAACACCTACCTGCAACAAGACCGGTCTTCTAGCTCCAACTGAGGAGAATGAAAATCTATCTCGGACTTTCTGACGATTACAACACTTACCTGCAACAAGGCCGGTCTTCTAGCACCAACTAAGAGGATAATGAAAATCTATCTTGGACTTTCTGACGATTACAACACCTACCTGCAACAAGACCGGTCTTCTAGCTACAACTAAGAGGAGAATGAAAATCTATCTTGGACTTTCTGACGATTACAACACCTACCTGCAACAAGACCGGACTTCTAGCTCCAACTAAGAGGAGAATGGAAACTATGTGTGGTCACCGTCTCCGCTTACGATAGTTTAATATTACAATACTTCTGTATACTAAGTGTATAAGAAGGTATACAATTATTTTATGAATCATTTTAGAGTATACTGATGGTACTTACAGTTACGAACTGAACGATGGTCAGCCCTATGGCAGCAATAAATATAAATTTTGTAGAACCATGCGTTCATTTTGGAGTCTCAGGTAAGAAAGGACGTGTTTGGTACGAATATATCTGATGAGGATGTCTAAGGACACGTCAGATTTCTGAGCTTCAGGACAAATCACTCTACACCACGTTCATATATATCATGTACACGTCATTCTCATTACTAATGCGGAGAACGTGGTCATTACAATCAGTCATAAACATATGCGGTCTCTTGAAAAATGTGCTTAACCCTCGAAGTAATATAAATGGTCTCAATTTTTGTCCGATTTCGGCCAAAATCGGTTCAGTTCTTGGCTAAAAAAGGTTACTTCAAAACATATTCAGGAAAACTTAAGACGTGAAAATCCACTGAAAACTCGATCTCGGATCTTCACTCGATTACAATTCTTTCTTATTTTAAATTTTGAGCATAAAAAGATCTAATAGTCTACCTTTCCCGAATCTCCCCGGAGCCCAGGAACCATTTCAACCCACCCTCCAATCGATTGACTAACAAGGAGAGGATACGATGTCGGGATCACGGGTTTTGATCAAACGTTTTTTGCATGTTCTAGATCGAAAATAAGTAGACATATGTCTCACCGTTTGTTCCAATGGGCCTTGGTTTTGTTGCAACAAATTATTGAAAATTTCATTTCGGCCATTTTTCCTTTGTTTTTTTTTTCTCGGCATGTGTTTTTCGAAATGAGGAATTGTCTACGTCATTCTTTATCATTTTTACCCAGATTTTAGAAAAAAATATTCTCTTTTGATTTGAGCAGTGAAATGATTTAAAAAAAATAAAAAATGAAAAAAAAACATTTTTTTCAGAAGAACATGGTCGGGAAACTTTTTTTCATGAAAACTAATTTTAAATTCGTGTTTCCCATGTCAAAAAACCATTGAATACAGATTTTGGTTCAAATCAAAGATTACCTTTTTTTATACCTCAGATTTTGGGCGATTTTCATGAGATCAGTTTTGAACTGTCAACTTTAAACGCTTTTAACTTCGAATCTAACCAACCGATCTGAATTATCAGTGCAAGTTTTAAAGAACTTTATTTCGACTTTCCAACGATATATCATATATTTAGGTTGAACTGTGTCCACTATAAAAAATTTGAGAAAGAATGTAAACATTTATGTTCATCTTCAACCTTATTTTTGTAGTAGAAAGCTTTAATCAAACATTATGTTTTTTACATCTTGATGAGTCCTTTCAAACGACGTATCATTCATTAAAATCGGTTAAGTTGACTGCGTAATACACGATTAAATTAGTTTTCAAAAATTTCCAAATGGAGCTGGTTAAGCTTTGTAGTTATAAAGTAGCTTTATATTTTTACAAAGTTTTATTTAATCCTGGGGCAAAATAGTAAACCAAATTCACACAGTTTTGTGCCGTATTTGCTTCTACCCGAAGAGATGAGGAATTGTCCTCCAAAGACATAACATCATCCCAGAAGTGAACATGCCACTAGCGGCTAATGAATCCCCAATAGACTGGGCAGAAGACCTCCCCACAGTAGCAAACAGCGGGTCCTGGACCCAAGTCAACTCCAGGAAGAGGCCTGGAGCCAACTCTCCCACCAGTCAGTCCGTAAGCAAAAAATATTTAACTAACCTTTCCCTCGTTCACACACAAAATACGAACCGTTGAATGCTATTGAAGTAGATAACAGCAAACCAGAACCGAAATTCAAAATTCCACCGTTATTTCTCCATTGATGTCTCGCACTGGTGCACCATGGTATATAGGAAGATGCTGACCTTTGAATAGATAACAATAGTTCTTCTATTGATGAGTAAATGTAGGTTGTGGAAGGTGACATCTCTTCAGGTTAGTCATTTTCCGGATCGGTTTCGTCTTCTTCTGGTGCAGTAGCCGGTGGTCATCTGTGCTGAATATATTGATGGCAATGGTCTTTAAGGCGTACTATAATGAGGACAAATACCAAAACAAACAAGGAGCAAGACAATATGAGGACGAGTGAGCTTTCGTTATTGATGTCCTCGTCATCATCGAACATTTCGGGTGGTATCATCTGCATGTTGAAATTATATAACTACTCGGAAGTCGTTCTTAGTGTTTTTATTTGGGTGTCCCGTGTTGATATGTCCACTGGTTGGGTGTCCCGTGTTGTTATGTCCACTGGTTGGGTATCCCGTGTTGTTATGTCCACTGGTTGGGTGTCCCGTGTTGTTATGTCCACTGGTTGGGTATCCCGTGTTGTTATGTCCACTGGTTGGGTGTCCCGTGTTGTTATGTCCACTGGTTCTGTCTCAAAGAAGGTGTATGATTGTTTATAATTTTCTAATGTTTCATTATTGTAATAAAATATTATTTCTAATATTTATCTTAAGACTTATAGTCATAGTATTATATATTGTTATTAATGACTTGTTATAGGCTAAGTACAGTAGACTCTCCCTTATCGGGCATTCTGTTAACTGGCGCTCGCAAAATAATATCAAATTTGTTAAACTAAAATTAACGTTCAATTATTAGATTAATTATTAGAGCCACATGTATTTATGAGAACATAATAAATCCGTAACTCACGAATCTTTTATGTATTTTTATTGTACATACATACATATGTACGTTGTATTTATAATGAAGGGAACGCTAATATAATATTTTATTACTTCACTAATATCCTATAAATAAATTATAATAAATACATAGTTGAAAATCAAACATTAAAAAAAAAAAGTTTCCTAGTGAAAAGAATCGTTGGATCGTTTTTTTCGTTAGTGAAATTGAATGTTTAAAATTTTATTTTACTCATGTGTGACGTTTTTGTTTACGTTGTTTACGGACGTTTTGTACGGCTGGTGCAGGATAGTGAACAGTATTTTTTTTTAAATCATCAAGTTATAAATTGATAAAACAATGGCTTCCAATGTTATCAACAATATACATACCTACGTGTTTTATTCCTTAGCTCACCTAAAAACACTTTTTTAATGCTTTAATTGATATATTTTTTTTTAAATCATCAAGTTATAAATTGATAAAACAATGGCTTCCAATGTTATCAACAATATACATACCTACGTGTTTTATTCCTTAGCTCACCTAAAAACACTTTTTTAATGCTTTAATTGATATATTTTTTTTTAAATCATCAAGTTATAAATTGATAAAACAATGGCTTCCAATGTTATCAACAATATACATACATACGTGTTTTATTCCTTAGCTCACCTAAAAACACTTTTTTAATTCTTTAATTGATATATTTTTTTTTAAATCATCAAGTTATAAATTGATAAAACAATGGCTTCCAATGTTATCAACAATATACATACCTACGTGTTTTATTCCTTAGCTCACCTAAAAACACTTTTTTAATGCTTTAATTGATATATTTTTTTTTAAATCATCAAGTTATAAATTGATAAAACAATGGCTTCCAATGTTATCAACAATATACATACATACGTGTTTTATTCCTTAGCTCACCTAAAAACACTTTTTTAATGCTTTAATTGATATATTTTTTTTTTAAATCATCAAGTTATAAATTGATAAAACAATGGCTTCCAATGTTATCAACAATATACATACCTACGTGTTTTATTCCTTAGCTCACCTAAAAACACTTTTTTAATGCTTTAATTGATATATTTTTTTTTAAATCATCAAGTTATAAATTCATAAAACAATGGCTTCCAATGTTATCAACAATATACATACCTACGTGTTTTATTCCTTAGCTCACCTAAAAACACTTTTTTAATGCTTTAATTGATATATTTTTTTTTAAATCATCAAGTTATAAATTCATAAAACAATGGCTTCCAATGTTATCAACAATATACATACCTACGTGTTTTATTCCTTAGCTCACCTAAAAACACTTTTTTAATGCTTTAATTGATATATTTTTTCTCATTAATAGATGATTTCCGATAACATATGTTTATACATATTCATCACATCTCCCTTTCAAAACTACAGAGAACAAGTATTATGAAAATACAACAACAAAATATAACATGAAACAAACAGCAAGTTCTCATGGCTGGTATCTGTCCGGTCTGCGGAGGGTGGCCCTATCTCGGAGGCAGTACCCTGAAGCAGGCTGACTCCCAGCTCCCTCTCTGGCAGGATCATCGTCTCCTCTTCACTGTCCCAAGCCAGCTCTCCCAGCCTCCTTCCCCGTTCCACTGGTCCAACGAACGGTTTCAAAAATCGCTGGTTTCTTTCCACAATTCTTCCATTTTCTAATTTAATTCTGAAAGAATTCGGTCTTGCCATTCTCTCTATGATAGTGCACATGTCCCAAGTGGGTCCTCTTTGCACCAACGCTAGGTCACCTTCATTTAGATTCGCTTTGTAGTGCCGAGTCCCACCTCTATCATAATACACTTTCTGTCTCATCTGTCTTTTTCCTAACTCTTCCGATACCGCCTTCCATTTTGAGGGTTCATAGTTATTCACCTGAGTCGAGGTCATCGGCAGTATTCCTCTTACTTTTCTTCTAAACAATATCTCGCTTGGTGGATCCAGTTCACCTTGTGGAGTATTGTGAAATTCAAGCAAACAGAGAAACGGGTCTAAATTGTCCATCTTCGCTTTTTTGAACATTTTTTTTATAGTGTGGACAGATCTCTCTGCGAGTCCGTTAGACTGAGGATACTCCGGACTGCTAGTTTTATGAACAAAATTCCATTCTCTGGAAAAATGCTTGAAGTCAGCAGAACTAAACTGAGGTCCGTTGTCAGACTACTCTCGGTATTCCATGGCGGGAAAAAATTGATTTCATATATCGAATAACCGTCAGGCTTAAAGTATTTTCCAATTTACAAACTTCAATAAATTTGGAAAAATAGTCCACAGTTAATAAATATGAATTTCCTGAAAAAGAAAATAAATCTGTAGCAACCTTTTCCCAAGGGCTAGTTGGTAGCTCATGCGGCAACATAGGTTCTTTGCAGCTAGAATTCTGATATCGAGCGCAGACGTAGCAGTTTCGAACGTAATTTTCTATTTCGTTATTCATTCCTGGCCAAAACATCACCTCTCGAGCTCGCTGCTTACATCTCTCAATCCCTTGATGACCATAGTGAATTTTCCTTAACAGGCATGTCCTCAGATCCTTGGGTATTATTATCTGGTTAGATTTAATGTACAAACCCTCTCTGCTCACTGTTATGTCGTCCTTAAAAGTATAATATGGTCGTATTAAAGGACCCAACTTATTTCTGTTTTCTGGCCACCCGTTAGCGATGCAATTCTTTAAACCGACAATTTCTTTATCTTCCTGACTTTTAGTAACAATTCAATCTATTAAACTATCCTCGAAGGGAAGTGTCTTGGTAACCAAAAAAACCTGAGCTTCTAAATCTTGCTCGATAGAGCCGGCCTGATCTGGTCCACTGAGGGGTGCCCGAGACAGCGCGTCAGCCAAGTAGAGCTCTTTTCCTGGCACATAGACCAGCTCAAAATCAAAATTTAATAATTTTAACATCATCCTTTGAATCCTCGGGGAAGTAGCACCGAATGGTTTTGTAACTATACTGACCAGGGGTTTATGATCTGTTTCCACAATAAATTTTCGGCCATAAACGTATTGACAAAATTTCTGACAACCATAAACAACAGCTAGAAGCTCCTTCTATATTTGGGCATATCGACACTCGGCATCAGACAGTGAGCGAGATGCGAATTCTATAGGTCTAGAATCCTGCAGAATGGCTGCCCCCAGCCCATTTTTTGTTTTACAGGTCTAGAAGTATCAAAATATTTTAACTTAGGAATTTTACAAAGTGAATCTCTAATGCGGTTGAAAGCCTGTGTCTGGTCCTCAGTCCATACCCATTCCGAATCCTTCTCTAGCTGAGACCGAAGTGAGCTGGTTATTTCTGAAAGGTTCTGTAGGAACCGTCCAAGGTACGTCACCATTCCTAAAAACCGCTGAAGCTCCTTCATATTGTTAGGTCTTGGCATGCTTTCAACAGCTCTGATTTTATCTTCCGCAGGCAGATACCCCTCTGGCGTGAATGTATGACCAAGGTACTTAATTTCTTGCGTACCAATGATCGTTTTTTCCAAGTTAAATTTAACATTTCTTTCCATGGCTCTCTCCAAGACTCTAATTAGCCTAGAGTTATGTTCTTCAATGGTTCTACCCCAAACCAATAAGTCGTCAATATAGTGCATGACGCCTTCGAGGCCCTCAAAATTTTCCCCAAACTTCTTATGAAAAACTTCAGGAGCCGTACGAAGTCCAAAAGGCAACTGTAAAAATCTATATCTTCCCCATGGAGAATTAAACGTACATAAGTTAGAGCTTTCTTCGTCTAGTTGAATTTGCCAAAATCCATTAGCTGCATCAAGTACACTAAAATATTTTGCACTTTTTATTCGGTGTGCAAAATCATTCAAAGTGGGGAGAGGAAAATGCTCCCGCTTGATAGCTTTATTCAATTCTCTAGAATCTGTACAGAGCCGAAGTCCACCATTCTTCTTCGAGGCGATCACTAGCGAACTTACCCAATCAGTAGGATAATAAACCTTGTCTATTACCCTCAGCTTCTCTAACCTATCCAATTCATCTTTAACTTTACTTAAAAGCGAGAAAGGTATCCTTCGATTTGGCTGCACCACTGGGTTAATATTCCGATCTATTACGATTCGATAATTTCCAGCAATTTTTCCTAAGCCGTCAAAACAGGTTTTAAAACTTTCAAATATATAATCCTTGTTCAGTTTTACCTCGTTTAATCTTTTGATAAGCTCAAAATCTTGGCAAGCTTGTAAACCTAATATAGGTGAAGTTGTTAAATTAACAATGTGAAATTCCACATTTTTTACTTTATCGTATCCTCTTAGTTTGAGCCGACATTTGCCGAGTACAGGTATAACATCACCTGTGTATGTAGTAAGTCTAGAGTTGGTTCTCTCCAGTCCTGAATCAGACCCGATACATCGATATATCGAATAAGGTAAAAGGTTAACTTCTGCTCCTGTGTCCAACTTAAAAGTTACCTTTTTCTTATATTCTAATAGAAAGTTTGCATTCCATTCATTACCTCTTCTCTACTTTTATTCATAATGGTGTTGATCAAAAAGCTATTGTTATCTTGTTGAATTTCAAAATTATTCTTTGAATTAACATCATCTGTTACAACTTCACGGCAATTTTTAATAAATCTACAAACCTGTGCAAAATGGTTCAACTTTCTGCACTTGAAGCATGTCTTCCCTTTGGCTGGACAAGCATCTATTTTATGATACGACCCACATCGTGAACAAGACATTTTGTTTTCGCTATCTTTATTCATGTTAAACCTATTCATGACCACCTTCTGAACTACTTTTTCTGATTCCTCACTCATTTCATTTCCTGCAGTCTCGCCATGGTTACCTCTGCTGACCTAATAATTTCGACAGCTGTTGGCAAATCTAAATTTTTTGTTCTCAGTAGGCGACCTTTTATGTCCGAATTTAAAATGCCATTAACCAGCTGATCTCTAACTAATGAATTTAACAGGTGATTACAATTACAGGTTAGGTTTAGGTTTTATGACTCATGCCCGGGCTTTAACTACGAGGTCATATCGCCTACTACCAGAGCGCTCTATCGTCACTCTGGTGGACATGAGCCCGACTCTACTGTGGGAGTCCTAAATTTTGCTTACCCTGAATTATTATTCACCTAGGGCAGGGGTCTTTAACGAGTACCTGACATCGTACAGGCTCGGGACCATCGCTTAACGTCCCATCCGAAGGACGGCGTGCTTAAGTTTATTTTACCTCCCAGATAAAATAAACTAAGGGCCTCGGTCGGGCTACGAACCCACAACCTTGAGCTCAGAAGTCAAGCACGCATACCACTGAGCTACCGGCGCCCTCTACAATTACATTTTTCACACTGAAAATTACATGTCCGACTTAATAATTTAATATCTTTTAAAAAATTTTCAAATGACTCACCTTCCAGCTGCCTTCTATTAAAAAATTTATATCGCTCAAATGAGTCATTTTTTTGTGGAATATAATAGTCATCAAAACATTTCAAAATGTCACTAAGCGTGACTTTATTTTCGTTCACTTGAAAACTTTCATAGATATCAATGGCGTCAGTACCCACGAGGTGCAGTAGAATTGCCCGTTTCCTTTTGTCTTCAAATTTCTCATCCGCTCCAATCGCCTCCAAATATCTCAAAAATGTTTTCTTCCAATGAGTCCACTGAATCCCATTTCCACTAAATTCTTCAGGTGGCTTTATAATGCTATCCATGTTCACAATTTTCAGAATAAAACAAAAATAATTTAACTTTTCTTTAAGCTAACTCAAAAATTCAAAATAAACATAAATAATTTTTTTTTTTTTTTAACTAATTAGCCTAGACTGCGCCATGTAACGATACGTACAGGTAGACAGTCAATCTAGAACTGATTTATTCTAATATAACATATGTTTGTACATATTCATCACATTTGTTAGAGTATAAGCAGTAGCGGTTTTAGGTGCGGCAAACCTGGGCCACCGCCCAGGGCCTCGCGCTTGTAAATTAAAAAAATTATACATTGATCAATTTATTAATGTGCATTTATTAGTGTTTGCATGGACGTTTGAATGCCTCTTAGTTCCATTTGAAACGCGTACTACTGATTTCGACACTGTCATCGACACATTTGCAAAACAAAAAGCTCGCAAGGTTAACTTACATGTCTAAATTGAAATGTATTTGATCAAACTAATTATCACATGCCACGAATGTAAAAATATTCCTTCTGATAATATCCTTAAAAACACGAGATATTGAATAAAACAATTCTGATCGTCCGCAGTAATCAGTATATTATTCTGAAAATGATAAAAAAAAACCCCATTCAATGGAGTATCGATTGAAAAATACCATAACAATACTATTAAATGATGATGATTATTCGAAGAATTCGCAGTATTACTACAAACTTTCTTCCCAAATGTTACTTGTGGTGAAACCTTGAGCTGAAATTTAATTTTAACCGCGAAGGCCTCGCGAAAAGTCCACGGCCCAGGGCCTCGCCTTGGCTAACGCCGGCACTGAGTAGAAGATGTACAATTTTCAATTCAAGAGTAGACTACAAATAGATTTATTTTCAATTTTACTTACATTTGTACAATAGTAGTAATCTAGAATTAAGATACACTTTCCAGTATATAAATGTTCAGCTTTGATGACAAGAGAGGTTAGGTTAGGTTTTATGACTCATGCCCGGGCTTTAACTACGAGGTCATATCGCCTACTACCAGAGCGCTCTTTCCCCGACTCAACTGGTCTACCTAAATTTGGCCTACCGTAAATTTTTTATTCACCTAGGGCGGGGGGTCTTTAACGAATACCTGACATCATACAGGCTCGGGACCATCGCTTAACGTCCCGTCCGAAGGACGGCATGCTTAAGTTTATTTTACCTCCCAGATAAAGGACCTCGGTTGGGTTTCGAACCCATGATCTTGAGCTCAGAAGACAAGCACGCATACCACTGAGCTACCGGCGCCCTCTGAGATGAGGGATACATATGAGTGGTCAAGGTTTCGCCATTAAGACTATTGAATGGTTAGGATAATAGGAAATGTGTTTCAACAAGAGCAGTTCGTAAAGGGAGTTCTATAAAGTAATAAATCTGCGTGGAGGATAAGAAACAGTGTATTTTGCAGGTCCGCCATAGGATTTCTTGTGAATCGGAAATAAGTTTTACATTTTCATGCTTATGTTTCTTAGAATTTATGCTATCATGTATCATAGGTTAGGTTAGGTTAGGTTTTATGACTCATGCCCGGGCTTTAACTACGAGGTCATATCGCCTACTACCAGAGCGCTCTTTCGTCACTCTGGTGGACATGAGCCCGACTCTACTGTGGGAGTCCTAAATTTTGCCTACTCTAAATTTTTATTCACCTAGGGCAGGGGTCTTTAACGAGTACCTGACATCGTACAGGCTCGGGACCATCGCTTAACGTCCCATCCGAAGGACGGCGTGCTTAAGTTTATTTTACCTCCCAGATAAAATAAACTAAGGGCCTCGGTCGGGCTACGAACCCACGATCTTGAGCTCAGAAGTCAAGCACGCATACCACTGAGCTACCGGCCCCCTCAATCATGTATCATATTGAGTTTATAGAATTCTAAGGAAGTGTTTATAAGGGGTTTTGAATTAAGCCTGTTCCCTTTGGTCGATTAGGCTGAAGATCGATAGATTCTGTCCTTACAGGACTCTGGATACACATATAAAATTCCTTGTCGATATATAAATTCGTGTTCGTAGGCACACATCTACATACAGACATATTTTTTTTTTTTTTTTTTTGATATTTGGAATATGGAGAAAATACTAAATCTCGTCAGGAGGGTAACGAATAATTTTCCGCGCAATCGACCAATGGGTTGGGAAAGGCCTCAACACAAAAACCCTGATAACTGCAGAGGCATTGAAAGTATCCTAACAGAATTAATTATAAAAAATCATAAGAACTTATATAAGTTAAATATAAATTTGTAGCACACATTTTTAGGAGGAAGAGCGAAAAACTAATGGGAAAGTATATTAACTATGATTAATTTCTTGAACGAATTTTTACTTTTCTTTAGTTCAGTAAATAGATAGTACCACTGGCCTGCTCCTGAATCTTCGTCTTCCCTCTGCTCGATTAGGCAGAAGATCGATAGGTTTTGGCCTTAGAGGACTCTGGATACACAAATCGAATTTCTTGTATATATATATTGTACCCGCTCTTACTACAATTAATATGATATAACTATTCTGTCTAATAATCTGATAAAATTCAATAAAAAAATCATATTTAAGAGGCGTTACATTTTATTTAATTTTTTTTTTTTTTTTTTTTAAATTCTTTTATAAAAAACCTTTTTCAAAAGGGTTAGTGACAAAAAATTTCTTGTAAAATTTTTACAACATTTAGAAAACCTTGAGCGACGTCTTCATTTTTCATTTTTTTTCGTTGATGTGGTGATGATAAAATACTGGTAACAGATGCGATGGGTTGCAGGTATCATAGCCACATCCTCTTCTATCTTCTGCGACTGGTGCATGTGGTTAAAACTTTTTTATTTATTTTTTTTTTTTAATTGTGTCGTCGTCCTCTTCTGACGTTCAGACATTCCGGAGAACCACCCCCCGGTATCTTCTATCTTCAAATACTTCTGTTACTAACTCACATTATTTCTTGTTATACTTTTCACTAACTCACATTTTCACCGAACCACCTCTGAACAGATCTCACACAAGACACCGTCCTCCTCGTGGGAACGAGTAAAGATATCCATTTTGCACTCACTCTCATTACTGATTGGCTAAAATTTGCACAGCCATAAAAAACAACACAGATGTTCTTTTTCCTATTATTTTTACCTTAGCTTATTTATTTATTTTTTTTTACTTATATACTTATTTCTAAAATTATTATGCTTCACAATTACATTTCTACATAAATTCTAACAATAATCGAACAACATGATATAATTTTTCCAACAGGACTCGATCATTGTACATAATCGATGTGTGATAGCCTCGTATAACCTACCATTCGCTGGATGCAAAGTCAACACATTCCATTCACCCATTATAACTTTCATTTCTTAATGTACTGGTCAATGTGGACCATTACAATATATATGCCTTACACTGGCTTAGATTATGAACTGGAATCTCAATTTCCTCGCCACATTTCCAATGCACTGACAATCGAGTAAAACGCGGTCCTTGAAACGTGAAAATATGTTGCAAGCTCGATTTCGAATTTTCGGATGATTTCAATACTTTCTTTTACTATTAGAAAGTAATAAATAGTTGGATAGTTGTTTTATAGTATGCACAATATACTGATGGTACTTACAGTTGTCAGAGCTGGACGATGGTCAGCCATACGGCAGCAATGAAGAGAAATCTGTAGAACGATGCCTTCATTTTGGAGTCTCAGGTAAGAAAGGAGATTTTTGTGCGAATATATCTGACGAGGATCTTTAGGTCGTCAGATTTCTGGCCTGAGAGACGAATCATACAACACGACGTAGTTGTTTGATATTTACGTCATACCTACTACTTATGCAGATTACGTGGTCCTAAATATCTATTTACTGGACTAAATAATAGGAAAACCTTATAAAAAATGAATCATAGGCAAGCTGAACATTCAGCTATTTATTGTTCAGCTGAACATTGTTAACTTCCTAGCATATAGGGAAGTTATTGTAATGGGTCCTAAAATAGAATTCAAAATTTTCATAATATTTTTATGTTTCAAGGTCATTACAGTATTTTTACACTATTTTTGTAAATAAGTATGTGTGTGTGTACGTACGTATGTGCGTGGTCAATTTTTCCTGCACAATATCTCGTGAATGAAAAATGATATCGACCGCTTTGGTGCCAATCGAAGCGTATCAACGTAAATATGATCTGAAAAAACTTTTATCAAACTCGGTCCAGCCGTTTTTTTTTTTGTTTTTTTTTTTGTTTAAACAAAAAGACTGCTAAAAATTGGATTTTAGGAATTATTGAAAACGATTCATCCGATCCAATTTGTTCTGGTGGGAATGTAGCATCTTTTAGAGTAGGGGTCTCCAACCTTTCATGCCCAAGGGCCACATCAATAAATTCACAAAGATTGGCGGGCCACACGTCTGTCAAAAAAATAGTGTAGTCAGAAAATTTGTATAAAAAAGGAAGGTTTGTTTTACATTTTACAGGACTACAGTTGACTCTAAGCCTTAGCTAAGGAAAGAGATGGTGTGTGTTACATTGGTTTCAAAAAAGGAAAGAGATGGTGTGTGTTACATTGGTTTCAAAAAAGGAAAGAGATGGTGTGTGTTACATTGGTTTCAAAAAAGGAAAGAGATGGTGTGTGTTACATTGGTTTCAAAAAAGGAAAGAGATGGTGTGTGTTACATTGGTTTCAAAAAAGGAAAGGAGATGGTGTGTGTTACATTGGTTTCAAAAAAGGAAAGAGATGGTGTGTGTTACATTGGTTTCAAAAAAAGAAAGAGATGGTGTGTGTTACATTGGTTTCAAAAAAGGAAAGAGATGGTGTGTGTTACATTGGTTTCAAAAAAGGAAAGAGATGGTGTGTGTTACATTGGTTTCAAAAAAGTTAAATGAATGTCGAATTAAAATACTTTGTAGTTTTTTTTTATTATGAAAATAATGAAGGTGATTGTACAGAAAGATGTTACAAAATACATTAACAATAAAAAAAACTTACATTATTGGCGGGAGATGGTAGTTACTATAGTCGTCTCAATGTGAATGTGATTTTTCTTGAAATTGCCTCAAAGTCAAATGGGCCACTAAAATGCCGACGGGCCATTAAAACTCCTTCAGCAGGCCACTCGTGGTCCGCGGGCCGCAGGTTGAAGACGCCTACTTTAGAGCCAGATTGCAAAATAGGCTATATGGCGTCTGGAAATTTTGAACAGGAGGGGGGTTATGAGAACAGTTTAAGCCAAAAAATTGTTCTAGCTCATTAACGGAAATTTCACATGTATTATTCTTAATAGCCAATTGAAAAATAGGGTGCGTGAGGTCTCAAAATTCTTAAGGAGAGGGGGGGTTGTGGGGGGGCCCTATGCATAAATATAGTGCTAACACATTGACGGATAATCGGATCGTGATGACATTTTACATGTAGTATTCTTAAGAGCCAATTGAAAAAAAGTGTGATGTCTCAAATTCCTAACGGGAGGAGGGATTGTGACTGAGACCTCATTAACGGATTATCTGATTGTCATGAAATGTTACATGTAGTAATTTTGAAAATAAAATTTAAAAAAATAGGCTACGTGACCAATGCGCATTTGCATATCAATAAAAAATCTATGTATAGATTAAATTCAATTTAATGAATAAATAATTCTGTACTGAATAAAATGCCTACTTTGTGATATTATTATTAATGATATTGATATCATGTTGGGAAGTTCGCCCTGTGGATCTCAAGGGCCGCACTAGTTACAAATGCCATCTTTGTAGAGTCATTATACACGGCCCAATAATTTCCTCTGATTTAGGGTGCAAAGAGGCGAAACTCGTCCGAGAACCTGCTTGTTTTTATTTTTGTATTAATATCCCTACTATACGAAGTTATGATATCGATCAGAAATTCAACGAAAAATAAGTCTCTGTGCATATGCAACGATTAAGTCATTTACCTAAGCGGTATCTGACTTGTCAATTTCACATTTAAGTTCATAGCTACTATCGTTTTTTTCATTAGGACTGTTCTAAAAGAATACAGGGGCCTATTGGATCTTTAAAATACTTAAGATTTTTTATTATATGAAAATATATAACCGGTTTCAGTCGATGGTTAAACTACTGTGTAATGTTTAAAATAAAAGAAGATCTACACGTATTAAAACCCTTCGCGCCTAGAGACAGTAGTTATAGTTTTCTAAAACCCTTCGCGCCTAGAGACAGTAGTTATAGTTTTCTAAAATATCAAGTAAATAAACTTAACGTCATTTAGTTTTTTTTTTTTTTTTTTTTTCTTTAATAACAAACAAATAAATTTAGTTGTCTGAAAAAAAAATTGTGTGGGCTGAAATAAATATATTTTTACATTTTAAAATATTTTATTAAATTTTCCCAATAAGATAAATATTCAAAGTACAAATACCATTTGAAAAATATAGTTAATGTGAGGGTGTCACCACTGGGTGATTTCTCCCCTCTTGACATTTTGACATTGCCATTATCTCTGTATTAGCATATTTGCTTGTTGTATATATTTTTATACAGTTGTAAATATCTCTTTGTAATAAAAAAATAAATAAATATGTATTACAAGCATAAATTCCTAAGCAATACATATACATATATGTCCACAAATGATAATACATTATATATACAGTGGCTCACAAAAGTCATCATACACCTCCCATATTGAAAGAAATTATCTCAATATCTCTGAATAAGCCGTGAAGAACAGAAAGTACTTCAAGAACTGTAAAGAGCATCTATTACTGCCTTCAAAGAGCAAATTGAATGATATTTATAAAAAAGGAATAGCGCTTAAAAAAATTATTAACAAAAAAAATCAGTTACAGTACCTCACAAAAGTCTTCATACACCTTCAAATCATCTTCGTTTTTCGTTATTTAATATTTCGTAGGCCCACCCTTTTTCTGTAAAACATTTGTAAGACGTTTCGGGACTGAGGAAACTAATTTCTTACAAAGTGATTCCGGTGTTTTGGACCACTCACACAATATTTTGTCTTTCAATTCACCAATGTTTCTTATCTTGTTGTTTCTCAATCTTCGATTGACTAATTCCCACAAATTTTCTATTGGATTGAGATCTGGTGACTGAGGAGGAGTGTCTATCACTTTGGGGCAATTGTACAGAAGCCATTCCCTCACTTTAAAAGCCTTGTGCTTCGGATCATTGTCCTGGTAAAATTTGAAACTGTTTGAAATTCCCATTTTTGCTGCACTCTGTTTTAAATTGTTGCGTAAAATGTCTACATAAACCCATTGATTCATTATGCCATCAATGATATGGAGATTTCCTACTCCATGTGATGACATACACCCCCATACCATTATAGAACCACCGCCCTGCTTCACAGTGGCACGGAGATTCTTCTCGTCTAATTCGGTGTTTGGCTTTCTCCATATAACACTGCCTTGGTTTGAATCGAATAATGAAAATTTACTTTCATCAGCAAATATAACATGATCCCAGTAGTTATTATCTTTTTCACAAAACGTTTTGGCAAAATTAAGTGTTTTTTTCCGGTTCACATGACTGATGAATGGCTTCTTCCTACTTACTCGACCATGATACTCTTTATTTCTCAATGTTCGTCGAACAGTTTCAGCACTTACGTCCACGTTCAACTCATCCTTCAGCTCTGCAGCAATTGTAGGGGCACTTAATCGTGGATTAATCAGAATTTTCCGAGTTAAGACTCTTTCTACACGATTAGAAAGTAATTTAGGCCGACCACTTCTAGGTTTATCACAGAGAAGCCCTGAGTTTTTAAACTTTTGAATGATAGATTGCACACTGGGAAAAGGAACATTCACTTTATCACTTATTACACGGTAACTGTCTCCATTTTGCCAATGATTAATAATCAACTCTCTAATTGCTAGAGGAATACATTTTCTCGTTGGTGCCATCGCTTTCAGTAAAAGCTAAACTGTTACTGGGGTTGTCCTTTAAGCGCCTGGAGTTAGTTATCTTGAATAGAATTATTGATAATAGTATTAATGAAGAAAAGAGTATTAGCAGATAGTAAACATCAGCAAAACAATAATTAGTAGTGAACTGTATGAAGACTTTTGTGGGGTACTAAAAAAGATTTTTTTTTCAAATAACTTTTTTTGTGCTATTTCTGTTTTGTGTAGAACATTCATTTTGCTCTTTTAAAAGAGTGATAGATGCTCTTTACGTTTTTTCAAACTTTGTTCGTTTTCTACATTTTAGCCGGAAATAATGAAAACAATTATTCCAATAATGGAGGTGTATGATAACTTTTGTGAGCCACTGTACATATAAGTATATGTATATATTTATTTATTTTTATAAATATACTGACGTATAAAAATGGAGGGTCTCAGTTAATTATAAAAATTGTTATTCTCTGATGTAATAAGAAGAATGTATCAAAATAGTATAATAAATAAATATAGTAAAAATAAATATTAATAAAAATATTGTTGATTCCTCTAGTGTGGGTTAGTCGTGGGATGTCTTGAACATTGGCAACTTGAACATTCATTCTAGAAAATAATAATAAAGATGAAATGAGAGAGGAATGTTTCTTACAACTTTTTATAGGACCATTTTCGGATAAGTTAAGGAAACGTCTAAAAATATGTGTTTTAAAAAGACATTTCAGGACGCTTTTCGGCATATATCTCGAATACGGAAGGTCCTATGAAAATATGTATTTTATATAAATGTGTTACATCGTTCTTTCTACAACATTTACTACAGAAGATTTTTGATTTGATCATTTATTTTACATACTTTAAATATTTATGCACAGGTACTTAAAAAAAAAAAATATATATATATTATTGAAATGTCCCTAATAAATGGTATTCTTTCCTATTTCGGCTTCAGGTGAAATGTCGCCTCACAGCTGTTGACGGCTACATAACGTAAGTGCATACATAAAACTTCAACTTACCATATTAGTGGTCATTCTTCCTATTGGCGTCTAGGCTCACGTTCAGGATCACCCTCAGGTCTTACTATCATCGAACGACTGTTCTGCAAAACATACGGGCATTACGGAGATTGACTTCTTTGGCTTCTAAATCCTCATACAAAATTTTGTATCGATACACTAATAACATCGACGGTTATTTGTGTTTTTCAGTAGACGCCTTCATTCCATTTCGCCGATTATGGGGACATTTGATAGGTTTTTTTTTTTTTTTTTTATAGGTGCCCCTGACCCCCTGAGGGGGGTCGGTCACATCACCCTATATCTTCCTATGTTTATATTTATATGTATCAATATTATATATACAATATTTACGGACGGTCGTGGACCGGCTTGATGACTACGGTCCATGGTCGTCTTTGGTAGTTTTCGGCGCTTCACACCGAGTGAGCTCGGGATTTTGTCAAGGGTTCTTTTCTGCCTGCTTCCCTAAGCCGGGGGCTGCCGCCGCAGCGCCTGTCGGCGGTCGGCGTGGCCCCCGGTACCGGGTTAGAAGGCTTTCTTGATTCTCCGCCAGGAGGAGACGAACCGACCAAAAGCCAGGTAACCAGCCTCCGTCATAAGTCCCGGCAGGTCCAGTCCCAGGTACGAACCTGTCCGGCGGATCAGCGCCGCCCTGGGCCCGTCGTATAGCAGGCATTCGAGGACCACGTGTTCCGCAGTCTCGACGCCGCCACACGAGCAGGCAGGGCTGTTCTTCCTCTTAAAGAAGAAGAGCTTGGCGCTGAAGTCGCCGTGACCTGTTAGCACCTGCGACATCCAATGGTCTGGTTGTATCCATGGGGAGTCAAGTCGCGTCTGGACGTTCGGGAAATAGGCGAAGGTTGTTCGACCATCTGTCAATCGCGCCCAACGCTGTTGCTATTTTTCCACGATCCATTCCTGGACAATGCCCCTCAGGCGCTCTGGTCTCGCCTGTCCTTGCATCTCCTCCTCCAGGGCTTGACGCAAGGCCATGTCCGTGTCTGCTTCCAGTGGTAAGCCGCGTCTGCAGAAGTACGAGGCGACGGCACCGTCCAAGACTAGGTCTATGGGTGGAGCCCCCGCCAGCACCTGCAGCGCAGCCGTGGAAACTGTACGGTAGGCCTTGGTCACCCTGAGGAGGGCTGCTCTTTGAGCTTGTAGTATCAACGTACGCTGCCGTTTGGTGGGGCGATTCCACCATCCGGCAGCGGCGTACCTTGCCACAGCCTCGAAAACTCCGGTGTAAATAGTTTTACACGCAGAGTAGCCGAGGCCCTATGTCGCTCAGGCTAGGGAGCTCAGAGCGCTAAAGATGGCTGTTGTCCTAACCTTGATGGCAACAGTGTGGGGCGTGACGTTGAATCCTGGCCCGATCCCCACACCTAGGTACGTGATCACTGCCGGAAATTCAACGCGTCGGCCGTGTACTGCAAGAACCAGGGGGTGGCGGGCGTCAGTTTTTCCTCTCATCAGCATGGCTGCTGTCTTGCTGGAAGAGAGGGTCAACTTGTTCAGTCGGCACCAAGTATCCGTAGAGTCGATCGCGGCTTGGGCTCGGGTGGTTAGAGTGGCGCGACTGTCAGCGTGCACCGTGACCACTAGGTCGTCAACATAGGCTATTGCCCTGTGTCCACGAGTCTCGAGGTCACGAAGCAGTCCGTCAAAGAGTATGTTCCAGAGCGTTGGTCCGAGGACCGAGCCCTGGGGACACCCTCTAGTGACGTTCACTGTAGTGCTGGTGAATTGCTGCCTCACCGTCGCAGAGCGCTCGCTGAGGAAGCTGGAGATGAGCCCGAATAGGTTCCTAGGTATTCCCACAGACCGTAGTCGCAAAAGGACGGCAGGCCACCAGGCGCAGTCGAAGGCCGCGGCTATGTCGAAGAAAATGCAGAGAGAGTATTTCCTTCTGCCCTCTCCGACATCCGCCCTCAGCATCCTCAACGCATCCTCGGTAGATCTGCCTCTCATTCATCCGAATTGTCTATGCGACACGAAGGCCTGTACCCGGGCCCGAGTACCGGAGAAGATCAGAGTCTCCAGCACCTTACCAGAGACTGGGAGTAGGCTGATCGGTCTATAGCTGCCCGCCAAGGAGAGGTCCCTGTCCCCAGGCTTGACAAATGTGCACACAAGTGCCTGTTTCCAAGTACTCGGGAAGTGGCCGGTTCTTAGGCAGGAGTTTACCAAATGAAGAAGATCCGCCTTTATGGCCGGGAATGCTTCTTGATCATGGCGGCGTCTATGAGATCCATCCCAGGGGCGCCGCCATTCCTCTGCTTCCCAACCGCCAGACTTAGATCTAATTCATCCCAGTCCGGAGCGTCCTCCGTATCCGGCAGGGCACGGGCAGACTCTCTTATAATTACCTGGGCGGGGGAATCCTCCATCGGGTCGTCTGCCGGAAAGGCCACCCCAGGTACATCCTTCCTGCCTCCTCCAGGGACAAGGCGTAAACGTCCCCGTCCCTGATGGAGGCCACCGGGACGACCGGCCTAAGCCTCCCGGTGGCGACCCGGTAAGGGATCCCCCACGGGTTTTTAACACTTTCCTCCTCTATAAAATTGCTCCAGCTTACCTTCTTCGCGGTGGCGATGCTTCGGCTGTAGGCATTATTCAGTTGTCGGTACTCTTCCCGCCTTATCACCTTCAGAAGTAGGTTCCCGCACCTTTGGTACCTACGCCTGGCGCGGTATACAACCCTCTTAGCGAGGATAAGCTCCTCACTCCACCAGGGAACCTTTTTAATCCTGTTGACCTTCCTGGGGATGGTTTCGTTGGCAGCTCGGAGTAATATACTACCGAGCCGCTCAACTCCCTTCTCAATCTGGTCGACAGGGTCAAAGCTCCCGAGGCCTTCCCAATCCTCGTCACAGGAGTAGGTAGCAACGGCGGTCACAAAGGCGTCTGAAATGGCCTTGCGTGTAGCAAAGCGCGGGTCTCTAGGCCTGACCGCTGGAAGACCCGGGTCAAAGAGCTGAACAATGGTCGCAATGGTCGCTAGATGTGACTTCTCTGACACGCCATCCCCCCACGGCCTGGCGTAGTCCGCCGGACACAAGTGTGACATCTATATGGGATTCTCCCATTGCACCACGAAATGTGGGCGGGGAGTCCGGGTCGTTGACAATGCGAAGATCATGGCGGGCTATCACATCCAATAGTTTGCTTCCCCTGCGATCGGTTCGAGCCGATCCACAGGCGACTGACCAGGAGTTAACATCCGCCAAGATGATCACATTGCCTCCCTCGAGTTCATCAAGGGGGACTTAAACTCGAGGCCGCCAGCAGATCGATGAGGTGTTGAACTCCGTCATTGATCTTCCGCTGGCTGGCCTTGCTCATCTTTGAGGCCAGGGCCGTCGCGGCGAACATGCGTTGGACTGCTGCCGACTCTCCGCTGGGGTAGCCATCAAGCGGGTTAGTCTCCTCGGCGCTACCGGCTTGATGTGGCTCGGACTTCTTCTTCGGGGCGGGGGGAGTTTGTGCAGGCAGAGTAGAGCGGCGGGGTAGAGGAGCGAGTCCGCGGTAGGGGATGGGAGCGGGTGGAATTGTCCTTGTAAGTTTGGAGGAGCGCGAGAGGGGTGGGGGAGTGGCCGGGTGAGTGGGGGTAGAGGGGGGCACACTGGCTGGTTCCATCTGGGAGGAGGGGTGGGGAGCCCTTCCCCTTCACTGAGCACCCAACGGTTTTCAACTGCCACTCCGGCCCTCAGAATTCAAAAAATGAAAAATCTTCCACTCACCCTATGCGCCAACGGCTCGTTCAATTTCACTGAAATTTTAAATAAACGGTCACAGTACACCACTCTCACTACTTTACACTTTGTTTTCGAAGGTAAACACTCTAAATGGGCAAATGAGATCTATCTTAACGGAGCGGGTCTGGAGAGATGTTGACCCTTCGGCTGCCGGCGTGAGACTCCGGACATTTGATAGGTATCATTCTTATGGGTTTTGGATTTAAATTTGAAATTTCATCACGACACATTATATTGACAGTTATTGGGATGTTCGAATTGAGTCCCCTTTTGATCCTTCTTCCCTTCGGCCGATTCCTTCGATAATTATCAGGTGTCATCCTTATGGGGTTTTGAATTTACATATGAAATTTTCTGGGGGCTTCACCGCTGTACAGTTAGTGCTTAACCTGGTGTCCACTCTTGAAAGTCACATACTAGCTTTGGTTCCCAGCGTTTCTAAAAACGTACCAGCAGGGACACCACCGTTGCTCGGCACATATTACCTAGGTGACCCATGTTGCACGGTAAATACTACCTATGGACACCAGTACTGCTTAACTACTAACTCGATAGACCGCCATTGCAACACACATACTAGCTGTGTTGCCCAGATGACCTAAGCACTTACTAACTTGGACGTCTTAGCAACTCACATATTAACTGTACTGCCAAGCGTTTAGAAAGACGTACTAGCTGGAGCGTCTACCATGGCAGGCGTAATACTAGCCCTGGTGTCCAACGTTCCTCGGCCAATCCTAACTGTAGTCGCCAGCATTGTTCGGCATATATTTGCAGGTGTGTTGTCGTTTTATGGCAATAACTAGTTGGGTGACCACTGCTGAACAGCAAATACAAACTGCGGTGCCCAGGGTTCCTGAGGAGGGTCTAGCTTGAGTCCACTGATGCACCGCATATACAATCTGATGACCACCGTTGCTCGGCACATACAAGATGAAGTAACCGGTGGTGCTATGCACTTACTGCCTGGGGTATCTGCCGTTGCAAAGCACATACTAGCTTTGGTGCCCAGGGTTCCTAAGTATGTACTAGCTGGGTTGCGCACCGTTGTTCAGCACATACTAGGTGAGATCTGCTGTTGCAAAGCAAATACTAGCTGTGGTGCCCAGCGTTCCTAAGTATGTACTAGCTGGGTTGCCCACCGTTGTCTA
Source organism: Aradus depressus (assembly GCA_963662175.1). Taxonomy (NCBI): domain Eukaryota; kingdom Metazoa; phylum Arthropoda; class Insecta; order Hemiptera; family Aradidae; genus Aradus; species Aradus depressus. The sequence goes on along the minus strand of OY759224.1, from coordinate 29,362,236 downwards.
GGTGAGGTGCCCAGGATTCCTAAGTATGTGCTAGCTGGGTTGTCCAACGTTGTTTAGCACATACTAGGTGTGGTCTGCCTTTGCAAAACAAATACTGGCTGCGGTGCCCTGGTTTCCTAAGTAGGTATGTACTAGCTGAGTTTCCTACCGTTGTTCAGCACATACTAGTCTGCTGTTGCTTCGCAATTATTAACTACTACGATCACCGCTTCTCGGCTTTAAGTTTTTTATCATACCATAATAAAAATGATTGCCTTTTTCTTGAAAGACTTATGCCGATGCCATCATTGAAAATTGCAACGTCGCAAGAATTGTTTAGGAATCGCATGGAAGATAATATGGGAAACATTCAAGGTTCCCCGGGCAACACCGGGTAATACTGCTAGTATATATATATATATATATATATATATATGTATATGTATACATATGTCTGTCCCTGTGAAAAGATCCCTGTCCCTTCCTTACGACCGAGTTCACACCCCGCTATATGCTGATGGTACTTACCATGGTTACGATCCGGCCCTGCGAATAAATGAGAAACAAATATGAGCACTTCGTAACTGCACGGAACTTTCCAATAGTATTTATAGCTTAAATAAACAGTAGAATATTTATTACAAGTCATTAATTGGTCTGGTTACTATGGTAGAAATAGTAAATATATATATATAGGTTAGGTTAGGTTTTATGACTTTAACTTCGAGGTCATATCGCCTACTACCAGAGCGCTCTTTCGTCACTCTGGTGGACATGAGCCCGACTCTACTGTGGGAGTCCTAAATTTTTATTCATCTAGGGTAGGGGTCTTTAACGAGTACCTGACATCGTACAGGCTCGGGACCATCGCTTAACGTCCCATCCGAAGGACGGCGTGCTTAAGTTTATTTTACCTCCCAGATAAAATAAACTAAGGGCCTCGGTCGGGCTACGAACCCATAACCTTGAGCTCAGAAGTCAAGCACGCATACCACTGAGCTACCGGCGCCCTCTATATATATATATATATATATATATATATAAATATATATATATATTTGTGATGTACACAAAGTACACACATTATAAATATTAAAATACTCTAAAATTAATTATATTTTTTATTGAAGAGAATCGCCAAAATATTAATTTTTTTATGAAATCAGCTCAAATAATTAAATGTTTCATAAAAACAGCTGTTAGCCTATTGTTTAATTTTGCTTCTGAAAAACCTACATGTGAAATTCCATGACAAACCGATCACAGATAATCACAGGCTGCTCCCTGCCAAGGTTTCCCATCGTTAGTAATTTCAGTTTGGAAGGTACAAGGATGCCGTTTTTCACTGCTTTAGCGCTGAACTATACAAATAGTCGAAAACATAATATACATATATGTAAAGTGCCTCCCTCCACCGCCAAAGTGTAATGTTAACTGATAATTACACTTAAAAGAAACATTTTAAACAGGTTCATAACCCAACTTTAATCTCATTCTATTTTTATATATATAATTCCAGCTCCTATCTTACTCATATGTTCTTATTATTTCAACACCTTATTAACATCACCATATGTCACATTACAATATATATATATGAGTTATGAAAATACATTTATCATAGTCACCAGACCAATTAATGACTTGAAATAAATATTATACTGTTTATTTACTAAGCTATAGAAATATATAAACCACCTTCATAGCTATGGGCGCCGGTAGCTCAGTGGTATGCGTGCTTGCCTTCTGAGCTCAAGATCGTGGGTTCAAAACCCGACCGAGGCCCTTAGTTTATATTATCTGGAAGGTAAAATAAACTTAAGCACGCCGTCCTTCGGAAGGGACGTTAGGCGATGGTCCCGAGCCTGTACGATGTCAGGTACTCGTTAAAGACCCCTGCCCTAGGTGAATAAAAATTTAGGGTGTTTTAGTTGACAGTTTATTTTAATAAAAGAGCACCTGAGACAAGTTTGGTAAGTGGTTGCGCAGAAAATTCACCATTCCTAACAATTTCTGCAATTCCTTGACATTATGTGGAGCTTTCAACTCATTAATATCACGAACCCGATCCGGACCCGGCTTATGCCCGTTCATTAAACAAAAACCCCAAGAATTTAACCTCTTTAACGAAATATTGAACTTTGTCGGGGTTAAATCGAATATTATTTTTTCGGGCCACACCCATAACATCATTCACAATGTTTTGCAATTCCCCCTCCGATTCTGCAGCGCACAGAATATCATCAAATTAAACTGTGACACCATTCAAATGGCCAAAATACTTTTGGGTTAATTTTTGAAAGCATTCAGGCAACACTGATAAACCAAATGGAGCTCTAAGATATTTATAAACACCAAAAGGCGTACTGAATGAGCACAGATCACTCGAAGCCTCATCCAAAACCAACTGATGAAAACCCTGTTTCAAATCAAAGAGGCAAAAAAATTTTTTATTGGCAAGCTTGACAGAAATATCCTCAATTGTTGGGATTTCATAATAATCTCTAATCAGATATTTATTTAATTGCTGAGGGTCTATGCAAATTCGCAATGATGAGTTCTGTTTTTCAACTATGACAATATTATTGACCCATTCCCCTGGACTTGAGACCTTTGTAATGACCTTATTTTTCTCTAAGTCTATCAGAGCGTGCCTTAGTCTATCTTTAATTTTAAATGGTACTCGTCTAGCAGGGCTTGATTTTGGAATAGCACCCTCTTTTAATTTTAATGAACATAGATCTGGGAAGCAACCTAAACCCTTAAAGACATCATTATTTCGCTCTAAAAATGTTGAAAACCCCAAATTTCCGGTTTGGATGTTTTCTATTTTTTTAATTAAATTTAGATCCAAACATGTTTGGAGTCCCAGAATTGGGCAACCTACATTTTGCTCAACAACTACAAATTCGGTTGTACAACATTTAATAGTACCAATGGGTTTTATTTTGAACCCTCCAAATGACTCCAAAATTGTGCTCGTTTTTGAGAGAACAGGGTTGCTCATCCCCAACTCATATCTTAGCAGATGCAATGATAAAACATTGGTTTCAGCACCAGTATCTAATTTAAACAAGATTAATTTTCCGTTAATTTTTATATTTTCCAACCATTTGCAACTTTTGTTTTTATTTATTTGATATATATTAATGGAACCAATGGTAAAATCCTCAAATGCCTCATGAAAACACGCACAGTTTCAACTACTTTTTTACTGCCCCTAGCGCACGTTATGGCCCACTGCCCAATTTTCTGGCATTTATAACACTTCTGACCAAATGCGGGGCAACGATTCTTTGAGTGTTTCTGCCCACAACGCGTACAATCAATAAAAATACTATTATTTGCAGACGTATTAAGCGACTTCTTACTTAAACTAGGCTTATCTAAATAATTATTTACAGTCTGATTGCTTCGCGCCAGCTTGAAGACTTCTCGCTGGTGTTGCTCGCCCTGCCCCGTAATGATTCGCAAGTTGTCAGCAGCCATCTCCACAGACTTACAGAACGTAATAGTTTTACTCAGGGATGGATCTTCACGTAGCAGACGCTCACGGGTCGAAACAGAATGGATTCCCAAAACAATTTGTTCCTTGAGAAGTTTATCTTCTTGTCCCTCAAACTCACAGGAAGAAATGAGACACTTCAGTTCCGCAAAGAAATGCTCAAAGGGCTCGTCCGCACCTTGTCTTCTATTAAAGAACTTGAATACCTCCATTCGAGGACGGCCAATATGAAGTCCACAGTTTCTTTATCCCGGACAGCTGTAGTAATGGAGGTATAAATCTTCAAGGCCTCGGACCCCATTAAATTCTTGAGTCTGGCGACCTGAACTTCCCGGGGTTTATTGATAGTCTCTGTTGCCAACAAATAAATTTTTACTTCCTCTTTGAAAAGTCGAAAATTCTGGGCCACATTTCCGGTGGAAATGTTTAATACACACGGTTTATTAAACTCCATCGCTTTGAATTATTAATAATGCACAATACCTTTTATGACCGTGAACTTGTTTCACTTTACCGAACTGTACTTAAAATTTATTCGACTGCGCCATGTTTTAGTTGACAGTTTATTTTAATAAAAGGACAACGTTTCAGCGATAATCACATTTATTACTGGGGACATTACATATATAACATGTAGCAATATTAAACAAAAACAAGACAGAACCAACTGATATAAATATAAAAATTCCAAACATAGGGTAGGCAGAATTTAGGACTCCCACAGTAGAGTCGGGCTCATGTCCACCAGAGTGATGAAAGAGCGCTCTGGTAGTAGGCGATATTACCTCATAGTTAAAGCCCTATAGAAATATATATAAGTAAATAATTGATCGACTTCAAGTCAATAAATAGTAAATATATTTTCCTAATACATATACTTATTTTTCCAGTGTTTGTATAGTTCAGCGCTATAGTTCAAAGCTTCTAACCTGAAATTACTAACGATGGGAAACGTTGGCAGGGAGCGTCCTGCGAATATCTGTGTTAATAAAGCTGAAACGAGAGTTGTTTTTTTAAGGGTTTGTTCGTTCGTGGGTTTCTTTGTTTGTGGGTTTGTTCCAACATCACGCTAAAACCGCTCACGTCAATTTTTATGAGACTTCACATGAGCATCCTTCTAAGCCAGATTGATAAATAGGCTATGTGGCATGACGGAGAGTTGGGGGCCTTGAGCATAAAAAGAGTGCCAGCTCATTAACGGATGATCCTGGAGTTCCACATGAAAAAATTCATAACGGGGAGCCTTCCGAATGGGTTTCGTAAGCAGGTACTAGTTAGGGGCACCACCGTTGCACTGTTAATGCTAGTTGAAGTCACCATCACTCCTGAATACGTACTAGCTGGGACTTCCAGTGATGTTAAGCACTTACTAACTTTGGGGTCCGCCGCTGTAATGCACATACCAACTGTGGTGCTCAGCTTCCCTTAAGCACATACTAGCTGGGAGCCCACTGTTGCAAGGTTCATACTTGCTGTCGTGTCCATCGGTGCAAGGTACATACTAGCTTTTTCTTTTCTTATCGGGTGCTCCGGCTAATCACCCGGCCCGCTTTTCGTCGGGCAAGAGGCAGTATTTAGTAATATAGGTTTTATTGGTTTTCACAGTGTTGCTGTGGGGGGCGACAACCTTTGGTTCCTTACAGGAGAGACTGGTGCTCCCAGACCCCCTTGAATATCTGCTGTCTCGAGAGCTCAAGATCAGTGGAGTGGGGCTGCTTCTACATCGCGGTCGCCGGGGGCAGAATTCGGCCCTGGTCCGTCAATCGTCCACGGCGCCGGCTCAAAAGACCTTTTTCTGTTCCCCCAGGAGGTGACAAACTCCGTCAAAAACTCCTGCAGGGTAAATCCGAGATACGATCCTATCTTGTCATTCGGATCAACTCCACCCTAGAACCGTCGTACAGCGGACAATGGAGGACCACATGCTCTGCAGTCTCGATGCCGCCACACGAACAGTTCGGGCTATCCTTCCTCTTGAAGAAGGCACATGCCCCAGCAGTTAGTATGTTTGGGGTGCCCCGCGTTCGGCTTATACTTGCAAAGGTGCCCACCATTGCATGACAAATACTAGCAAGATTGTAGCGACGTCTTTTTTAACTTGTTAACTGTGTAATACTTGTTGAGTATTATTGAAATGGCCCAAATATATATTGTTCTTTTAAATGTACATCAGTATATATCGGTTTTACATAAAACGATGCATTACAGCTGTTGACGACTACTTAACATGAGTAAAAGTATACATATATAATTATATATATTACCTTTCCAATCTCTCGTAGCCAGCTGCCAAAAATAGGGTAATTTTTTGGAGCGGCCTGCAAATAAATGAAAAACAAATATGAGGACGGGCCAGTTCATTGCCACAATTTTCGCTTTTAAAGATCTCCCTTTCCCTTCTCTCATTCAATATCATTTCTTTACTGGACATGAGAAAGTCACTCATAGAATTACTTCTATTTTACAATGAAAAAAGAAAAACCATTACTTTCATATACCCCGTAATGCCTGTGGAAGCGTGATTGGTACAAGAAAGTCCAGTCATGTCCATATCCCATACCTAAATTTATAATTAACAATTTCGAATGCACCCTGCACAGGTGCAACATCAACCACCCGTCGTGTGTCACGAGAGGAGATAAAATGAAGCTTTAGTGAGGCTAGGACGGATTGAGACCTAACAAAGGTCGGGCGATCTGTGGCCAGGAACCGGCAAACCTTTAGTGAGGCTAGGTCGGGTTGTGGGCAAACAGCGGTTGGGCAATCTGTGGCCAGGAACCGGCAAACCTTTAGTGAGGCTAGGACGGGTTGTGGGCGAACACCGGTCGGGCAATCTGTGGCCAGGAACCGGCAAACCTTTAGTGGGGCTAGAACGGGTTGAGAGCGAACACCGGTCGGGCAATCTGTGGCCAGGAACCGGCAAACCTTTAGTGAGGCTAGGTCGGGTTGTGGGCGAACAGCGGTTGGGCAATCTGTGGCCAGGAACCGGCAAACCTTTAGTGAGGCTAGGACGGATTGAGACCTAACAACGGTCGGGCAATCTGTGGCCAGGAACCGGCAAACCTTTAGTGAGGCTAGGACGGGTTGTGGGCGAACACCGGTCGGGCAATCTGTGGCCAGGAACCGGCAAACCTTTAGTGAGGCTAGGACGGGCTGAGACCTAACAAAGGTTGGGCAATCTGTGGCCTGGAACCGGCAAACCTTTAGTGAGGCTAGGTCGGGTTGTGGGCGAACAGCGGTTGGGCAATCTGTGGCCAGGAACCGGCAAACCTTTAGTGAGGCTAGGACGGGTTGTGGGCGAACACCGGTCGGGCAATCTGTGGCCAGGAACCGGCAATCCTTTAGTGAGGCTAGGTCGGGTTGTGGGCGAACAGCGGTCGGGCAATCTGTGGCCAGGAACCGGCAAACCTTTAGTGAGGCTAGGACGGGTTGAGACCTAACAAAGGTTGGGCAATCTGTGGCCTGGAACCGGCAAACCTTTAGTGAGGCTAGGACGGGTTATGGGCGAACACCGGTCGGGCAATCTGTGGCCTGGAACCGGCAAACCTTTAGTGAGGCTAGGACGGGTTATGGGCGAACACCGGTCGGGCAATCTGTGGCCAGGAACCGGCAAACATTTAGTGAGGCTAGGACGGGTTGTGGGCGAACACCGGTCGGGCAATCTATGGCCAGGAACCGGCAAACCTTTAGTGAGGCTAGGACGGGTTGTGGGCGAACACCGGTCGGGCAATCTGTGGCCAGGAACCGGCAAACCTTTAGTGAGGCTAGGTCGGGTTGTGGGCGAACAGCGGTCGGGCAATCTGTGGCCAGGAACCGGCAAACCTTTAGTGAGGCTAGGACGGGTTGTGGGCGAACACCGGTCGGGCAATCTGTGGCCAGGAACCGGCAAACCTTTAGTGAGGCTAGGACGGGTTGAGGCCGGGTAATCTGTGCACAAGAACCGGCAAACCTGTGGCCAGGAACTGGTAAATCTGTGGCTAGGACCCGGCAAACCAGTTGTACTTACTAGTAGACGTCAAGTGAGAGACAGATCCTGTCAAATACACACGCACAGAAATCACTATGGGAGTCCTAAATTTTTATTCACCCTTTACCCTAGATGAATGATTGAACCCTTTTCTTTAATGAGTACCTAACATCGTAGAGGCTCGGAGCAATCGCTTAATGTCCCATCCGAAGGACGGTGTTCTCACTGTTTTTTCACCTCCCAAGTGAAAACCTTGAAGGCTTCGGCCGGGTTTCGGACCCGCCATCTTTAGCTTAATAGGCAGGCACGAAAAGTGAGTCCCTCAGACTATGAAAATTCGTACGTCGTTTTCGTTTTGTATTGAAAGACAAAGAGTTCTGAATTCCTCCTTGGAATTTGCAGCCCACAGCAGAATAAAGAAACGAATTACATTCCAACGTTATTCTATGCTGATTTTCAAGATCGTTCCCTGGCAGACCATAAAGGTCTACTAACTATATCCAAAGAACCTTGAAACATGAAAAAACCTTGAAAACTCGATCTTAGATTTTGGGACGATTACAATACTTCGTTTTACTATAGGTACTAGAAAGTAATAAATAGATGGAGTTTTTTTTTTTCTTTTTCTTGTTGTTAGAACACCCTATAATATGTTGATGGTACTTACAGTTACGAAGTGGACGTTGGTCAGCCATATTGTAGCAATGAAGAGAAATCTGAAGAACGATGCCTGCATTTTGGAGTCTCTGTTAAGAATGGACGAGTTTTGTTCAAAAGTTTTTGTCGAGGATCGTTAGGACACGTCAGATTTCTGAGCTGGAAGACGAATCATTCAACTACCAATCATTTGCTCGGTGTTTACGTCACCCATTACTATATCTATTCACACAACTCAAGAAAAGGAAAAATTAGTTTAAAAAAAGAATCATAGACCATGTACTTCCCCATTGGTTTTTCGCTCCTCCACCAAAGTTTGTGCTAAAACTACTTTACGTAATAAATGTTTTTGATGGTCAAGTTCAATGGACTTCGTTAACGAAATTTAAAAAATATTATAGTAATGGCCTATTTTTGCAAAATGTATCATTTGTATCTGGTTTTGGTAGGGACACAACAATACAAGTACCTACCTTTTTTTTTTTTAATTTTAAAATCAGGAAGTCCTGGAAATTCTATTGACAACAACATCAAATGACTAGCCGATTAGATTATTACTTATAGCCGGGTCATATTATTACTTATAATGTGTCAATGCATTCATTTTGTCGGGGGTTATCGGGTTCACAACCGACAGCAACTTTTATACGAAGTATAACAGGAGTTATGTACCTAATCGGTGAAAAATTCGATGCGGAGTTTTCAACGGAATTTTTTGTATTACAACCATCTGATTCCAAAAATGTGAACATGATAACTACATTAATTCACACTGTCACTAATTCAACGAAGAGACAGATAGAGAGAGACAGAGTGAGAGAGAGCGTGTGTGAAAGTTTAGATGATTAATTGACACCAGGGAAGTACACTGTCACTAATTCACCGATGAGATAGATAGAGAGAGACAGAGAGAGAGAAAGCGTGTGTGAAAGTGTAGATGACTAATTGACACCAGTGAAGTACACTGTCACTAATTCACCGATGAGATAGATAGAGAGATACAGAGTGAGAGAGAGCGTGTGTGAAAGTGTAGATTATTAATTCACACCAGGGAAGTACACTGTCACTAATTCACCGATGAGATAGATAAAGACAGATAGAGTGAGAGAGAGCGCGTGTGAAAGTGTAGATTATTAATTGACACCAGGGAAGTACACTGTCACTAATTCACTGATGAGATAGATAAAGAGAGACAGAGTGAGAGAGAGCGTGTGTGAAAGTGTAGATTATTAATTCACACCAGGGAAGTACACTGTCACTAATTCACCGATGAGAAAGATAGAGAGATACAGAGTGAGAGAGAGCGTGTGTGAAAGTGTAGATTATTAATTCACACCAGGGAAGTACACTGTCACTAATTCACCGATGAGATAGATAGAGAGAGACAGAGTGAGAGAGAGCGTGTGTGAAAGTGTAGATTATTAATTCACACCAGGGAAGTACACTGTCACTAATTCACCGATGAGATAGATAGAGAGAGACAGAGTGAGAGAGAGCGTGTGTGAAAGTGTAGATTATTAATTCACACCAGGGAAGTACACTGTCACTAATTCACCGATGAGATACATAGAGAGAGACAGAGTGAGAGAGAGCGTGTGTGAAAGTGTAGATTATTAATTCACACCAGGGAAGTACACTGTCACTAATTCACCGAAAAGATAGATAAAGAGACACAGAGTGAGAGAGAGCGTGTGTGAAAGTGTAGATTATTAATTCACACCAGGGAAGTACACTGTCACTAATTCACCGATGAGATAGATAGAGAGAGACAGTGAGAGAGAGCGTGTGTGAAAGTGTAGAATATTAATTCACACCAGGGAAGTAGACTGTCACTAATTCACCGATGAGATAGGTAGAGAGAGAGACAGAGTGAGAGAGAGCGTGTGTGAAAGTGTAGATTATTAATTCACACCAGGGAAGTACACTGTCACTAATTCACCGATTAGATAGAGAGAGAGCGACAGAGTGAGAGAGAGCGTGTGTGAAAGTGTAGGTTATTAATTCACACCAGGGAAGTACACTGTCTCTAATTCAACGATGAGATAGATAGAGAGAGACAGAGTGAGAGAGAGCGTGTGTGAAAGTGTAGATTATTAATTCACACCAGGGAAGTACACTGTCACTAATTCACCGATGAGATAGATGAAGAGAGACAGAATGAGAGAGAGCGGGTGTGAAAGTGTAGATTATTAATTCACACCAGGGAATTACACTGTCACTAAATCACCGATGAGATAGATAGAGAGAGACAGAGTGAGAGAGAGCGTGTGTGAAAGTGTAGATGATTAATTCACACCAGGGAAGTAGACTGTCACTAATTCACCGATGAGATAGAGAGAGAGAGACAGAGTGAGAGAGAGTGAAAGTGTAGATGATTAATTCACACCAGGGAAGTACACTGTCACTAATTCATCGATGAAATAGAGAGAGAGAGACAGAGTGAGAGAGAGCGGGTGTGAAAGTGTAGATTATTAATTCACACCAGGGAAGTACACTGTCACTAAATCACCGATGAGATAGATAGAGAGAGACAGAGTGAGAGAGAGCGTGTGTGAAAGTGTAGATGATTAATTCACACCAGGAAAGTAGACTGTCACTAATTCACCGATGAGATAGGTAGAGAGAGAGACAGAGTGAGAGAGAGTGAAAGTGTAGATGATTAATTCAGACCAGGGAAGTACACTGTCACTAATTCAACGATGAGATAGATAGAGAGAGACAGAGTGAGAGAGAGCGTGTGTGAAAGTGTAGATTATTAATTCACACCAGGGAAGTACACTGTCACTAATTCACCGATGAGATAGATAAAGAGAGACAGAATGAGAGAGAGCGTGTGTGAAAGTGTAGATGATTAATTCACAGCAGGGAAGTACACTGTCACTAATTCACCGATGAGATAGATAGAGAGATACAGAGTGAGAGAGAGCGTGTGTGAAAGTGTAGATTATTAATTCACACCAGGGAAGTACACTGTCACTAATTCACCGATGAGATAGATAGAGAGAGACAGAGTGAGAGAGAGCGTGTGTGAAAGTGTAGATGATTAATTCACACCAGGGAAGTACACTGTCACTAATTCACCGATGAGATAGGTAGAGAGAGAGACAGAGTGAGAGAGAGCGTGTGTGAAAGTGTAGATTATTAATTCACACCAGGGAAGTACACTGTCACTAATTCAACGATGAGATAGATAGAGAGAGACAGAGTGAGAGAGAGCGTGTGTGAAAGTGTAGATTATTAATTCACACCGGGGAAGTACACTGTCACTGATTCACCGATGAGAAAGATAGAGAGAGACAGAGTGAGAGTGAGCGTGTGTGAAAGTGTAGATGATTAATTGACACCAGGGAAGTACACTGTCACTGATTCACCGATGAGATAGATAGAGGGAGACAGAGAGAGAGTGAGCGTGTGTGAATGTGTAGATGAATAATTGACATTAGGGAAGTACACTGTCACTGATTCACCGATGAGATAGATAGAGAGAGACAGAGAGAGAGTGAGCGTATGTGAAAGTGTAGATGATTAATTGACACTAGGGAAGTACACTGTCACTAATTCACCGATGAGATAGATAGAGAGAGACAGAGTGAGAGAAAGCGTGTGTGAAAGTGTAGATGATTAATTCACACCAGGGAAGTACACTGTCTCTAATTCAACGATGAGATAGAGAGAGAGAGACAGAGTGAGAGAGAGTGAAAGTGTAGATTATTAATTCACACCAGGGAAGTACACTGTCACTAATTCACCGATGAGATAGATAGAGAGAGACAGAGAGAGAGAAAGCGTGTGTGAAAGTGTAGATGACTAATTGACACCAGGGAAGTACACTGTCACTAATTCACTGATGAGATAGATGAAGAGAGACATAGTGAGAGAGAGCGTGTGTGAAAGTGAATACTATTAATTGACACCAGGGAAGTACACTGTCACTCATTCACCTATGTGATAGATAAAGAGAGACACGAGTGAGATAAAGCGTGTGTGAAAGTGTAGATTATTAATTCACACCAGGGAAGTACACTGTCACTAATTCACCGATGAGATAGATAGAGAGATACAGAGTGAGAGAGAGCGTGTGTGAAAGTGTAGATTATTAATTCACACCAGGGAAGTACACTGTCACTAATTCACCGATGAGATAGATAGAGAGAGACAGAGTGAGAGTGAGCGTGTGTGAAAGTGTAGATGATTAATTGACACCAGGGAAGTACACTGTCACTGATTCACCGATGAGATAGATAGAGGGAGACAGAGAGAGAGTGACCGTGTGTGAATGTGTAGATGAATAATTGACATTAGGGAAGTACACTGTCACTGATTCACCGATGAGATAGATAGAGAGAGACAGAGAGAGAGTGAGCGTGTTTGAAAGTGTAGATGATTAATTGACACTAGGGAAGTACACTGTCACTAATTCAACGATGAGATAGAGAGAGAGAGACAGAGTGAGAGAGAGCGTGTGTGAAAGTGTAGATTCATATTTCACACCAGGGAAGTACACTGTCACTAATTCACCGATGAGATAGATAGAGAGAGACAGAGTGAGAGAGAGCGTGTGTGAAAGTGTAGATGATTAATTAACACTAGGGAAGTACACTGTCACTAATCCACCGATGAGATAGATAGAGAGAGACAGAGAGAGAGAGCGTGTGTGAAAGTGTAGATGATTAATTGACACTAGGGAAGTACACTGTCACTAATTCACCGATGAGATAGATAGAGAGAGACAGAGTGAGAGAAAGCGTGTGTGAAAGTGTAGATGATTAATTCACACCATGGAAGTACACTGTCTCTAATTCAACGATGAGATAGAGAGAGAGAGACAGAGTGAGAGAGAGTGAAAGTGAAGATTATTAATTCACACCAGGGAAGTACACTGTCACTAATTCACCGATGAGATAGATAGAGAGAGACAGAGTGAGAGAGAGCGTGTGTGAAAGTGTAGATGATTAATTCACACCAGGGAAGTACACTGTCACTAATTCACCGATGAGATAGATAGAGAGAGACAGAGTGAGAGAGAGCGTGTGTGAAAGTGTAGATTATTAATTCACACCAGGGAAGTACACTGTCACTAATTCGCCGATGAGATAGATAAAGAGAGACAGAATGAGAGAGAGCGTGTGTGAAAGTGTAGATTATTAATTCACACCAGTGAAGTACACTGTCACTGATTCACCGATGAGATAGATAGAGAGAGACAGAGAGAGAGTGAGCGTGTTTGAAAGTGTAGATGATTAATTGACACCAGGGAAGTACACTGTCACTAATTCAACGATGAGATAGAGAGAGAGAGACAGAGTGAGAGAGAGCGTGTGTGAAAGTGTAGATTATTATTTCACACCAGGGAAGTACACTGTCACTAATTCACCGATGAGATAGATAGAGAGAGACAGAGTGAGAGAGCGTGTGTGAACGTGTAGATGATTAATTCACACCAGGGACGTACACTGTCACTAATTCACCGATGAGAAAGATAGAGAGATACAGAGTGAGACAGAGCGTGTGTGAAAGTGTAGATTATTAATTCACACCAGGGAAGTACACTGTCACTAATTCACCGATGAGATAGATAGAGAGAGACAGAGTGAGAGAGAGCGTGTGTGAAAGTGTAGATTATTAATTCACACCAGGGAAGTACACTGTCACTAATTCACCGATGAGATAGATAGAGAGAGACAGAGTGAGAGAGAGCGTGTGTGAAAGTGTAGATTATTAATTCACACCAGGGAAGTACACTGTCACTAATTCACCGATGAGATACATAGAGAGAGACAGAGTGAGAGAGAGCGTGTGTGAAAGTGTAGATTATTAATTCACACCAGGGAAGTACACTGTCACTAATTCACCGAAAAGATAGATAAAGAGACACAGAGTGAGAGAGAGCGTGTGTGAAAGTGTAGATTATTAATTCACACCAGGGAAGTACACTGTCACTAATTCACCGATGAGATAGATAGAGAGAGACAGTGAGAGAGAGCGTGTGTGAAAGTGTAGAATATTAATTCACACCAGGGAAGTAGACTGTCACTAATTCACCGATGAGATAGGTAGAGTGAGAGACAGAGTGAGAGAGAGCGTGTGTGAAAGTGTAGATTATTAATTCACACCAGGGAAGTACACTGTCACTAATTCACCGATTAGATAGAGAGAGAGCGACAGAGTGAGAGAGAGCGTGTGTGAAAGTGTAGGTTATTAATTCACACCAGGGAAGTACACTGTCTCTAATTCAACGATGAGATAGATAGAGAGAGACAGAGTGAGAGAGAGCGTGTGTGAAAGTGTAGATTATTAATTCACACCAGGGAAGTACACTGTCACTAATTCACCGATGAGATAGATGAAGAGAGACAGAATGAGAGAGAGCGGGTGTGAAAGTGTAGATTATTAATTCACACCAGGGAAGTACACTGTCACTAAATCACCGATGAGATAGATAGAGAGAGACAGAGTGAGAGAGAGCGTGTGTGAAAGTGTAGATGATTAATTCACACCAGGGAAGTAGACTGTCACTAATTCACCGATGAGATAGAGAGAGAGAGACAGAGTGAGAGAGAGTGAAAGTGTAGATGATTAATTCACACCAGGGAAGTACACTGTCACTAATTCATCGATGAGATAGAGAGAGAGAGACAGAGTGAGAGAGAGCGGGTGTGAAAGTGTAGATTATTAATTCACACCAGGGAAGTACACTGTCACTAAATCACCGATGAGATAGATAGAGAGAGACAGAGTGAGAGAGAGCGTGTGTGAAAGTGTAGATGATTAATTCACACCAGGGAAGTAGACTGTCACTAATTCACCGATGAGATAGGTAGAGAGAGAGACAGAGTGAGAGAGAGTGAAAGTGTAGATGATTAATTCACACCAGGGAAGTACACTGTCACTAATTCAACGATGAGATAGATAGAGAGAGACAGAGTGAGAGAGAGCGTGTGTGAAAGTGTAGATTATTAATTCACACCAGGGAAGTACACTGTCACTAATTCACCGATGAGATAGATAAAGAGAGACAGAATGAGAGAGAGCGTGTGTGAAAGTGTAGATGATTAATTCACAGCAGGGAAGTACACTGTCACTAATTCACCGATGAGATAGATAGAGAGATACAGAGTGAGAGAGAGCGTGTGTGAAAGTGTAGATTATTAATTCACACCAGGGAAGTACACTGTCACTAATTCACCGATGAGATAGATAGAGAGAGACAGAGTGAGAGAGAGCGTGTGTGAAAGTGTAGATGATTAATTCACACCAGGGAAGTACACTGTCACTAATTCACCGATGAGATAGGTAGAGAGAGAGACAGAGTGAGAGAGAGCGTGTGTGAAAGTGTAGATTATTAATTCACACCAGGGAAGTACACTGTCACTAATTCAACGATGAGATAGATAGAGAGAGACAGAGTGAGAGAGAGCGTGTGTGAAAGTGTAGATTATTAATTCACACCGGGGAAGTACACTGTCACTGATTCACCGATGAGAAAGATAGAGAGAGACAGAGTGAGAGTGAGCGTGTGTGAAAGTGTAGATGATTAATTGACACCAGGGAAGTACACTGTCACTGATTCACCGATGAGATAGATAGAGGGAGACAGAGAGAGAGTGAGCGTGTGTGAATGTGTAGATGAATAATTGACATTAGGGAAGTACACTGTCACTGATTCACCGATGAGATAGATAGAGAGAGACAGAGAGAGAGTGAGCGTGTGTGAAAGTGTAGATGATTAATTGACACTAGGGAAGTACACTGTCACTAATTCACCGATGAGATAGATAGAGAGAGACAGAGTGAGAGAAAGCGTGTGTGAAAGTGTAGATGACTAATTGACACCAGGGAAGTACACTGTCACTAATTCACTGATGAGATAGATGAAGAGAGACATAGTGAGAGAGAGCGTGTGTGAAAGTGAATACTATTAATTGACACCAGGGAAGTACACTGTCACTCATTCACCTATGTGATAGATAAAGAGAGACACGAGTGAGATAAAGCGTGTGTGAAAGTGTAGATTATTAATTCACACCAGGGAAGTACACTGTCACTAATTCACCGATGAGATAGATAGAGAGATACAGAGTGAGAGAGAGCGTGTGTGAAAGTGTAGATTATTAATTCACACCAGGGAAGTACACTGTCACTAATTCACCGATGAGATAGATAGAGAGAGACAGAGTGAGAGTGAGCGTGTGTGAAAGTGTAGATGATTAATTGACACCAGGGAAGTACACTGTCACTGATTCACCGATGAGATAGATAGAGGGAGACAGAGAGAGAGTGAGCGTGTGTGAATGTGTAGATGAATAATTGACATTAGGGAAGTACACTGTCACTGATTCACCGATGAGATAGATAGAGAGAGACAGAGAGAGAGTGAGCGTGTTTGAAAGTGTAGATGATTAATTGACACTAGGGAAGTACACTGTCACTAATTCAACGATGAGATAGAGAGAGAGAGAGACAGAGTGAGAGAGAGCGTGTGTGAAAGTGTAGATTCATATTTCACACCAGGGAAGTACACTGTCACTAATTCACCGATGAGATAGATAGAGAGAGACAGAGTGAGAGAGAGCGTGTGTGAAAGTGTAGATGATTAATTAACACTAGGGAAGTACACTGTCACTAATCCACCGATGAGATAGATAGAGAGAGACAGAGAGAGAGAGCGTGTGTGAAAGTGTAGATGATTAATTGACACTAGGGAAGTACACTGTCACTAATTCACCGATGAGATAGATAGAGAGAGACAGAGTGAGAGAAAGCGTGTGTGAAAGTGTAGATGATTAATTCACACCATGGAAGTACACTGTCACTAATTCACCGATGAGATAGGTAGAGAGAGAGACAGAGTGAGAGAGAGTGAAAGTGTAGATGATTAATTCACACCAGGGAAGTACACTGTCACTAATTCACCGATGAGATAGATAGAGAGAGACAGAGTGAGAGAGAGCGTGTGTGAAAGTGTAGATGATTAATTCACACCAGGGAAGTACACTGTCACTAATTCACCGATGAGATAGATAGAGAGAGACAGAGTGAGAGAGAGCGTGTGTGAAAGTGTAGATTATTAATTCACACCAGGGAAGTACACTGTCACTAATTCGCCGATGAGATAGATAAAGAGAGACAGAATGAGAGAGAGCGTGTGTGAAAGTGTAGATTATTAATTCACACCAGGGAAGTACACTGTCACTGATTCACCGATGAGATAGATAGAGAGAGACAGAGAGAGAGTGAGCGTGTTTGAAAGTGTAGATGATTAATTGACACCAGGGAAGTACACTGTCACTAATTCAACGATGAGATAGAGAGAGAGAGACAGAGTGAGAGAGAGCGTGTGTGAAAGTGTAGATTATTATTTCACACCAGGGAAGTACACTGTCACTAATTCACCGATGAGATAGATAGAGAGAGACAGAGTGAGAGAGCGTGTGTGAACGTGTAGATGATTAATTCACACCAGGGACGTACACTGTCACTAATTCACCGATGAGATAGATAGAGAGAGACAGAGTGAGAGAGAGCGTGTGTGAAAGTGTAGATTATTAATTCACACCAGGGAAGTACACTGTCTCTAATTCAACGATGAGATAGAGAGAGAGAGAGACAGAGTGAGAGAGAGTGAAAGTGTAGATGATTAATTCACACCAGGGAAGTACACTGTCACTAATTCAACGATGAGATAGAGAGAGAGAGAGAGACAGAGTGAGAGAGAGCGTGTGTGAAAGTGTAGATTATTAATTCACACCAGGGAAGTACACTGTCACTAATTCACCGATGAGATAGATAGAGAGAGACACTGTGAGAGAGAGCGTGTGTGAAAGTGTAGATGATTAATTCACACCAGGGAAGTACACTGTCACTAATTCACCGATGAGATAGATAGAGAGAGAGACAGAGTGAGAGAAAGCGTGTGTGAAAGTGTAGATGATTAATTGACACCAGGGAAGTACACTGTCACTGATTCACCGATGAGATAGATAGAGAGAGACAGAGAGAGAGTGAGCGTGTGTGAAAGTGTAGATGATTAATTGACACTAGGGAAGTACACTGTCACTGATTCACCGATGAGATAGATAGAGAGAGACAGAGTGAGAGAAAGCGTGTGTGAAAGTGTAGATGATTAATTGACACCAGGGAAGTACACTGTCACTGATTCACCGATGAGATAGATAGAGAGAGACAGAGTGAGAGAAAGCGTGTGTGAAAGTGTAGATGATTAATTGACACCAGGGAAGTACACTGTCACTGCACCGATGATTGTAATGTGAACACGAATGGCTAAAGGTTAACTTACTGTTTAAGGTAAAGCGCTATCCATCCCCGTACAGACAGTAGTTGTGTTCTTTTTTTTAATCCAGAAACATAGCTAAATGCCATTTAATTTTCTATAAACAAATATTGTTTGGAATGAAATAAATACATATTCAGATATTAAAGGTTTTTATTCAATAACTCAAATAAAATACAATTTCAAATCAAACACAATTCAAAAAACATATGACCTTGAAAGAAAGAAAACTTGTTTATTTATGATATTGTCTAATTTCACCAACTATATTTACATGAGAGTACTTTCGGTATAATAGAAATCGTAAATATAATAGTACCGAAAGTACTCCCATGTAAATATAGTTGGTGAAATTATACAATATCATAAATAAACAAGTTTTATTTCTTTCAAGTCCATTTGAATTATTTCATAATATCTCTGCAATAATGTCAGTTTTCATTAAAAAACATAGCTAAAAGAATATGTATTGCAAGCATGATAATCATAATCACCACATATAGATATAATATGTCAACAATAATAATACTTAATAAATATATAGATAACAAAAAAATAATACAACAACATCAAAGAATATAATATATTCATATTATGTATGTAACAAGCATAATATGCTACGCACAACATAATATGTCCACAAAAAAACAATGAACAAATAATATGATAATATTATTATTTATTGCAAGAAAACTAGATTCTAAGTAAACTTCTTTCATTTTATTTATTATTTTTTTTTATTTAAGGGCTACAATTTTTAAAATAATAAACTGATTAGTTTTCTCCGACTTACAACCCTAAAAAAACAAAATTTCGGAATACAATAATAAATAGTAAATAGTCGTAAAACATTTCAAAAAATGTCATAATATTGTTTGACTCGAGATTTCATAGAAAAAAACTTTTATTATCGAAAAAAAGTTATTGAAAAAAAGTTATTTATACTCCAAAGGCCGTGGCTGACTTAGCTAGGTCTTAGTGCAAATTCCGGGAAATAAATAATAATAATAATAATATACATGGAAGAAGATCCCAAGCAATAAGGATGAATGCAGAAATTAAGTCATCGAATACATGACTATTAATGAAAATGTATCTAGCCTAATCCTCACAATCAGCCCTCGGGGGGAGGGGGGGGGGGGGACACTTAGTACAATCATACGAAAGATCGAGGGGAAGTGACAGTGGCGGAGCGTGAGTGACAGCTCATTGTTAAATAGGAGCGGAGCACAAGTGACTTAACTAGTTTCTTATGAAAGAGGAGAGCATAAGTTATGAAAGAATGTAGCGAAAACGGCAGCAATAAGCTCGCAATAAGGCGGAGCGTGAGTGACAGCTCATTGTTAAATAGGAGCGGAGCACAAATGACTTAACTAGTTTCTTATGAAAGAGGAGAGCATAAGTTACGAAAGATGTAGTGAAAACGGCAGCAATAAGCTCGCAATAAGGCGGAGCGTGAGTGACAGCTCAGTGTTAAATAAGAGCGGAGCACAAGTGACTTAACTAGTTTCTTATGAAAGAGGAGAGCATAAGTTACGAAAGAATGTAGCGAAAACGGCAGCTATAAGCTTGCGAAAAAGCGGAGCGTGAGTGACAGCTCATTGTTAAATAAGAGCGGAGCACAAATGACTTAACTAGTTTCTTATGAAAGAGGAGAGCATAAGTTACGAAAGATGTAGTGAAAACGGCAGCAATAAGCTCGCAATAAGGCGGAGCGTGAGTGACAGCTCATTGTTAAATAGGAGCGGAGCACAAGTGACAACTAGTTTCTTATGAAAGAAGAGAGCATAAGTTACGAAAGAATGTAGCGAAAACGGCAGCTATAAGCTTGCGAAAAAGCGGAGCGGGTGTGAAAGCTCATTGTTAAATAAGAAACTAGTTTCTTATGAAAGAGGAGAGCATAAGTTACGAAAGAATGTAGCGAAAACGGCAGCTATAAGCTCGTGAAAAGGCGGAGCGTGAGTGACAGCTCATTCTTAAAAAAGGGGCGGAGCAGAAATGACTTGACTAGTTTCTTATGAAAGAGGAGAGCATAAGTTACGAAAGAATGTAGCGAAAACGGCAGAAACAAGCTCGTGAAAAGGCGGAGCATGAGTGAGAGCTCATTGTTAAATAAGAGCGGAGCACAAGTGACTTAACTAGTTTCTTATGAACGAGGACAGCATAAGTTACGAAAGATGTAGTGAAAACGGCAGCAATAAGCTCGCAATAAGGCGGAGCGTGAGTGACAGCTCATTGTTAAATAAGAGCGGAGCTCAAATGACTTGACTAGTTTCTTATGAAAGAGGAGAGCATAAGTTACGAAAGAATGTAGCGAGAACGGCAGCTTTAAGCTTGCGAAAAGGCGGAGCGTGAGTGACAGCTCATTGTTAAATAAGAGCGGAGCACGAGTGACTTAACTAGTTTCTTATGAAAGAGGAGAGCATAAGTTACGAAAGAATGTAGCGAAAACGGCAGCTATAAGCTTGCGAAAAAGCGGAGCGGGTGTGAAAGCTCATTGTTAAATAAGAAACTAGTTTCTTATGAAAGAGGAGAGCATAAGTTACGAAAGAATGTAGCGAAAACGGCAGCTATAAGCTCGTGAAAAGGTGGAGCGTGAGTGACAGCTCATTCTTAAAAAAGGGGCGGAGCAGAAATGACTTGACTAGTTTCTTATGAAAGAGGAGAGCATAAGTTACGAAAGAATGTAGCGAAAACGGCAGAAACAAGCTCGTGAAAAGGCGGAGCATGAGTGAGAGCTCATTGTTAAATAAGAGCGGAGCACAAGTGACTTAACTAGTTTCTTATGAACGAGGACAGCATAAGTTACGAAAGATGTAGTGAAAACGGCAGCAATAAGCTCGCAATAAGGCGGAGCGTGAGTGACAGCTCATTGTTAAATAAGAGCGGAGCTCAAATGACTTGACTAGTTTCTTATGAAAGAGGAGAGCATAAGTTACGAAAGAATGTAGCGAGAACGGCAGCTTTAAGCTTGCGAAAAGGCGGAGCGTGAGTGACAGCTCATTGTTAAATAAGAGCGGAGCACGAGTGACTTAACTAGTTTCTTATGAAAGAGGAGAGCATAAGTTACGAAAGAATGTAGCGAAAACGGCAGCTATAGGCTCGCGAAAAGGCGGAGCGTGAGTGAGAGCTCATTGTTAAATAAGAGCGGAGCACAAGTGACTTCACTAGCCTCTGACTGTGATTATTTTAATGGTCTCCAGAATTTTTTCTTAGTCATATTATTGGTACATTGACTAAATATGACAGCATTGGGGATGCACTGATGAGCTTAGGCTCGAAACTTTCTTGGAAGTAGTAAATTATTAGAATTTAAAAAACCGAATTTCTGTAATAATAGTAACAAAAAATAAATTGAAATAAATAAATAAAATAAAAGTAAAAAAAATATATCAAAAAAATGAACTTAATAGTAAAATTAAAAATTGTAATTAAATAATAAAAATCAAAAAAATATTAAATAAAAAAAAAAAAAAATCCCTACACAAAAAATAAACCTTTGAAAAGGGCTGGGGGGCTTGAATAGCTAATAGGGGTGGGGCTTGCCCTTATAAAGATTTGATCTCAAATTCCAAGTCTCAAACCCATGCTCAAACTCCAAGTCTCTAGCTGTAATCCCTAAACTGGCTCTGATGAAAAATGAAGATCTTGAAAATGCATTCCCGATTTCCACCAAATACCATCTCATCAAAATAAAAGCTTTTGAAACCAAAAAAACGCTTTGAACTCAGTTCTACCGGTCTTGGGGCTACAAGCAACAGACAGAAACACACACAGACAAATGCTTCAAACTTATAAAACCCCTACTTTTGCGTCGGCTGTTAAAAATATAAATGTTAATTTATTAAAATTTGATAACCAAATTTCTGTATTCATCCCTTTATTCTAATAAAATACGTAGTCTGATCGGCACATTGGAGTAGGGTCACCAACCTTCTCCGTATTCCGGTACTTTACAGAAAATTTATAGTTTATAATACCTACACAGAAAATAAAATTAATAATAATAATAATAATAATAATAAAAACATTAAACCAAAATGAAGAACTTGGTGGAGGACCTCGTTTTTTTTACTATACTGAAACTATAAAAATGTAAGTAAAATAGTATCGGGTGTATTTATTATTATTAGGAATTTCACATTGATATTTGTATTTTATGGTTTATAAAAATTTTATTTTCATGATTATTATTTGTCTTCTTATAGCTATTTTGATATATAATATTGTATGCCCAGATCGTAATGATTATGGATGCTGTAAATGTATTTCGGTTTTATGTGAAATGATGGCTTACAGTTCTTGTAGGCTACATAAGTTTATTATGTACATTATATTCTTTCAGCATATCAACTATCCTTATCAATTCCATCTAGCACATAACCAGTCATACCCCAGAGTATTCCGCTGAATTCCGAATCTGTAAGAGGCTGCGAATAAATGGAAAAAATATATGAAATTAATGAGTTGGAGTCAGCGGTATTTTTTTGTTTCATTGTACATCGTAATTCTGAGAGGGACTTTCTTATACTGAATAATGCCAGTATGGCTTCAATATACATAATAAGCAAGTTGGTGGTCAAAAAAGGTAAAACCCTAGATAGCGAACATGGTTTGAAGAGGGAATCAGGATGTCGTTAATGATGACGGGAGGGTAAATGTGACTTGAACCCTTTTTTGCATTTCGCAAGGGCTAAAGGGCTAATATGTTAGTATCCTTTTTGAGTACAGAGGCAACTCTCTCATTTCAACCCCCGCTCTACCTCCGACCGAGGTCCTTGTTTATTTTATCTGAGAGGTAAAATAAACTTAAGCGATGGTCCCGAGCCTGTACGATTTCATGCACTCGTTAAAGACCCCTACCCTAGGTGAATAAAAATTTAAGGTAGGCAAAGAGCGCTCTGGTAGTAGGCGATATGACCTTGTACTTAGTAAGTTATTATGACTCATCATCCGGGCTTATCTACAAGGTCATATCGCCTACTACCAGAGCGCTCTTTCGTCACTCTGGTGAACTTGAGCCCGACTCTACTATGGGAGTCCCTAAATGTTACCTATCCTACATTTTTTTTTTTTCACGTTGAGTCTTTAACGAGTATCTGACATCGTACAGGCTCGAGACCATCGCTTAACGCCCCATTCGAAGGACGGTATGATTGAATTTATTTTACCTCTCAGAAAAAATAAACTAAGGGCCTCGGCCGGGTCTTGAACCCGCGATCTTGAGCTCAGTAAGCAAGCAGCCCCCTATATGACAATGTATTTAAAGGCAGGGCATTGATCATAATAACTAACTGCGTTAGAGTACTTACAACTTTTCAATCACAGACACACAGGCATCATTGAGATAAGGGTCAAAAAATATTGAGGGGACCTTGAAACGTGGAAATGCGTTAAAACCTCGATTTTGGATTTTCTCACTGATTACAATATAAGACAAGAATACATCAAAGGACATCATCTGTGGAGTTTGAGCCAAATTGGCCACAGGGATAAGGGATTAGTTGAGGGAGGCACTGAAGTCCCAATAACTGCCGATGTAATGACGTATCGACACGAAATTTAGGGTAAACTTAGTTGTATAATAATCATAAAGTAAGTGCGGAGAGGGCCCTTTCATGTATTTATGGAGAGAACAGAAAAACAGCTGTTTTGGCTATAAAGTGCGTAACACGTTTTAAAGTTTGTTAACATTTATTATTAATATTGTGACGGTGTTATAAGTTTTTTTATTACCAAACAGTGACAAAGACACTCAGAAGTTCCCCCTCTGTTTGGGTGAGAATGAAACCCGGCGTTTCGAAACGTGAACAATCTAATAATTTAACTAATCAAAATTCTAACCTTGCCGATATCAAGCAAATAAACAATGTAGCCGGAACAGGTGAGATGATATCCACTTTTTTACCTGCTAAGAGGCAACTCTCTTCAAGCTGTGAGGACTCTGGGATATCAATGGCAGTAGACGGCGGCCAAGTAGTCCCTGATAACAGAGCCATGTCCCAGGAGCCTCAGCTGAAGAGGAACCGATATACTCTACATATAACACCCACACCAACGCCAACACAGAACAGATATGAGCCACTTCTCACTCTCCAAGACGGACAGGAGACAACCCAACCGACAAAGCCGGACGGACAGCCTACCGCTAACAGACAGACCAAGATCCCTCCCATCTTTCTTTGTGAGGCTGATAATTATCAACTGGTTATTACCGAGTTGAAAAGTTTGATTTGTTCGCCGTTTGAAACCAAACAGTGCAACAAAAAAATAAAGATCAGCCTCACAACGACTGATGACTACCGCAAAGTGACGAAATTTTATGACGACAATAAGGTGAAATACTACACCTTCGTCAACCCCGAGGACAGGAAACTCTCCGTAATTATACGGGGAGTTCCTTACTCACTGACCGACACAGAAATAACAGACGAACTGACCCCGACATACCCTGTTATAAAAGTGACCCGGATCCTGAACCACGATAGACGCCCCACACCCCTCTGTGCAGTTGAGCTGGAGAACACCCCATCTGGAGAGGCCATCTTCCAACTGACGCGGCTCTACTATACAGTTGTCAAAGTGGAGCCACGCCGACGTTCCAACCGTGTCGTGCAGTGCACAAACTGCCAATCTTTTGGTCATACCAAAAACTTTTGCCGACTGGACCCCAAATGTGTGAAGTGCGGGGAGGACCACCACTTCACAGCATGCCCCTCCAGACAGAAGAAGGTAGACTCTCCCAAGTGTGCCAACTGCCAGGGCAACCATCCAGCCAGCTACAGAGGGTGTGCTTCCTACAAGACATACGTAGACAGGACTACCAGACAGACCCAACCTAAACGACAAGATCCCCCCAATGCACCACCCAAAGGACAACCCCCAAGACAGACCCCGGACCGACCGAACAGCTGGTTCGACCAAGGCAGACCCCGACCCTTCCAACCTCGACCTCAACCTAACTTACCCAGCAGCCAAGACAACCAACCAGCTAACGACATGACTGACCTCACCAATACACTAATCACCTTTCTCAAACCATTCATCCCTATCATAAAATCATTTTTATCTAATCTCCTCACCCAAGCATTTTCATTTAACAATGGTGGACCCTAATTTAAATATTTTTCTTAATTTATCCATCCTTAACTGGAACGCTGACGGTATAAAAAACAGACGAACAATACTCTCGGACTTTTTAACTCGCTACGACATCGACATCATTTGTATCACAGAAACTCACCTCTATAATACCGACAGATTCAAGTTGAAAGGGTACACCATATACAGACAAGACAGACAAACCAGATTTGGAGGCGTCGCTGTTTGTATAAAAAGGAACCTCGCACACTCTCAGCTTCTCTTACCCACACTTCAACAGCTGGAAGCCGTTGGGGCCACACTCACACTCGACAACAACAGAACACTTAACATAATCTCAGCATATCACCGACCAGGCATCAGAATTCACCAGACAGATTTTGAACACATTTTCACTGGGGGGCCGACCATATTACTAGGTGACCTAAATAGTAAAAACACAATTTGGGGATGTAGACGGACAAACAACAACGGGACAAGACTATTAAACATAATTAATAACCTGGGCGTACAGATATCAGCACCGGACGAACCGACATTTTATCCTACACAACAGAGATACCTCCCAGACATCCTGGACATTGGACTAGTACAAAATTTTACTTTGCCCCTTTATCACGAACCACTGACAGAACTCGACTCAGACCATCTTCCAGTCGTGTGTACCTTCAAAGTGAACCCGAAACAGGCAGAACATCTGCCAAGACTGATACAGGGGAAAATAGATTGGGACGCGTTTAGATGGGAGATGGACAAAAACATAGACATCCCTTTGCATTACGACAATACTGAAGACATAGACGACTCACTGAAATATTTCACTCAAGCTATTTACACCTCGATACACAATTCAACATATAACCACTACAAGGACCAACGCAACATCCAACAAAACAAGACCCCTACACGCATACTTAATATGATACACGACAAAAATACACTCCGTAAACACTGGCAACGAACACGCGATCCACAAGAGAAACGAGAGCTGAACCGACTGACGAGAGTAATACGATGGGAATTGGACAATGACAGAATCAACAGATACCGACAATACACCAGCGACTTCACACCTGGAGACAGCAACCTTTGGAAGGAAACACGACGCCTCCTTCGACAAGACCCCGGCCTCCCGCCCCTGACAGACGGACAGACTACTGTAACAACGGACAAAGACAAGAGTGAGCTAGTGGCTCAACACCTTGAACAGAAATTCAGAACTCATGACACACAAGATCACGAAATACTCCACACAGTCCACGAATTTCTTTCCACTCCACTCCACACCGCAGAACCACACATACAGTACACGAACCCATCCGAAATCACACTGTACATTCAGAGACTCCCCAACAAGAAGGCCCCTGGTGAAGACCTCATCCCCAACATCGTCCTGAAAAACCTGCCTCCAAAAAGCATCGCATATCTGACAGGGCTGTTCAATGGCTGTTTAAGGAGGGGATACTTTCCTGACACGTGGAAAAATGCATTCGTGGTTGTATTTCATAAGCAAGGCAGGCCGAAACAAGACCCCGAAAGCTATAGGCCAATAAGTCTTTTAAACTCAACGTCTAAACTTTTCGAAAAGATAATTTATAAAAGACTTCTTCAATGTTTAGAAGGCACCATCCCGTCCCACCAGTTTGGGTTCAAAGCCAAGCACTCGGCGGTTCAGCAGCTCCAACGGGTGACCGAAATGATCGTCCATGGCTTTGAGGCGAAGACATACACTGCCGCCGTATTTTTGGACGTAGCCGCAGCCTTCGACACCGTTTGGCATGAGGGGCTGATATATAAACTGAAGAAAAGCCTGGCACCCAGATACATTGTTCAACTTATTACGTCTTTTCTCCACGGCAGAACATTTCAAGTTAAAGTGGGCAACGCAATGAGCACTCAGAAAAGAATAAGAGCCGGGGTCCCTCAAGGTGCTATTTTGAGCCCTCTACTTTTCAATTTGTTCATGCAAGACATCCCCGAAATTCCCACGGCAACATTAGCCACCTATGCCGATGACACAATGATCGCCTGTCAGCATGGTGTCCTCTCCGTCGCCATTGAACAGCTCCAGGAAGCCCTGACAGAAGTTTCTCACTGGTTTTCAAAATGGAGGCTCAAACTGAACGCAGGGAAGACCGAAGCCAAAATTTTCACTCTTCGCAGATTCTCCATAGAAGAACAAATCAAGCTGCAAATTGATGACCTCCCGATTCTCTGGAATCCTAAGGACCAGGGTGTGTGCTATCTTGGAGTACTTTTAGATACACGACTCACATGGAAACTACACGTTAACAGAAAACTACAGCTAGCATATTCACGACTTAACACCCTCTACCCTCTCATAAACAGAAACACTCCACTTAAACACACGTGTACTATTCTGCTATACAAGACACTCCTACTTCCACTTCTAACATATGCCTGCCCAGTCTGGATCGGTACCAGCAACACTAACATGAAACGACTACAAACATTCCAGAATAAAGTACTCCGAATAGCAACAAACGCACCCTGGTTTGTCAGGAATCACAAAATCCACGAAGAATTGGGTGTTCCTCTTTTTGCAGCTCACATCGAGAAACTAGTGAAGAACCACCACGAAGCCCTTGTGCATTGTTCCGGGGCTGTACACTACAGTCTAGGAGCGCCTACTCCTGGGAGGCGACTCAAACAAAGACTGTACCAGGACTTCCTATTTTAAACCCTTAATTTTCTTATATATTTGTGTATAGCACCTTTTTTTTGCTGGTCCAAATAAATTTTGTTGTTTGTTGTTGTTGGAGAGAACATTACCACAGGGTTGTTAAAATAAATCCAAGTACAGAAAAAAAACGAATTTTTAAAGTTAATAAAAATCGTTAGTGGGTCTGGTCGTCATGAACAGAGGTATTTTGATTATATTTAATTTTTCTAAATGTTCTTTGTATACATTTTTTCTTTCAGGGAACCTGTAAGTACAGCGTTTACATATTTTCAGCCATATCGGCCATAGGAAAGGGAAGGATTTGTGGGGCTGAACACCAAAAATCTAATAACTGCGGATGTTATAATTGTATCAATATAACGTTCAGTATGGGAATTAACTACCCTGTGTAATTCAACTACCCTGTGCAATTCAACAACCCTTGATACCAACTCTCTTCCCGTGACATTCTCGCACGAGCCGAGAACCACTATAAAAACTTCCCCAATTTAATATGATTGGCCCATGATAGTAGTTCACCTTTAAGCTACTAGGTGGAACTACCATCACGCCACTGTCCCCAAACCTTTTAGGCCCCTGGCGAGCGCGGGTGTGGTCCGGGGCTTTTGAGCGGTTGGGGATCCGTGCTAGAGGGCCCCTAGGGTCAGCTGACGCCTGACCCTACCCCTGATCGGCTCCCGCTCCCTCAGCAGCTCTGGATTAAGGGGCCGCTAGTCAGAACTTTTGATACCATTGGTCCAACTAGTGTGCCCTGCCCAGCTCGCTCTGGGTTCGACATATATCCAAGAAAAACAGAAGCAGAGTGCAGAGGACAACCCAGTTGAAGTAAACCAGTCTCCAATCCATCCTATCCAGCTGTGAAGCCAAGGGGAGTCATCTCCACATCCCCCCCACGCCTTCCGGGGTATTTTTGGGCGGCCGGCTCTGCTGGCCAGTACATCACCCTACATCCCCCTCCGACATCATTTTGGCGCCCAACGTGGGGCACGGAACAGAGTGATCACCCGGCACTGGATATGACCCGACGGAGACCCCGAGCTTCCCCCAGCCAAGAAGGCAGCCCCAACTCGGCTGCGGGACCGACTACGGCACAGGCCGCACTTGCCCTTCCCTGTCCATGTGGGGAGTACGGCTTTAAACATCCGTACCTTCTCCACCAGGCTGTTGATTCAGCTCAGACCACCGCTACAATCGTGGCAAGCACAGTGAAGGCTTTGAAGACCCCAGAAAAACTCCCTCCAACATTCGCTGGGGATCCCGTGGAGGAGACAGAAACGTTTCTCAGGGAAGCCCGAGAGTATTTGGAACGAATGGACGAGGCAACATCCGAGTGGACCTGGCGGACTATCACCATGCTCCGAGGATCTGCGGCCGAGTGGGCTCGTCAGTTCGCATTCGAACCGCCTGAGTTTTCAATATTCTCTGAACAGTTCAAGGCCACGTTCGATGACGATTGTCGACGAGGGGAGCTACTCCACATCGTGCAACAACGAACAATGAGATCCGAGGAAACAGTGGCCGAGGTTTTAGAGCAGAAGATGCCAGAAGTATTCATCGTTGGTGTAATAACTCCTCAGCTGACCCCGGAGTTTCGCGAGAAGGCTAGAAAAGTGAATGCACGGAGTTTCGCAGAGCTACTCTCTTTGGATGAGAGAAACCCTCGACTTCTCCCAACTGTGGCCACGAGACGACAGTCCCAACAGAGATGCATGGACCCCATAAAGTCAGAGCAGCCCGGAATAGATCCCAACGGACAGAAGCAATGTTGGTACTGCCCCGGGTACCACAGAAATAAGAACTGCCCCGATAGACCGTCGGGAAACGAAGAAAGGGGACTCAACCAGACCGCCCGGCGAGGACCCCGCAATCAAGAGGCGGACAAGCAGTAATGAGTGTCAACCAGTCATCTCTACTCACCGTTACTGTGGAAATAGAGGGTCGACCAGTCCAAGCTCTCGTCGACACTGGAGCATCCGCAAACTTCATTCGCAGGGAACTCGTAATGGGCCGAGCTCGAAAAGGAGGACAGTCTACTGCGATGGTTTCACAGAGAGGACTAAGCCTGAAGCTTGATGGGCGCTGTGAGATCTCCTTCATGCTCGGCGGGGAAGCCTACACTGAACTCTTCCATGTGGCCGAGGATCTTGCCATCCCATTGGTCCTCGGATATCTCTGGATGCGCGACCACCAGGCAGTGTGTGACTTCCGACAAGCCAGCTTGAGCCTTGGAACAGCGAAGCGACACACAGTCTATTGGCGGTCCAGGACCAAGAAACCTGCCGCCATCGTGGAGGAGGCCATCTGCCACGGAGTGCCCCCGGAACAATTCGGTGAGTTGTATCAACTTTTGCTTAGTTTTAGTGATGTGTTCGCGGAAAACGTCCCACTTAACACCACTCGCTCTGCGAAGCACCACATTGAATTGTCCTCATCTGCTCCCGTTAAGCATAAGCGATTCCACTACTCTGAGGAGATGTACTGCAAGACGCCGGAATGGCCAAATTTAAATCTACGTTAGATTTGCGCTCGGGATACTGGCAGATTTGTATGTCAGAAGAATCGTCACCGTATACCGTGTTCAGCACCCCAGATGGGAGTCTGTACGAATTTATCCGTATGCCGTTTGGGTTAAAAGGAGCCCCAAGCACATTCCAGAGGCTGATGAGCGGTACGGTCCTGCAGGGCTTTAACGATTTCGCCCGTGCCTATTTGGATGATTTAATCGTGTTTTCGGGAAGCTGGGATGAGCATCTGTATCACGTGAATCTTGTTTTAGAAAGGCTGCGGCAGCATGGGCTCGCGTGCAAACTTGAGAAAAGTCGATTCGGATGCGCCGATCTGCAGTATCTGGGTCGCGAGTTAACCGGGGCTGGTGTCGCGGCCTGCGAGTCTCACATTGAGGCTGTTCAGGATGCACCCGTTCCCCGAACGCGGAAACAACTCAGGTCGTTTCTTGGCCTTTGCGGCTGGCTTCGCGAACATGTCTCAGGTTACTCCGTCATAGCTGCACCCTGACCGACTTGCTGAGCACGAAAAGAATTTTCAAGTGGAGCGAAACGGCTCAGCGTGCTTTCGATGCTCTCCGTGAGGCTCTCACGTCCCTATCTAAACTTCACCTTCCGGATCCTCGCCTCCCAATGATCCTTCAGACGGACGCGAGTGGAGTCGGGATGGGGGCTGTGCTTCTTCAGGAGGACAATGGCCGCAAGCTGGTCGTTAGTTATGGTAGTGCTAAGTTCAATAAGCACGAACGGCGGTACCATTCTAACGAACAGGAGTGCCTCGCGTTGGTCTGGGCATGTAAGAAATATCGGCCTTACCTAGAAGGGCAGAAGTTTATTGTGCGCACCGACAACAAGGCGTTACAGTGGCTCCATAAATTTCGAGAAACCGGTGGGCTCTCTTACTCCAGGAGTTCAATTTCGACGTAGAGCACTGCCCGGGGAAGGACAATCACCTAGCTGACGCATTGTCCCGCAACCCCGACAATACTCGCCGTTCCGACGAATTGGACTTAGAGGAGAAGGCCTTACCATGTTTCCTTATCAACCTAGGGGTCGTGCACCAGGAGCTAATCGAGGCGCAGCGGAATGACCCAGAGATGCGGCAGTGCATCGAACATCTAGGGCACATGGAAAGACAGGAAGAAGAGGACATCCCACTAGCCCTCCGTCTGGCACATCAGCACCAGCAACTGAAGCATGGTCTTCTATGGACGCGACAGGATGATGACAGTCCCTGGCGGATCATGGTACCAGCATCTATGCGTTGTCCCATCTTGCATGCCTACCATGAGGACGACGGAGCAGGACACCCGGGACAGGAGGAAACATACCGGGCCATTGCCGAAAGATTCTACTGGCCACATCTGCGGCAGGAGGTGACCCAGTATGTGCGCAGCTGTCGCACATGCGCTGCCTTCAAAAAGAACTGCCATCCATCAGCCGATATACCCTCAGCCCGCAGACCTCAACGACCTTGGGATGTCATCGCCGCTGACCTCATGGGGCCATATCCGGCATCGACTAGGCGGAAGTTCAGGTTCATCTTAGTGGTAACGGACCTTTTCAGCCGGTGGGTGGAAGCCTTCCCACTGAAACAACCCACCTCGTCAGCCGTCTTGGAACAACTAGGGAATGAAATTTTCCCTCGCTGGGGCTACCCCAGAGCGATGCTGACCGATAATGGGGCGTGTTTCGACAGTAGAAAATGGAAGCAGACTTGCGACTCCTGGGGAATCGAAACCTGGACAACCCCACTGTACCACCCCCGCGCCAATCCCACGGAACGCCGTAATCAAGAGATTAAGACTTCTCTGAAGATCCACATGAGGGGAAAGGAGGAGAATGAATGGGCCGCACATCTCCCCGCAGTCCTGTTCAACCTCCGAACACGGAACAACGCCGTCATTGGCTTCAGCCCTAGCCAGGTCTTGTTCGGCCATCGTCTACAGAGACCAGGCGAATGGCGGTTTCATCGGCCAAAGGGGACCGCGATCCAGAAGGTTGCGCGGTGTAACCAGGCGGGTTACCTAAATAGCAGGAGACCGAAGATGTTTCCCAAGAGGAGTGCCCCCAAGGTAGGCGATCGAGTCCTGGTGAAAAATATGGCTCAAGGGAGGACGTTCCAACCCAAATGGCTGGGACCCTACGTCGTAACGGAGGACCTCGGTAGCGGCGTTTTCAACGTTCGGTATGGGGAAGCAGAGTTGAAGGTTCACTCGTCGCTACTAAAACCCGCCGCCGACTGGGGACCCACCCACCAGAAACTTGATCCTGATTTCCGGCCCAGAGGGAATCCTCGCGCCGTAGGTCGACGCCGGCGGAACCTGCGTGGTCATCCCCAGCCAGACAGAGAGCATTCAGAGGAATAGCCACCGTGAACCATGCCGATTGTCCGGACATGTTCTGTTTTGTGTTGTGCTATTCTGTTCAAATTGTTGTGTTCTATTTGTTGCGTTCTAATTGTTGTGTTCTATTTGTTGTGTTCTATTTGCTGTGTTCTATTTGTTGTGTTCTAATTTTTTTTAAATAAATGAGGTGCTTGTCCTCCAGTACCTGCTCCTGCCGGCCGTGCGAGAATAGTCAACCGGGGTGGGGGAAATTGATACCAACTCTCTTCCCGTGACATTCTCGCACGAGCCGAGAACCACTATAAAAACTTCCCCAATTTAATATGATTGGCCCATGATAGTAGTTCACCTTTAAGCTACTAGGTGGAACTACCATCACGCCACTGTCCCCAAACCTTTTAGGCCCCTGGCGAGCGCGGGTGTGGTCCGGGGCTGTTGAGCGGTTGGGAATCCGTGCTAGAGGGCCCCTAGGGTCAGCTGACGCCTGACCCAACCCCTGATCGGCTCCCGCTCCCTCAGCAGCTCTGGATTAAGGGGCCGCTAGTCAGAACTTTTGATACCATTGGTCCAACTAGTGTGCCCTGCCCAGCTCGCTCTGGGTTCGACATATATCCAAGAAAAACAGAAGCAGAGTGCAGAGGACAAGCCAGTTGAAGTAAACCAGTCTCCAATCCATCCTATCCAGCTGTGAAGCCAAGGGGAGTCATCTCCACATCCCCCCCACGCCTTCCGGGGTATTTTTGGGCGGCCGGCTCTGCTGGCCAGTACATCACCCTACATCCCCCTCCGACATCACCCTGTGTAATTCAACAATCCTGTGTAATTCAACTACCCTGTGTAATTCAACTACCCTGTGTAATTCAAATACCTTGTGTAATTCTACTACCCTGTGTAATTCTACTACCCTGTGTAATTCAACTACCCTGTGTAATTCAACTACCCTGTGCAATTCTACTACCCTGTGTAATTCTACTACCCTGTGTAATTCAACTATTGATTTTTGGCTAAAATGGTAAATTGCTTTTAGAGGCAGAGAGGAAGCATAGTTGCAAAACTTACTTCTAGGATACCTCAACTTACATCTAGGATACCTCAACTTACTTCTAGGATACCTCAACTTACCTGGGGATTCATGTCCCGCTCGATGTAACTAAAGGATCCGATTGGCACATTCATTTCAAATGAATTGTGAGCGGGCTCCTGGAAATATACAAAGATATGATTAGGTCGGAGTTGCACAGAAGTTTCCTATAGTGCTGTTAAAATATATTTAAATCAAGTAAGATAACTATCTAACAATGAATTTTTGAAAATTATTTAAGCAGAAGAGATTCAAGCAGTGAAATATTTCAGTGTCTTTTACGGGGAGTACACAACGCTGAAGATCCTCTGGATTGAGGAATTCTGGCCGCAACAGATAAGATCACTTATAAGTAAATTAGTATAATTATTTTGAAACTATTTACTATTATATTCATATATCTATATATTTCTATCTTCATATTTCATTTACATCTCCGGTTTATTATTAAAAATATATAAATATATATATGTGATGTGGCCATTACCTTCTCCAAATCATTTCTTCTCATTACTGGGTATAAGAATGTCTACTCTCAAGATAAGCTGTACAAGGAGACAATATTAAATGATTTTAAGAAGGGGAAGCGGAGAGAGAGTGATCTGTAAGCGTTATTGGTTTAAGAAAATCCCATAATGGCCACGTCACATACTTTTCTTAATTTTTATAATTTTTCAGAAAAAGCTACCAATACATAAACCTTATTTTAAAGTTAGTTGCTATGAAATGAAATGAAATGAAATGAAAATAAATTTTATTATTCTGGGACCGAGGTCCCCTAAAAATAAATACATACAGAGAGTGATGAAAATGAAACAATGAAATATAGTATCAGAACATAGAAATAAAAAGATAGGTAGGTAAATAAAAATTAGTGCTACATTGGAGAAAAACTATACAACTAAAAAATAGATAAACGTGAAATAGAAAAACAGGAAAAAACATAAAATTAACAACTTCTATATGATGAAACAAAATAAATAAAAGTATCTACAAAATAAAAGAGAAAAAGTAAAAAAGAAAAAAAGCAAATCCATAAAACTAAGAAAGAGACAAAATTGATAATATATATAAATATAAATCGACCGAGCATAGTACGGTGGTTGATTATAAAAGAGAAGGAAGGATGCCCAGCCAAGGTTAAAAATAAAATTACTTTAGAAAGCAGAAAATAAGATAAGATAAAAAATAAATAAATGCATATTAAAAATATATAAATGTGTAAATGAGCCAAAAATCAATATTATTTATTATGAACGAATAATTTAGAAAATATGATAAAAAAAATATAATAAAACTAGAGAATGACAAAGACAAGAAAGAGCTAGAAAAAAAAAAAAAAAAAGGCGGGGGAAAAGTGATTAGAATGATTAGATAATTAAGGTTGACGAATTAGAGAATACGGGGGAGAGATCAAAGAGGAGTGGATTGTTTGGTGAAGAGGAATTGGAATAGTGAGGATTTGAAGGAAGCCACGGAAGGAGAGTGACGGATTGGGGGAGGCAGGGAGTTCCAAAGAGAGGAGGCCTGGACAAGGAATGAATTGTGGAAGGCTGAGGAGCGATGGGAGGGTCTGAAGGACGGGATCTAGTGTGCCTCTGGTGAACCGAGGACTGGAATTGAAACATTTGGTAGAGGTAGTAGGGTTCTTTGGATTTAAGCATTAGGAAGAGGAAGGAGCCTAGGAGGTAGTTTCGGCGGTAGGAGGGTTTGAGCCATTTCAACTCGGAGTACCAGGGCGAAATATGAGCGTCTCTAGGGACATCGAAAACAAATCTGACATGAGCGTTCAGGATTCGCTGGAGTTTGATATCGAGTCCCTTACTCAGATCATTATAAACCAGGCACCCGTAGTCGAAATGGGGGAAAACAAAGGATGATACGAGGAGTTTCCGGGAGTTATGAGAAAGAGAGTGACGGGAACGTTTAAATTGTGCAAGAGATTGGAACGATTTACGGGAAATATAGGATACGTGGTCTTTCCAGGAAAGGGTTTGGTCGAGGATGATACCCAGGTTTTTTACTCTGCTAGAGTAGTTAATGTTGGTGTTGTCCAGAGTCAAGAGAGGGGGGTCAGTTAAGTTATTGAGAAGTTTTTTGTTACCTAATATTATCGCTTGAGTCTTGTGAGGATTAAGGAGGAGTTTGTTCTGTTTGGCCCAGGAGGATATGGAATTGATGTCATCAGATATTTGCGAGTATGCGGTAGGGAAACTGGAGGGGTGAAAGGATAAATAAATCTGCAGATCATCCGCGTAGAGGTGGTATTTACAGAATTTTATGTGCGGAGGAAGATCCAATAGGAAAAGGGAGAATAGGAGCGGGGAAAGAGAGGATCCTTGAGGAACTCCTGAGTGGAGAGGAAGCGAGGATGAGGCGGGAGA
The DNA here is from genome assembly GCA_963662175.1 of Aradus depressus. Taxonomy (NCBI): domain Eukaryota; kingdom Metazoa; phylum Arthropoda; class Insecta; order Hemiptera; family Aradidae; genus Aradus; species Aradus depressus. The sequence goes on along the minus strand of OY759224.1, from coordinate 29,325,715 downwards.
GTTGGGGAACTTGACGGACTGGGAACGATCTGCAAGGTAGGACTGGAGCCAGAGGAGGACATTATTGGAGAGAGGGAGACTGGCCACCTTGGAGAGGAGGATGGAGTGGTCCACGGAGTCAAAGGCTTTGGAAAAGTCGAACAGTACTAGCAGAGTAAGTTGTCTAGCGTCAATGGCCTGTCGGAAGTCTTCTGTTAGTTTCAGTAAAGCAGATTGAGTCCCATAACCGGGTCGGAAACCAGATTGGAAAGGGTCGAGGAGTTTGTTGGTAAGAAGGAAATCTGAGATTTGGGAATGAACTATACGCTCTAAAGGTTTGGATGTGGAACACAGAAGGGAGATAGGGCGAAAGTCTTTAGGAGCTTCAGGATTAGGGACTTTGTTGAGAGGAAGTACAAATGCTTCTTTCCAGGCGGAAGGGAAGACGGAGTTTTGAAGGGAGAAATTATAGATATGTAAGAGGACTGGGAGTATGACTGGTAAGCAAGTTTTAAGGAAGAGGAGCGGGATGTCGTCAGGGCCAAGGGCATTAGAGCTACTATTAAGGATGATCCTTAGGAGAGTGTCAGGGTAAATATATGAAAAGAAAAAATTATTTGAATCGAAGGGCTGGGGAGATGTAATCTCAGCTGGAGACGCTAGTGGAAGAATAGGACGGGAGACAAAAAAGGAATTAAGTGTGTCGGGAGAGAAGATTGAAGGAGAAGGAGGGTTTTTGGGGGAACCTAACGAGAGCTTCCGAAGATTTGCCCATCTTGACTTGGCGTTAGGTGCCTCCGCTATCAGATTCAGAAGGAACTTTGACTTAGCCGCCCTGATCAGCGACTGGGCACGATTCCTCAGGACTTTGAAGGAAGAGTAGTCGACGTCCAACTTGGATCGGTAGAACCTCCTTCGGACAGAGTCCCGTTCCTTCATGATTTCCCTGATCTCTGGGGTTATCCATGGGGCCGGGGGTCGTCTGAGCTGCCTCATCTTCAGAGGAGCGTGCTTGTCGAGCAGCTTCAGGAGGATCTGGTTGAAAGTATTCACCTTCTCGTCGATTGAGGCCAGATCAAAGATAGCTTGCCAGTCCGCTGCGTCAAGGTCCTCTTGGAGCGTCTCGAAGGTTAAGGACTTCAGGTTTCGGAGGAGTAAAGATCTAGGAGTAAGGTGAGGAGATGGTATGTCGTAGGAGATTTGGATAAGGTCGTGAGCAGAAAGGAAGGGAACTGGCTGTTGGGCGGAGGAACTAATCTTCTGTTGGGAGTCAGCCAGGTGGAGATCCAACCAGGAGTGAGAAGTAGGGGTATGATGAGTCGGGGCGTAGGGAACTATGAAAAGGTTTAAAGAATAGCAGAGGTCCAGGAGATACTTGGAGTTGGGAGCTGCAGGAGACAGGAGGTCGGAGTTGAAGTCACCGGAGATCAGGATGCAACTATAGAGGGGAATAAGACGGAGGAGAGTAGACTCAAAGGTGGGGTCAAAAGGGACTTTAGGAGGTCGGTAAACTACTCCATAAAGAAGTTTGGTGGAATATCAGTCCAGCTCCCGCTGTGTACACAGGTATTTTGGTGCGCTCTGCCTTCTTATTTTCTTTAGACTTTACTTCCTCAGTCCAGTGTTCAGTTATTTATTATTTTTTTCGTATACTTCTAATCCTTTCTGGAACCTATCATCTTACTATACTTACTTCAATCTACATTTTCTTCATTTCTTTCATCGCCTAGCTGGTATTATTTAACTTTTTTTTTTTCTTTTTTTTCCTAATCATTATCAGTGTCACTCTTTGTTATTTAAAATTTTTACAGTAATTATTTTAATTTCCTCTTAAATTGTTTTCCTATCTAAATTCTTATATTTTATATAATTTTTTAAATTTTTATTAATTTTATTTTATTATTACTATTTGTTACTTTATTTTTTGTCAAATTATAAATATGGGCAAATGCTCAAAATGTCACATGACCGTGCCCCGCGACGGCTCTGGTATCGAGTGCAATTGGTGCTCACACATTTTTCATGGGCAATGTTCGGGGCTCAAGGACACGGACATCCAATTTTTGAAATCACAAAAAAAATCTTGGAGTTGCCCGCAGTGTGCGGCGTCCAAGAGGGCAGTACCAGTTGACGAGCGTCCTGCTACTCCTCAGAAGGGCCGATCTGAAGATTCCCTCCTCAAAGAACTGCTCGTCAGGGTGACACAAATGCAGGAGGAACAGAGGGACTTGATAAGGACGGTGACTGCAAATGGAGAGGCCATCGTGGAAGTGGAACGGAGGCTCGGCTCCATAGAAGGGCAGTTTGCCGCTCTAGACGCGAGGTGTGGGACTCTGGAGCGGTCCAACCTAGAGCTCAGCACCAGAGTGGTAGACCTCGAGGCCAGGCTTAATAAGGTTGACCAAGATAGCCGAAGGAACATCCTGGAGATCAGGGGGATCCCGGTAAGGCCAGGAGAATCACCTGAGAGCTTGGTCTCCAACGTCGAACTCGGACTAGGGCTCAGGCTGGCCCCAGAAGACTTGGACTACGCATTCAGACAAAGAACCCGACCGACCACTGAAGACCCACCGCAACCACCGGCCATCATAGTGCTGTTTGTGCGCCAGTCCGTCCGGAATGAGGTGATACGCCTGAAGAAAGTGAAGCGAGACTTTGGGACGCGGCACCTCGGCTGGACGGACAATGACAATCATATGATATATATAAATGAATCGTTGACTCTCCATAATAAAAAAATGTACGCCGAGGCTAGACGGTTGAAGAGGGAGGGTAAGGTGAAATTCGTCTGGGTGAACGGAGGCAAGGTCCTCGTCCGTAAGGATGTAGGACTGCCCGTTGTTATTATCTCTAAGCCTCCCGATTTGAATCAATTTATTTAGTTATTGTTGTTCCGTTCGCTCCTCGTTTGAAACTGACCCCCTCCACCTGGCTCCTCCCCTCACTCCCACTCTCTCGTTCCTCCACCGCGCCCTCCCCCCTCCACTTCATAATATCTCAGGCTGTCTTAGCCTCTCAGCGTACATTCATTCCATCCGTTATTATTTCTTAGTTTTCTATTATAAGCCCTTTTTGAATTTTGTTTTTTGTTATTCTTTTTTTTCCTTCTTTTCTTTACACATATGTAAGAGGAAGTCGATGCCTAGCCTTGGTCTATTCATAAATATTTATATAATTTTACTTGATGTTTTGTTGTCTCCTAATTTCTATATTATAAATAGCATAAATTTCACTTGTGTCTCACATTTTTCCGAAGCCACATTTTTTTTTTTTCTAAATTTATTTATTTTAATTATCACTTACTTTTACGATTCTTTCGGATTTCGACTGGGATCTGTGGAAAATCTTGCCAAGGTTAAGTGGAGCGCCCTTGGAATATAAACAGGTATGAGCAGTTAGGAGATGCACAGAACATTTTCATAGGGCTGATAAAATAAATGAAAATATAGTAAGATCAATATCTAACAATGATAGGGCGCCGGTAGCTCTGTGGTATGCGTGCTTGTCTTCTGAGCTCAAGAACGCGGGTTCGTAACCCGACCGAGGCCCTTAGTTTACTTTATCTGGGAGGTAAAATAAACTTAAGCACGCCGACCTTCGGATGGGACGTTAAGCGATGGTCCCGAGCCTGTACGATGTCAGGTACTCGTTAAAGACCCCTACCCTAGATGAATAAAAATTTAGGGTAGGCAAAATTTAAGACTCCCACAGTAGAGTCGGGTTCATGTCCACCAAAGTGACGAAAGAGCGCTCTGGTAGTAGGCGATATGACCTCGTAGTTAAAGCCCGGGCATGAGTCATAAAACCTAACGTAACCTAACCTCTAACAATGATTTTTATTGAAAATTAATTAAAGTCTTTTTTTTCCCCAAAGAAACCGTTGAACCAATTTTAACCACAATGGGTGCGTATGATTTGGGGATCTTCTTCTACGTATGTTATGTACGTATTGATAGAAACTGAAAAATAATAAATTTGTAAAATTTTTACAAGGGTTGAGTTGTTTTTCTGGCGTCACCCCCTTTACATAGATGCCTCCCCAGGTAGGTAGTTCTTCCCAATCTGGACAGCGAATAATTTAGATGATCATAACATTTTTGTATATAATAATTTCATTTTTTTACGTAATATTGTGGTAGTATGAAGCACACGGGCAGCGGGTGACCGACCTTGATATAGACGTTTCACTTAAAAATATATGTAGATAGTTCTTATATAGAAGACCCTACAATATGCTGATGGTACTTACAGTTACCGTCAGGGCGATGGTCAGCCATAATACAACTGTGAAGAGAAATCTGAAGAACGAAACCTTCATTTTGGAGTCCCTGTTGAGATATTTCTGAAGAAGTTCTTTACGGACACGTATATTGCCTAGTTGCAAGACGAATCACTCAGCACCACATATAGTTAGGTAGTTATTATGACTCATGCCTGTGCTGTAACTTTCAAGGTCGCATTGACTATTACCAAAGCACTGGTTGACATGAGCCCAACTTCACTATGCAAGTCCTAAATTTTGCTTACCCTAAATAACCCGCGTTCTTGACATTAGTAGGCTAGTACGCTACCTCTGAGCTATATATATTGTAATGATCCATATTGTTCATTACATGAATATTTAATAAATGGAAAATAAGGTACTTAGTGCAATCATTTTATTAGACCTAAGGAAGGTTACTGGGGGTTATAAAATCGATTTGTACCAGGGTCGATATAGTATCAAAATAGATCAATTCATTCATTTCAATTATGTAATAAAATTAAATGATAAGCTAATAATGTGTTAACAATAAATGTAAGCAATTAGGATTGTATACGGGAATATGTAAGTAGTATAAAAAAAACCAGATGTTTAGTAGTTTAAAGGCTGTAAAAATTGTGGCCAATGAGAGAGCGGAATCCAAAACGATGGAGAAGTGGTCTGTCCCCTCGTGGGAAGAGTCGTTTATCAGGCCTGTTCAGAGGAGGTGTAGTGGAGTGGTTAGTGCCGTGAAAAGAAAAGTATGTGAGTCAGTGACAAAAAAGAAACCGGCTGTATGAAGGCAGAGGACATGGAGGGAGTGTTTCTGGAACATTGAACGTAGGATCAGAGAAGATGTTAAAGCCAACCTGAAGAAATTAAAATGGTCTAGTATAATATAAAGCCCCGAGGTCAGAAGACGAAGTTAGAAGACATCCTTGCAGCCCATCGCTCAACTATCACTCTGTTTGAAAATTCACTCCCATCAACAAAAGAAAAGAAAATAAAGAGTCCAGGTTTTTATCTGTCATAAAAATTTCATGTGTGTAAAAATGTGTAACTAACCCTTTCTTTTATAAAAAAAATTTTATATTCAAAAATATGTTTTTTGAATCTCAAATATAACTGTAACAACTTATTTTTTTGTATAGTTTTTTTTTATTTAATATAACCAGGTCATCTTAGAGTATAATTATCTATAAATTAAAAAATATAAATATAACCGAGTAAAATTCGAGCGTTACAAATGTCGCTTCGAACAGGGACTTGAAACATTAAATTTTTATATGGCGCCCGAAAAGAAATAATAAAAAGACCTTATGTGTAATTTTGTAAAAATATTTGTAAAAATTAATTTCAAAACTGTGTAAAAAGTTAGCGTCCAAAATGGCCGACTATAATAGAGGTTCTCAGAGAACGAATCCGAACAATAATGGCGGACAAAATAGAGTAACCTTTTCTTTTCGCGATTAATAAATTCAAAAGGTAAAATACGAGCGTTACAAATGTCGCAACGAACAGAGGACAGTAAATTATTATTAAAAATAAAGAATATTAAATATGGCGCCCAGAAATATTGGACATGATGAGTGAGTGAAGGGTGACGCAGAAAATAATTTTAATTGTGATTTTTTTTAAATTTAAGTATTTGTATTTTGTATATTTTTGATACCATGGCGGAGGAAATTATTTATGTGGACTTGGGAGAAGGGAAAACAGAACGGATTGTAGTTGCGGTAGAGGAAAAAAGTATTAAAAATAAAAATGATGAGGGCCTTCAGCCGGAGAGTGAGACGAATGTGAGTTTAAAAACAATGATGGAAATGTTAATAAAAAATATGAACGCAAATCATTCGGAAGTAAGTGTAAAATTCGAGCAACAATCAAAACATTTTAATGAAATGAAGTTAGAAATAAAGTTAGAACTAAATTCAAAAATTGATGAATTAAAGGAGGATGTAAGCGTAAAATTTGAAAATATAAAAAAATATGTAAACAAACGTTTCGATGAAGTAAATAATAAGATTGATAAATTTAGTGATCAAAGTTTAGAAATAAATCATAAATGTGAACAATTAAAAAATAAGATAGAAAGTGCGGTAGAGGCTGGCGAGAGTAAATTAAATAAAAATATGAGTGTAGAGGGACAGGAAAATGGAGAAATAAAGGAAAATATAAACATCAATAAGAAGCTAGACAAATTGAAATTTATTAAAACCATAATAACTAATGGTATTGTTATAAAAAAACATAATTATGATAATTGTAGAAAAATAAAAGTATTATATCATAAAAAGATCCCTAACTTAAGAAAACATAAAAGAAATAAAAGTAAGAGTCCTAAAAAATTTGGATGTAGAGAAATAAATTCAGATAAATGTGTAAATATAATTAACAAAAGTTACAGTTATAAAAATTATAAGAGATCAAAGTTCAAACATAATAATGAAGAATATTTTGAAAATTCAAAAACATTATACCTAGGTCAAAGGCAGGAACAGAAAGACAGAAAAACAATTATAAATAACAATCATAAATATCGGAGAAAAGATAATCGTAAACTAAATTATAAATATAAAAGAAAGAAAATAATAAGTGTTTAACCGATGAAATTTTGGATATTGAAAATTGCTTGTCTAGGATTATGATCTGGAACTATAAAATGTAACATTAAAATTAATAAAAAAAAAAATAAACATTGAAAGTATCAGTCAATATGTTAAATTTTGTCGAAATGAATAATTGCAAAATAAAATGATATAATTAAGTGATGGAAAAATGTACCTGAGTTAGTTTGCGTGTAAAATTTGTGTTGATAAAAATGAATAATATAAATGTAAACAAAGAAGGTGTCACTCGGTGTTTGAGCTGTCTAATTAATAAATAGTTGAAGTAAAAACTAAAATAACAAAATATGGAGCGTAAGAGAAATGATATGGCAACTAAGTCTTTGCAAGTTGAACTGATAAATAGATAAAGGATAAGACAGCTGTTAGAGTCTTTTATGATAAACAACTGAAGTTTGTAAACACGTCAAATAATGTTAATATTGATTGTGTATTTGTTTATGGTATGTCCTGCTGTTTATTGAATTTTGTAGTGAATCTGTAATGTTATAAAAGATATAACAATGATAAACTTTAGTTATAACCATAATAATGTAAATATTGATGGCAGGTATTTTTATGGTGTGAATATTTTATTGAGTTTTATATTGAATATGTTATGGGATGAGAGATAGAACAGTGGTAATTGGAAATAATTAGAATAATTAATGAATATTATAGTGGGTGATGCTCTGTCAAAGAGTAAAAAATTTAAAAAAAAAATAATTATAATTAAATTAAATTATATGTAAATAATGTGTAGTGTACTCTGCATTCTGAACAGAAAATTTGTGATTTTAAATGTTTTTAAATAAAAACATATTTATTTATTGGAATATTATATTAATGGTGGATGTTGTTATGTTATGGGAGATTTTATATAAGGGTTAGTCTCGAGATGAACTATTTATTGATATTTATGCATGCGTTTTTTTTTTTATGGTATTGGTGATAAAAATAAAAATATTAATAATAAAAAAAAATATATATATTAGTTGTAAGGATATTTATTATTGGTAATGGGGTTTGAATTTTATAATTATTGGTGCATGTTAATCGTAGGTAAAAATCCAAAGAGATTGGGATGGTTAAAAATTAATACCAAGGAAGATTATCTATTTAATTTTAGATTATATTTAGGAGTGTGGGTAAATTGTATGGCAAATTAATGATTAGTGTTGGAATTTTGAATGTAGAATTTGCGTATGGAGAATAGAGTAGTGGTAGATAGAAGAAATGAGAAGGATAAAGTAATATATTTCAAGAAAATAAAGTAATATAAGAAAGTAAATCTAATATAACATTATGGTAAGACGTAAACAAAATAATTAAATTAGATTTGTTACCTAATTGTTGTGTAATATTATTAAAGAGAGTTACCTTGAAGAATGTATTCCATAATAGATAAAGAAAATCACATATAAATTAAGTTTTTAGCTTGAAGCACATTACGATTCGAATTTTATTTTTATCAGTAAATACAACATAAATTTGAAATAACCAGTATAGGTTTATTGAGGTATGTGTGGATGTAATAAAAGAAACTGGACTCCTAGGATATAAAAAAAAAAATATATAATAAACAAAAATTTGTGTGTAATTAATTAATAATAGAAACTGGGTCACCATGCTATCTTGAGTCGCCAAGTTGTACATGTAACCATAAGATTATGAAATAGTTTGGTACTAAACACTAATGTAAGAAAATGAATGATATATTTTGATATTTAGCAGAGGACAATGTAATGATCCATATTGTTCATTACATGAATATTTAATAAATGGAAAATAAGGTACTTAGTGCAATCATTTTATTAGACCTAAGGAAGGTTACTGGGGGTTATAAAATCGATTTGTACCAGGGTCGATATAGTATCAAAATAGATCAATTCATTCATTTCAATTATGTAATAAAATTAAATGATAAGCTAATAATGTGTTAACAATAAATGTAAGCAATTAGGATTGTATACGGGAATATGTAAGTAGTATAAAAAAAACCAGATGTTTAGTAGTTTAAAGGCTGTAAAAATTGTGGCCAATGAGAGAGCGGAATCCAAAACGATGGAGAAGTGGTCTGTCCCCTCGTGGGAAGAGTCGTTTATCAGGCCTGTTCAGAGGAGGTGTAGTGGAGTGGTTAGTGCCGTGAAAAGAAAAGTATGTGAGTCAGTGACAAAAAAGAAACCGGCTGTATGAAGGCAGAGGACATGGAGGGAGTGTTTCTGGAACATTGAACGTAGGATCAGAGAAGATGTTAAAGCCAACCTGAAGAAATTAAAATGGTCTAGTATAATATAAAGCCCCGAGGTCAGAAGACGAAGTTAGAAGACATCCTTGCAGCCCATCGCTCAACTATCACTCTGTTTGAAAATTCACTCCCATCAACAAAAGAAAAGAAAATAAAGAGTCCAGGTTTTTATCTGTCATAAAAATTTCATGTGTGTAAAAATGTGTAACTAACCCTTTCTTTTATAAAAAAAATTTTATATTCAAAAATATGTTTTTTGAATCTCAAATATAACTGTAACAACTTATTTTTTTGTATAGTTTTTTTTTATTTAATATAACCAGGTCATCTTAGAGTATAATTATCTATAAATTTAAAATATAAATGTAACCGAGTAAAAAACGAGCGTTACAATATATAGATATATATAAGCGTTATCTTTGTAACTTCAGAACCATTGTCTGGAAGTTTCTAACCGCATGGAGGTTTCAATCCCATCGGAAGTAATTAGGGGTTACACAGTTTTTTTGTTAAGCCTCTCCTAAAACCTTCCCAGCCGTTTTGACTAAAAATGAATAGGTGACGTCGTGATCGAGTTTTCAACGGGTTTTCAGATCTCCATCCATTTTCGATGTCTGACTGTGCTTGTCTGTGAGTGTGTATGGGATACAATTGTGACGTCTCTACTTCAAAAACAATTGTAGCTCTGAACTTGAAATTTGGAATGAAGGGGTCACATGTGACAACTTAGGTCTCATGAAAATTGAGAAAATGTTACTTGGGAGTCTAAGTACATCTTACAAGATACAGGTTATGTTTATGACCTAAAAAAAACTCTTTTCGAGTAATAGTTGTAGAGAATTGCAAAATACCTAATTCATATGGAAAAATATTTTTTACAGGTCGACTGGTTTTTGAGATACATGCCGAAGACCATGGTAGTTTTATTGGAAAACTTTAAAAAATAAGAAAAATATATGTGATGTGGCCATTACAGGATTTCCTTATATCAACAACGCTTGCATACTCTCTCCCCCTCTCCTTCTCAAAATCATTTTATTGTGTCTCATTGTGCAGCGTTCTTTCAAAAATAGACATTCTTATACCCAGTAATGCCAGTATGAAATAATTATGAGAAGAGGGAGTGAGAGAGTGATCTGTAAGCGTGGTTGGTATAGGACGGTCCTGTAATGGCAAGTTTTTTTACAAGATATCGCTTATGTATATGACCTATCAAAAAAATTTTCAAGTAATAGTTGTAGAGAAAACTAAAATACATATTTTATAATAAATACGAGTTTTCGCAGGTCGTCTGGTTTTGCGAGATACAAACCGTCTTGGAATGTAATTTAGAAACCATATATTTTTTTTTTTCTTTGATTCACTCGATTTTGTAAAAAGAAAACTATAAGAAAGTAGTTGTCAGAATTACGCAGTATAATAATTACTTATAACTCACTACCTTCTTTTATGATTTTGAGAAGGGGGAGGGGGAGAATGAGTGAGCTGTAAACGCGGTTGGTATATGAAAGTCCTGTATAGTCCATGTCACATATATTTTTTTTTACAAATTGAAAGATTTTTATTATGTACATTTACAATCGGTCGAAAGAAACCATAAGTAAATTTGGGGACTTGTACAATGTATTATATATATAAAATAATACATAGAACGCTGGGTAAAGAAAAAACCGGTAATTTTAAATTTTGAAAAATCTTGAGATTTGCCTGAGTAGAATAGAATAGAATGGTTTTTATTAAAAGAAGAAAAATAACATAATTCCAAGAAATATACAAAGAGAAAACACTTAGACTACAGCCATTTTGGCCGTCAGTCGGAGTTGGCATTACAGATATTTGATAATGAAGAACAACAAATATTAGCTTATATAAATAAATGAAGAAAATAAATAACCATCGTTAAATTCCTTTAAAATAAAAAATGAAAAAAATAAATAAAAAATATGTAAACATAAAACATACAAAAATAATAATGCGAATAATGAGAGAATAAAATAAAGACAAGAAACCAAATAAAGTTAACTAAGCAACCTGGGTAAATGGTAATAGTCATAAATTACATGAAGGAAGGAGGTTTGATTGGGTCCTAGAAATTAAATTGCTGAATCAGCCTGTTTCTATATCTGGATGCCGCACTTGCATAGTTATATATCCGATTCCAGTTAGGCCCATTCATTAAAGCGATGAGTTCACCTGTCCCTAAGGCAGGTTTGCCCAGCCACCTCTGTCTGGCCTCTCTAAGGACGAAAATGGAACAGGTCCTCCACCTCCCTCAGGTTACAGAGCGAACAGAGGAATTGCTCTTCTCTCCTGCTCACGTTGAAATTCAGGTATAGCAACTGTCCCCTAAGCTTCATTATAGCATAATTTGTTTCCATCTTTAATGTAGTGATTCTCCCCCAAATCAAAATTGAGATCCTTATACAGACCATGATAACGTGAGCTGGATGCTTCATTAAAAAAGTCATTCTTAAAACCCCTTTCTACATTATCCAGTAACGTTTCTATACAAATTCTACTCTTATCAGGATTCAGATATTGGTGAACTTGGATATTGTGTTTATTACACAAATCTACATATTCCTTGTTCCAAAACATTTTTGCTTTAATTACTTCTTCAGCTAGGACTTTCGGAAGACGGTGATCAGGTAAAAGGAGAGTTTTTTGAATATAATAAAAATGTAACCTGAAATAATGAAGGAATAGTGGCTTCACTCCAGTTTCAAAATATACTATGTAATTTGGCGTATTTTCGGGCAGATGGAACAATTTTTTAATGAAAAAAGTATTTAATTTTTCCACTTCGCCATACCACTTAAATCACCAAACCTGTGCCCCATAGCCCATCACAGCTCTCATAACCGAGTTAAACACTTCATATTTGGCCGAAATGGGGATATCATTATTTTGCATTATTTGCTGGTATGTTGATAACAGCCCTAATTTGGCCATACCTAGTTTTTCCTCGAAATATTTTTTCAAAGATAACTGTGGAGTCAGGGACACCCCTAAATATTTATAAGTATTCACTATCTCGAAGCGCCCCATTGAATGTCCACCTCTCGTTCCTCGCCAGTTTTCCTCCCTTCCTAAATACCATAATCTTGGATTTGTTTAAATTTACTACTAAATTCCAAAGCTCACAGTACTTGGATAGCTTGTGTATCATATTTTGGAGCACTCCGGGTCAGTGGCTAACATAACAATGCTGATTTGCCTGAGTATAGTTTTTGTTTAAATTTACTACTAAATCCAAAGCTCACAGTACTTGGATAGCTTGTGTATCATATTTTGGAGTACTCCTGGGTCAGTGGCTAACATAACAATGCTGATTTGCCTGAGTATAGTTTTTGTTTAAATTTACTAATAAATTCCAATGCTCACAGTACTTGGATAGCTTGTGTATCATATTTTGGAGCACTCCGGGTCAGTGGCTAACATAACAATGCTGATTTGCCTGAGTATAATTTTTGTTTAAATTTACTACTAAATTCCAATGCTCACAGTACTTGGATAGCTTGTGTATCATATTTTGGAGCACTCCTGGGTCAGTGGCTAACATAACAATGCTGATTTGCCTGAGTATAGTTTTTGTTTAAATTTACTACTAAATTCCAATGCTCACAGTACTTGGATAGCTTGTGTATCATATTTTGGAGCACTCCGGGTCAGTGGCTAACATAACAATGCTGATTTGCCTGAGTATAGTTTTTGTTTAAATTTACTACTAAATTCCAAAGCTCACAGTACTTGGATAGCTTGTGTATCATATTTTGGAGCACTTCTGGGTCAGTGGCTAACATAACAATGCTGATTTGCCTGAGTATAGTTTTTGTTTAAATTTACTACTAAATTCCAAAGCTCACAGTACTTGGATAGCTTGTGTATCATATTTTGGAGCACTCCTGGGTCAGTGGCTAACATAACAATGCTGATTTGCCTGAGTATAGTTTTTGTTTAAATTTACTACTAAATTCCAAAGCTCACAGTACTTGGATAGCTTGTGTATCATATTTTGGAGCACTCCGGGTCAGTGGCTAACATAACAATGCTGATTTGCCTGAGTATAATTTTTGTTTAAATTTACTACTAAATTCCAATGCTCACAGTACTTGGATAGCTTGTGTATCATATTTTGGAGCACTTCTGGGTCAGTGGCTAACATAACAATGCTGATTTGCCTGAGTATAGTTTTTGTTTAAATTTACTACTAAATTCCAAAGCTCACAGTACTTGGATAGCTTGTGTATCATATTTTGGAGCACTCCTGGGTCAGTGGCTAACATAACAATGCTGATTTGCCTGAGTATAGTTTTTGTTTAAATTTACTACTAAATTCCAAAGCTCACAGTACTTGGATAGCTTGTGTATCATATTTTGGAGCACTCCGGGTCAGTGGCTAACATAACAATGCTGATTTGCCTGAGATTAATTTTTGTTTAAATTTACTACTAAATTCCAAAGCTCACAGTACTTGGATAGCTTGTGTATCATATTTTGGAGCACTCCGGGGTCAGTGGCTAACATAACAATGCTGATTTGCCTGAGTATAGTTTTTGTTTAAATTTACTACTAAATTCCAAAGCTCACAGTACTTGGATAGCTTGTGTATCATATTTTGGAGCACTCCGGGTCAGTGGCTAACATAACAATGCTGATTTGCCTGAGTATAATTTTTGTTTAAATTTACTACTAAATTCCAAAGCTCACAGTACTTGGATAGCTTGTGTATCATATTTTGGAGCACTCCGGGTCAGTGGCTAACATAACAATGCTGATTTGCCTGAGTATAGTTTTTGTTCAGCATTTGCTCTTCTACAACACTTCTATAATATTTTTCATTCGAAATATATATATTTTGAAGAAGAAGAAGATATTAGACTTTGATAATCTATTTAAATATAATGTATTAATTTTAGGATAAATGTTCACCTTTGTCAATAACGAGCGGTGGATCCTGTTGAACGAGAGATAGCCTATATGCCAACCAAAGCGCCCTATGATCCTCAGAGGACGACCTAATCCAAGTAAGTTGTCCAATATTTTATTATTTTTATTTAATAATTGTAGCAATCCTAGATTAAATCCCACTCTAGTTGAATAAAAATAGATGTTTTAGAAGCCGAAATTATGTTAAAAAAAAAAAAAATCTTGAAATACCCATATCGGTCTGAAACGAACAGATCAATTTGGATGACAGAAAACAATCATCGGATGACGATCGACATCACTTCTTACGGTATCGAAATATGGGGATCGGCCAAAAAATCAAATATACAACGCCTTCAGTCACTATAATCCGTTATACTATCTATTCTACTTTGCCGATGCGCCATTTTAAGTTTGCAATCTCACATTGCATAATGATCATATCATCCCATTTATACGCAGGTTTAAGTCTTAAATAAAACTAAATAAGTAATAATTTTATAAATAATTAATAAAATTAAACAAATAATATTATAATAATATATAAACAATAAATTATCATTCCTGTAGAAATTTTATAACTGGTCTATTTAATTTTGATTTCTGCAGTAGTTTTTCGAAAAGGGCCCTAAAAAATATCAAACGTTCAAGACGTGCAATTTTTAAGAAAGTGCACGTAACCTTTTTTTAAAATATCAATTAACAAACTTTTCATTTGGATTTCTAAGGAGATTCCATCTCGTCTTCTAAATTTTGCAAAAAAATATTAAATCTAAACCAAAGGTTTTCAAATTATCTTACTGGGTCAACAGGGAAAATGAATAGAATAGAATTTACGAGAAGAAATAATTTGGGTTTATTTTCTCAAATCATCTACATTATTAAATAAAAAAACTAAACATTGAAACAAACAAAAATGAAAAGAAAAATCTTACAGACTGAATTCTTAAAACTTATTCAATTTTTTTTAAATAATACCTATATATTTTGGTCATTCTTCAAAATTTAAGTTATATATTTCTGGATATATATCCTGTACATATAAACAAACAACAGTACATTCTTTGCGGATCAATTTCACCATCAATTCACTTCTATTTAGTTCATCACAATTCAAGCCTAAACACCACTCTCTATCTTCACTCAGACCGTCGCCATTGAACACAGGCCTCGACTCGTCTCTCCACACACTAAAAAAAAAAACTAATGGCCGTGTTTTTTTTTTTTTACTCATTTGTTTTAAAAGAAATTAGCTTTTGATAGAAAAATAAATATAATTAATTTTTTTAATATTAATAATTTAATCATTTTAATGTGTGTGTTTTTTTTTTCAACATCACACCGCGACAGGGTTAATGACACACCACCAGATAGTGATTTTGATTTTGAGGCGATTCTTACTGGTGGCTAGCTAATACTTCCAGAAGTGACGTATCTATATAATTATCGTCACCTTCTTAGTGGTTGGTGACCACCAAATAGCATAACCACTGATAATCACATCTAAATAAATAAAAAAAATAAAAAATAATAGGTGAAATAAACGCCGTCCTTCGGAATGGACTTTAAGCGATGGTCCCGAGCCTGTACGATGCCAGGTACCCGTTAAAGACCCCTGCCCTAAATGAATAAACAATTTAGGGTGGGTAAAATTTAGGACTCCCACAGTAGAGTCGGACTCATGTCCTCCAGAGTGACGAAAGAGCCCTCTGGTAGTAGGCGATATGACCTCGTAGTTAAAGCCCGGACATGAGTCATAATAACTAACTAACTCTAAATAAGTTCAATTTATTCTGTCGGGACTTATCGTGTTAGACACACAGACAGACCGAATACATGATATTACCTTGAAAACTCTCCATCGAATTTTTTGACAAAATACATAACTTCTCCTATACTTCGGATAATTGGGGAAGTACAATCCAATTGCTTGTAACAAAGACACTTATTGTTTTTCAGCCAAATCGACTAAAGGAAAGGGGGATTAGGAGAGAGACAACTCGAAAACTCTAATAACTGCCGTTGTAATCAATGTATCGCCATAGAATTTCATGTGTGAATTTAAAATCCAATAAAGAATCGGCAGAAATGAAGGGGACAGAGGATTGAACTCAAAAACCCCAAAATATCTGCCGACTTAATGAATGTATCAACATGAAGTTTCATATTTCAAGTCAAAACTGAATATGGACCTAACCACTACTAATTATAATGGAAAAATAAAAAAATGTGGCAACTGTTTTTACAGTATAGGTACAGAGTTTTTTTACTAAGCCTGTGAGTCGAGAACCATCGATTGTTCAACAAAGACTGCAGATTCTTTTTACCATGTGGCAAATACACAGGGTGCCACAATATATATATATATATATGATTTATATATATTATAATAATTTTTTATATATATAGGTTAGGTTAGGTTTTATGACTCATGCCCGGGCTTTAACTACGAGGTCATATCGCCTACTACCAGAGCGCTCTTTCGTCACTCTGGTGGACATGAGCCCGACTCTACTGTGGGAGTCCTAAATTTTTATTCATCTAGGGTAGGGGTCTTTAACGAGTACCTGACATCGTACAGGCTCGGGACCATCGCTTAACGTCCCATCCGAAGGACGGCGTGCTTAAGTTTATTTTACCTCCCAGATAAAATAAACTAAGGGCCTCGGTCGGGCTACGAACCCACGACCTTGAGCTCAGAAGTCAAGCACGCATACCACTGAGCTACCGGCGCCCTCTTTTATATATATTAATAACCATTTCCCTCCCTGTGTGAGTGCAAATCACGTAATTAATAAAATAAATAAAATTGAGATCGAAAAATTATTAAATTTGAAAATTATTTAAATCGCGACTTTAATTAAACAATGCCTGAATAGCTGAAAGCACTCCCACGGGAAGAACGGTTACAAGATCCTAACGGTTAGTTGACATCAGTAATTAACAATAATTAATTACTGTTGTCAACCAGAAGAAGCATGAGTGGGGGGGGGGAAATGAAATGAATCAAACCTATAACTTTAACATATTTATTTTAATGAGAACATATTTACAAAACAACAATTGAATATATATAATTTGGCCGTGTGTCTGAAGGACTGAATTATAACTTAATTACGAGGTACCTCGATACGATATCCATGGCGAATGACGGCGTGATCACCCTTTCTGGACTTCCCGTAGAAATCGTCTATTCACATAGTCCCTGAAGATCTGCGTAGTTTCGAGGGCACACCAGAAGTTACACCCCCACTGACTTTGCACCGTCCAAAATCAAAGTGTGTCTCTACGACTAATTCACATATTCAAACTGATATTACTTATAGAAAAGATACGTGGTGATCACCCAAGACATGAACGAAGAAATAGTAATTTCACATATTCAAACTGATATTACTTATAGAAAAGATACGTGGTGATCACCCAAGACATGAACAAAGAAAGTACTTTCACATACTGAAACTAGGCTTTACAAAGAGAGGAACGTGGTGATCCACCAAGATATGAGCGAAGAATGAGTAAAACGGGGAGTGGCTTCCGATATCTGACCGTGGTAGGGGACAGTTCTCCAGGCTTGATTGGTCGTCGGACTCCGCCCATTTTATTTCCAGCCAATCGCATATTACCAATTAACATCTGCCTCTAGTTGTGTGAAAACCTGGAGTAAGAAAAAAAACCTTTACTGCTTATTCCTTATACACCGGATGTAGACAATTATCTTGGCTTCCTTTCCATTGTGTCTCTATTATTCTTTATTTTCCGCTCCCAGCGATCGCGATTCTCTCGCAGGCATCATTGGTTCCGAGCATTCTCTTCCAAATGCAATCCTCTTTAATTTGATACCCCACAACCCATACTTTGCTCCTAGCGATCGCGATCCTCTCGTAGACATCGCCAGTTCTGAGCATTATCTATAGGGTAGACATGCTACAATATCCCCCGTTCCCGTTAAAATAAAATATGTCGGCTAAATGACCATTGGAAGTCACATATTTTATTAGTTTCACTTAACACTTGCTCGTTCACTGAGCATATACACTTAACCAAATACTCAGGTATCGACCTCATTATCATGCGTGACCAAAACATGATTTTAAATTTCCTTTCGAATCGGCATGGCTTGCCTATGCATGCGTGACCAAAGCATGATTTTACTTTACGCTGTACTTCTTGGAGTTAACCCTCTCCATTGGCAAATAACGATGATTCTATTTCTAGCATACATTCACTGACTAGTTAAAACATCCAAAAAGGCCCCACGCCTCGACAATGTTTCAACTGAATTCCCATATACCTAATCCGCTTCAACAAAAATTTGGGTTGACCAGACCCTAACCATATGCCTCCTTAGGCCTTCGACAGGTATTTACCTTCTGCCGGAACGACGACGAAATATAAAATAGAAAAATAAGCCCACTCAAATCCCATCTCAGTTTCATAAACATATGTAAATTCCGGCATCCGCATTAATCAAGTAGCGAAACCCTTTCTTCAGTTCAAACAGTCAGTTCATGGCATAAAAAATAATTAAACAACTCCCGCCCCTTTAAATGGATTCTACAAGCATCAATGGAGTGGCCCCTTCTCCGTGTGTACGATAATTAAATATTCAATTCTGGGTATCCCCTCCAGTTTATAATATATCTCCCCCTTTAGTCATGTATGCTTCGGCACCTTGCCCTAGGATTTCTTAAATAAAATAACAAAATTAACATTTGACCTACCGTGGTCGACACTCTATCATAATAAGTAAGGTCCATACCTGGATATATGTGACAAATATATTTACAAGGCTCTCATTGGGTTAACATAGCCCATCATGGTCACTAGATAAAATATGGGTCAATGTGACATTTTCAATAGATACACACGGTCGGATACTAATACAAATATTACTCAAAAATACAAAACAAAAAAAATTGAAGAAATACATTTATAGATCATTACAAAAAAGAAGACAAATACAATTGGAAGTACATTTACCATATAGGACCATTCACCAATGTGTGTGCCATCACCTCGCCGTCAGCCTAGTCAGATCTGCTTTACTAATCAAATTCAAATACGTAGGTAAATTCCCATGGATGGCCAGTCCATATGCCGTCTGCCCCGTCCTACAATTACGTTAAATTAAAAATGACACCATTACCTAAATTAAATTATCCCATCTATCAATATAAAAAGAAAAAGACTTACTAATACTATTTAAAAAAAAATATCCTATTACTAAATATAAACAAAAAATTATCCTAATTTAATATCTAGAATTAAAAAAAAAACTAACCCTAACTTATTATCTAAAATTACTATTTACAACCTGGCGATTCACTTCGGAATCTTTGAGCTCGACTAAGGGGGGTATGCTCGATGTTAAGCCCCAGGGGAGTGCCAGAAAGTCCCCGTCTGCCTTATCCTATTTACAAAAAAAAAATAACTAAATAATAAATCCCGTGTCCCCAATAAATGTGTATGTGTGATTCTTTGTGTGTTGTTGTATAATGAGGTGTTGGCCGTTAGTGTAAAATAATAAATAATTCCCAAATAATAAAAATAGTGTCTGTTTTATGTGTGTGTGACTTTGTCTAACTGTTCCTGGGATAGCTGGGGATGGACACCCATAGAGACGTCACAAATCTCTTCCCTGACTCTAGGGCCGCGATCTCGTCTGCAATAATCGCCCCCCTAACTCGGCTGAAGTAAGATCGTTAATCTCAAAGAGAGCCCTAGCGCTTCTCTAGCCTGCTTGTGAATTTATCCGCTAATATACGGCTTCTGTAAGATCGTATAAAAGATTCCTCCTTCCGCTACGTCGCTGCCGAGATGTCCTAAAATAAAAATTTGAGGACTTTCCTTGTCTAAAATCTGGTAAGGTCCTTCCCAGAATAGTAATAGTAATATTTCCCTCTTACCGGTGGATATCCGCAGAGATTGTACTAACACCTGATCGCCAATTTCTAATGTAGTCTGTTGGTGTCGTACCTCAAAGTTTTGTTTCTGTCTTTCGGCCTGTTTTTCTGTAAATTTGTAAGTCTGTTGTTGTAGTCCCGAAATGTCAGTTATCCTATTGTCTTTGATGAAGTTCACCTGCGGATGTTCTTCACAAGTGGGGTTGCCATTAGTCGGGTAGCGGATTATGTGGTCATTGTCTGTCGATATGTCTGTTACTTCGTCCTCGTTTCTAAGTAGGACAGAAAACTCCTGCATCAGAGATGATATTCTGACGTCATCTGGGAAAGTTATGTTTTTGTCATTGCCTGTCGGTCTGTCTGTGATTTCGTCCTCTTTTATACTTGATGAATTTACGTGATCTGGGGCAGTCATAGTATTGTCGGGGTATGTTGGTTTGTCGATGGTCTCTTCCTCCTTAGCAGTGATTGGTAAGGATGTCTTTGCTATTGATTCTACGTTAACTGGTGATCTGATATAATGAAATTTGTACTCGTAACCTAATCCTTGAAGTGGCCTTCTCGTGCTGATAAAAACTGGTTCTAAGCGTCCATTGCCGTGTCTTCCTAAACCGCTACCTTCTTGGTACCCCTGTAGCTTCATCAATGTCAGTCCGTTGTTACTGTCTGTCTTTAACTTTACAGGAGTGGGACATCTATTGTCAACGTTAGTATGTAGGTCAATGTCCCCTGTCAATCTCGTCATCATTTCTGTACCAAGCAAACTGCGTACGTCCCCCTTGAATTTAAATTTACCTCCCCCCATAGTTTTAAGTTTGTTCATCCCACTCCTGCTACTTAGTTTTTTATCAAGTGGTCAACAATTGGTTTCAGGTTGTTAGCCAACTCTCCAAGGGATTGCTTTATTTCTTTCATGTCTGTATTGACATTGTTGTCGGTCACTACCTCCATGTTTCTTACGTTAGGTTTCGTCTGGTTATCCCTATAATTAGGTGGTCGATTATAATTCTGATTTGAGTCATAGTAATTACGTGGCCGATCGTAATTTGGATTTGACTCGCGGGAAGGGCCTCGGCTAAATTGATTCCCTCTCTCTTGATTGTAGTGAGAGGTTCCCCGTGCATTCCCAGAATTGTAACGAGGTAGGTCTTGTTTGGGAAAGTTATTCTTTTTCGGAAGACTATCTGGTCGGTACTGTCTTTCCCCGCCTTTCCAAGAACTATCCTTTAATTTACAATCACGTCTAATTATGTTAGTACCTATCCTAATTATTTGCTCATGTAGTCTCTCAATAGAGATTATTCCCTGGATCCTAACTGAATTTTCGACCGTCTCTCCATAATGTTTGCTTAATAGTTCACATACGTAGCCTTCCGGAATTTTATATGTACTATCCTGGAGTCGTGACACTAATTTTGAAAAATGTTCGCTGGGTGTTTTATCCATATGATCGGCATAGCCTTGGGTATCAAGTTCCCTACGGACTATAACGTCATATTTCTCCCCGCAGAACCTATCTTTGAACGCATTGACGAATTCATCAAAAGAGCGGATACTTCCTGACTTTACAAGGAACCAATCCAGACCCTCGCCCTTTAAATGTGACTTTATAAATTCGTTCAGATTATAAAATTCTCCAATGTGACTATATGCAATTTCTAAATTTGATATGAAATGGTTGGGTAAATCCAACACATTGTTACGGAACGTTACCTTGTTACGTTCGTAATTTTTTATATACGTATTTCGGAAAGTGACGTTACTAGGCTGTTCGCGAGCAAAGGTCTGACCTGTATACCAATCTTTATGTTCTTCAGGGATGGTGAACGTCACTTGGTCATTATGTTTTGGGGTTGAGACCTGATTTTGACCCGAAACAGTATCTATTCTCTTCGAGATATTGGCGAATCTCTTCTCACAATCGGTACGAAAAAGATTTTGGTTCGAATTTATTTCCTCGACCTCCTTATCTAAACGTTGTGTTTCTGACATGATTCTACCCGTCATTTCATGATAACAGACATCTACCATGTCCCTAACTTCAGAAACATGTTTGTCATATCTCCCTTCTAAATTGTCCTGTCTAGTTCTCAATTCTCCGGACTCAGATCGTAGAGTGCCCATCTCGCGATTAATGGATTCGATATTATTTGCCATTACCGAAATTTCTTGGCGCACACCCCTTATCTCGGAAGTCTGTTGTCCTATCTGTTCCTGCATGTCCGCTTTTAAATCCTTTCCCAAGTTTCCCATCTGTTCCTGCATGGCCTTTCCCTGCTGTCCTAGTCCCGAAATCTGTTCCTGCATGGCCTTAAACATCGCCTCTAGGTCAAATTTAGGATTTTCTACCGGGGACTCCGGGGGAGTGCGAATGGTTTTCCTAGACCGTGTCTGTATCGGCTCTAAGTCCGACTTCTCTTTCCCTTCCATTCTGATAAGAAATATATATCAAAACAATTAAATGAATTATACGGGAGGTCTGGTGCTAACCTAATTTCTATGGTGACCTGTCAGATGGCATCACAATACAACAATAGTTATAATATGTAAAATAAATGCCTACTAAATCTACATAAAAAAAAAAATCAAAAACAAAAAAAATAAAATTATTTCAATAAATGATGTCACTCATTGTCCCTACCCTCACCCATCCTTCTTCAGTTTTGATTCTAAATACCGACTTTAAGTGAAAATATAACATTGTGGCCTAATAGGCTGGAATCTACGTTAAAAAGCAAAAAAAAAAATGTTTAATTAAAAAAAAAAAATTAATTAATTAATAAGGGACCGATTAGTGGGGTTCATTAATTATACTAATTGGCATAATTAATAAACAAATCAAGTCCCTGTTCGGGCGCCAATTAATAACCATCTCTCCCTCTCGTGTGAGTGCAAATCACGTAATTAATAAAATAAATAAAATTGAGATCGAAAAATTATTAAATTTGAAAATTATTTAAATCGCGACTTTAATTAAACAATGCCTGAATAGCTGAAAGCACTCCCACGGGAAGAACGGTTACAAGATCCTAACGGTTAGTTGACATCAGTAATTAACAATAATTAATTACTGTTGTCAACCAGAAGAAGCATGAGTGGGGGGGGGGAAATGAAATGAATCAAACCTATAACTTTAACATATTTATTTTAATGAGAACATATTTACAAAACAACAATTGAATATATATAATTTGGCCGTGTGTCTGAAGGACTGAATTATAACTTAATTACGAGGTACCTCGATACGATATCCATGGCGAATGACGGCGTGATCACCCTTTCTGGACTTCCCGTAGAAATCGTCTATTCACATAGTCCCTGAAGATCTGCGTAGTTTCGAGGGCACACCAGAAGTTACACCCCCACTGACTTTGCACCGTCCAAAATCAAAGTGTGTCTCTACGACTAATTCACATATTCAAACTGATATTACTTATAGAAAAGATACGTGGTGATCACCCAAGACATGAACGAAGAAATAGTAATTTCACATATTCAAACTGATATTACTTATAGAAAAGATACGTGGTGATCACCCAAGACATGAACAAAGAAAGTACTTTCACATACTGAAACTAGGCTTTACAAAGAGAGGAACGTGGTGATCCACCAAGATATGAGCGAAGAATGAGTAAAACGGGGAGTGGCTTCCGATATCTGACCGTGGTAGGGGACAGTTCTCCAGGCTTGATTGGTCGTCGGACTCCGCCCATTTTATTTCCAGCCAATCGCATATTACCAATTAACATCTGCCTCTAGTTGTGTGAAAACCTGGAGTAAGAAAAAAAACCTTTACTGCTTATTCCTTATACACCGGATGTAGACAATTATCTTGGCTTCCTTTCCATTGTGTCTCTATTATTCTTTATTTTCCGCTCCCAGCGATCGCGATTCTCTCGCAGGCATCATTGGTTCCGAGCATTCTCTTCCAAATGCAATCCTCTTTAATTTGATACCCCACAACCCATACTTTGCTCCTAGCGATCGCGATCCTCTCGTAGACATCGCCAGTTCTGAGCATTATCTATAGGGTAGACATGCTACAATATATATCATGATTATACCAGCACCCGTAAAATATATATATACATAAATCACTCCGCATTGGAAAGTTCATGAATTTAGGCGTCAATCGCCCCCGGCGCCGGGTTAGAAGGGACACACTAGCTACTGCGGAGTGATCGACAATAATTAGATGGACCAGTGAAGGTCCCAGGGTGGTTAACACAAAACTCCTAACGAACGAACAAACACAAAATGCCTAATTCCATGGCGATATCTATTGATTTTCTACCCAATGAGTAAATTGGTTTCAAAGAAAGAAAGAAAGCAATCAAGAGAAAGAAAGAGAGAGAGAGAGAGAGAGAGAGAGAGAGAGAGAGAAAGTGAAAGTGTAGATAATTAATTCACACCGGGGAAGTACACTGTCACTGAATCACCGATGAGATAGATAGATAAATAGATAGATGGAGAGAGAGAGAGAGAGGGAGTGAGAGAGAGTAAAAGTGTAGAAGATTAATTCACAACGGGGAAGTACACTGTCACTGAATCACCGATGAGATAGATAGATAAATAGATAGATGGAGAGAGAGAGAGAGGGAGTGAGAGAGAGTAAAAGTGTAGAAGATTAATTCACACTGGGGAAGTACACTGTCACTGATTCACCGATGTCTGTAATGTGAACACGAATGACTAAAGGTTAACTTACTGTTTAAGGTAAAGCGCCATCCAAGTTATGTGAACATCTACCTCTCCGGAGTATATGAGCTCAGCAGAAAACTATATATACTCTCCGGTTACAACAGGCCGCGTCGTCATTCTTCATCTAGCTCTAGATCTGTTACTATGTACATTCTCTTGTAAAATTTAAAATAAAGTTTTTTTTTTAGTCTTCAACCTTGAGTACTTATTAAACTTCCATCCCCGTTCAGGCAGTAGTTGTGTTTTTTTTTTTTTGAATCCAGAAACAGAGAAATGCCATTTAATTTTCTATAAACAAATATTGTTTGGATTGAAATAAATACATATTCAGATGTTAATGGTTTTTATTCATTAATTCCAATAAAATATAATTTCAAATAAAACACCATTTCAAAAACATAGCTAAAAGAATATGTATTGCAAGCATGATAATCATAATCACCACATATAGATACAATATGTCAACAATAATAATACTTAATAAATATATAGATAACAATAAAAATATAGATAACAATAATAATAATACATATTATGTATGTAACAAGCATAATATGCTATGCACAACATAATATGTCCACAAAAAAACAATGAACAAATAATATAATAATATTATTATTTATTGCAAGAAAACTAGATTCTAAGTAAACTTCTTTCATTTTATTTATTAATTTTTTTTAAGGGCTTCATTATTTAAAATAATAAACTGATTACTTTTCTCTTTCTTACTACCCTAAAAAAACAATATTTTGAAATACAATAATATTTTTTTGTTAATACACCCACATCAGTCGTAAAGTTTCTGTCTGTGATTGTCTGTGAGTGTGTATGTGATACAATTGTGACGTCTCTACTTCAAAAACAATTGTAGCTATGAACTTGAAATTTGGAATGAAGGGGTCACATGTGACAACTTAGGTCTCATGAAAATTGAGAAAATGTTACTTGGGAGTCTAAGTACATCTTACAAGATACAGGTTATGTTTATGACCTAAAAAAAACTCTTTTCGAGTACTAGTTGTAGAGAATTGCAAAATACATAGTTTATATGGAAAACGATTTTTTACAGGTCGTCTGGTATTTGAGATACATGCCGAAGACCATGGTAGTTTTATTGGAAAACTTTAAAAAAATAAGAAAAATATATGTGACGTGGCCATTACAGCATTTCCTTATATCAACAACGCTTGCATACTCTCTCCCCCTCCCCATCACAAAATCATTTTATTGTGTCTCATTGTGCAGCGTTCTTTTAAAAATAGACATTCTTATACCCAGTAATGCCAGTATGAAATAATTATGAGAAGAGGGAGTGAGAGAGTGATCTGTAAGCGTGGTTGGTATAGGACGGTCCTGTAATGGCAAGTTTTTTACAAGATATCGCTTATGTATACCACCATTTCAAAAACATAGCTAAAAGAATATGTATTGCAAGCATGATAATCATAATCACCACATATAGATACAATATGTCAACAATAATAATACTTAATAAATATATAGATAACAATAAAATAATAAAAGAACATCAAAGAATATATGTAACAAGCATAATATGCTATGCACAACATAATATGTCCACAAAAAAACAATGAACAAATAATATAATAATATTATTATTTATTGCAAGAAAACTAGATTCTAAGTAAACTTCTTTCATTTTATTTATTATTTTTTTTTTTTAAGAGCTTCATTATTTAAAATAATAAACTGATTACTTTTCTCTTTCTTACAACCCTAAAAAAACAATATTTTGAAATACAATAATATTTTTTTGTTAATACACCATCAGTCGTAAAACATTTCAAAAAATGTCAAAATATTGTTTGACTCGAGATTTAGTAGAAAGAAAACTAATGTTTATTATCGGAAAAAAGTTATTGAAAAAAAGTTATTCTACTCGAAAGGCCGTGGCTCACTTAGTTAGGTCTTAGTGCGAATACCGGGAAATATGTAATAATAGTAATAATATACATGGAAGAAGATCTCGAGCAATAAGGATGAATGCAGAAATTAGGTCATGGAAGAATAGATGACTATTAATGAAAATGTATTTAGCCTAAGCTCATCACCAGTATGAAAAAGAAACGAAAGATGTAACATTTATAAAAAAGTATCAATTTCGTGGTAAAGGAAAACAGCAGATATCTTTAAGACGGGAGCTAATTTAGATACATTATTATATAAGAGCAGAGCGTATGTTACTTAGCAATATTCTTATGTAAGAGCAGAGCGTATGTGACTTAGCAATATTCTTATGTAAGAGCAGAGCGTATGTTACTTAGCAATATTCTTATGTAAGAGCAGAGCGTATGTGACTTAGCAATATTCTTATGTAAGAGCGTAGCGTATGTGACTTAGCAATATTCTTATGTAAGAGCAGAGCGTATGTGACTTAGCAATATTCTTATGTAAGAGCAGAGCGTATGTGACTTAGCAATATTCTTATGTAAGAGCAGAGCGTATGTGACTTAGCAATATTCTTATGTAAGAGTGGAGCGTATGTGACTTAGCAATATTCTTATGTAAGAGCAGAGCGTATGTGACTTAGCAATATTCTTATGTAAGAGCAGAGCGTATGTGACTTAGCAATATTCACGTGGGTGGAGCGTAAGTCACTTAGCTGGCACCTAATAGGCCTACTCTGGCCGCGGTGACATAATCAGCCCTCGGGGTTGGTGGAGGGGGGGGGGGGGGGGGGGGGAAGTCACTTAGTTACAATCATACGAAAGATCGGCGGGAAGTGACAGCTATAGGCTCGTGAAAAGGCGGAGCGTGAGTGACAGCTCATTCACAAAAAAAGAGTGGAGCACAAGTGACTTGTCACTAGCCTCTGACTGTGATTATTTTATTAGTCTCAAGAACTTTTTCTTGATCATATTATTGGTACATTAACTAAATATGACTGCATTGGGAATGTACTGATGAGCTTAGGCTCGAAACTTTCTTGGAAATAGTGAATTATTAGAATTTGAAAAACCGAATTTCTGTAATAATAGTAACAAAAAATAAATTGAAATAAATAAAATAAAAGTAAAAAAAAAAAATATTAAAAAAATGAATAAATAGTAAAATTAAAAATAGTAAATAAATAATAATAAAAAAAAATATTAAATTTAAAATTAAAAAATAAATCGCGACACAATAAATAACTCTTTAAAAAGGGCGGGGGGGGGGGGGGGGGGGGGGGAGGGGGGCTTGAATAGCTAATAGGGGAGGGCCTTGCCCTTATAAAGATTTGTGCTCAAACTCCAAGTCTCTAGCTGTAATCCCTAAACAGGCTCTGATGAAACCTGAAGATCTTGAAAATGGCATACCAGATTTCCACCAAAAACCATCTCGCAAATACCAGCTTTTGAAAACAAAAAAACGCTTTGAAATCGGTAATAATAATAATAATAATAATAATAAAAACATTCAACCAAAAAGAAGAACTTGGTGGAGGACCTTATATTTTTTATTATACAGAAACTATGAAAATATAAGTAAAATAATATCGTTTGCATTTATTATTATTAGGAATTTTACAATGATATTTGTATTTTATGGTTTATAAAAATGTTATTTTAATAATTATTATTTGTCATCTTACAGCTATTTTGATATATAATATAGTATGCCCTGATCCTAATGATTATGGATGTTGTAGATGCATTTCGTTATCATGATGGCTTACAGTTCTTAAGGGCTACATAAGTTTATGTATGTACATTATAATGCACCACATATTAAAGAAACACATTCGAAGATAAATACGAGCACATCCACCAGTATATTTGACTGCGAAAAAATAGAAAAAAATATATAAAATTAATGAGTTGGAGTCAGTGGTATTTTTTTGTTTCATAGTACATCGTTATTCTGAGAGGGACTTTCTTATACTGAATAATGCCAGTATGGATTCTATATAGGTACATAATTAGCAAGTTTGTGGTCAAAAAAGGTAAAACCCTAGATAGCGAACATGGTTTGAAGAGGGAATCAGGATGTCGTTAATGATGACGGGAGGGTAAATGTGACGAACACTTTTTTGAAGTTCGCAAGGGCTAGGGGGCAAATATGTTAGTATCAATTTTGAGTATAGGGGCAACTCTCTCAGTTCAACCCCCGCTCTACCTCCGACCGAGGTCCTTGTTTATTTTATCTGAGAGGTAAAATAAACTTAAGCGATGGTGCCGAGCATGTACCATTTCAAGTACTTGTTAAAGACCCCTAACCTAGGTGAATAAAAATTTAAGGTAGGCAAAATTTAAGACTTCCATAGTAGAGTCGCGCTCATGTCCACCAGATTGAGAAAAGAGCGCTATGATAGGCCCTTGAGGTCCACACGACAATCTTACCAGCATGATGTTTATATCAACACAATGAGACTTAATTACACACACTCTAACTTCTAGGGTATCTCAACTTACTTCTAGGATACCTCAACTAACTTCTAGGATACCTCAACTTACTTCTAGGATACCCCAACTTACCCCAGAATCCTCGCCCGTGGACTCCCCGTCGGCCATCTGGGAATATACAAAGATATAAGTAGGTCGCAGTTGCACAGAAGTTTCCTATAGTGTTGTTAAAATATATTTAAATATAACAAGATAACTATCTAACAATGAATATATTTTCATAATAATTATAACTGCTGAAAATATCGCTCAACAAATAATACAATGTTTCTACGTTTTTCAGGAGATACCGAACCGCTTATATCATTTTTAAATGACAAACCTAATCTACAAATGAAGACGAAACGAAACATTTCAACAACAAATTCGAAAACTACCATCGACGCAGCATTCTCGCGGTATTTAGAGACACTACGATCAGAATTGTATATATCTTACTTTAGCTATCACAAACCTATAATTTCATGTATAAAAGAAATAGAAGAACAATAAATTTGAAAGTTTATTTCAACATACTACTTTTCATACTGTATCATTATAAACTATAGCAGATGTTTACACATGAATTCTCGTGAGTACCGCGTCTCTCACACATTTGCTTTTTTTTATTTTTCATATCACTCCTCACATCTGAGATACTTCAACTTACTTCTAGGATACCTCAACTTACTTCTAGGATACCCCAACTTACCCCAGAATCCTCGCCCGTGGACTCCCCGTCGGCCATCTGGGAATATACAAAGATATAAGTAGGTCGCAGTTGCACAGAAGTTTCCTATAGTGTTGCTAAAATATATTTAAATATAACAAGATAACTATCTAACAATGAATATATTGTCATAATAATTATAACTGCTGAAAATATCGCTCAACAAATAATACAATGTTTCTACGTTTTTCAGGAGATACCGAACCGCTTATATCATTTTTAAATGACAAACCTAATCTACAAATGAAGACGAAACGAAACATTTCAACAACAAATTCGAAAACTACCATCGACGCAGCATTCTCGCGGTATTTAGAGACACTACGATCAGAATTGTATATATCTTACTTTAGCTATCACAAACCTATAATTTCATGTATAAAAGAAATAGAAGAACAATAAATTTGAAAGTTTATTTCAACATACTACTTTTCATACTGTATCATTATAAACTATAGCAGATGTTTACACATGAATTCTCGTGAGTACCGCGTCTCTCACACATTTGCTTTTTTTTATTTTTCATATCACTCACATCTGAGATACTTCAACTTACTTCTAGGATACCTCAACTTAACTCAAAACCCCCGTACGACTCGGCAGCTGAATCAAAAGTGGCCTCCTGGGAATATATAAAGATATAAGTAGGTCACATTCTCGCATTATTCAGAGACACTACAATCACAATTGTTAATATCTTATTTTAGCTGTCACAAACCTGTAATTTCATGTACAAAAGAAATAGAAGAACAATACATTTGAAAGTTTATTTCCACATACTACTTTTCATACTGTATCATTATAAAACTTTATTTATTTATATATATATATATATATATTTACAACGGCATAACATTTGCCATTAGCAATTGCGATAGATAGTGCATGTCAGGTGCGTGGCTGTACTGCTCAGGTACGTGACCGATGAGAAGTCCAGGCTAGTCCTGGAGCAGGTCCCTCTACCATATCCGCTTGAGACGTCGTGGTGGATTGGAGGGGAGGGTGTTTGCAGATAATTCTTGTATAAGAGGATTGGCGTGATGATGGAGCTTGTCGTAAAAAGTTGATATCGTGTCCTGATAACAGAGGTACAAATGGGATGTTGAGGTCATTATGTAATGTGAGGTTGGAAACGTAAAATGGCGTAGTATGATGGATTGTATTGACTGAAGACCTTGTATGTCTGATTTTTCTGCTGATCCCCATATCTCGATGCCGTAAGTCCAGATGGGTTTTAGTATAGTGTTGTAAATGTGAAGTTTGTTTTCAAGCGATAATGTCGATCTTCGTCCGATGATTGATTTCAGTCGTCCAAATCGTCTTTTGAGATCTGTGCGTTTCAGTCTGATATGAGTTGTCCAAGTTAAACGTCTGTCTAAATGAAGTCCTAGGTATCGGACAGTGTCGGATGCAGGAATGGGCTGGTTGTTAATGTAAACTGGTGGACAAGTGTTGTGTCTGAGGGTAAATGTGGTTTGCAGAGATTTGTCTCTATTAATTTTTATTCTACATTTGTTGGCCCAATCTGTTAGCTGGTGTAAATGTTCCTGTAAGTGTGAGCTTGCATGTGTTGGGTCTGAGTGTGTTGAGAGAATGGCTGTGTCGTCTGCGTACGTAGCGAGTAGTGTGTTATCGTGTTGTGGAATGTGTGATGTGAAGATAGAGAAGAGTAGGGGACTGAGGGAACTTCCTTGGGGGACTCCAGCTTTGACCTCCAAAAAATGTGATGAGGAAGATCCCTCAGATACCCTAAAGTTTCTGTTCTCTAGGAATGACTGAAGTATTAAACAATACGTATGAGGAAGGTGAGTTTTAAGTATGTAAAGCAGGCCTGGATGCCAAACACGATCGAAAGCTTTTTCAATGTCCAGAAATACGCCTGTGCAGAACTCTTTTTTTTCAAAGCTGGTGGCGATGTAATCGACCAAACGATGGCACTGGTGTATTGTAGAATGTCTTTGTCGAAAGCCAAATTGATGATCTGGGAGAAGGTTGTCTTGTGCAGAGATGTATAAGAAGCGCCCTGGGAATATAAAAAGAGCTGCACAGAACATTCTCATAGGGCTGTCAAAATAATCTTAAATTTTTCTTATAGTAAATATTAAACAGATTCTCGCATGTGTGTGTTTCGCCTCTCTGCACCCTAAATCAGAGGAAATTAGTCGGCCGTGAGTAGTATAGAAATGTATGTCCTGGGACACAGATAACGATCAAGGGACTTAGCGATGTCACAGAATGAAGTTTGGGGGTATGTCCGCCCCATCCTGGCACGCTGATTGGCTGACAGGCGAGATAACATGCTTAGCTACGTCACAGGACTTGATATTTCAAGTCCAATGTCCCAGGACATACATCCGGGTTTTGAGGAATTTGTGTCCTAGAAAAGTAAGGAATGCGTCCCAGAACATACACCTATGTATTTTCAATGGGGATAGATAAGATGTTTGTAAACAAGTCAATAAAAACAGATTAGAAAAAATGCAATTCATTATTTTTAATTGGATAGATAACGGAGCCTAGTTGGTAAACAATAGTAAAAACACTATTTGCTTCCTTATTATGAATGGGATGTTTGTAAAATAGTTTTTTTAAAGGCAGTAGTAAAAGATAATAGTCCTCATTCATTGATAACTATCTTGTGTACACATTAGAATGAATCTTCTTGCGTAGGAGTATCTTGAGGGGGGGCGAGTATTGATAAAAATTGCCTATGATGACATTACAATACATCACTGAGGGCATACTATAATAGTGTTAACAACGTCACAGCCCAGAACGTAAGAGGGTTAACAAGCTTGTAAAGGTGGGCTTTAGCAAAATCAAGCTTTTTTAAATTACTTAGGAAATAAGGGGATTTTTTTTATTTGATATCCTGGCATGTAAAGTTTCTCCTTTGTGGAGAGTGAAAAAATTGTTTAGAGCGTAACACCGTACAAGAAAGGATCTGAAAATCGTATTCAGGCTATAGCGAATCAGACAAAAGATGAGTTGTCTTGAAATCAATTTGGGTGCGGAAGACTTAACAGGCGAAAATGATATACGAATCCCAAGATAATATCAATTGGGAATTAGAGAAGATAGACTGGCATAAAGCATGTAGGCATCTAGTATTTTCTGAAGGTTTCATAATTAATCGTCAGGACTATATGAGTACTTATTCATTTCAAGAATATATTGCATATTTGCGTTAAAATAAATAACATATTAAATTTTTATGTTTTCTTTTTCCATCCTGTACTACTATTGAATTTCGCGGGGGTTATGAGTAATTTAAGCATTTTGTGATAAAGTATTTATTGAATTATATTTACATATACATTATGTTTCAAAAAAAGGCTTTAACAATTTTTATTGAAATATTATCAATTATACATATACATATAATTTATACAAAAATTAATTACACAGAGTTAATAATATATACTTAATGTTATGAGATTATTTGATGCTCTGAGAATACAAATAACATTCATAGCGCTGTGGTTAGCCTATTACATTGAATATTATGTAGCTATGATGCTCAATGTAATAAGTTCGCTAACAGCGCTGTGAATGTTATTTTTTTTTTATAATACATTGTATTTGGAGAAAATTTAAAATAATATACTTTTAACATTTATCATAATAAAAAAACGTTGATTAATTGCCAGATGAACCAAAACCAAGAGCACCTCTTGGTGTTTCTGGCATATTTTCAATGGAAGGCAATTCAATAATAGCAGGAATTGTAATTTGTTCACAAATTAGCTGCGCTATTTTCATTTTGCATGTAACCATAAAGTTCATATCATTATTGTTTATTACTATTATCCCGATATTGCCGGTGTAGTCATAATCGATTACACCTGCCCCAATATCAATGTTTTGTAAAGACAATCCACTCCGAGGTGCGATTCTACCATAATGTCCTTTTGGCAAAATAATTCGAAGATCGGTTGGAATTAATCTTCTTTGCCTGGGGGGAATGGTCACCGTGTAGGCACTATATAAATCCATACCTGCAGAGAGTAGAGTGTTTCGAGTAGGTGAAGTGGCGAGGGGGGATAATTTCTGAAATAATAATTGACTCATATTTTAACTAACAAACTTGACAATATTTTACGGGCTAAAATATTAAAGTCAATAGGGGATAGTATAAGTTTTTATATACAGTATATATACGCTTAGATAACGCATTTTAAAAATATTATTGTTGATAACATATCAAATGATTGAGAAGGATGTTGAAATATGGATAAAATAAGAAAATGCATTCTTATAATTGTAAAGATAAAAAGTTGGAAAACAAGAAAGAATTTGATATTTTTTTTTTTTTTTTTTTTTTTTTAATTTATTTACAACTACATATATACAATATATAATAAGTAAATGTGATACATAATAAATAAATGTCTTGGAATTTGAAGGAGAAATCATTCAATAATGACACTCCATTGTCTTGTTAATACGGATAAGAGAAATTAAAATATACATTAAAAAATAAAAAATAAATAGTTAAATGATAAAGAAACATGAAACGTTTGTAGATGATTAGTGACTTCAGTGTGACTTCAATCCACCAGTAGGTCTCGAGGCCATTGCCGCCTCAGTCTCCGAACATGAACATTAGGAAGGGTTCTTGTGGCAAGTCTGCGGACTAAAGGATTAGGGTGAAAGGAAAGGGTAGAGTGGAATTTTCTGTAGCGGGATTTAATTACATCCCTCACAAAGGGAATCTGCAGGACATTGTGAAGGATGGCATTTGAGACGTAGAATGGAGCGTTTGTGATTTTACGAAGGATACGGGATTGTAAGGTTTGGATTCTATAAGAATTCGAAGGTTTAGTTGAGCCCCAGAGTTCAGCTCCATACGTCCATATTGGCTTCAGTAATTGGTTGTAAATGAATATTTTATTACTTAATGTAAGTTTCGATCTGTTGTCTAAAAGTCGTAATAAGAGTTTGTATCGTCGATTAAGTTCTTGTCATTTAAGTCTAGTATGAGGATTCCATGTCAGGCGTCTGTCAATAAATAACCCAAGGTAGCGGACCCGATTCGCAACGGGAAGGGGTGTGTTATAAAGATTGACAGGGGGACAGGTTGCACGTCGCAAGGGTGAAGGTGATGTGTGTACATTTCTTATCATTGACCTTGATTCTCCACCAGCGGAACCATGCCTCAAGGGATGAAAGATGTTCCTGAAGGGAATCGGAAGCTTTTTGTGGATCACTGTCTGAGGAAAGGATGGCGGTGTCATCCGCAAAAGTGCATAGCAAGGTATTAGGATGGGAAGGAATACCCTTGAGGAACACCAGCTAGCTGAGGAAGGAAGGAGGATTGCGCACTACCGTGATAAACACAGTAGCGATCTGTAAGGTAGGACTTTAAAATAAGGTAGTAGGTTTGAGGAAGGATATTTTTGAGTTTCCAGAGCAGCCCCGAACGCCAAACCCTGTCGAATGCTTGTTCAACATCGAGAAAGGCACTGGAGCAGTACTCCTTGTTCTCAAGACAGGAGGCTATGGCATCTACAACACGGTGACATTGCTGGATTGTGGAATGTTGGGAACGGAAGCCGAATTGGTGATCTGGGATGATATTAAGGGAATCAAAAATAGGATAAATGCGCTTCAAAAGAAGTTTCTCTAGAATTTTACCTAGGACCGGTAGGAGGCTAATAGGACGGTAGGAAGAGGGAAGTTGAGAAGGTTTATGAGGTTTGGGAATCATTTTTATTATTGAAAATTTCCAAAGAGCAGGAAAGTAGGATGTCCTAAGTACACAATTGTACAGATAGGTAAGGAAAATGATAGCTTTTTTGGGAAGATGTCGGAGGACTGAGGACGTAATTAAGTCGTAACCCGGAGCCTTACCCAAAGGAAGTTTGCGGATCACAAACGAAACATCAGATGGAAGGGTTTAGGTGGAGGAGAGAGAGGGAGAGGAATATTGAGTTGAGCCTCAGTCTGGGATACATGGGATGGATCGAGGATATTGGCATGAGGGATAAATATATTAGACAGGTGGGAAGCAAACAGGTTGCATTTCTCCTCGTCAGATTTGGCCCATTCGCCAGAATCATGACGAAGAGGATGGTAAGTATTTTTATAGGATAGGATTTGTCGGGTTGCTGTCCAGAGAGACTTATTGTCTGTTGTCAATGAGTATGTATAGTCTTGGTATCTCGAGTTCCTCTGTTGGGCTAGTTCTGCTTTCAGCTTTCTGGTAAGTCTGTTGTAGTTTGTTTTGTCTGTCGGGTATCTCATTCTTTGCCACAATGCTCTGGCTCGTCTTTTCTCTGTTATTAATTGTCTAATATGAAGAGGTACGTATTTGGTTAATGGTACACGTTCCTTCGTCTGTAAAGTTGAGTTCCAGATGGCTTGTTGTATTGATGTAGTCAAATGCTGTACTGCATTGTCCAAGTCGTCTGAAATTTTTAATTGGATTTTAAGATTTAGGGATTCATTCAAGCATCTCTGGAAGCACTTCCAATCAACCTGGCCGGATATTAATTTAGGTTGTGGATTCACAAGAATAGGATGTGTATCTAAGACTAAGAGAACTGGACTATGGTCTGAGGAAGGATGACAAAGATTGAAAGTTTGGTGGTAAAGAGCGGATGATTGGGAGGAGCTGAAGAAATCCAGCAGATCAGGACGTTTTGTAAGTGATGTAGGCCAGTACGTCGGCTCTGGAGGGGAGAGGAACTGAGGATTAATAGAACTGAGAGATCTAAGGAGAGTGAGGCCACGTGGGTTAGTCACGCGGCTTCCCCATAGGGGATGTTTTGCGTTATAGTCGCCACCAGAAATGAATCGAGAGCCAAGGGAATGGAAGAAGGATTGGAACTGGAGCTGTGATATGGGCTTGTTAGGAGGACAGTATACAGCTGCTACGGAAAACTGGAAGTGTTGGGTATTAACGGCAACAATTGTGGATTGGAGGTAGTCGGTACAAGTGCCAGGGATAAGGAAATGAGACAAGGATTTGCGAATCAAGATAGCGGCGCCACCGTGGGCTGTATTGTCCGGGTGGTCTGTCCTATACGTTACATAGTCTTTTATATTAAAGTATGATCTGTCAGTAAAATGTGTTTCTGTCAAGAGTGCTATATCTATACGTTTGTCATGCAGTAGTATGTCAAGTTCGTCTTTATGTCGGTTTAAACCATTCGAATTCCATAGAAAGATGGTGAGGGAATGTTGGGTCAAGGAGGTCATCGTGGACGATTGAATAGGAGTTCGCTCACCACCTGGGTAAGCAGGGCGATGAGAGGAGAGATGAGGTTCTTCATGTCTGTGAGGAAAGTGTTGAGGAGGGACGTAAGGTCTGAGGAGGATGGGGGAGGAGGAATATGAGCTGAAGGCAGAGGCGGAAGTGGCCTCGGAACCTCACTGACAACACTGGGGTCCGTAATCCTGAGGGTGGCCGCATACGAGGAAAGATGTCCGCCTGCCAATGAAGTGTGGGCCGGAGGAGGAGCCAGTGGGTCCTGCACTACTGCTGGAGCTGGAGCTGGGGCTGGTCGGGCTAAAGTCACCTGTCTTGTCCCCACAGGAGTTGGTCTTCTTGCATCTTGAAGCTTCTTGTGGACCAGACAGCCTCTGTAACTTGCAGGATGTGCTTCCAAGCAGAGGGCACATTTAGGAGGGTTGCTTGGTGCTTTTTTACATTCAAGTGTTAAATGATCTCCAGCACATTTAACACATCTTGGAATGCAGTGACAATAAGCCTTCGTATGTCCATACGCTTGACATCGGTGGCATTGTGCAATCGTAGTTTTTTTGTGGGGCTCCTCAATCACTATTCTGGTATAATATAGTGTTTTTAGGAGAAATATATCCTTATTGTTGGTTTGTGGTTCTAAGTCCACGAAGAAGAGAGGAAGAGGATATTTCACCACGGTACCAGAAATCGGGTCTTTTTTCCGTTGAATCACATTAGTGATATTCCTCACAGAATGTCCCAGTTCTTCCAACTGGTCCTTAATTATTTCTGTGGGAGTTGTATGGTGGAGGTTCCTGATGACAACTCTATATGGTTTGTCGGTTTGAACCTGATATGAATGAAACTGACAGTTTTGTTCAGTCAGATACCTTACTATAGTCCTGTATGCATTAATTGATTGACAGGATACTATAGTGTGGTCTGGTTTAGATTTGCAGAGAAATGAGTTGATTCCCGCAATCGTCTCCAAACGTCTCACAAATTCAGCATAGTTTGAAATATTTTTTATGAATATCGGAGGCGGTTTAGGGTCATCCGTCTTCTGAGTGTTATCTTCCATATTAGAGTTGTGTGATGTAGTAGGTTCTTCCGGTGTTAAAGTTGCAAAAGGATTAATTGAGGTGAAATCGGGAGCTGGATGAGACAGGTTGGTGGTGGAACTAGTCCTGGCAGGACGCTTTGGTGCCTTCTCAGGGGAGTTCGGAGCTGATATTGCTCTTTTATTTTTACTTTTCCCCATTGTAAGGAATTAATAATGAATAAATAGAATAAAAAAAAAAAAAAAAAAAATGGGTAGGGGAGCCTCGAACCAGGTATCTCCGGGTTGAGAGACGGAAAGTCTACCACTGAGCCAGAGGGGCTAGTGAAGGACCACCCGTAACTTCTCTGTATTGACTATAACTATAACTATATAGGCCAATTATGTAGTATAAATGTTAAATTAATTATGTCCAATGAAGATACGCATAGGTTTGAAAACAGTTTGAAATGCGAAATGTGCCAAAGAAATTTTAGTGATATTTGGTCGCCGGTTAAAGACCATGACCATTTAACAGGCCAATACCGTTCTGCATTATGTTCATCTTGCAATCTTAAACGAAAAAAACAGACTTATATTCCAGTAATTATTCACGGCTTTTCTAATTATGACAGTCATTTCATTGTCAGAGAATTAGGATATGATATAGAAAATATTCGTGTAATTCCTAATACTAGAGAAAAATATATTACAATTTCAAAATCACTTAACGATGAAATGCAAATTCGGTTTATTGATAGTTATCGTTTTATGCCTAGAAGTTTAAATGAATTAGCACAAAATTGCACTAAAGACCAATTTTATCATTTACAAAAAGTATTTTCGCATAATGATTTTCCTATTATTACACGTAAAGGTATCTATCCTTATGAGTATACAGATACTTGGTATAAATTAAAGGAAACACAATTACCTCCTAAAGAATGTTTTTATAGTTCTCTTACAGATGATCATATATCTGATGAAGATTATGATTATGCTAAAACCATTTGGAGCCATTTTAATATACAAAATCTTGGAGAATATTCTGATTTATATTTAAAAATTGACGTCATGCTTTTATGCGATATATTCGAGAATTTTAGGCAATTGTGTACAGATAATTATGGCTTAGATTGCGCCCATTATTTTAGTATTCCGGGATATACATTCGATGCAATGTTAAAATTTACAGGTGTTGAATTGGAACTTTTAACAGATTATTCAATGTATCTATTCTTAGAACGTGGTATAAGAGGGGGCATATCAATTTGTAATAAAAGATATAGTGTTGCGAATAATCCATACCTTGGCCAATTATATGACTCTAATAAACCAACATCTTATTTGATGTATTTAGATGCAAATAATTTATATGGATGGGCATTGTCACAGTATATGCCAATATCCAATTTTAAATGGAGAACCAATTTAAATCTTAATATTTTGGAACTCCCTGATGATTCTGATATTGGGTATATCTTAGAAGTGGATATAAAATACCCTGAGAAATTACATGATGAACACAATGATTTTCCTTTTTTACCTATAAATGAATGTCCCCAAGGTTCTAAATTAAAGAAATTATTGTTAACATTAAAAGATAAAAAAAAATATGTCGTTCATTATCGAAATTTAAAACAAGCAATGCAAAATGGGCTTATTTTAACTAAAATTCATAGGATTTTACAATTTAATCAATCACCTTTTCTAAAGCCATATATAGACTTTAATACTCAGAAACGAAAAGAAGCAGAAAATGATTTTGAAAAAGAACTATATAAAAATGTTATTAATTCCATGTTTAATTCCATGAAAAACCATGGAAAATATACGCAAGCGAATTAACTATGAATTAAGTAGTAATCCAAGGCGAGTGCAAAAACTAATTAATAAACCCACATTTCTTGATAGGGTAATATACAATGAATTTTTATGCGCTATAGAATTGCAGCAGGAATCTATATTTTTTAATAAACCTATTTATATCGGGTTCAGTGTACTTGAGCTAAGTAAAACATTAATGTATGATTTCCACTATAATATTATTAAAAAAATGTATAAAAATAATGTCACCATAATGTATATGGATACAGATGCATTATTTTATGAAATTATATATCCCGAAAAAAGCGGTGATTTTTATAAAGATTTAGTAAGCGACCCTGTGTTTATGAATCATTTTGACACTTCAGATTATCCTCCTTCTCACCCATGTTATTCTATAGTTAATAAAAGAATATATGGAAAATTTAAAGATGAATGTGCAAGTATTCCAATTTTAAAATATGTTGGCCTTAGATTAAAATTGTATACTTTTATTAAATTTATAAATGAATGTGTATCTAGTGATAAGCTTCCAACTATTATGAAAGTTAAAGGCATTAAGAAATCTGTTGTTAAAAAATCAATTACTTTTGATGATTTTCTAAAATGTTTGAATAATCAAAATTTAAAATTAAGAAGAGTTATGAATGTAATACGTTCCCAAAAACATATACTTCAAACACTCTCTGTAAATAAAATAGCTCTAGATTTTAATGATGATAAGCATTATATATGTGAAAACGGAATTGACACCTTAGCCTATGGGCATTATAAAATTCCAAAATAAAATTATTATATACTATCTGTCGCTTTTTCCACAAGTTGAATAAACAGTGTAAACATTTTTTAATCTGTGTTTTTCTATTCCTTATTCCTTTTATTTTTTAATGAAAATATATATATTTGAAGAGTGTGTGTTGTTTATTACCTATTTTTCTTTATTTTTATAATTGAATAGTATGAAGCAGGACAGGTGGTGCAAATGAAATAAAAACAAAAGTTGCTTTTTAGGTTTTTATTGGTAATAAAAGTTACAGAAAGCAAAAGAGAAATAATACAAAAAATATTTTATTCATATAAGATTACACAAGAGTTACAAAAAATAGTAAAAAAGTATTAATGTATATATTTTGTAAATTTTTAAAAACATAAATAAAAACGCATTAAAAATCCAATTCATTTATATAATTTTTTTTATCATGCCGTATAAAGCTGTATACTCTACAATAGCATCATGAATCATCAGGCAGTAAACTACTGTGTTTGTTGGAATGTTAGATTTTAATTCGAAATCTATGCGGCAGTCTACACTTCCCGTCTTTAACGTTTCATCCTGTTTACTACAATCAATTACAATTAGCGGTGCCTTAGTTTTAAAAATATCCAAATTCAGAATAGGTTCACTCTCAGTTCCGTTAAACATTTCTTGCATATCCGAATACATTTTATACATTATTGTACTATTCCCATTTAAATTATCGTAGGGGTAATATTTTGAATTCAAATATAATTTGGCATTTCTGAGAGCACAAAAATCAAACTGGCTCATATTTTTATGCTTTGAATTTTTTCGTTCGGTCTGAAATCCTATTATTGCATAGCGAGGCTTTTCCAGCCTCTGGCTTGTTCTTAGTGTCCATTGGTAAGTATCGATATCCTTCCAGGTATGTAATTCATACAACTGCCATTTTCGAAAAGGAATTTGTATAGATTCATCACGGTTAACAGTTTTCAGCAAATTTATTCGAACAATATCAGTGACATCAATGTGTTCCATCTTCCAATTCAATACATTTATAGCGAGATCATAGTCTTGTATTAATTGAGGTTCTTCTACAGCATTATCATTAGTAGACGAACGTAACAAAATAAGTTCCTGCTTCATATTCAATAATATGCGATTATAATCCTCAAAAAAACCCATGATCATTTTTAGAGGTATAATAAAAGAAAAGGAACCATCATTAGAGAGAAATATCGTTGTCAAGTCTTCATGCCAGCCCATCATGGGTAATTTCATCATTTGACTCTTCTTGTATGTAACTAAATTTTTTAATAAAGATGTAATGCCAGGGTTTTTTACATTGTCCACGGTTTCTCCATTTATTTCATAACGTATTTCTTCAAACAAGAATGCTATTGCATTTGTTATTAGTTTTAATGTAGCATCATATTTCTTATCTTTTCCCAGTAGCCTACCTTCGATGAATATATAACTCGTATGCGGTAGCGTATACTTATCCTGTTGTTGAATTGGTATTCTTATTTCATCGTTATTTTTGAATGTACTTGATGCTAATGCTGGATATGTGTGATATTCCACTCCTGTGATAACTTCTTCAAATGTTGCTTTGTCCTTTACTTGCAATACATTGGGAAAGACGCTCATGATTGTGCAGTGGATACGATGTATCCTAAAGAGTGTAGAAACTGCTGATTCTTAGGGGTTAAATATTTCTGCTGATGATTCCTTTGATCAGGATGCAGTAAACTTGATTCCGCAAAGTTTTGAGTATTAATGACCGTTTGTCCTAATGCTTTTTGGCTTTTAAAAACTAACCCCATCCCTTCTTTTCTGCTCTAAATGCGCTTCAATTGTAAATAAATCAGCGAGTATTCGTTCTGGAAATCGATTAATTTCCCGTTTTGATTTTCAATTCTTAATTCTATTTTTTCAATTTTTGTTGTATTCAGCGGATAAAAAACAATATTCTTAGGTATTTCTATTATTTTGTAACCACTGCCAACGTTCGGAGTGAACTGATGAATAATATGATCTTCAATACCGTTTTTATAGGAACCTCGAGCAATGTTACATACGAACCGTATAACGTTCACAGAAGTAATATTTATATTGTTTTCAGAGACGTGCCATTTATTAGGTTTCAATAGGACATTTTTGAAGCCTAATAGGGGGGCAATAGTATTCAATTTCTTAAAATCTATCCATTTATTAGATAAAATTTCGCATTTTGCTGTTGTCTTATCAACACGAATACGTAGCTGAAAATCATCTACTAAATTACTACTTGTTAAATATCTTTCAATTTCATTGTTTAGCCTTGATTCGATGTCACTAATTTCATACGCCCCTGTAGGAAGTTTAACTGCATGCGCCCGAATTTTACCAACATTTTCTTCAGGATTTTCATCATAAAAGTATAATTTATTATTTTTCCCTTCCACCACATTGGGAATTGTATTGTACCCGAAGAAATTGACAAATCCTACATACCAACCTCCTTCACTTAAATCTATTGGTTCATCAAAATAACTAGTGAGGAAAGAGGTACGCCCATCTAGAAAAAATCCAAAGGACATTGTTACTCTAACACTTAACTTCAGCTAATGACTGAATGACCAAAGAAATTGCAAACATAAATGCCCGCAATTTGACGTATTTGGTTTTTGATAACGCTTACGATTGTAATAGATTTCAGCATGAGGCCCTAAAAACTTTATTAACTCCAAAGGAGGCCTAAGATTTCCAAAACTATCAAAATATTGTATTTTGTTCTCAAGTTTAAAATAACACACCCAATGTGTGCCAGGACCATTTGTGCCATCTAAATTAATTATAGCAGACTCTAATTTTTTAGCAGTTTTTGGTAACGCGTCCCTCATAAACACCCCCCTAAAATGTTTAATACCCAATCAAAATTACTTAAAGCTCGTTGTGGAATACTCTCCATTATTCGATGTTTTTTTTTACCACAACATCATAAACACCGCGTTTTTTCTTTTTTGCAATGCCACAAATAAGAGAACCGACCGCAGATTGAATACCATTTAAATTACTCCTTATAATTCTTTTCGGCTTCCCCCCCTTTTTTTTACCCCTTTTGGTTTTTAAACCAGATCCAATTTTACTTTTTGCTTTCATAATGTTGGTAACCACCCAAGCAGCAGATTTTTCGCCTATACTAGAATCAGGTGCTTTAACGCGCTCCCAAGCAGTTTCAGCCAATGTTTTATCTGCAGCAGCTCTTCTTGCTGATTCTTTAAATTTAGAATAAGCTATGTCATGTTGTTTACAAGCAGCATCTAATTTATTAATTCCGGTGTCCCCCCGCTTCAATCTTTTTTCAAGTTTAGTTCCCGGCCCACAAAATTGATATCCTCCAGGAATATGTAATTCTACAGGTAATTTGTCAATAACCCGATTCACAATATCTCCGAAAATACCACTTCCTCTTCTTTGCATTTTTTTACTCGACTATTAACTGTAATTAGTAAAAATAATTTGCTATGTTTAAATCTACTTAGTGAATGATTAGTTTTTCTTTTGTCTCCCTATTATTATACCTGCTTCTTCCAATTCTTCAATAATCGATTGAATTTCATTTCCATGGCCTGTATGTCCAGCTTTCTGCGAGGCTACTAATACTTGTAAACGTTCACACAATTCATTAACATCATCATAATAAATATAATTCGGCTTTTTATCGGTAACAGTCATCATTCCACTTCCTAACGACATTTCCATATCATTATCACTGCTATAATCATGAATGGACCGACGATATCGAGACTTAGGTTTTTCTCTTGGTGTTACCTTTTTGTTTGGGAAAAGTTTTGCTATAATATTAATATATTTATAACCCCTGTTCGTTTTAATTCTTTTCGTAAATGAATTACCTTG
Organism: Aradus depressus; assembly: GCA_963662175.1. NCBI lineage: Eukaryota > Metazoa > Arthropoda > Insecta > Hemiptera > Aradidae > Aradus > Aradus depressus. The sequence goes on along the minus strand of OY759224.1, from coordinate 29,281,294 downwards.
TCTGTGGGCGTTTGTATTTTTTAAAATATCTGCATAGACCTCAAGGTCGTTATCTGTATATAGGTACTCATTAGGCCGAGATTTAAACAGAAGTTCATATAAGCCAGGAGATCCTTCATATTTAACATTGTTAATAATGAAATCGTCCTCTTCTAATTCGATTTGTGAATCTCCAACTATAAATTTATCCCCATCGATACGGACCCCATACACTTTATCTACATTATCCTCCTTAATGAGTTCCATGAAATATTTCTTTGATATTTTCCCCTTGAAGTTTTCTTTTATCCATTTAACAGCTTTATTTTTACCTTCGTCCGATTCTAGCTCTAACATAGAATAAGACGATTCAAAAACTTCTTCATCTTCGTTATTATCATTGGTACTATCTTCATTTATTGACTCGGCTTCCATGTTATTATCTCTCTCTGATTCTGTGTCCATAGGACTTTCAGGTATGAGTGGAGCACGCTTGGATAATATCTCTTCTTCATCAGTAATTTTTCTTTTGTTTGCAGAACGCCGTTGAGCTTTATTTGTAAATGTAGGCTGCTTTTTTAACGATTCATTTTCTCTCTTAACTCCTCGACTCAATAGTACTTTACTAGGTTTAGGGTATTCACCATCAAGAATATTTTCTATTTCCTCTTTACCAGCCGTTCTTTTCTTGACACTTTCATTCGGTTTTTTCACATAAGAAATAATATTAGTATCTACATCTCTTTTCCTTTTCAGAGGATTAGACGATGCTTCAATAATTGCAGTTGTAATTGGTTTAAATTTTTTCTCGTACAGCTCCTCCGTTTCCATAACATCGTGTTGGAGGGCACGATGCTTTTTTTTAATATCTTCACTGATTTTTTTAATTTCCCGAGTGATCTTCTCTTGGTTATTCATGACTAGCAAATAAAGAACGCCTGTAATACCTCACTTTATTTATTACTTTTTATTATGCTTCCTCCTTCTCCTCTTCTTTGTATTTACATTGATATTTATACCTTTACCACCAAATTGGTTTTCACCATAAGGCCACGGATTTAAATAAACACCCTTTCCGTTTTTTTATTTTTTCTAAAAGCATTGATTAAACTTGAGGTGCCTCCCATAAGGCTCCCTAAAGCAGAAATACCTGCTATAATAGGCACTAAAGGTAGAGCACCACCTTTTTTCTTTATTTTTTTAGGATGTTTCAAATTATATATTTTTCTTTTTGATGAAGTGCATTTTTTAGATTTTTTTCGCTTTGCCATTATTGTTTATTTGCACGCTAACAACTGTCTTTACCTCTCTTTTTGGCTGACCAAATTATACTGATTGATTTTATGCAAAGGTTTTTCCTTTATTTATAATTTCTTATTCAATGGAGGTACAATAAAAAAAGTATCAAAACTAGATCTATAACGTCCATTGTTTATACAACGTTCTTTATCTATTACTAGGAAACCATTACCGGCACAGTTCCACGCCTTTAAACATATGTCTCTGAATTTATTAAATGTCATGTCACTGTTCACAATGATCATCATAAATGTGCCGTAAATTCCGATCGTCCTGTTTGAACGCTACCAGCAGATTAACATTATCACGAATCAGTTGTTTAGGAATACTACTATATGTTTGGCCCAATAAAAAAACATCTATATCCTTATGACGAGACGTAGTAAAATAATTCCGTATATTATTCTGTCGTTCACATGCAATGTCATCAAAAATGAAAATAGACCTGGTTTTAGCTTCGTTCATTGAAAATACTTCATCATTTTCTGAGAACTCATAATACCCTATACATTTCACTTTATCTGTTAAAATATGTTTCAATAATTTATATTTAGGCTGGTATAGAGACTTGAAAAAAATATAGACATTTTCAAAACGTAGCCCATTTTCATTAAACAGTAAATTCAACATCAAATTAGTTTTTCCTGAATTAGATGGTCCACAAATTATACACCTAATATTTGAAGGCAATAAATTACCATGCCGTTTAAATTTCATGGCCATATTTGTTTTTTCAAAACTTAATTTATCAAAATTTACAATGTTCAATTTTTGCTTTTGTTTAATAGTCTTAATACAGGGCTCCATACTATATGAAAGAAGTAAACTATCCATAGGCTGACATTTATATAATGGCACTTCTAGGAATCCAAGAATCAAACTTAGGGTTCATACCAAGCCATCTGACATATACTTTATCCTTTTTTGATTTTAATACTTTTTCCACTAAATATAAATCACCGTATTTCACTTTACTCAATTCTTGCTCGTAAAACCCCCCTTTTAAACTATCACTATTCCAATCTGACAATGTGTATGTAATAGGGTAGGTTTGGTTAATTTTATATATGTTGAATATCTCATTAGTCCAATTAGGTTTATAACCTTTTGTAAATATTCTTTTTTCTCGGCTTATCCTAACCTTATCATTAACTTTAAACTTTGGCTTATTTTTACTAAATTGTCTAATTTTTACTTTTAAGTTATTGTTAATTCGCGTTAAAACTTCTTTCTCGTTTTCACTATTTACTTCATTCGGCCTCATTCCAATAGTTCTATGCAATGTATTATTGTATTGCTTTACCAAATCAAATAGACTATTAATCCACTTAAAATTCCTTGTTCAGTAAATTTACACCACATATTTGACTTTAAAGTCCGATTAAACCGTTCAACAATGGACGCCTTTTTACCAGAAAAAGTAGAATAATGATTTACATTGAAAGATGTTAATAACTTTTTCACGGATCGGTTATACCACTGCTTACCTTCATCAGTCTGAAAGTGCTTCATAGAATGCTTTTTAAGTATACGTTTTAGAGCTTCTACAATTTCAGAACTACTTCTATTTTTCAAAGGAACTGCATAAGCAAATTTACTGAAACAATTTATTATAGTCATTATATACTTATAACCCTGATTATATTTCGAATATGGAATCATTTCCACAAGATCTCCTTGATACAAATCATTTATTCCTTTTATCTCTACGGTTCGAGTTGGAAAATATTTCCTTTTTTGCTTATGCAATTCTTTAGCTAATTCTGCTCTCACACCCATCTCTTAACTAATACTGGATTCTTCATACAAAACATATTATCTTATAAATGATAATAGGATGAATAAAAAACAAAAATAGTGTAACAAATAATTTATTACAAATTCATATACAAAAACTCGCAATCTGGGTTTGAATTATAATGTTCAATAATTGGATCGTCAGAGTCCCAATTGTTTAATATAAGGCCGCAAACAATACATTCTGTATCATCACCATCTCCAGTATAGAAAAATCCTGCTTTCACTAAGTTTTCTCGTGTAGGCAAGCTCTTGGGGAAACATTTGAATGATTCATGCATCATTTTCAAAAAAATAAAAAATAATAGGTAAAATCAACGGAATCGGCAGAAATGAAGGGAACAGACGAGGGCACAACTCAAAAACCCCAAAATATATGCAGATTTAATGAATGTATATTTGAAGTCAAAACTCAATAAGGACCTAACCTGTCAAATGTCAACAATACTGGCTGAAGGGAAGGGTCAGTTGTTGGTCAATGAAGAACCTCCATCTAATTCCTAACGGAGCGCTGTGAAATTATAAAAAACATATGAGCAGGGCTGAACTGCACGGAACTTCCCCATAGGGCTATTAAAATAAAATAAAATTATAGTAAAAAAATATTAAAAAATTAATTAATGAAATAAGTAATTGTTGTTTGTCTAGCTGTCATAAGGACACGTATTTTCATAATCTTTTTTTTTTTTTAATTTTCCACAAATTTTGTTTTCGAGAAAACCGTTGAACCAATTTTAACCACAATTATTAGATATGAATAGGGAATCTTTCTCTAATATATTGTGATATTGCTGAAACTGAACATTAAAAATTCGCAAAACAGTTTCTTCCCTGGAATTTAGAAAAACATAAAGTTTTTATATTTTTGCAATCTCTGGATAAGTTCAATTTTGTAAGAACTATGGATGATCGTTATGTAACACACAAACCGTTGTTTACCGATCCCTGTATCCGATCCATGTATACATACATGTTTCACTTCAAAATATAAGGAAAATATGAAGGGTGCCGGTAGCTCAGTGGTATGCGTGCTTGGTTACTGAGCTCAAGATCGTGGGTTCGAAACCCGACCGAGGTCCTTAGTTTATTTCATCTGGGAGGTATATTTAACTTAAGCACGCCGACCTTCGGATGGGGCGTTAAGCGACGGTCCCGAGCCTGTATGATGTCAGATACTCGTTACCCCTACCCTATTTAAATAAAAATTTAGGTTAGGCAAAATTTGGGACTTCCATAGTACAGTCGGGCTCATGCCCTACAGAGTGACGAAAGAGCGCTCTGGTAGAAGGCGACCACGTAGTTGGAGCCCGGGCATGATACATAATAACTAACTAACAAACTATGCATAGGTAATTAGTTAGAACTAGTTATTGATAGTTCAACACCCTACGATGGTACTTACAGTTACTGTTAGGACGATGGGCAGCAATGAAGAGAAATCTGAAGAACAAAGCCTTCATCTTTTAGTCTCTGCTCAGATATTTCTGAAGAAGCTCTTCGAAGACACGTCAGATTTCTGGTCTACAAGACCATTCACTCCACACCACGTTTGTATGTCATGTACACGTCATATCCATTACTCATTCAATGTACATCGTAAATAGAATCTGAATTATCTTTCTTTTTTTGATGTGTAAACATCTTAGCTATCGGTAGGGGCTATGTCAGAGTGTAAGTCTCATTGATGTGCATGCTGCATAAGTGTGTGTGTATCAGACGGATGCGCGCCCACCTCAGGCGTACAACTGCATACTTCTTTATCTGTGATGTTATCTGTTTTTGAGCATTTCAATTGTATTTCTACAACATTGTTGTTCATATTTACCGTTGTAGTGAATTTATTTAAAATATCAATATTTATTTTGTTTTGTTTTGGCCTTTTGTACGATGCATATTAGCCATGTCCATGTATTATCTAGTTATTTACAACATCCATGGCCGGGAGGGAGTTCTATCAACGAAATAAAACTCACTCCCGCAAACCATGGTGAGACCATGCGATCAAAGCCCTATGCTCTAGCCCGCACGGCCACCATGGCTCCCAGAAAATATCAATATTACGAACTATAAAATGATCTTTCAGTAAGTAACTATCAGGTTAAGATGCTTCGATAGCTTAAATTTGTGACAATAAAGAAAATTTGTGGTAAAAGGTAATAATATAGCAGTGTAAATCTAAAAAAATATAATATATAATATTTCAATATATTATTATATGATACTATATAATATCGTTATTAATATATAATAATAATAACTGCTGAAAATATCGATCAATAAATAATATATTTGTTGTCATATTGTCGCAACATATGATGTTTTTACCCATTTCAGGAGATACCGAACCGCTTATTTCATTTTTAAGTGACAAACCTAATCTACAAATGAATACGAATCGAAACATTTCAACAACAAATTCGAAAACTACCATTGACGCTGCATTCTCGAGGTATTTAACCCTGGAACGTATGTGTGAGTCATTCTGACTCCACGACGACTTTAAGGAGGTGGTAGGGCTGCAGGAAATGGGTCAGCGGCTCTCCCTTCCAGATATACTATGCCCAGGGATTCCTAATGTGGTGCAAACCATCAACGGCTTCCAGCGTCTTCCTCACGAAGGAACTTTTACAATGCTATGCGTCAAAATGACTCACACATGGAATAAAGTAGGTAGAGCGGAGTCACTTTGACTCCGCACATGAATTAACTGCCTCCCAAAAGGAGTCACATTGACTCACATACATGGATAACTACCTCTTCATCCCGGTTTTTCGTATAGTTTTTCATTGTTTCCGACTTTCTGAATCAAATGCAATTATTTTCAGAGCTCTAAATCTCTTTGGATTAATTTACTTTTGTCAGAACAATAATGAGCAGACTTTATTTAACCAATGAGGATATCAGACAAGAGCTTGAAAAAGTTATCAAGATGATCCTGGTGAGACTGATATTTTAAGTTCTGACGACGAAGATTGAATGGATGAGTTGCTTCAAGAAGACTCGTTTTTGGAGAGAGATCCTAACTATATTGCAGAGGATTCTTCAGAAAGTGAAGATAAAGTAGCCGAATTTGATTTTGACGAAGCAGAAGAACAGATCGAGAACAGTATCAGAGAATTAGAACACTGAAAACGAAACGAAAGAGTCAACAGGCAAAAGAAGAAAGAGTGAGAAGTCAGGAGGGAGAGCCCCAAAACGGCCCAGAAGAGAGTCAGCCTCTGACTCGTTTACAGTTCATGACTACTTTGTATGAACAACTTACATACAACTGGAAGAAAATGAGAATGGAGAAGTATAAGAATATTCACAAATCTCTCATTGTAAGTACCCTCGCTCGATCGTCAGTTTCTCCTCAGCTTTACACCCACCCAGCAGAAATAGAAGAACCACCCGTACCCACAACTGTGCCACAAACAGAACAAGCAGCCACTAGGAAGTACTGCAGTATTTGTCCTTCATCACTGAGGCGCAAAACATCGACTCCCTGTTCTAAATGTGAACGTGTGAATGTGAATATATGGGATCCCATATCCAGAAAAAAATAAGTTTTCTTATTCTTATTTTCGGCGAAGTTCTTGAATTTTTAATTTCTCAAGCAAATTTATGTAGTCAATATGTTATAAGATTTAATACCTTAGAGATAGAGTTGGGTACTTAAAAAGGCTGTCATTCAGACCTGAATAACAGTTTTTTTACGAATCAAATGCAAAACAGACCTGTTTTCTATTGATTATCTAAAAAATAAACTCATGTATCAAAGTTACCCATACATAAGGTATCGTCTACCTAATATTTATGTCATTGACCACTGTTTTTTGAAGTTTCTCATTTTTCTGTTGAAGAAACTTCATTACTTACCTCGCACATTTGAATTTATCTAATAAATTTTAGGTAACTATAACGAAACTGCTTCGTTTTCAAAAATATAAGTTTATATTTAATTTAGACCTCAACCTTTGTAATATAGTGAAACCTCAATATGATGAACATAGATAGATAAATCGAATTATAGACAAATCATAGTTTTTTTCGGTCCCTTGATAGTTCGTCTTATCGAGGTTTGTCAGTAGATACGCATAAACCATAAAATTTACTTTTTAGAATCATGATATCATTAACATCAATTTGACTCCCGCACAGGGGGGTAAGTGAGTACATGGATCCCAGGGTTAGAGACACTACAATCACAGTTGTATATACTCGTATCTTATTTTAGCTATCATAAACCTATAATTTCATGTATAAAAGAAATTGAAGAACAATAAATTTGAAAGTTAAATTCCTCATACTACTTTTCTTATTGTATCATAAAACGTTTTTGAAACTAAAGCGTTTACACATCAATTCTCGCGAAACTCACACATTTGCTTTTCTTTTTTTTTTTTTACTTTTCGTAATAAATGTTTTTGATGATCAAGTACAAAAAAGGACTTCGTTAACGAGATTTAAAAAATATTATAGTAATGACCTATTTTAAAATATGTATCTGGTTTTGGTAGGAGCACAACAATACAAGTACCTACTTTCTTTTTTTTGAAATTTTAAAATCAGGAAATCCTGAAAATTCTATTGACAACATTATATTATTACTTATAGCCGGGTCAGCTATAAAGTGTCAAAACATTCATTTTGTCGGGAGTTATCGGGAGTTATAGCCGGGTCAGCTATAAAGTGTCAATACATTCATTTTGTCGAGAGTTATAGCCGGGTCAGCTATAAAGTGTCAATACATTCATTTTGTCGAGAGTTATAGCCGGGTCAACTATAAAGTGTCAATACATTCATTTTGTCGGGAGTTATCGGGAGTTATAGCCGGGTCAGTTATAAAGTGTCAATACATTCATTTTGTCGGGAGTTATAGCCGGGTCAGCTATAAAGTGTCAATACATTCATTTTGTAGGGAGTTATAGCTGGGTCAGCTATAAAGTGTCAATACATTCATTTTGTCGGGATTTATAGCCGGGTCAGCAATAAAGTGACAATACATTCATTTTGTCGAGAGTTATAGCCGGGTCAGCTATAAAGTGTCAATATATTCATTTTGTCGGGAGTTATAGCCGGGTCAACAATAAAGTGACAATACATAGTTATGTTGAAGAATGGGTAAGTAAGTGGGATGGAGAACTAATCAGAGGGGGTGGATTCGTTAGCGAAGAGGAATTGGTGTAGTGAGGATTACAGCGGATCTTTTACAATATCCCAATATTCAGGTGGATAACATTCATGAAACCTCCAATGCGGAGTGATTTTTTTTTTTTTTTTTTTTAATATAGGTTAGGTTAGGTTTTATGACTCATGCCCGGGCTTTAACAACGAGGTCATATCGCCTACTACCAGAGCTCTCTTTCGTCACTCTGGTGGACATGAGCCCGACTCTACTGTGGGAGTCCTAAATTTTGCCTATCCTAAATTTTTATTCATCTAGGGTAGGGGTCATTAACGAGTACCTGACATCGTACAGGCTCGGGACCATCGCTTAACGTCCCTTCCGAAGGACGGCGTGCTTAAGTTTATTTTACCTCCCAGATAAAATAAACTAAGGGCCTCGGTCGGGTTACGAACCCACGACCTTGAGCTCAGAAGTCAAGCATGCATACCACTGAGCTACCGGCGCCCTTCTTTTTTAAATATATATTATGATTTTTATATATATTATGATTATATATTTTTTATATACCTATATATAGGTATTATGATTTATATATATTATGATTATTTTTTATATATGTATATTATGATTATATGATTATATTATGATTATACCGGGGCATCCGTAAAAAATATATATATATATATAATAAAAAAAAAAAAAAAAAAAAAATCACTCCGCATTGGAGATTTCATGAATTTAGGCGTCAATCGACCCCGGCGCCGGGTCAGAAGGGACACACTAGTAACTGTGGAGTGATCGACAATAATTAGATAGACCAGTGAAGGTCCCAGATAGGTTAACACTCCTAACGAACGAACAAACACAAAATGCTTAATTCCATGGCGATATCTATTGATTTTCTACCCAATGAGTAAATTGGTTTCAAAGAAAGAAAGAGATAGATAGAGAGAGGGAGAGAGAGACAGAAAGAGAGTGAAAGTGTAGATGATTATTTCACACCAGGCAAGTAAACTTTCACTGATTCACCGATTAGCTAGACAGAGAGAGACAGTGAGAGAGCGTGTGTGAAAGTGTAGATGATTAATTCACACCAGGGAAGTACACTGTCGCTGATTCACCGATGAGATGAATAGATAGAGACAGTGAGAGAGCGTGTGTGAAAGTGTAAATGATTAATTCACACCAGCGAAGTACACTGTCACTGATTCACCGATGAGATAGATATAGAGAGACAGAGAGAGAGTGAGTGAAAGTGTAGAAGATTAATTCCGACCAGGGAAGCACACTGTCACTGATACACCGATGAGATAGATAGAGAAAGACAGAGTGAGAGAGAGTGAAGGTGTAGAAGATTAATTCACACGAGGGAAGTACACTGTCACTGATTCACCGATTAGCTAGACAGAGAGAGACAGTGAGAGAGCGTGTGTGAAAGTGTAGATGATTAATTCACACCAGGGAAGTACACTGTCGCTGATTCACCGATGAGATGAATAGATAGAGACAGTGAGAGAGCGTGTGTGAAAGTGTAAATGATTAATTCACACCAGGGAAGTACACTGTCACTGATTCACCGATGAGATAGATATAGAGAGACAGAGAGAGAGTGAGTGAAAGTGTAGAAGATTAATTCCGACCAGGGAAGCACACTGTCACTGATACACCGATGAGATAGACAGAGAGAGACAGAGTGAGAGAGAGTGAAGGTGTAGAAGATTAATTCACACGAGGGAAGTACACTGTCACTGATTCACCGATGAGATAGATAGAGAGAGACAGAGAGAGAGTGAGTGAAGGTGTAGAAGATTAATTCACATCAGGGAAGCACACTGTCACTAATTCACCGATGAGGTAGATAGAGAGAGACAGAGAGAGAGTGAGTGAAAGTGTAGAAGATTAATTCACACCAGGGAAGTAAACTGTCACTGATACACCGATGAGATAGATAGAGAGAGACAGAGAGAGAGCGAGTGAAGGTGTAGAAGATTAATTCACACGAGGGAAGTACACTGTCACTGATACACCGATGAGATAGATAGAGAGAGAGTGAGTGAAGGTGTAGAAGATTAATTCACACCAGGGAAGCACACTGTCACTAATTCACCGATGAGGTAGATAGAGAGAGACAGAGAGAGAGTGAGTGAAAGTGTAGATTATTAATTCACACCAGGGAAGTACACTGTCACTAATTCACTGATGAGATAGATGAAGAGAGACAGAGTGAGAGAGAGCGTGTGTGAAAATGTAGATTATTAATTCACACCAGGGAAGTACACTGTCACTAATTCACCGATGAGATAGATAAAGAGAGACACTGTGAGAGAGAGCGTGTGTGAAAATGTAGATTATTAATTCACACCAGGGAAGTACACTGTCACTAATTCACCGATGAGATAGATAAAGAGAGACACTGTGAGAGAGAGCGTGTGTGAAAGTGTAGATTATTAATTCACACCAGGGAAGTACACTGTCACTAATTCACTGATGAGATAGATGAAGAGAGACAGAGTGAGAGAGAGCGTGTGTGAAAATGTAGATTATTAATTCACACCAGGGAAGTACACTGTCACTAATTCACCGATGAGCTAAAGGTTAACTTACTGTTTAAGGTAAAGCGCCATCCATCCACGTACAGACAGTAGTTGTGTTCTTTTTTTTAATCCAGAAACAGAGCTAAATGCCATTTAATTGTCTATAAACAAATATTGTTTGGAATGAAATAAATACATATTCAGATATTAAAGGTTTTTATTCAATAACTCAAATAAAATACAATTTCAAATCAAACACAATTTTAAAAACATAGCTAAAAGAATATGTATTGCAAGCATAATATTCACAATCACCACATATAGATATAATATGTCAACAATAATAATACTTAATAAATATATAGATAACAATAAAATAATAAAAGAACATCAAAGAATATACGTAACCAGCATAATATGCTACGCACAACATAATATGTCCACAAAAAAACAATGAACAAATAATATAATAATATTATTATTTATTGCAAGAAAACTAGATTCTAAGTAAACTTCTTTCATTTTATTTATTAATTTTTTTTAAGGGCTTCATTATTTAAAATAATAAACTGATTACTTTTCTCTTTCTTACAACCCTAAAAAAACAATATTTTGAAATACAATAATATTTTTTTGTTAATACACCCACATCAGTCGTAAAGTTTCTGTCTGTGAGTGTGTATGTGATACAATTGTGACGTCTCTACTTCAAAAACAATTGTAGCTATGAACTTGAAATTTGGAATGAAGGGGTCACATGTGACAACTTAGGTCTCATGAAAATTGAGAAAATGTTACTTGGGAGTCTAAGTACATCTTACAAGATACAGGTTATGTTTATGACCTAAAAAAAACTCTTTTCGAGTACTAGTTGTAGAGAATTGCAAAATACATAGTTTATATGGAAAACGATTTTTTACAGGTCGTCTGGTTTTTGAGATACATGCCGAAGACCATGGTAGTTTTATTGGAAAACTTTAAAAAAATAAGAAAAATATATGTGACGTGGCCATTACAGCATTTCCTTATATCAACAACGCTTGCATACTCTCTCCCCCTCCCCATCACAAAATCATTTTATTGTGTCTCATTGTGCAGCGTTCTTTTAAAAATAGACATTCTTATACCCAGTAATGCCAGTATGAAATAATTATGAGAAGAGGGAGTGAGAGAGTGATCTGTAAGCGTGGTTGGTATAGGACGGTCCTGTAATGGCAAGTTTTTTACAAAATATCGCTTATGTATACCACCATTTCAAAAACATAGCTAAAAGAATATGTATTGCAAGCATGATAATCATAATCACCACATACAGATACAATATGTCAACAATAATAATACTTAATAAATATATAGATAACAATAAAATAATAAAAGAACATCAAAGAATATATGTAACAAGCATAATATGCTACGCACAACATAATATGTCCACAAAAAAACAATGAACAAATAATATAATAATATTATTATTTATTGCAAGAAAACTAGATTCTAAGTAAACTTCTTTCATTTTATTTATTAATTTTTTTTAAGGGCTTCATTATTTAAAATAATAAACTGATTACTTTTCTCTTTCTTACAACCCTAAAAAAACAATATTTTGAAATACAATAATATTTTTTTGTTAATACACCCACATCAGTCGTAAAGTTTCTGTCTGTGATTGTCTGTGAGTGTGTATGTGATACAATTGTGACGTCTCTACTTCAAAAACAATTGTAGCTCTGAACTTGAAATTTGGAATGAAGGGGTCACATGTGACAACTTAGGTCTCATGAAAATTGAGAAAATGTTACTTGGGAGTCTAAGTACATCTTACAAGATACAGGTTATGTTTATGACCTAAAAAAAACTCTTTTCGAGTACTAGTTGTAGAGAATTGCAAAATACATAGTTTATATGGAAAACGATTTTTTACAGGTTGTCTGGTTTTAGAGATACATGCCGAAGACCATGGTAGTTTTATTGGAAAACTTTAAAAAATAAAAAAAAATAATAAACTGATAAGTTTTCTTCGACTTACAACCCTAAAAAAACAATATTTCGGAATACAATAATATTTTTTTGTTAATACACCCATCAGTCGTAAAACATTTCAAAAAATGTCAAAATATTGTTTGACGCGAGATTTAGTAGAAAAAAACTTTTATTATCGAAAAAAAGTTATTGAAAAAAAGTTATTCTACTCGAAAGGCCGAGGCTGACTTAGTTAGGTCTTAGTTCAAATTCCGGAAAATAAATAATAATAATAATATACATGAAAGAAGATCCCAAGCAATAAGGATGAATGCAGAAATTAGGTCATGGAAGAATACATGACTATTAATGAAAATGTATTTAGCCTAATCCTCACAATCAGCCCTCGGGGGGAGGGGGGGGGGGGGGGGGGAGTCACTTAGTTACAATCGAACGAAAGATCGAAGGGAAATGAAAGCTCATTGTTAAAAAAGGGGCAGAGCACAAATGACTTAACTAGTTTCTTATGAAAGAGGAGAGCATAAGTTACGAAAGAGTGTAGCGAAAACGGCACCTATAGGCTCGCGAAAAGGCGGAGCGTGAGTGAGAGCTCATTGTTAAATAAGAGCGGAGCTCAAATGACTTAACTAGTTACTTATGAAAGAGGAGAGCATAAGTTACGAAAGAATGTAGCGTAAACGGCAGCTATTAGCTCGTGAAAAGGCGGAGCGTGAGTGACAGCTCATTGTTAAATAAGAGCGGAGCTCAAATGACTTAACTAGTTTCTTATGAAAGAGGAGAGCATAAGTTACGAAAGAGTGTAGCGAAAACGGCACCTATAGGCTCGTGAAAAGGCCGAGCGTGAGTGACAGCTCATTGTTAAATAAGAGCGGAGCACAAGTGACTTAACTAGTTTCTTATGAAAGAGGAGAGCATAAGTTACGAAAGAATGTAGCGAAAACGGCAGCTATAAGCCCGTGAAAAGGCGGAGCGTGAGCGACAGCTCATTGTTAAATAAGAGCGGAGCTCAAATGACTTAACTAGTTTCTTATGAAAGAGGAGAGCATAAGTTACGAAAGAATGTAGCGAAAACGGCAGCTATAAGCTCGTGAAAAGGCGGAGCGTGAGCGACAGCTTATTGTTAAATAAGAGCGGAGCTCAAATGACTTAACTAGTTTCTTATGAAAGAGGAGAGCATAAGTTACGAAAGAATGTAGCGAAAACGGCAGCTATAGGCTCGCGAAAAGGCGGAGCGTGAGTGACAGCTCATTGTTAAATAAGAGCGGAGCACAAGTGACTTAACTAGTTTCTTATGAAAGAGGAGAGCATAAGTTACGAAAGAATGTAGCGAAAACGGCAGCTATAGGCTCGCGAAAAGGCGGAGCGTGAGTGACAGCTCATTGTTAAATAAGAGCGGAGCACAAGTGACTTAACTAGTTTCTTATGAAAGAGGAGAGCATAAGTTACGAAAGAATGTAGCGAAAACGGCAGCTATAAGCTCGTGAAAAGGCGGAGCGTGAGCGACAGCTCATTGTTAAATAAGAGCGGAGCACAAGTGACTTGTCACTAGCCTCTGACTAAGTGATTATTTTAATGGTCTCAAGAACTTTTTCTTAGTCATATTATTGGTACATTGACCAAATATGACAGCATTGAGAATGTACTGATGAGCTTAGGCTCGAAGCTTTCTTTAAAATAGTAAATTATTAGAATTTGAAAAACCGAATTTCTGTAATAATAGTAACAAAAAATAAATTGAAATAAATAAAATAAAAGTAAAAAAAATATATAAGTATACAATAATAAATTAATAGTAAAATTAAAAATAGTAATTAAATAATAAAAAAAAAAAAAATATATACATATTTTTTTTTCTTTTTGTCTTTTATTTATAAAGGTGCAACTGTTGCTAGGATGCAACAACCAGCATCTATGTTGGTAGGTATGGATATGTTGGCGTGAATGGCATGTGAGAGGAAAGCCACCAGTTATATGTAATATTATAGCTATGCTTGTACATTTTATGCTAGCTAGACAGTTCCCACGAGACTGTCTTCCCTACTCTAGGATATAAGGTTCTCATTTTGTAAAATAATAGTTAGTTCATCATTCTGCTGTTAGCCAGTTACTATGCCTGTTCGATTTTTGTAATTATTTCATAAATAAAGTTTTTTTTATTAAAACAAGTCGGTTTCCAGTATTATAATTCACCCAGTGGTAGGTCCTCGGGACGAAAATTTATATTAATTATTAGGACAAGGGAAAAAAAAAAATAAAAAAAAAAAAATAAAAATAAAAAAAAATAAAATAAAAAAAAGACAATTTTGATGCAATGGGTAAGAGAGATGATGAAAGTGAAGGAAAATAATGTAAAAAAAAAAAAAAAATTATTAAGAACGAATAGGAATTAAGGTGGCAGTAAGTCGCGGTTCCACCTCCTCTTCAACCTTCGTGGGGGGTTTTGTGGTAAGTGTTGTGAAGATAAAGTACGTATTTCTGGATTTGTATGTGTGTAAAGTTTTCAAAAGAAACGTATGTAGGTAGTTTGTATTGTGTCGGGTACTGTGTGTATCATAAGATCGTTATGAAGTGTTCTGTTGTTTATGTATGGGGGGCACTGTGTTATCAGTCTGAGGGTTTTTGACTGAAACGCCTGAATTCGTTTGATGTTGAGTCAACTCACTTGCTGTGCTGTAGGAGAATGAAGTGAAAGGGAACTCCTGGAAATATACAAAGATATAAGTTGGTCGGAGTTCACAGAACGTTCCTTTAGTGCTGTTGAACAATGAATTTTTCGAAAAATATTAGAAGTAGTTCAAGTAGAAGAGATTCAAGAAGTGAAATATTTCAGTGTCTTTTACGGGGAGTACACAACAGGAACTGAGACCGCAACAAATAAGATCACTCTATAACTAAATCAATCTTATTATTTTGAAACTATTTCCTGATACCAATCTCACCCCGTGACATTTATAAAACTATTAAACATATTAACACTTTAAGTTACTAACTGTTTCAGGAAACTTTAGGTGTTCTGCAACATTTCGCATCCTTGTCGTGAATCATCATATTTTATACAGGACACGAAGATGTGTAACATGTCTTCAATATCCCCACATATATCGCAGTTCGGAGTATCAGCGAGTCTCATTAAATAAAGGTACTTGTTGACCTTGCCGTGGCCTGTTCTTATCCTCGTCAGGATAACGATCTGTGTCCTGCTAAGTTGTCTGCCTGTCCTGGTGAACCTGGGGACCTGCCTGGGACTCTCCTGGATCCTGTAGTAAAACTGTCCCTTGGTGTAACATGTTTCCTCGAAGCTCTTCCTCCATCTCTCTCCTGTCTCCCGTCTGACCTCCTGAAATAGGTCGTACACAGGTACGTATTGTTCACTTCTCACTTCTCTCAACTCTTCTGTCTGTTTGGCCAACGAGTCAGCCCTCTCATTACAGATTCACGTGCCCCGGTACCCATTGTATGATGTAGTAATTCTCAGTCTTATCAAGAAGTTTTATTATGTCATTCAGAATAACGTTATTTGTATTACATCTGTACATATATTTTAACTGTTGGATGGAGACTTTTGAATCAGTTAGGATGACAATACGATAGTTATTAAAATGACTTTCAGTATAACCTATAGCTATTTTTATCGCTTCAAGTTCTGCATTATTTATGGATAATAAGTTGTGAAGTTTGTGGTGTATTGAATGATGTGTTTGTGGATCATAAATTCCTATCCCTACGTTGTCTTGAGACTTAGAGGCGTCAGTAAAAATTCTGTGTCTCCGTATAGTGTGTCCAGGTGATCCAGCGTCATGTGTTTCAGAACTATTGGGTTTAGTGTTGTTTTGCTTACTTTTAAGTTATGAATGTTGGTGTGTGTTTCTACTGTGATTTGGGTTATTGGTCGAAATGTATCAAATTTGTAAGGGCCGTTGTTTGGTTTGATGAGTTGTTTAATGTCTTGTAGTTGGAGGTTCTGTCTTGTAAGGTAATTATTGAGTTGGGGGTTTAGAGTGTTTATCAATGTTTGCAATGGGTGGCACTGGTCTGAGTATATTTTGATTAGTTTTTTTCGGATGAGCCATTCCCTTCGAAGGTTGAGCGGTATTTCCCCGGCTTCCGAGAGAAGGACATGGACGGGCGTGGTTCGGAAGGATCCTAGACATATTCTTAAAGCTTGGTTCTGAATGGTTTGAAGTTTGTGAATGAGAGGGGTCTTCGAGCTATGGTAGATTTCACACCCATAATCAGAGAGAGGCCTCACTATTGCTTTATACAGGATGAGCACCCCAGCTGATACCTGCCAGGGCTTTTAGAACATTTATACTTTTTTTAGATTTTGTAATTATCTCGTCTAAATGAGTTTTAAAATTTAGTTTATTATCTAGTGTTAGTCCTAAAATTTTTTTTTGTTTTTCAGCATTAATGGATTTATTGTCCACTTCCTTCAAATTTTATTATTTTCTTCGTGAAAGGAACCAGTGCACATTTCTCCGGGTTTATTGTTAATTTGAGTTTGTCTAGTACCCTTGTGATGTGGTTGTATCCCTCGAGTATGATGTGAATGGCTGTGTTTTGTAGTTGTACCTGGGTAGGGATGGGCAGAACCTGGTAGGATTTCAGATGAAAAGGGTGAAGGAGGAGATTCACCAAAGGTAGGGTTGTCCACTGGGTGAGGATGGCCCGGGTCGGGGGGCTGGAGCTCTGCGGTGGCAGCGTGTTGAGGCTGGGCTACAGGTGGCTTTGGCAGTGCGTGGTAGATCGAGCTCTTCTCTAGAGAAACGTCTAGAAAGACAGCTGAGCATATTTTTTTCTCTTCCAGAGCTTTATGGGTGATTCTGTGCACCTGCTCTATAGTGGAATGCTTTTCTCTAAATCCGAATTGTTGATCCGGTAGTAGATTTCTCTCCTCTAACAGAGGCTTTAATCTCTTTAAGAGCAGTTTTTCAAATAGTTTTGAGATCATCGGCAGCAGGGAGATTGGTCTGTAGGACTTTTTGTCTGTTGGTGCTTTGTTAGGTTTCAGGATCATGATAACTTCAGCCACTTTCCACAGGTTAGGTACGTACTTTAATCTGAAAGCTGCATTAATCAAGTGTTGTAGTTTTCTCAAAGCTTTTTCGGGAAGTTCCTTTAGAATTTGTCCTGTTATCAAGTCGAATCCCGGAGTTTTTTTCGCGCTTATGTTCTTCTTAATTTCATTTTTAAGTTCTTGTAACGTAATCTTTAGTATTATTTTCCTATCCTCTCTCAGCTCAAAGGTAGTGTTTTCCTCTGCTGTTTGTCTATTTAACGGCTGGAAGGTTTCCTCGAGATATGCGGCAAAGACGACTGCTTTCTCCATCGCACTTCTCGCCCATGTCCCGTCTTGCTGTCTGATTGGTGAAGAGTGGATCTTCGGTCTTTTGAGTCCTTTCGTAGATTTCCAAAGTGAGTAGTCTGTGTCTTTCTGCGCTGTTAGGTTGCTTAAAAATTTTCCAATCCCGTTATTTTTATTTTTTAATCAATTCTGAAAAGGGTGAAGGAGGAGATTCACCAAAGGTAGGGTTGTCCACTGGGTGGGCCCGGGTCGGGGGGCTGGAGCTCTGCGGTGGCAGCGTGTTGGGGCTGGGCTACAGGTGGCTTTGGCAGTGCGTGGTAGATCGAGCTCTTCTCTAGAGAAAGGCTTGGCTGAACGAGCTTCAGCGAGAACAGACTGCCTGGATCCCAACTTGACCAACTGGTCGACATGCTTCTTGAACGGCTTGTTCGACTCTGCACTCACCACTCTGTAGGAAACCCGGCTGCACACTTCTGTGGCAACACCACCATGCCAACTCTGCTCTTTATATGACTTGTACCCTACAGCTTCTTCTTCCTTAAAAGTAACTTGTCGGGTTCCTCGGTAATTTTGTGTTTGAGCTGCTTGGCGTGCTTCAACCAAATCACGGACATCAGGCCTAAGTAGATCGAATCTAGTTCGAAGAGATCGTCCGAACATGAGGAAGGCTGGAGATTTGCAAGTAGTACAGTGGGTGGGTAGTGTTTCTGTAGTCAAATAGGAAATTTTGAATAGCATGATCAACAGGAAGTCCGTTGTTAAGAGCTATTTTGATTCGTTTTTTAACAAAATTTTACAGCATTTTCGGCTGCACCGTTTGTGCTGGGATGATAAGTGGCTGTAAAGAGATGCTTAATGCCATTTAACATCATAAGTTTTGAAAATTCGTCCGAAGTCCAGGTCGTTCCAATGTCGGTAACAAAATGGACAGGAATACCATATCTACTAAAAATAACTCTAAGATTACTTATTACATTACTGGCGGTGATGGATTTCATTTCTATTACCTCTAAAAATTTACTATAGGAATCAAGTTTTCCCATTAATAGGACCAAAAAAATCATGAACGCATGAACTCGTTCCCAGGGTTTGCCAGGGCACGGCTAAACATGTAATTTGCTCATTGACGGATTGTCTCGGAGCTCAAAACAAAAGGTGCAATTAGCAGCAAAAGTTTCTATAGCTTTATCGAGTGAAGGCCACCAGACATAGTGCTGTTAAAATATATTTAAATATAGTAAGATAACTATCTCACAACGAATCTAGCATGTCGAACCCTGCATTCGTGTAGCCTACCTTATCATGTCCTAGCATCAACATCATCATCATTGTATTCAGTATTATTTTAAACTGGAGTATTATGATGGAAATACCTCATGTACACTTAACCCAGGAGTGAGATAGGGTATAATAACATTATCGACAAAGTCAGTTTCCGAGACTGTGAGACTGAAAGTAAGACACTAATAAAAAGAAAATTTGCATATTATAAAACCCCAGAAGAGCTTGATGAAGCAGTTTCTTTATTCACAACCCTCATCCAAGAAACTGCTTGGAAATCTTCCTTCCCAACACCTCATCCCACACGTTCCCAGAACCACCTTCCTCAAGACATCCTGAACCTCATCTCCTCAAAGCGTCGTGCCCGAGCCACCTGGCAGAGGACACGCTATCCCACAGACCGCCAAACCTATAACCAACTTTCCCGACTTCTCAAACAGCAACTCTCATCCTACCGATCCCAAAAATATAACTCCTATCTGTCCTCCTTATCCACTCAGGATAAATCCTTATGGTCAGCCACAAGGAAAATCCTTAAGTATCACAATACTTCTCCTCCTATTCGACGTGAAGATGGCTCGTGGGCGGACTGAAAGTGAGACACTAATAAAAAGAAAATTTGCATATTATAAAACCCCAGAAGAGCTTGATGAAGCAGTTTCTTTATTCACAACCCTCATCCAAGAAACTGCTTGGAAATCTTCCTTCCCAACACCTCATCCCACACGTTCCCAGAACCACCTTCCTCAAGACATCCTGAACCTCATCTCCTCAAAGCGTAGTGCCCGAGCCACCTGGCAGAGGACACGCTATCCCACAGACCGCCAAACCAATAACCAACTTTCCCGACTTCTCAAACAGCAACTCTCATCCTACCGATCCCAAAAATATAACTCCTATCTGTCCTCCTTATCCACTCAGGATAAATCCTTATGGTCAGCCACAAGGAAAATCCTTAAGTATCACACCACTTCTCCTCCTATTCGACGTGAAGATGGCTCGTGGGCCGCATCTGACATTCAGAAATCCAACTTGTTTGCTTCCCACCTCCGCCAAACATTCACCCCACACCCCGATCCTCTTTCCCAATGCAATGGGTTGCTACGGGGCTTTGTTGCACGTTACCAGCGGAGTGACATTGACTTTATAAATATTATTTTTACTACTTACTGGTGGTTGTGTGAGTTTGGGGGCTGGTGGACTGGTCCCTCCATGTCTACTTCGATGTGCTGGACTACTGTCCGGGACGCTATCCGCATCCTCTTCCTCATCTGAGCTTTCCTGAAAGTTGTTTAAATCGATTACACGTTTAAATCTCTTTTAAATCTTCAAAAAATTTAAAATTAACAATACAAAATTACTTTAAAATTAATATTTTTAAGAGCATGAATTTGGTTATGTTTTTTGTTTGAAGCCCGAACAGCTGATCTGGGAATATACAAAGATATGATTAGGTCGGAGTTGCACAGAACTTTCCTTTAGTGCTGTTAAAATATATTTAAATATAGTAAGATAACTATCTAACAATGAATTTTAGAAAATTATTAGAAGTCGTTCAAGTGGATGAAATTCAAACAGTGAAATATTTCAGTGTATTATGCGGGGTGTACACAACTCGGAATATCCTCTGGATTGAGGAACTCAAACCGCAACAGATAAGATCACTCTATAACTAAATTAATCTCATATTTTGAAACAATTTCCTGATACCAACTCTCATCCCGCGACATTTATAATACATTGTAACATATTAACATTGAAAAACCTTCCCCAATCAAATATGATTGTCCGTGATGGTAGTTGACTTTTATGGTACTAGGTGGCACTACCATTACGCCACTGTCCACAAATCTTTTTTAAGTCCCTGGCGATTGGGAATCCATGAAAGAGGGCCCCTGGGATCAGCTGACGCCTGACCCTTCCCCTGATCGGCTCCGTTATGGTAGTTAATCTTCATGTTACTAGGTGGCACTACCATCAAGCCACTGTCCCCTAACCTTTTTAGGCTCCTGGCGGTCCGGGTCAGATACCTCATTTATCCAGGAGTGAAATAGTGTATATAACATTATCGA
Organism: Aradus depressus; assembly: GCA_963662175.1. Lineage (NCBI taxonomy): Eukaryota > Metazoa > Arthropoda > Insecta > Hemiptera > Aradidae > Aradus > Aradus depressus. The sequence continues at coordinate 29,259,937 of OY759224.1, read as the reverse complement.
CACAGTCAGTTTCCAAAACTGAGTTAGTGGTATAAGATAACTATCTAAACATGAATTTTAGAAAATTATTAGAAGTCGTTCAAGTGGATGAAATTCAAACAGTGAAATATTTCAGTGTATTATGCGGGGTGTACACAACTCGGAATATCCTCTGGATTGAGGAACTCAAACCGCAACAGATAAGATCACTCTATAACTAAATAAATCTCATATTTTGAAACAATTTCCTGATACCAACATTAGGACGATTCTAGTCGATATCGATTCAGTGTCTGGTGGTGTGTCACTAACCCTAGTAGTGTGTCACTAACCCTGGAGGTATGTCAGATACCTCATTTGTCCAAAAGTGAGATAGGTTATATAACATTATCAGCGAGACTGTGTCCGAGACTGGGTTAGTGGGTTAGTGGCGAACCGAGATTGACTAGAATCTTAGAGATGGATAGTTTATCCAGCAGGCATCTCCTCCCGTCAGTTCCGCAGAGATAAACTCTCTTCAAAATATGTTACTAACCTCTATACACTGTCGAGGCACACTTCCTATATTTGCATATTTAAGCCTCAGTACAAAAAACGAGTTTAACATTGCCGTTTGGAATCCGAATGTCATATTGTCGGAGCTGATAGCAAAATCTGTATGAAGCGACAGAGAAGTTGTCCCCAGGACGTCGCCCAAAATGCTCATTCAGATTGATATCCGTCCCATAGACATTCGATATTGAATCATTCTTAGCTGAAATTATAAAAAAAATACCCGTCTATAGAGTAACATTCACGGTCGGAACCAAAACTAACGACTCTACAGCCTGTGCCTTTACTGATGACCATTCTGCTCGAAGTTACAAACTCCAATACTTGTGCAGCGTGTTTTCTGCGGAAATCCAAGCCAAATCATTGGCTCTTCATTTCTCGTTTGTTGCCGAAAATAACATTATTATTTGTAGCGATTCTCTCAGCGCCTTGCATAGCCTCGATCATTTGTATGGTTCCATGGGGAAAAAGCTGAACAGCGGCGAAAGAAGCACTCCATATCTTAGAAGTTTCGCCAAGATGTTTGACTGCAGTAGAGGCAAAAACACTGTGATTCAACAAGTATTTGACATTCGTAGATAAAACGCAAGGAGTCAGACGGAAAAAAAAACAATTTATGAGATAAAATTAATCCACCCTAATTATACATATTACATATTTCTAGGAAACATCAATTATTTCAAGGATAACTCAACTTACTTCTAAGAGTTAGTGACACACCACCGGTAACGACTATTCAAACGATAACTAGTGTTAGTAACAACAATATGAAGAGCTTTACCAGACATTTCATAGTAAGCAGAAAGGAAGAAGGGGAAACTTTCATAAATGTCTCCCCATTTTTCTTGTGCAAAAAATTAACTGAGACGATTGGAACACCTACGGGAGTGAAGAGGATATACGAGGGCTAACTTGCTATTGAAGCTTCCAGTCCGAAACAAGCGGAACAGCTTCAAACCATGAAAGAGCTGGGAGGATTTCCTGTCGATGTTATTCCCAACACAAGACTCAATACCTCTCGGGGTGTCATTACATGTAAGGATTTGAGCATGTGTTCTGAGGAAGAAATTACATCGGAACTAGCGAATCAGGGAGTCTTAGAAGCGAGACGCATTACGCGACAGGAGGGTGGGAGAACAAGTCCTACAGACTCCATTGTATTGACATTCGATTCTCCTAAGGCTCCTGAATCTATAAATGCTGCGTTCTACAAACTCAGGGTGCGGCCGTACATCCCCGCTCCTATGTTTTAACTGCCATCGGTTTGGGCACACGCTGAGGAGATGTAGAAGCAAGATCGCACTTTGCATATGTGGTAGGGCCGTGCATGAAGTTTCAGAATGTGACCTTCCTCCTCACTGCGTCAACTGCAATGGATAGCATAATTCTCGTTGGCCTAAATGCCCTATTTTTCTCGTTGAGAAAGAGATACAAAAGATTAAAACAACGCAAAGCCTCTCTTATATAGAAGCTAGAAGTATCGTTAATAGCGACGCTTATGTTACCGCAGCAGTCTCATATGCAGCAAAAGCAAATAAGCCAAGTAGAAAGGTGTGCTGTGAATCAGCTACACAAACTGAATTGTTTTCTTTCGGAATCTTTCAAAGTATGAAAAATAGCCAAGTGAAAGAAATAGAAACAACCCAACCCTTACCGATCGCTATGCTTCCCGGGCCTAGTGATCGTACCAACCTCCCTCTGGGAGGGGAACCAATCCCTCTGAAGGAGGAGACTACTTCATTGGGTATCCGGGACAAAAACCAAATTCATCAAGCTCTTATGAGGCATGGGAACAGCACGGCAGATGACAGAGTCACCCCTGCTTTGCTTGATCCTGATCTGTCACAGAGGAGTCTGGATAGTAAATCCAACTCTCCTAACTCAACCAAATGAGATAGACTGGAGCCTATCCGCACAGCACACGGACAGTACAATCGAAGAGAAAGACAAGAACCCACCCGATAAAAAAGAAAAGGTGGTAAAAGGCAAAGTTAAGAAGAAAGGTAGAAAACAGAGCAAGACGACAGGAAAACGAAAATCCTAAGTCATAATTATGTCAACCCCAAAAAATAAATCCGAATGTATATTGCAATGTAACATAAGAGGTTTGTTCAACAATCTTGACGAGCTGAAGTATCTAGTTGGAAGTCACGACCCATTCTGTGTTTCAATTCAGGAAACACATCTTAGAACAGGTCACTCGTACAGAATGAAAGGATTCACGTGTTTTAGCAAAGAAGTCGACCCAGGCTTAGGAGGGAGAGGTCATGGGGGCGTCCTGTTACTTCTCAAAAGCAACATCCCTGCCACCCCAGTTAACTTAAACAGTAATATCCAGGCAGTTGCCGTCCAAATCAAAGTGCCTATGAATGTAACGTATATCTGTAACGTATATCTTCCAGATATGTCGTGGACTGAAAAGCAACTAGACGATCTGTTAAATCAACTGCCAACTCCGGTGATTGTCACAGGTGATTTTAATTGTCACAACACCTGGTGGGGTTCTGAAACAACCAACCCCAAAGGTACACTACTGGAGGAGATTGTCAATAACAAGAAGTGGATACTGTTGAATAGCGGCAGCAAAACTCACTTTATCGCTAGATCCGGTGCCTTCAGCGCTATCGACCTTAGCTTTGCATCATCATCCTTAGCCCCAAGTCTAGACTGGCATGTCACGACAGATCTGCATCACAGTGATCATTTTCCTATTTTAATTAAAATTGTTGGGCACCAGAAGAGTCGCGGTTGAAGTACGTCCAAAGTGGAATATAAAAAAGGCCAATTGGAACTTGTATGCTGATTCACTTAAGTCTACTCCACTGTCTGGAGCTATAGAGAATGATGTGGAATCAATAACATCAGTTATAACACAGGCTGCTGCGCTGTCTGTTCCGAAAAAAGGAGGGAAAATACCCAGAAGCCCTGTGCCATGGTGGACAGCAAAATGTTCGGCAAGCAACAGAGCAAAGAAGAATGCCTTCAACAAATTCAAAAGAAACCCTACCCTTGATAACCTAATACATTTTAAGAAAATGAGAGCTGTAGAACGTAGAATAAAAAGAGAGGCAAAAACGAAGTCATGGCAAGATTATATTTCCTCTCTTAATGTTCACAGCACACCAAAAGAGGTCTGGAATAAAGTTAGAGCAATCAGTGGTCGACACAAACCATTCCAGAACCCGGTACTTATTTCAGGAGTTGCTGAACTTCTAGCTGAGTTTTATCGCAAAGTTTCATCTAACGATATATATTCTGATAGATTTAAACAGCACAAGAACTGCGAAGAGTCTTACAAACTTGATTTCTCTACCAATGAGATTCTGGTCTATAATTACCCTTTCATTATGTTGGAATTGGAACATGCATTAAACAGAGTAAAGGAATCATCACCCGGCAAAGACGTGTAATGTAGTCAATTTGCGTCTACAGGCCAAATATATGGTAAAATGTATTTTTATTTAAAATTTGTAAAGTGAAATATGTATAATTGAGAAATAAACAATGAATTTGGAGGCTGGCTAGACGTATCAGGGTCAGGTAGTAATGGTAACGGAGAGAGGTACCAGACAGGTATCCATATTTTGCCTTCATCAAGTACTGGCCTAAAATAAGCTGACAAGATGCAATAAAAGGATGGACCATCTAACCTCAATAAACTACCTGTAGGGGGTAATTGTACATATATTTTTACAATCCAGTTGACAGTATGAAGATAGTTACCCGGATTATAGCTCCAAGCCCGCTGTTAGTGGCATATAAAACTGCTAACATAACGTTGAGATAGGTTCAAGAGAGGCTTCACAAGAAAAGACCGCAAACTTTCCGAGATGACAGAGAAGAAGGGAGAAGAAAGAAGAGGAGGGGAAACTGGTAGAAGGAGGGGGGAGAACATCGAGAGCCTCGGGAAGTGGAGAGCTCAAGTCAGTTACAGTTGAGATCTAGGAGAGGTTCACTTCCTAGAGTTCGGTGGGGAAGAGCCAGGCGGAGTCTCCAGTCACAGAGTCCAGATGAGCCGTTGAAGTCGTCAGTCGAGTTCCACCAGGTGAAGTCCGCAGTTCTGATCCAGTAGCCTTCGAGGGAAGCTCCAGCCCTCATCATCCAACCCCAGAAGTTCAGGAGGAACTCAGCCGCTAGTCTGTTCTTCCACTCTCAAACCCTCGCAGAGCCGTCCAGCCCTCATCATCCGATTAGCCTCCAGCCCCAGCATCCATACACCATTATCAATAAGGTTTAATTTTATATTATGTTTTTAATGTTAAGTTATTTATTTTGTCGTAAATATAGTAATTTCAATATGACTTGCTAGATTTTTTTGTTTGCTTCCCTTACTTATCCTAGTCAATATTGACTTAAGAATTTGGTTTTTCAAAAACTCTCTTCGCTGAGCGAATCCTTCGCCTTTGGTTATAGAAATTCAATTTATATATTAAAATCAGTAAATTTAAATGATCGTTCTATTACATAGGCGATCTGGCATCCTTTGGACATTTTAAAGTAGTAAAGACAAAGCATTTTTGAGAAAATCTCCGCAGTTTAGATTTAGAGTAAAGTAAATAGATAGCTATACCATTTTATTATTAAAAACGCGACGCCAAACCCCCCAATATTACAGACGACATCCCGTACTCGATATTGCAGCATCTCTCAAGCTCTATGAAAATTAAGCTCCTCGAACTATACAACAAGATCTGGACAACTGGTACCTACCCCGATGCGTGGAGAGAGTCGGTAATTATACCAATACCCAAAGAAGGAAAATACCCAAGTGAACCAAATAGTTACCGTCCTATTTCGTTGACATGTTGCCTTAGCAAAGTCCTAGAGGGGATGGTTAATTGTCTTGAGGATCCAGATGTGTCTCCGTTACACAGGCAACGTGAATGTCATGCCTCCGAAGAAAATCTAAGAAAGGGAGACGCTGACGTTTTATACCATCAGAATTCCAATTGAGGAGGTTAATTTCTTGAGCATTACTAAGGCAAGCCATTATACGAGTTTAACAAATTACGTATTAACGATGAGAGAAAGTTTTGGATTTTGGGTAGAAGAGGTTGTAGAATTTCTGTAACCAGTTGACTTACAATACTCTGTAGGGTTGGGGGTTCTTGTTGGTTGCCTGAAAGAGAATTTTTGCTTGTCGGGGCTCTATTCCAGACTGAAGGTCCAGCAGGTGGAGGTGCGGAACTGGAGCTGGAGGGCTGGGGCTGGGAGAAGCGGGGGCCCTTTAGAGGAGGATAGTCCGCCTCTGCAGGCCGGTAGCCCAGCTCTGCTGTTGGAGGTGAGCTCTGGCTAGGAGAAGCAGCTGTCAGGCCTGGAACAGTCGGCCGCCTTCGTGCCGATATCTTCATAAGTTCTTTATAGTTGGGGCAGCCACGGTAGTTAGCTGTGTGATTACCATTACAGTTAGCACATTTAGCGCTTGTCGCTTCCTTGTCCTGCTTTCTGGAGGGGCAGTCCTTGAAAGGGTGATTGCCGGCGCATACGACACATTTAGGCTCCAGTCGACAATAATTTTTTGTATGTCCGTATTTTTGACAATTGGAACACTGGGGAATGTGACTGGATTTGCGATGTGGTTCTACCTTCACTATACTGTAGTACAGATGTGTCAGATTGAAGATAGCCTTGCCGGTGGCATTGTCCTCGAGGTCCACAGCAACCAATGGGGTGGGCAGCTTGTCCTTGTTATAAAGCCGACTGACCCGGACCACGGGATAGGCCGGAGAGAGCTCCTCCTGTATCTCGGACTCCGTTAGGAGATAAGGAACTCCTCTGATTATCACCGACAACTTTTTGTCTTCCGGGTTCAGAAAAGTGTAATATTGTATATTCATGTCGTCGTAATATTTGGTTAAATTTCTAAAATCTGAAGACGTTGTCAGGGTTATTTTAACCTTATCGCGTAATTGTTTAGTTTCAAATTTTGAAGCAGCCTGAGTTTTAATATCTTGAACAATTTTGTGAATGTTGTTTGCTTCGCACAAAAATATTGGAGGTATTTTGATCTTCGGAACCATTTCCGGTGCTGAAACAGGTTCCATAGGTTCTAGGGTTGCTACGGGGCTTTGTTGCACGTTACCAGCGGAGTGACATTGACTTTATAAATATTATTTTTACTACTTACTGGTGGTTGTGTGAGTTTGGGGGCTGGTGGACTGGTCCCTCCATGTCTACTTCGATGTGCTGGACTACTGTCCGGGACGCTATCCGCATCCTCTTCCTCATCTGAGCTTTCCTGAAAGTTGTTTAAATCGATTACACGTTTAAATCTCTTTTAAATCTTCAAAAAATTTAAAATTAACAATACAAAATTACTTTAAAATTAATATTTTTAAGAGCATGAATTTGGTTATGTTTTTTGTTTGAAGCCCGAACAGCTGATCTGGGAATATACAAAGATATGATTAGGTCGGAGTTGCACAGAACTTTCCTTTAGTGCTGTTAAAATATATTTAAATATAGTAAGATAACTATCTAACAATGAATTTTAGAAAATTATTAGAAGTCGTTCAAGTGGATGAAATTCAAACAGTGAAATATTTCAGTGTATTATGCGGGGTGTACACAACTCGGAATATCCTCTGGATTGAGGAACTCAAACCGCAACAGATAAGATCACTCTATAACTAAATTAATCTCATATTTTGAAACAATTTCCTGATACCAACTCTCATCCCGCGACATTTATAATACATTGTAACATATTAACATTGAAAAACCTTCCCCAATCAAATATGATTGTCCGTGATGGTAGTTGACTTTTATGGTACTAGGTGGCACTACCATTACGCCACTGTCCACAAATCTTTTTTAAGTCCCTGGCGATTGGGAATCCATGAAAGAGGGCCCCTGGGATCAGCTGACGCCTGACCCTTCCCCTGATCGGCTCCGTTATGGTAGTTAATCTTCATGTTACTAGGTGGCACTACCATCAAGCCACTGTCCCCTAACCTTTTTAGGCTCCTGGCGGTCCGGGTCAGATACCTCATTTATCCAGGAGTGAAATAGTGTATATAACATTATCGACACAGTCAGTTTCCAAAACTGAGTTAGTGGTATAAGATAACTATCTAAACATGAATTTTAGAAAATTATTAGAAGTCGTTCAAGTGGATGAAATTCAAACAGTGAAATATTTCAGTGTATTATGCGGGGTGTACACAACTCGGAATATCCTCTGGATTGAGGAACTCAAACCGCAACAGATAAGATCACTCTATAACTAAATAAATCTCATATTTTGAAACAATTTCCTGATACCAACATTAGGACGATTCTAGTCGATATCGATTCAGTGTCTGGTGGTGTGTCACTAACCCTAGTAGTGTGTCACTAACCCTGGAGGTATGTCAGATACCTCATTTGTCCAAAAGTGAGATAGGTTATATAACATTATCAGCGAGACTGTGTCCGAGACTGGGTTAGTGGGTTAGTGGCGAACCGAGATTGACTAGAATCTTAGAGATGGATAGTTTATCCAGCAGGCATCTCCTCCCGTCAGTTCCGCAGAGATAAACTCTCTTCAAAATATGTTACTAACCTCTATACACTGTCGAGGCACACTTCCTATATTTGCATATTTAAGCCTCAGTACAAAAAACGAGTTTAACATTGCCGTTTGGAATCCGAATGTCATATTGTCGGAGCTGATAGCAAAATCTGTATGAAGCGACAGAGAAGTTGTCCCCAGGACGTCGCCCAAAATGCTCATTCAGATTGATATCCGTCCCATAGACATTCGATATTGAATCATTCTTAGCTGAAATTATAAAAAAAATACCCGTCTATAGAGTAACATTCACGGTCGGAACCAAAACTAACGACTCTACAGCCTGTGCCTTTACTGATGACCATTCTGCTCGAAGTTACAAACTCCAATACTTGTGCAGCGTGTTTTCTGCGGAAATCCAAGCCAAATCATTGGCTCTTCATTTCTCGTTTGTTGCCGAAAATAACATTATTATTTGTAGCGATTCTCTCAGCGCCTTGCATAGCCTCGATCATTTGTATGGTTCCATGGGGAAAAAGCTGAACAGCGGCGAAAGAAGCACTCCATATCTTAGAAGTTTCGCCAAGATGTTTGACTGCAGTAGAGGCAAAAACACTGTGATTCAACAAGTATTTGACATTCGTAGATAAAACGCAAGGAGTCAGACGGAAAAAAAAACAATTTATGAGATAAAATTAATCCACCCTAATTATACATATTACATATTTCTAGGAAACATCAATTATTTCAAGGATAACTCAACTTACTTCTAAGAGTTAGTGACACACCACCGGTAACGACTATTCAAACGATAACTAGTGTTAGTAACAACAATATGAAGAGCTTTACCAGACATTTCATAGTAAGCAGAAAGGAAGAAGGGGAAACTTTCATAAATGTCTCCCCATTTTTCTTGTGCAAAAAATTAACTGAGACGATTGGAACACCTACGGGAGTGAAGAGGATATACGAGGGCTAACTTGCTATTGAAGCTTCCAGTCCGAAACAAGCGGAACAGCTTCAAACCATGAAAGAGCTGGGAGGATTTCCTGTCGATGTTATTCCCAACACAAGACTCAATACCTCTCGGGGTGTCATTACATGTAAGGATTTGAGCATGTGTTCTGAGGAAGAAATTACATCGGAACTAGCGAATCAGGGAGTCTTAGAAGCGAGACGCATTACGCGACAGGAGGGTGGGAGAACAAGTCCTACAGACTCCATTGTATTGACATTCGATTCTCCTAAGGCTCCTGAATCTATAAATGCTGCGTTCTACAAACTCAGGGTGCGGCCGTACATCCCCGCTCCTATGTTTTAACTGCCATCGGTTTGGGCACACGCTGAGGAGATGTAGAAGCAAGATCGCACTTTGCATATGTGGTAGGGCCGTGCATGAAGTTTCAGAATGTGACCTTCCTCCTCACTGCGTCAACTGCAATGGATAGCATAATTCTCGTTGGCCTAAATGCCCTATTTTTCTCGTTGAGAAAGAGATACAAAAGATTAAAACAACGCAAAGCCTCTCTTATATAGAAGCTAGAAGTATCGTTAATAGCGACGCTTATGTTACCGCAGCAGTCTCATATGCAGCAAAAGCAAATAAGCCAAGTAGAAAGGTGTGCTGTGAATCAGCTACACAAACTGAATTGTTTTCTTTCGGAATCTTTCAAAGTATGAAAAATAGCCAAGTGAAAGAAATAGAAACAACCCAACCCTTACCGATCGCTATGCTTCCCGGGCCTAGTGATCGTACCAACCTCCCTCTGGGAGGGGAACCAATCCCTCTGAAGGAGGAGACTACTTCATTGGGTATCCGGGACAAAAACCAAATTCATCAAGCTCTTATGAGGCATGGGAACAGCACGGCAGATGACAGAGCCACCCCTGCTTTGCTTGATCCTGATCTGTCACAGAGGAGTCTGGATAGTAAATCCAACTCTCCTAACTCAACCAAATGAGATAGACTGGAGCCTATCCGCACAGCACACGGACAGTACAATCGAAGAGAAAGACAAGAACCCACCCGATAAAAAAGAAAAGGTGGTAAAAGGCAAAGTTAAGAAGAAAGGTAGAAAACAGAGCAAGACGACAGGAAAACGAAAATCCTAAGTCATAATTATGTCAACCCCAAAAAATAAATCCGAATGTATATTGCAATGTAACATAAGAGGTTTGTTCAACAATCTTGACGAGCTGAAGTATCTAGTTGGAAGTCACGACCCATTCTGTGTTTCAATTCAGGAAACACATCTTAGAACAGGTCACTCGTACAGAATGAAAGGATTCACGTGTTTTAGCAAAGAAGTCGACCCAGGCTTAGGAGGGAGAGGTCATGGGGGCGTCCTGTTACTTCTCAAAAGCAACATCCCTGCCACCCCAGTTAACTTAAACAGTAATATCCAGGCAGTTGCCGTCCAAATCAAAGTGCCTATGAATGTAACGTATATCTGTAACGTATATCTTCCAGATATGTCGTGGACTGAAAAGCAACTAGACGATCTGTTAAATCAACTGCCAACTCCGGTGATTGTCACAGGTGATTTTAATTGTCACAACACCTGGTGGGGTTCTGAAACAACCAACCCCAAAGGTACACTACTGGAGGAGATTGTCAATAACAAGAAGTGGATACTGTTGAATAGCGGCAGCAAAACTCACTTTATCGCTAGATCCGGTGCCTTCAGCGCTATCGACCTTAGCTTTGCATCATCATCCTTAGCCCCAAGTCTAGACTGGCATGTCACGACAGATCTGCATCACAGTGATCATTTTCCTATTTTAATTAAAATTGTTGGGCACCAGAAGAGTCGCGGTTGAAGTACGTCCAAAGTGGAATATAAAAAAGGCCAATTGGAACTTGTATGCTGATTCACTTAAGTCTACTCCACTGTCTGGAGCTATAGAGAATGATGTGGAATCAATAACATCAGTTATAACACAGGCTGCTGCGCTGTCTGTTCCGAAAAAAGGAGGGAAAATACCCAGAAGCCCTGTGCCATGGTGGACAGCAAAATGTTCGGCAAGCAACAGAGCAAAGAAGAATGCCTTCAACAAATTCAAAAGAAACCCTACCCTTGATAACCTAATACATTTTAAGAAAATGAGAGCTGTAGAACGTAGAATAAAAAGAGAGGCAAAAACGAAGTCATGGCAAGATTATATTTCCTCTCTTAATGTTCACAGCACACCAAAAGAGGTCTGGAATAAAGTTAGAGCAATCAGTGGTCGACACAAACCATTCCAGAACCCGGTACTTATTTCAGGAGTTGCTGAACTTCTAGCTGAGTTTTATCGCAAAGTTTCATCTAACGATATATATTCTGATAGATTTAAACAGCACAAGAACTGCGAAGAGTCTTACAAACTTGATTTCTCTACCAATGAGATTCTGGTCTATAATTACCCTTTCATTATGTTGGAATTGGAACATGCATTAAACAGAGTAAAGGAATCATCACCCGGCAAAGACGTGTAATGTAGTCAATTTGCGTCTACAGGCCAAATATATGGTAAAATGTATTTTTATTTAAAATTTGTAAAGTGAAATATGTATAATTGAGAAATAAACAATGAATTTGGAGGCTGGCTAGACGTATCAGGGTCAGGTAGTAATGGTAACGGAGAGAGGTACCAGACAGGTATCCATATTTTGCCTTCATCAAGTACTGGCCTAAAATAAGCTGACAAGATGCAATAAAAGGATGGACCATCTAACCTCAATAAACTACCTGTAGGGGGTAATTGTACATATATTTTTACAATCCAGTTGACAGTATGAAGATAGTTACCCGGATTATAGCTCCAAGCCCGCTGTTAGTGGCATATAAAACTGCTAACATAACGTTGAGATAGGTTCAAGAGAGGCTTCACAAGAAAAGACCGCAAACTTTCCGAGATGACAGAGAAGAAGGGAGAAGAAAGAAGAGGAGGGGAAACTGGTAGAAGGAGGGGGGAGAACATCGAGAGCCTCGGGAAGTGGAGAGCTCAAGTCAGTTACAGTTGAGATCTAGGAGAGGTTCACTTCCTAGAGTTCGGTGGGGAAGAGCCAGGCGGAGTCTCCAGTCACAGAGTCCAGATGAGCCGTTGAAGTCGTCAGTCGAGTTCCACCAGGTGAAGTCCGCAGTTCTGATCCAGTAGCCTTCGAGGGAAGCTCCAGCCCTCATCATCCAACCCCAGAAGTTCAGGAGGAACTCAGCCGCTAGTCTGTTCTTCCACTCTCAAACCCTCGCAGAGCCGTCCAGCCCTCATCATCCGATTAGCCTCCAGCCCCAGCATCCATACACCATTATCAATAAGGTTTAATTTTATATTATGTTTTTAATGTTAAGTTATTTATTTTGTCGTAAATATAGTAATTTCAATATGACTTGCTAGATTTTTTTGTTTGCTTCCCTTACTTATCCTAGTCAATATTGACTTAAGAATTTGGTTTTTCAAAAACTCTCTTCGCTGAGCGAATCCTTCGCCTTTGGTTATAGAAATTCAATTTATATATTAAAATCAGTAAATTTAAATGATCGTTCTATTACATAGGCGATCTGGCATCCTTTGGACATTTTAAAGTAGTAAAGACAAAGCATTTTTGAGAAAATCTCCGCAGTTTAGATTTAGAGTAAAGTAAATAGATAGCTATACCATTTTATTATTAAAAACGCGACGCCAAACCCCCCAATATTACAGACGACATCCCGTACTCGATATTGCAGCATCTCTCAAGCTCTATGAAAATTAAGCTCCTCGAACTATACAACAAGATCTGGACAACTGGTACCTACCCCGATGCGTGGAGAGAGTCGGTAATTATACCAATACCCAAAGAAGGAAAATACCCAAGTGAACCAAATAGTTACCGTCCTATTTCGTTGACATGTTGCCTTAGCAAAGTCCTAGAGGGGATGGTTAATTGTCTTGAGGATCCAGATGTGTCTCCGTTACACAGGCAACGTGAATGTCATGCCTCCGAAGAAAATCTAAGAAAGGGAGACGCTGACGTTTTATACCATCAGAATTCCAATTGAGGAGGTTAATTTCTTGAGCATTACTAAGGCAAGCCATTATACGAGTTTAACAAATTACGTATTAACGATGAGAGAAAGTTTTGGATTTTGGGTAGAAGAGGTTGTAGAATTTCTGTAACCAGTTGACTTACAATACTCTGTAGGGTTGGGGGTTCTTGTTGGTTGCCTGAAAGAGAATTTTTGCTTGTCGGGGCTCTATTCCAGACTGAAGGTCCAGCAGGTGGAGGTGCGGAACTGGAGCTGGAGGGCTGGGGCTGGGAGAAGCGGGGGCCCTTTAGAGGAGGATAGTCCGCCTCTGCAGGCCGGTAGCCCAGCTCTGCTGTTGGAGGTGAGCTCTGGCTAGGAGAAGCAGCTGTCAGGCCTGGAACAGTCGGCCGCCTTCGTGCCGATATCTTCATAAGTTCTTTATAGTTGGGGCAGCCACGGTAGTTAGCTGTGTGATTACCATTACAGTTAGCACATTTAGCGCTTGTCGCTTCCTTGTCCTGCTTTCTGGAGGGGCAGTCCTTGAAAGGGTGATTGCCGGCGCATACGACACATTTAGGCTCCAGTCGACAATAATTTTTTGTATGTCCGTATTTTTGACAATTGGAACACTGGGGAATGTGACTGGATTTGCGATGTGGTTCTACCTTCACTATACTGTAGTACAGATGTGTCAGATTGAAGATAGCCTTGCCGGTGGCATTGTCCTCGAGGTCCACAGCAACCAATGGGGTGGGCAGCTTGTCCTTGTTATAAAGCCGACTGACCCGGACCACGGGATAGGCCGGAGAGAGCTCCTCCTGTATCTCGGACTCCGTTAGGAGATAAGGAACTCCTCTGATTATCACCGACAACTTTTTGTCTTCCGGGTTCAGAAAAGTGTAATATTGTATATTCATGTCGTCGTAATATTTGGTTAAATTTCTAAAATCTGAAGACGTTGTCAGGGTTATTTTAACCTTATCGCGTAATTGTTTAGTTTCAAATTTTGAAGCAGCCTGAGTTTTAATATCTTGAACAATTTTGTGAATGTTGTTTGCTTCGCACAAAAATATTGGAGGTATTTTGATCTTCGGAACCATTTCCGGTGCTGAAACAGGTTCCATAGGTTCTAGGGTTGCTACGGGGCTTTGTTGCACGTTACCAGCGGAGTGACATTGACTTTATAAATATTATTTTTACTACTTACTGGTGGTTGTGTGAGTTTGGGGGCTGGTGGACTGGTCCCTCCATGTCTACTTCGATGTGCTGGACTACTGTCCGGGACGCTATCCGCATCCTCTTCCTCATCTGAGCTTTCCTGAAAGTTGTTTAAATCGATTACACGTTTAAATCTCTTTTAAATCTTCAAAAAATTTAAAATTAACAATACAAAATTACTTTAAAATTAATATTTTTAAGAGCATGAATTTGGTTATGTTTTTTGTTTGAAGCCCGAACAGCTGATCTGGGAATATACAAAGATATGATTAGGTCGGAGTTGCACAGAACTTTCCTTTAGTGCTGTTAAAATATATTTAAATATAGTAAGATAACTATCTAACAATGAATTTTAGAAAATTATTAGAAGTCGTTCAAGTGGATGAAATTCAAACAGTGAAATATTTCAGTGTATTATGCGGGGTGTACACAACTCGGAATATCCTCTGGATTGAGGAACTCAAACCGCAACAGATAAGATCACTCTATAACTAAATTAATCTCATATTTTGAAACAATTTCCTGATACCAACTCTCATCCCGCGACATTTATAATACATTGTAACATATTAACATTGAAAAACCTTCCCCAATCAAATATGATTGTCCGTGATGGTAGTTGACTTTTATGGTACTAGGTGGCACTACCATTACGCCACTGTCCACAAATCTTTTTTAAGTCCCTGGCGATTGGGAATCCATGAAAGAGGGCCCCTGGGATCAGCTGACGCCTGACCCTTCCCCTGATCGGCTCCGTTATGGTAGTTAATCTTCATGTTACTAGGTGGCACTACCATCAAGCCACTGTCCCCTAACCTTTTTAGGCTCCTGGCGGTCCGGGTCAGATACCTCATTTATCCAGGAGTGAAATAGTGTATATAACATTATCGACACAGTCAGTTTCCAAAACTGAGTTAGTGGTATAAGATAACTATCTAAACATGAATTTTAGAAAATTATTAGAAGTCGTTCAAGTGGATGAAATTCAAACAGTGAAATATTTCAGTGTATTATGCGGGGTGTACACAACTCGGAATATCCTCTGGATTGAGGAACTCAAACCGCAACAGATAAGATCACTCTATAACTAAATAAATCTCATATTTTGAAACAATTTCCTGATACCAACTCTCATCCCGCGACATTTATAATACATTGTAACATATTAACATTGAAAAACCTTCCCCAATCAAATATGATTGTCCGTGATGGTAGTTGACTTTTATGGTACTAGGTGGCACTACCATTACGCCACTGTCCCCATATCTTTTTAGGCCCCTTGCGGTCGGGAATCCAGGATAGAAAGACCCTGGGTCACCTCAAGACCCCCCCACGCCTTCCGGTGTATTTTTGGATGGCCGGCTATGGTGGCCAGTTCACTAGACCATTCGACATCAATCTATACATTTGTATCTTCATAATTCATTTACATCTCCGGTTTATTTTTCAAAAAAGATATACACACTCTCTAACGTCTATGATACCGCAACCTACTTCTAAGATACCTGAACTTAATACTAGGATACCTCAACTTACATCGGGCTTCTTTGGAGGAAGATTCGAGGATCTGTCGGGCTCATTCATTTCGGCATTCTGGGAATATACAAAGAATATTTCCACTAGAATCTTACTGATAAATACCTCATTTATCCAAGAGTGATATAGGGTATATAACATTATCATAAATTCTGTTTCCGAGACTGGCTTTATCTAGGATTGACATAGGGTATATAACATTATAGATATAGTCTGTGTCCAAGATTGGGTTTGCGACACACCACCAATTACTGACACGATTTTGACTAGAATCTTACGTTATATCAATCCTGGATAAATTACCTATCCATTAGTAAGATTCTAGTCAAAATTAGTTTAATATTTGGTGCTGTGTCACTAACCCAGTCTCGGGGTCTGATACCTCATTTATCCAGGAGTGACATAGGGTAGGTATATAACATTATCGACAAAATCAGTTTCCGAAACTGTGTCAGTGGCACACCACCAAATAGCTTAACCACTGAAAACCACAATTTAAAACTAAAATTTAAAAAAAAAATTAAAATAAACAAAAAACCAATCTCGAAAAAATGTGAGACACTAACGAAAAGAAAATTTGCATAATAGGATGTGGTGTATAAATATTACAGAACCCCAAAACTGAGAAAAGGGTCTTCGGAACAATTTACTGCAGTACGAGCTTAATCTTGGATTTCTTCAGAATTTATAAAAAAATTTCATAATATCTGTAGTGGGGTGACTTCGTTACATTATAGACGGCATAAATTTCACACGTGTCTCACATTCTTCTGAATTCAGATTTTTTGTTTTTTCCAAAATTATTCATTTGAGTGATCACTTACATTCATGGGTTCCCTATGGAGCGGAATGAGAAGCCGGTTGAAAAACTTGCGAAGACGATGTAGAGCGCCCTTGGAATATAAAAATATAGAGCAGTTAGGAGATGCACATAACATTGTCATAGGGCTGATAAAATAAATGTAAATACAGTAAAATGACTATCTAACAATGAATTTTATTGAAAATTAATAGATGTCGTTCTTCCTCTGAGAAACCTTTGAACCGATTTGTTGAGGAACTCAGACCGCAACAGATAAGATCAATCCATCTAGAACGAAATTAGTCTAATTATTTTGAAACTATTTCCCATTATATCCATATATCTATATATTTGTATCTTCATATTTCAATTACATCTCCGGTTTATTATTGGGTCCGGTTTATGTCTACCCTATGGACAATTATTGTCATTATTATACAGCAAGGACCAGTGACACTACGAGCGAATCGAGGCCACTTGGAGCTGATTTGAAGAGGATTTCATTTAGAGGAATATGCTCGGAAATAGCGATGCCTGTGAGAGAATCGCGATCGCTAGGAGCGAAAACAAGAGACAAAAGATATAGATGAAAGGAAGGATGTAGATAATTGTTTACAACCGGGACTGCATGACCGGCCAAGGCGGGCTGACAATCTGCTATTCACAGAAGAGGCTGATGCAACCAGTGTTCGGTGATTGGCTGGAAGTAAATTTGGTGGGGACAGACAGCTAATGAGATGTCGGGATCCGCCCCCACCACCACGAAAATAAAGAAGCCACCCTGCTCAGAAGCAGTCTTCGTTCACAGTTGGGGCCGCTCAGGTCACGTCAGTTATATCTCTCACAATTCTATATTTGACACTTCAGTTTTAAATAAGTGAATCAACCTACGTTCAGAGTGGTGCCCGGCAGGTCACGTCTCTTTTATATTTCAAAGTGCAGTTGTTAATCTGTAAGTGAAACAGTCTACGTTCAGAGTTGGGCCGCTCAGGTCACGTCTCTTTTATATTTGATAGTTCAGTTTTAAATATGTGATTTCAGTTTACGTTCAGAGTTGGGCCGCTCAGGTCACGTCAGTTATATCTTTCACAATTTTATATTTCAAAGTTCAGTTTTTAATAAGTGAGTGAAACAATCTACGTTCAGAGTGGTGCCTGGCAGGTCATGTCAGTTATATCTTTCACAATTTTATATTTCAAAGTTCAGTTTTTAATAAGTGTGTGAAACAATCTACGTTCAGAGTGGTGCCCGGCAGGTCATGTCAGTTATATCTTTCACAATTTTATATTTCAAAGTTCAGTTTTTAATAAGTGAGTGAAACAGCCTACGTTCAGAGTGGTGCCCGGCAGGTCATGTCAGTTATATCTTTCACAATTTTATATTTCAAAGTTCAGTTTTTAATAAGTGAGTGAAACAATCTACGTTCAGAGTGGTGCCCGGCAGGTCATGTCAGTGTTAGCAAAGTTTTAGCCCAAGTTTAATTATCTCTAAAGAGGTGAACTTACAATTTTCTGCCCTCTAAGTCGGACATAAATTCAGTGCGATACCAAATATGTAATTTCGTGATCGCTGTGGTGTGCTCGGATGTTAATGATATCAGACATTTCCCGAGTACACGACAAACACCGAGATGCGGACAATCTCACTTACTCATCCAGGAATATATTATCGAGGAACCTCGTAGTTAAGTTATAATTAAGTCCTTCAGACATACGCCGATTAATAAATTAAATTGTTTTTGTAAATATGTTTTGTTCTTATTAAAATAAATATGTTACAGTTCTAAGTTTGATTCATTCCATCCCCCCCCCCCCCCCCCCCCCCCCCCACTCATGTTTCTTCAAGTTGGCAACAGTAATTAATTATTATTAATTACTGGTGACAACTACACATTAGGAACTTGTAACCGTTCTTCCCGTGAGGAGTGTACCCAGTTATCCTTTTTTTCTTGTTAAAGTCGCGATTTTAATAATTTTTCGATTAAAATTTTTATTTTTACTAATTAAGTAATTTACACTCTCACGTAAGGAAGAAAGGTTATCAATATATATATATAATATAAATATATATATATATATATATATATATATATATATATATATATATATATATGTAAGCGAGTAATAGCACCGTTACAATATATATATATATATATATATATATATATATATATATATATATATACATATATAGATATTGTAACGGTGCTATTACTCGCTTAAATTTTTTTTATTCTAATTTAATTTTAAAGTCCCTGCTTTCGGGATCCAATTATGTAACGACACTTATTTCTATATAAAAGTTGAATATATTAATTTACTATTCCTATCTGGATTAAGGTGTTTAAAAATCTGTGACGTGTAGAATGGGGGGGTCACAAAGAATAAAAGAAATTGTTATTCTTTATAAAAATAGTAGGAAAAAAATAGTAAGTACAAATAAATAAAAATGTAGGTACATCTTGGCAAAAGATATTAAAAGTAAGAAAAAAGGAAATATGATGAATTGTAAAAGAAAAGACTAACCTGATGACATGGGGTGGGGGAAAAGATGGCGAGAAGTGTAGAAGGAGCCGACTCGTGGTAGTAGGGTTGTGCAGGAGCTTGGAGGAGGTGTAGTCTGTTTTTGGAGGAACTTGGAGGAGGTGTCGGGTGTTTTGAAGAGTGTAGAAGTAGCGTAGAAGATGGAAAATAGCACATTTATATGAAGGATTGTCGTAGAAGAAGAATAAAGAAAAGTCCCGAGAAGGTTAAATTTTGTATATGGACGGAAGAAAAGACTGAGAAGAAAGTTACCAAGAAGGAAGGAGACAAAAGAGGATATAGAATGCCGTGAGTTGCCAGAAATTTTGTAATCCATATTTATAACCATATAGTTTGTTGTCATTTGCCAAGAGTACATTTTTTTTTTGTCTAAATCAACTCATAAGAGGTTTATTTCATGTATTGTCAAAAATTTATAATAGTTCACTAACCCCGTAACATTTTTTTACCATTTACAAAAAAAAAGGAAATTAAAAAATATACACTTATAAAACATGATGATTTAAAAATTGTAGTTATCATTTTTCCTTTATTTTCACATAAACACTCTAAATAAGAAAAGAATGCCACCCCTGTTTTTTTTTTGTTAGATTTATAAATTAAAGTAGGAAATTAATCAATTCAAAGAACATTAGTTGTTTCATTGGCGCCCAACGTGGGGCAATTTAAAAAAATAAAACTTAAATTCATAGTACCAAGTTGAAGTTGAACAATTAAATGAAAGTTGACTGGGGTGGAATTAAAGTGTGAAGAGTTGACGGGGTCTGGTTTTTTGTGGTAGAGGCGTCGAGAAGGTACAATTAATAATATATATTTTTCAATATGCCCAAATAAAAAAAGAAATAGTTTTTTAAGTATTAATTTAATGTTTTTGTGCCATTGTAAATTTTTGTTTTGTTTGTTCAAATAAGTTTTTTTTAAATTTAAATATGTAAATATAGATAATAACCCAAATATTTGTCCTCTTCAAATTCTATCCTATTCATCTTCCCTGTAGTCCCAGTAGTATCATTTAAAAAACCTTTGGATTAGAAATTAATATTATTTAAAATTATTAAAAATTGGTATCTCTTTGTGAATCCAAGTGTAAAGTTTGTTTAATTGAATTTTTTTCGTTGTATACGTGTACTTTCTTAAAAATTGCACGTCTTAAATTATTGATAATATTTTTTTAGGGCAATTTACGGCAAACTACTGTAGAAATCAAAATTTAAATAAACAAAAGAGATCAAATTTCTACAGGAAATGTGGTAGCAAACAAGTTTTTATCACATTTTTGGCATATCCCTTGTGTGGACGATTTTCACCACAAAGCCCCATCATATTTTGGCAAAACCTTGATGGGAGAATTTTTTTTATATTAATTAAAGTAGGGAAATAGGTTGAAAAAGATGAAAAGGATAGAATAGAGACAAATAAGGGTTACATTTAATTTTGAGAAATAATATTTTTTTTTCAAACTTCAAAAGAAGGTTACGGAGGGTACAGGTGAGGAGAAATCAGATAAGCTAGATAGATTTATGGAATTCATAACCCAGAAATTTACAAATCTAGAGACAAATTTAAGAGGGGAATATACTACATGAATTTTTGTTTATATACATATAAAAATATTGAACCAAAATATATTTTTTCATTCATATTGATAATTTTTTTTTGAATTCGAGATATTAAAGTTATTATTTAAGATGAAGCTCACTAAAGAGCAATCAGACAAGATGGATAGATATATGGAAATAATAGAAGAGCAATTTCAAAAATTAGAGACAAACTTAAGGGGTGACATTCAAAATATAGGAATGAAATTAGAAAGTATGAAGACAATTTTCGAAGTACCGAATAAAGTAGAGGATATTGAAAATAGAAATATAGAGGAACCAGTTCGAAATTTACAAATAGCAGAGGCAAAAGAAGTTAGTTTAGAAATTTCAGTAGGGGGAGACAATGTTATAAGCAACTTAAAAGAAGAAATGGAAGGTCAGGTGAAAAAGGTCATCGGTAAAATAGATACCGCGGAAGAGAAATGGGAGGAACGCTGTCAAAATTTCGAGTTAAAGTTGTCAGGAATTAGGGAGGACAACAGCGTCCAAACAGCTGAACTTTCTGAAAGGATTAGCCGGGTAGAAGGGATTCAGGAGGAAGGATTCAAGGGAGTTGTAGAATTAGGGGGAAAAATAGAAACCAATTCAGAAAGAATTAGTCAAATAGAAGGGGACATGTCAAAATTAAAGGAAGAAATCAGTAAAAGAATGGGAAAGGTTCAAACTGTAGCAATAGAAAAAGGAACAAAATTAGAAATTTTAGTAGAGGAAGTCAAAATAGTTTCGGAAGTTAGTTATAGAAATAGTTTAGAAAATAAAGGTACATATTTAGTAGTGAAAAATAAGTTTCAAGGTAGGAAAATATTGGTCAGAAAATTTCTTTCCAAAGGAGAAATCACAATGAATAATCATTTAGAGCAAATTAATGCAGAAGTAAGAAAATATAAGAGTGTGGATGTTTTGCTGTATGGATGGAGAGTGGACTTAACAGAAATATTATATAGGGTTTGGATGAGTTTGAGGAAATGACTGACAGACTAACATGACAGAATTAGGATTAATTTAAAATATGACGAAGTGACCATGGAATAATATAATAGTATGGATGATAAATTTATTTTTTGAATGAGAGAATTTTGGTACATGAAGAGTATGAATGAATTTTGGTATAGTTCTGTGTTTAAAGTAATTAGGAATTATATTTTTTTTAGGATTAGATTATATGTTAGGATCAGTATAAAATTATCTGAGAATTATATTTAAGGATTAGTCACCCAAATTTAATATGTGAAAGTTTTTTATTTAGAAGTTACTTATTAATAATGATTATTGAAAATTAAAACATATACATATAACTGATTGATTTTGAACGAACATAATATGGAAGAAGATAGATTTTTTTTTTTATTATATTTTTTTATTACAAAATGTTAGAAAGATAAAATCAGCAGGCTGAGAGATGCCTAGATCTCTTTGGAGACATGACGAACTTCCTGAGGCCGAGTCAAGGGGACAGATTTTCTGTTTCGGAACTGTTCAGCTAGGATACCGGACGTGACTAAATCATAATAATATTATAAATTAGAAAGACGAACGAAAATGTATAGAAGCCTTGAAAGGATAATATATTATATAAATTGTATGTATGCATAGGTTAGTAAATTTTTGTTATTATAAATTCTATTATTTAGACAATTTAATTTATTATTTGAGTAACATGTTTTTTCTACGTAAATTTGTTTAATAGAGAGAGTAGATGAGAATGGGAAGAGTTGTAGGAGCACATTATATAACTTTAGGAATGGGAACAAACGAAGGGTAATATTAATTAGAGACGTTTTGAATTAATTGCTGATGACATTCTTTTAGACGTCGGGATTATATAGATTTGTTTTGGGAGAAATTATTTTTAATTCTAGTAAGAGCTAGTGATTAATTAGAGATATATATTTTTTTTGATCTGTGGGAGATGATTTTTTTTGTTTCGACTAGAAAGAACTAGCGATATATATAGGAGATTTATGATGTAGTGTTGGTTGCCTACCTGAGATAGGAGGAACCGTATTTTTGCTACGTCAACGATGAAGTTATTATTATTAGGGAGTTATTAGTAGAGAAGGAAGTTGAAGTAAAAATATATGTGAGATACATTTTTTTTAGTTAGGAAGTATGAAGGACGTCTCAAAGAATTTAATACCTCAAAAGACAAGTACTATATATATTAAATAAATTAAATTTGTATTCCTTATTACCCGGCGTGAGGCCTAATTTTCATTGCTATGATATATTTTGGAAGTGTGATGAAGTAAAACCGAAAGATTTATTTAATTTTTATTTCAAGTAAATTTTTTTATATACAATCTTTTTATATAATTATTTTGAATACATACAAATGTTATATTGATGGTAAAGGCGGAAAGTAAAATAATTGGCAATTTCTTAAATCTGCATCCAACTTGATTATTTCCAAACTTGATTTCATGACTATGACTGATCCTGTAAATATGTAAAAATTTAGTATTATATTTTTTTTTACGTTCAATTAGTTCCAATTTTTATAAATTTAAGTTAACATTTTCTTTAGGTTAAAGATTAATTGTAAATTTTTAGATTAATATTTGTTTTTGTTTATTAGAAATTAGGTACGTATATATATAAGTTTAATAATTGTAAATAGTTATAAAAAAATAAAAAATGGGCATATATGTATAAAAAGAGCGTCGAATTGGGCATATAAAAAATAAAAATAAATCAGTGAGTGTAAGTGAGAGAGAGACTTCGATACATCGTTGAGCAATGAGTTGAAGATACCAAGGAGCCAGCCAACATGTGCGTTTGAGGAGGAAGCTAATCTACCTGTGTATTGGAGGAAGACGTTAATCCATCTGTGTATTGAAGGAGGAAGCTCATGTGGATTCGAGGAAGAAGCTAAATCAACCTGTGTATTGGAAGAAATTAAATATGAAAGAACTTATATAAAAAAAAAAAAAAAAAAAAAAATTTTGTGAACAAACATTTTTTTTTAAAAAGAAGGAAAAGGCAAATGTGATGTACACTACGGAACATTTTTTTAATGAATATTTTAATAAAAAGTAATTTTTTTTATTATAATCTAATATCATATATATATTAGATATATATCAAGGTGTTTGAGAAACAAAACAAGAAAACATATAAAAAACAGCTGTGAAATAGTGTTGAGTTAAGAATGTAATGGAGTCGTGAGCTAGCTCTAAAACGGTGCATGTGGTTTGATATGTTTTAAATAAAAATGAAGTTGAACAATTAAATGAAAGTTGACTGGGGTGGAATTAAAGTGTGAAGAGTTGACGGGGTCTGGTTTTTTGTGGTAGAGGCGTCGAGAAGGTACAATTAATAATATATATTTTTCAATATGCCCAAATAAAAAAAGAAATAGTTTTTTAAGTATTAATTTAATGTTTTTGTGCCATTGTAAATTTTTGTTTTGTTTGTTCAAATAAGTTTTTTTTAAATTTAAATATGTAAATATAGATAATAACCCAAATATTTGTCCTCTTCAAATTCTATCCTATTCATCTTCCCTGTAGTCCCAGTAGTATCATTTAAAAAACCTTTGGATTAGAAATTAATATTATTTAAAATTATTAAAAATTGGTATCTCTTTGTGAATCCAAGTGTAAAGTTTGTTTAATTGAATTTTTTTCGTTGTATACGTGTACTTTCTTAAAAATTGCACGTCTTAAATTATTGATAATATTTTTTTAGGGCAATTTTCGGCAAACTACTGTAGAAATCAAAATTTAAATAAACAAAAGAGATCAAATTTCTACAGGAAATGTGGTAGCAAACAAGTTTTTATCACAATATATATATATATATATATTGATAACCTTTCCTCCTACGTGAGAGTGCAAATTACTTAATTAGTAAAAATCAATAATTAAATTCGAAAAATTCTAAATCACGACTTTAACAAGAAAAATGCCTTGGATAGCTGAGTACACTCCTCACGGAAAAACGGTTAAAAGTTCCTAATGTGTAGTTATCACCAGTAATTAATAATAATTAATTACTGTTGCCAAGTTGAAGAAACATGAGGGGGGGGGGGGGGGGGGGATGGAATGAATCAAACTTAGAACTGTAACATATCTATTTTAATAAGAACAAAACATATTTACAAAAACAATTTAATTTATTAATCGGCGTATGTCTGAAGGACTTAATTATAACTTAACTACGAGGTATCTCGATAATATATTCCTGGATGAGTAAGTGAGATTGTCCACATCCCGATGTTTGTCGTGTACAGCTTATCTTGAGAGTAGACATTCTTATACCCAGTAATGCCAGTATGAAATGACTTGGAGAAGGTAATATAAATATATATATATTTATATGATGTGGCCATTACCTTCTCCAAATCATTTCAAACTGGCATTACTGGGTATAATATAGGAATAAGAATGTCTACTCTCAAGATAAGCTGTACAAGGAGACAAAATTAAATGATTTTGAGAAGGAGAGGGGGAGAGAGTGATCTGTAAGTGTTATTGGTTTAAGAAAGTCCATAATGGCCACGTCACATACTTTTCTTAATTTTAATAATTTTTCAGAAGAAGCTACCAATACATAAACCATATTTTAAAGTTAGTTGCTATGAGTTATCATTTAAAAATTACTTAGATATATCACTTATAGACATTTAGTTTACATTCTTCGGGGTGCTATAACTTTTGTCGTTTTGACTCTATCTCAAATGTAAGGTATAGCGATTGGAAACTTTATAGGGAACAGTTTCGGTAGAAATATATTTTTCGAAAGGACTCACCGTTTTCGGGTAAATGAAGAATACTTTTAAAAATATATGTTTCAAAATTTCAATTTGGTTTTCGGGATGTATCGTAGTTCGAAATATACGAAAAATCGTATTTCATATAAATTATGTACTTCAATATTCTCTACAACTATTTCTTGCAATAATTTTTGATTACGTCATGAACATAAGATGCATGTTATAGAAATGTACTTAGGTCCTGGGGGGAAGTGGTTTCAGCAGATTGGGGATCAAGATCATCAAGCGGCAAATAAAAATGAAGTATCAGCAGTGAAGACGGGTTTCAAAATTTCCCCGAGAAAAACATGTTGCGTGAAAAACATGTCAGTCCCGTCGTTAGATTGGAAAATTCTCCTCTTCTATATGTTAATCGAATTCGTTTTCTTGGCTTATAGAATTTGTTTCCAATTTAACTTGGTCGTCTAACATAAAACTTCTTAAGGAATGATGCAAAAAAAAAGCTGAACATATTGAAAGCCCTGAACAACACTCTGGGGAGCTGATGGAACTTTTCGGACAAGCCCAGTCCTTAGTTTGTGCTTAGGAGCAGGCATCTCACCCTTTCAGTTCCGCAGAGATAAACTCCCTGCGAAATATGTTGCTAACCTCTATACACTATCGAGGCACACTTCATATATTTGCATATTTAAGCCTCAGTACAAAAGACGAGTTTAATAATGCAACATTGCCTCTTGGAATCCGAATAACCTAATGTCGGAGTTGATAGCAAAACCTGTATGCAGCGACAGAGAAGTTCACCCTGGACGTCGCCCAAAATGTTCATTCAGATTGATATCCGTCCCATAGACATTCGAAATTGAATCATTCTTAGCTGAAATTATAAGAAAAATACCCGTCTATAGAGTAACATTCACGGTCGGATCCAAAACTAACGACTCTACAGCCTGTGCCTTTACTGATGACCATTCTGCTCGAAGTTACAAACTCCATTACTTGTGCAGCGTGTTCTCTGCTGAAATCCAAGCCATGTCCCTGGCTCCTCATTCCTCATTGTCTGTTGCCGAAAATAACATTATTATTTGTAGCGATTCTCTCAGCGCCTTGCATAGCCTTGATCATTTGTATGGTTCCATGGGAAAAAAGATGAACATCGGCGAAAGAAGCACACCATCTTTGAGAAGTTTCGCCAAGCAGTTTGACTGTAGCAGAGACAGAATCACTGAGGATTGGCAACACATGTGGAATGATGTGTCTGTGAGCACGATAATTGCACATAGAATAAATGCATTGAGGGGAAATTGTATACTTGTATAATATTGATTTTAGAAGCAGAGCAAAAAAGCTTAGTTGATTGATCAGTGCCGGGGAGGTTGATAGAGTGGAGGTGATTCAACATGAATTCGACATTCGTAGATAAAACGCAGGGAGTGAGACGGAAAAAAACAAACAATTAAAACCATCTCATGAGTTAAAATCTTATGGGTTAAAACCCGAATTATAAAAAAAAATAAAAATAAAATAGCTTCATTGACATTCTTTTAGAACAAAGGCATCTCCTTTTGGAGGTTTTGAGTCTACTGCTCTTTCAACAGAAGAAATCAGAAAAAAATTCAACGATTGTTCCCAAATGAAATTAAATTATTTCTTAAGTATTGTTACTTCTTGATTAAAAATAAAATAAAAATAAAACAATATAGAACAAAGCAAAAGCAAAAAGTAAACCAGTAAAAATGAGGGCTATTTCTTAAATAGTGCTGTAACACATTTGTTCCATCTTTCTCTGTTGCTGGCCACTGTGCACCATCCATCCCCTATTCTCTCCACTATCTCGTCCCTCCACCCCAGTCCAGGTCTTCCTTTTCCTCTTCTTCTGTCGCCAGTAATCCACTCCGTGCAGACTTTAGCCTACCGTCGAGGATCCATCTTTGTCATATGCCCGGCCCATCTCCACTTCAGGAAGTGTGCTTCCTTCTGGAGGCTTCTTAGCCTCACCTTCCGTAGAACCTCGCTGTTTCTTCTCCTGTCACTTATATTTATTCCAAGCATGCTCCGCATCATCCTAAATTGGTTTACTTTCAGACGACGATCCAGCTTCTGTGTCAGCGACCAGGTCTGTGCGCCATATAGGACGCAGCTCATCAGGATTTTGGCTTTCAGGTCAACTGCAATATCTCCCTTAAGTATTTTTATCAGAGACCAGTATTTTCTCCATCCTGCTCTAATTCCGCAGTTCACCTCTTTCTCTGTTCGTGATTGGAAAGTCAATGTTTGCCCCAGGTATCGGTATTTATCCACATACTCTATCTCTTCTTTGTGAACTATGATGCATTCTCTTCTTGAATTGGTCATAACTTTCTTGTGGAATGTTTACTTTTGAACCCTAACTGAAAATCCAGGATGTCGTCACTTACATATTCGAGTAGTCGAGTTTTGAGACACTTTTCATATATTTTTCCAAGAATCGGAAGAAGGCTAATAGGGCGATAACTATCAATATTTCTTGGATTTTTGCCTTGTTTATGTAAGAGAATAATTTCGGCTTGCTTCCAGGTTTGCGGGAAATACCCTAGCCTCAAGCAACCATTAAATATTGAGACCAGATGTGCAATTTGTTTACTGGATAGCTTTTTGAACACTATCGTGGGGAGTAAGTCATGTCCTGGGCTTTTCCTAGTTTTTAACTTTTTAATTATATTCAAAACTTCTTGAGGTATTATATATTTTATCGGCAACTCAGCAGAAGAAATTTGTGCAGCATAATAGTTGAGCGTTTCGGATTCTGCCTGAGCAAGCGTTTGCCCCGATGAAAAAATATTCTCCAGATACGCAGCAAAGGCCTCAAATTTGTCGGAATTGGAAGATATAATATGACCATTACTGTTCAAGCTAGGGATGGAAGTGGTTTTGTTCAACAGCTGCTTGGTAGCTTTCCACAAGGAACCATCCCCTGGGTGAACATCTGCCAGATGTCATTGGTATTTCTCAAATCTGTGTTATCCAATTCTAGCTTTAATCTCTGCACTAAATTGTTTAATTTATACTTGTCTGTGGGAAGTCTGGTTCGTTGCCATAATCGCCTAATCCTATTTTTTTCTTTAATCGGGTCCAGTACGTGCTGAGGGATTCTTTCGTGAGCCTTCCTGGGAGGGTGCATTTTTTTCACAGTTGCCTCAGTTATTGACTTTTTAATAATTTCCAAGAATTCTAAAATTTCACTATCTATCTCCGCTGTAGTATGGAGTACACGTTTAATTTTACAGAGGGAATTTGCTTGTTGTTGGAAACATTCCCAATCAATTTTCCCAGTTATGAGTTTTTTTTTGAAGGGGACCCTTTCTACTGGAGCTCGGAACTGAATAGTGACCGGCAAGTGATCAGAGCTTAACGCAGTTTCAGTTTTAGAATAAATAGGAAAGTTTACATTCTTAGCTAGCACAATATCCAATAAGTCAGGTTGCCTGCCCTGTCTAAAAAAAGTAGGCTCTTCTGGGGTGAAAATATTTATTCCATGGTCTGAAATTAAATCATAGAGACGTGTCCCATTTGGATTTGACTTTCGACAACCCCATACAGTATTCTTACAGTTGAGATCACCAATTAGCAACAGGTTCGGAAGCTCATTAAACAGTAGTAAAATATCCCTTTCAAAAAACGTTTTGTTTGAGGGTCTGTAAGCAGCTATTATGTGAATTTTTGGATGAGTCTTCAGGCTGATAGCCACTGCCTCAATTGCATCTAGTTTAGGTAAAATTATTTCATTGTGTTGGTAATATTTTTTCACCAGTATAGCGACGCCTCCCCAACACACAGCCCTATCATGTCGGTAAACAGCGTATCCAGGCATCGTAAATTTTTGAGTCTCGATTAAATGGGTTTCGGTGATGCACGCCACATCTATATTGTTTGCTTGCATGAATATTAACAGTTCCTGACGCTTGGATATTATTCCATTCGCATTCCAGTTTAAAAACATTAAGTTTCTAAAGGTTGGAAGACTTTGTGCGTTCATTGTTCTAAATCGATAGTTGAGGGAATGGATTAAGGAGATGTAGACATTTGGGTGAGGTAACTTGTGAGAGCTGTTATCAATGTTGGTAAACATGGCCGAAGTATGTCAAACAGGAGGTTCAGGATCTTTTTCAGAGGGTCAGATGGAGTTGAGTTTGAAATGTTGGTAGAAGAGTTGTTTTCATTTACGTTTTGTGTTTTATTTTGTAATAAGGAGGCATAAGTATGGTTTCCATGTATTTGTGAAAAAGTGCGTTCGGGCCTTCTTGGTTTTTGTGCTGCAGATGAAGTTGGGTTTTCTTTGCTATTCATAAGGTGAGTGGGTGCTTTTTTTTAAATTGGATGTAGTAGGGACAACCTTTGTAGTTTGCGGCGTACTTTTGCTTACAATTGACGCATTGTGCCAGCTCTTTTTCTTTTAATGGACATTTCGAAAACTGATGGTTTTCCAAACATTTAACACATCGGCTGGGTAATTTGCAATAATTTTTAGTATGAAAGTACCTCTGAAAGTTCGTGCACATTGGTATATTTCTTGATTTTCTCTGAGGTTCCACAGAAACTATTGAATAGAGTAATTTATCTAAATTAAATATTTTTTTACCCGCTTCGTTGTTTTCTAGAGTAACCAACAACAATGGAGTTGGAAAATTGTCTTTATTTATTATCCTTCGAACGTATAGGACTGGATAACTTTTTATCAGTTCATCTTTAATTTCCGTATCACTAAAACTGTACGAAACTCCACGAATTATGACAGTCAGGTCATTTTTTCTAGGGCATAAGTGTAATACTCTATTTTTTCTTTGTCGTAAAAAGAGGTGAGTGCACGAAAGTCTTCTTGACTACTTAACATAACCTTTACTTTGTTACCACGTAATTTGGTTATAAATTTGTCCTCGCATATTGCACTTATATCTTTAATTATCTCCTTAAAATTGTTGGCATTGCACAGAAATATGGGGGGAATTTTATTAGTGACAATCTTGGAATTTTCGGGTTCAATGTTCATGAGTAGTTCATAACGGTTTTTAGTAACTAATAATACTAATTATTTTATTAAGATATACAAATTCACTTAATATGAACATTTTTAAATGTCTCTGTCTGACCTAAGTGACACCGACTTCCTACCAGCCAGAACGAAGTCGAGAATGGCAAAAGGTAAAAAAAATTCGGGCAAGAGACCACGCTCAGCAGAGCAGTACTCACCCCGTAAGACCAAAAAAGATGGCAACCTTACCCAGCCAAACAGTCCTGAGAAGACAGGAGGCCCAGTAGCATCTACCTCCGGAATAGGAACAGCAGGCTCTCAGCCAAGCGGCATCAGCCGCATCACATCGACCATCACACCCGCCATCGACACCAGCAATAGGTTTCAGCCACTGTCCAATTTCCAACAGGAAGATATGGTCGTCAGCGAACCCAAACCTCCCCGGCCTCCACCCATATTTCTCAGGGGAGTTAGCAATTTCAAAGCCCTTTGTCAGACCCTCACCAGAATCCTTGGTCCAGGAAACTTCCAGTGCATATCAAGAGTGGCTGACCTCAAGGTAATGACCAACAGCTCGGATGGGTATCGGTCTCTCGTCCGATACGCGCGGGAAAATAAGTATGATTTTCATACTTATCAACTCAAAGAGGACAAGGCGTATAGAGTGGTTCTGAGGGGGATCCACTACAGCACTCCTGTTGAAAACATTAAGTCCGAGCTGGAGGAGCTGAACTTTTCAATCAGGAGTGTAATTAATGCACTCCATCCCACCAGTAAGACTCAACTGCCTCTGTTCTTTGTGGACCTAGAGCCAGGGGACAATAACCCTGAAATCTTCAACCTGAAGACACTGGTTCACACGAGGATAAAGGTAGAGGAACCCAGAAAGAAAAAGGAAATTGTACAGTGCCACCGTTGTCAAGAGTTTGGGCACACCAAGAACAACTGCGGCCATCAAGCACGTTGCGTGAAGTGTGTAGGCTCTCACCCAACGAACCTCTGTACCAAAAAAGACAGAAGCACTCCAGCAAAATGTGTTTTGTGTGCCGGTGACCACCCTGCGAACTACCGTGGATGTGAGGCCCACAAAGAGTATCGAATGAAGCAGCAGAATCTGGTCAAACCTCTGGAGCCTAGAAAAACTAACCAACCCACGCCGCCAACTGGAGCCAGCCACTACCCTCAATTAGTCAGGAGGATGTCGACAGCTGAAGAAGTCGCCCCACCGCAGCCACAGCAGCAGCATCGCCCAGAACCCTCTTCCAGCTTCGCTACCGCCATTGGTGCCGCGCCTGGCCTCAATTACCACACCTTATCCCATATCCCTCCTCCCCCCTCAACCGCCGATATCACCTCCCTCCTCAACTCCTTCTTCTCCCAATTCCAGAACCTTATCACCCCTCTCATCACTCTCCTCACCAGATTAGTGAGTGACAACATTTCCCTTCCTAATCCATGAATCCCCAGACGCAAAACTCCTTAACCCTCATTCTTTGGAATGCCAATGGTATAACCAGACATACCAACGAACTCTACTTAATCTTACATGAAAAAAGAATCGACATTGCTCTCATTACGGAAACTCACCTTACGGACAAAACTAACTTCTTTATTACTGACTATATAACTCACCGAACTGACCATCCAGACAACACGGGCCATGGCGGCACTGCGGTCCTAGTCCGAAAGTCCTTATACCATCATCCCCTAAGCAACATATCTTCTGATTCCCTTCAGTCGACAGCCATATCCCTCAAATCCCATCCTTTTCAGATGTCTATTGCAGCTGTGTATTGTCCTCCTAATAAAAGAATTTCCCTACAACAATTCCAAGCCTTCTTCCAGTCCCTCGGCCCTACATTCCTTGCAGGTGGCGACTAAAACGCGAAGCACCAACAGTGGGGCTGCCGTGCCTCCAACCCACGTGGCACTGTCCTTCTCAACACCATCCTTTCATCCTCCCTCAAGTGCATATCCCCTCCCGAGCCGACGTATTGGCCAACATCCCGTGCCAAACTTCCTGATATCCTCGACATATTTGTCACCTCCCACCTCCGTTTGAAGCGTTTGACAGAGTTTGGCACCCGGGCTTGCTGTGGAAGCTCAAAGCAGTCCTTCCCTTCACATTCTTCCTAATCCTAAAATCTTACCTTTCTGAAAGAACCTTTTGTGTAAGCCAGGGTCTTGCCCTTTCTCCCGCGTCCCCACAAAATGCTGGCGTTCCACAAGGTAGTATCCTGGGTCCTATCCTCTACACAATATACACAGCTGATATCCCCACCCATCCATCAACACAACTCCACACCTTTGCAGATGATACTGCAATCCTCTCTCCTCATCCCGACCCTGTCCTATCATCCAGACACCTACAAGAACACCTGATAACCCTTCAGTCCTGGTACAAAAAGTGGAGAGTGAAGGTGAACGACACAAAATCAGTTCACATCGTCTTCACCCTTCGTCGAAAATATACCTGCCCTCCAGTGTACCTTAACAAAAATCCCATCCCTTTAAAAAACGAAGTCCGCTATCTAGGCCTCATACTCGACAAACGACTAACTTGGAATCCTCACACGAGACTGAAAAGACAAGAAATGAACAGACGTTATAAACTTCTACTACGACTGCTAGACAAAAGATCCAAACTAACTTTGACAACAAAACGACTTATATACAACTCAATACTCAAACCTATGTGGACTTACGGACTTGAACTCTGGGGTTCTGCCAAGGCTTCCAATCTCCAGCGCATCCAATCCCTTCAATCCAAAATCCTTCGTACAATAGCCAATGCTCCTTACTACGTCTCCAACAAAACCCTTCACACTGACCTTAATGTACCTTTCATCACTGAAGTCGCTAAATGCAAATACAAAAAATTATTTTCCCTTCTTGGTTCCCACAATAATCCTCTGGTCCGTGCCCTCCATTCTGCCGTACTTCCCCAACGACGGCTTAAGCGTCAATGGCCTAGAGACCTCCTTAGCAGCAGCAGTGACAGTGACAGTGATTAGTTACAAATGAGAGAAAATCAGTGACTAGAAAGTGTCACCACTGGGTGATTTCTCCCCTCATGACATTTTGACATTGCCATTATGTCTGTATTAGCATATTTGCTTGTTGTATATATTTTTATACAGTTGTAAATATCTCTTTGTAAATAAAAAAAAAAAAAATAAAAAAATCGATTCTACAGGTGTAAAGTTTTCATTGGGTGATTCTTCCATGTTGATATTGGCATTTGTCGTTGTGTTTACATCTGACATTAAATTTGCATGATTTGTGGCCACGGACCCATTCATGAATTTACTTAATTTTAAGTTTTGATAGTTTAGTTATTGTTCGATTTTCACTGCACTGTAATGAAATAATCACAGATAAATGCCGAAGCAACACGACAGCGTCTACACGTTGGCATGTCACGACCGGCACTGTAAGAGAATTTTTTTTTATTTTTAAACTATGTAAATAAGTTAATTAATATAAAATAAGTGGAATGAATGAGAAGATTTGAGAGTAAACGATCGGAAAATAGGTTAGATTGAGATTGAAATAGATAATTAAGAGGTAGTTAATAGGATATTTTATTAGGATAGGAATTTTTATATAGAACATACAGATAGATAGATTAAGACAGAACATGCAGATAGGTAGATGAAGATAGAGAATGGAACATACAGATTTGAATAGAAAGAATAAGTAGAGAAATAAAAAAGGTCTTGATATTAGAGATTATTAAAAGATATTAAATGAAAAGAAGGAAAGGATAATGATTTTTAATTAACTTATATAAGTAAATAACTATTAGGTCAAGGTTGTAGGAGAGGGGATTTAAATATTTTTGTGTTTTACAATTTATGAGTTTTGGTTTTGAGTATTATTTTATTAAAGAAGTACGAGTTTGATGATTTTTCTAAAGAAATAAAAGGAAGTATTAAATCCTAATGTCAACGGAGTAAAAGAGATGCAAGATCGATAGGTATTATAAGTAGATGATTTTAAGGGAAGACAATTAACATTCGACTTAGATGAATACTACTTGTGATAGAGTTCGCTGTAAGGGGTGTATGGTGTTTGGTGCAGGCCTATAAGACTATAATAGGTGTCACATGTGAACAAAAAAGTCGGTGGGTTTGTAGCGCTTTTGACACAGTTTGAGAATAATACAGGGGCTGATGGTTATAATTTTATAGGGTATGAACTAAAATTGAAGTGTATGTGTGTTGTATGAGTAAGGTCGGTGTGAACTATAACCTACCGACTGTACTGTACGTGCTTAGATGAAAAACATAGATTTTATGAGGATAGGGTTCAATAATGATGGGGTCTGTGATGTATATGAAAAATGTGTAATGTAGGACCTAAAGAAAAAAACCTGGGTTTTGAAGTATTGTTGTTGACAAAGGTTATGTCAAGGGATGATAAAATGTTCTGAAAAAATGTATAGTTTTAGTGCGAGGAGTATCAATGTGTTTGAAGTTTTGAACCGGTGGTTTCGTAGTAATAAGGTTGTAGACCTCTGTAATGTGTTGTTTGTATAAAAAAATTAAAATGGTGTATGGTGGGTAGGTTACGTTTTCGAATGATGTGTTCTAAAGTATGTAAAATATATATTTTATCTTAGCCTATACTATTCTAGCATTAGTTGGATGTTATAATGGTTCCTACTTTTGGTTATCGGGGTCTGTGCTGCTTGATTATAAATGTAAAGATCTGATGCGTTGTGGGGCCTACAAGGCCTAGATTTTACCATTTAAAAAATAATTATCCGGCTAAGTGGGTAAATTGTTCAATGACTTCTTTGCATAGGTTGTTAAGTTATAAAGGAATAAAAACAATTTTGCAGATGTGTGACTAGAGTGAATACCTACGTCAGGGTGTTATTATAAGAGTTCCTATTGTCGAAAAATGAGGTGACCTACTAGGATACTAATCGAAATATGCTCCATGTCTAATAAAACACAGGATAATTTATCAACAGTGGTATATTGCGTACAGCTGATGATAAAGAATGTAATTTAAAACAAAAGATGGATTTTGTGTAAAATACTTTAAAACTTGATAAATGCCGGCTCCACAGTCCCATGAGCACACACATACTGTGTCTTAGTTACAGAAAATGGATATATATGATTTATGTTAAAATAATACAAGTCTTTGGACAACTATACTATGATGCGGGGAGCCGTACACATTATAAAAATATCGGAAAGGTTATGGTGCTAGGAGTTGAGTGAAGAGGATTATATAAGTGTGAAGCAGGGGTTTTTGGTGCTGAAGAAAAGAATAGATCATAGGTGCTAGGTATGAAGATGATAAATGGAAGTTGTTGGAATTATGGGTATTGTATACAAGATTATTAGAAAATGCAAAGGGCATATGAGGGTGTGAGGTCGGTCTGAATTACTCGGCTGTGCTGTACGTGTTTAATTGAAAGAATCCGTAGGTAGTGAAATAGTTTTAATGAATGATTTTATGAGGGGAGGGTTCAATAATGATTGTGGTCTGTGATATATATGAAAATGTGAAATTTAAAACCTAATGAAACATTTACAATGGTATTGTTGCAGACTAGGGCGATGTCAAAGGATGGTAGGGAATAAGCTAATTAATTAAATAAATGAGTATAGGCTGACAAAGTTTTTAGTATATATACTGTTGTATGAGAGTGGTATATGTAGAAAAAATTGTATGTGTGAAATTGGTTGTAGAGGAAAGAGTATGGAGTCCTAGATGAGAGGTACGTAATACAGTAGGTGAGGTCTATTGGTGGTAGGATGTTGGGGATAAAGTATGAATTAAACCTACTGATGTATATGCGTATTGGAAAATGTAGGGATGTGTACCTCAATTGTGTATGAATTTTTTGATGATGGATTGTGCTACAATTAATGTGATGAGATCTAAAGATGTTACCTGGTATAGTATTGGTCTCTTTGAATCGTTGGTTTCGGTATGTTAAAATTGGAGACTGCAAAAATGTGTTGAAAAATATACATCATGATATGTAGGTGTGTTGCATGTTTCCTGAAAAATATGATGCAGAAATTCTGACTCTTTCAATGTGCAAGAACAATTCCGTATTTTTTTGAAGTGTTGTGTCGTAAAGATATATTGCATCTCTCGGAATGACGCTATTGTAGGAAGTAAGCATAGCATGATTTTTAAAAAGTACATCGCATCTAATCCCTGATACTGAAATGTATTCTGGCATCATTTGGATGGTTCCTACTTTTGGTTTACCTTTAGACCAATTTTTATACAGTAGTAAAAAAATTAAATATACTAGAATATTAAATTACTCCCAGCTTTGGTAGTTATGAATATGGGTTTTTTACCTATATGAGTGAACGTTGAATCAGAGGGTCCGAGGTTAGAGTTCTATTGGTGTTGTCTATGTTCTGGAATGGGTTCTGAATATATCCGGAGTAGTATTGTGCCGGGGGTGTCTGTGTGATTTAAGTTCATGCTGGGTTCAAGGTTTTAGTCGTAAAATATAGTGAGGCTAAAGTAATATTGGAAATGCGATTCTAAATATCGACGAGAACTGTGGATGTTGGCATTGCTGATTAGGTATGGGAAAATATTTAAATACATATAAAACAGGGGTGTAAATGAAGACCTGGGGTGCTAGGATCATAGGATCTGAAGAAAGAATATCGGAGAGGTTGTAGGAGTTGGTTGAAGAAAAATGTGAATCCCGTTTTTTTGGGGGGACATGCTAAAGAAAAAGGCTAAGAGTGCCGGTTAGGTTATGATGGATTCTGAAAAAAATCCCTTGGATGATGTGTTGTATGCAAGTGTGTATGTATGTCTCAGTGAAAGGTTTGTTGGGATAGAAGTGATTTGAATCAAATGTTGACGGGGGTATTGTCTATACTAGTAGAAGAGAATACCTATCTCGGTATGATTGAAGAGCAGCAAATTGGGATGGATTGGGCGAGGTCTCTAAGGGTAGGAGAGAAATTACAGTAGACTGTTGGTGGGAGGAGAAAAAACGTGTTTGATCACTAAAACGTAGGATTGAGAGAGATGCAGCCCTCATAAAGTATGTTTCAGTATGAGGTGAATGTAGAGATGTTGGCGAGAAGCAGCCCAAGCGAGGGCTGGAGATGAAAAGCAGCACAAGTGAAATTAAGGTATACAAAAAGCAGCATGTAAAATAATTTATGTTTAATATACCACATGTTGACCGAAGAATGTCTCCATGAGACCCCTGGAAAGGTACCTCTAGTCCTAAAGAGTATTATAGAGCTAAGGAGAGGTGGGTTATAGATTCAAGTATCGTAATGGATATGATGAAAATGTCGTATGTACGGGAATGTGTTCTACATCCAGAGTAGTGTGGTGATTTAAGTTCTAGGTTGTAGGTTCTTAGTCCAAAAATATAGTTATGCTAAATGAATATTGGCAATAGGTAGGGTGATGATTTCGCAAATATCTAAATGACAAAATGGTATTTAAGTATTTGACGAAAAAAGAGATGGTGCTGATCTTAATTTGGGTACTGTTGAATGTTAGTTGTAGAAAAATGTTTTGTAATATGACTTACCACGACAAATACAATATGTATACGGTGATAGAAATTGTGTCAGGGTCGGCTTGGTTCACTGTAGAGCTTAAGGTATACTATACAAGAGAGGGAACGAGAATTTTAGCTGGGAGGGAATATTTACTGTGTTTTGGGTTGATAGTTTATATTGAGTAGGGTCTAAGGAGGATACCGCACTGGCATTAATTCTGAAATAACCTTTTAATGTATACTGAGAAATTGGAATGTAAACTATTGAGGCTAACGATTGTTGACTAGAATTAAGGGATGAAAAAGTCTAAGTTGAATGGGTCTGTA
Organism: Aradus depressus; assembly: GCA_963662175.1. Lineage (NCBI taxonomy): Eukaryota > Metazoa > Arthropoda > Insecta > Hemiptera > Aradidae > Aradus > Aradus depressus. Next base: position 29,221,658 of record OY759224.1, on the reverse strand, counting down.
GGATGATACCGGTGTATGTATGGGTAAACCCGATTATGATGGAAAAAATGTTAAACAAATCATGTCTAAAGAAAACGTCGGGTAGGCGGGTGATGTAGGCGGGTTGACATGAGGAGACCCTTGGGAGGGGCGATTGGCTACACCAACTTAGACAAAAATTATACAATTGATGTGGTGTGTAAGACTAGATTGAAATAATTAGAAGATAGACCTGAGGATTAGGTGTGGGCTGAAAAAATTCTGCTGAATTGTAAGAAGTACAATTGATGTGTGGAAGTAGGATTGTAATTAACAATTATGATTCTAGAATGATTGATGTGTGGAAGTAGGACTGTAATGAAAAATATCGTGTGAGATGGGTCGGTATGAGTGATCAGAAAAATAATTTTTAATCGGATTACAATGCCTCTTGAGATGTCTGTTGACTTGTATACCTAGATTTTCGCCTGCTTCAACAGGGTAGGTCGCGGGGGTTAGCTGCTTGTCTCCCATGCCAAAGGTGCCGGGACCGGGTTCAATCCCTGTTAGGGCAAGTTATTTTTTTCCTTAAGTCGCTTCTAGCTATCTATAAATTCTAGAAGCTTGGGAGCTCTAGTGGGCAAAGTAAGAAAATAGTGGCGTGGTTGGTCAGAGCTGGGGAAGTGATTCAAGCGAGAGATGACTTTATAGGGGTTGAGCTAGGGAGGTACATTGGGTGAAGAGTTGAGATGGGATGGTACATTGATTGTGATTCAAAGTGAACAACTTTAGTATAGAAAGACAGCATAGTGGCTGCTGTAATGTGATGAGGAACTGGGAGATGGAAATGTTTTGGGAGGGGCGATTGGCTAAGCCAACTTCAGAAAAAAGGTTTAAAGGATACAATTGATGTCTAGTCTAAGACTAGATTGAAAAAAAATATGAAAAATTAGAAGAAATGAGGATCTGTTTATAAAGAGTGAATGACCTTGAGTTGGGAGAGCGGAAACTTAAATTTTTTGTCGAGTGGGGGCTCTCTGGTTACGTCTCGAAAAACCCAGTTGAGCGCCCTCAAGGAAATTTTTGGGAAGTGGGCATTTTACAATACTTTGTCTATGGCAAAGGTTGAGTTGGGGAACCACATTACTACACGACCTCCATTCCTCAGAGGACCCACATTGCTATACGACCTCCATACCTCAGAGAAAAGTAGGTCTGGGTGGAGCTGCTCGAGCCATGGGGAAAGGTGATGCGCAGTAGGCAAGGGGGTGGTTGGAGGTGGTTAGAGCTGGGTCATACCACATCGTCCTGTACTACGACGGCCGCCATCTTGCGCCTCACTGGATGACGTCACTTCCTCCGCCAGAACCCACAAACCCTATCTACTGATTTTGACTAGAATCTTACAAATGGATTGCTCATTTATCTAGGATTGACATAGGGTGTATAACATTATCGATATAGTCTGTGTCCAAGACTGGGTTAGGGACACACCACCAAATACTGAACCGATTTTGAACCTCAAGACCCCCCTCCCCCCCCCCCCCCCCCCCCCCCCCATGCCTTCCGGTGTATTTTTGGGTGGCCAGTTCACTACACCCTTCGACATCAATCTATACATTTGTATCTTCATAATTCATTTACATCTCCGGTTTATTCTTCAAAAAATATATACACACTCTCTAACGTCTATGATACCGCAACCTACTTCTAAGATACCTGAACTTAATACTAGGATACCTCAACTTACATCGGGCTTCTTTGGAGGAAGAGTCGAGGATCTGTCGGGCTCATTCATTTCGGCATTCTGGGAATATACAAAGATATGAGTAGGTCGGAACTGCACAAAACTAGAATCTTACAGATGGATAGCTCATTTATCCAGGATTGACATAGGGTATATAACGTAATCGATGTAGTCTGTTTCCGAGACAGGGTTAGTGACACACCACCAAATACTGAATCGATTTGGAATATACTCTTATAAATGGATTGTTCATTTATCCAGGATTGACGTAGGGTATAAAACATTATCGATAGGGTCTGTTTCCGAGACTGAGTTAGTGGCACACCACCAAATACTGAACCGATTTTGACTAGAATCTTACATATGGATAGCTCATTCATAAAAGACATTGAAGAACAGCAGAGATATCAAAAGTTGACATTCTCATTTCACATTTTTTTAATTTGTATCCACTCAAAGGGGCCGAACCTGTCTCTTTTGTGGAGTTGCCACAAATTATATTTGTCAGAATGAGCAAATTAGTGAAGCCTTCCTTCCGTGACTTTATATATATAGATCACCAACTATCTAATAATTGTCCACTGAAAGTAAGACACAAAATGGTACTAACCAGACAGACGTGAATCATATAATGCAAGTAGAACTTTCAATTATAACATACCTGCTTATAACTTCTAAGTTGAGGAACTCGGACATATTGTGGAAACTTGTAATAAATAAATAAAACAATCTTATTTTTTGAAATATTGTGTATTCCACTAAAGATATATATACATATATAACTACCGGCTTATTTTTCCAAAGTGGCGTCTAACTGCCAACGACACTTTTATATTCCATATGCTACGATTTTATAATATTAGATACACTACTACTTATTTCCTTACAGTAGAGGGAATAAGGGGACTCTGGGCCAATGGCAAATGCGCAAGATGGCGGCCGTCCCATACTCCTCCCCCACCACCCTCCTCCCCTCCTCCTCCCCTGTTCTTGAATCACTTCCCCATCTCAATACGTTTCCACTCTCCCTCTTAACCCTAATAAGTTTCCGCTCTCCCTCTAAACCCTGCTTTGCATTTTTATCCCACCCCTCCCCTATACCCCTATTTTTTTTTAAATTAGCCCACTAGCGCTTCCAAGCGTCTAGAAATCAAATTAATTTTCAATTAAGTAACTAGGGTCGACTTCTTAAGAAAAAAAATAATAACTTGACCTTACGAGAGTCGAACCCGACTTCTTTGCCTTGAGAGGCTGACTTGCTATCCACACGACCATTGTGGCATGGGTGGTCAAGGCAGTGATAATCTAGGTATATAAACTTACGGCCGTATATTATCACATTGGTATCACCAAGGTTCAGCGTTTTGTAGCCTTTTTTACTAGAGCACATTTTTGTTCGCCCCTCATCGAAAAATTACAGTCCAACACCCTCATATAAGTTTCCTCTCCTCCATTTCAAAGTCATTCATTATTATATTAATACCTCCTCGGTCTTTAACCATATTTATACTGATTCATCACATTACCCTTTCCTAATTTTCTGCTCTCTAATCCCCCACATCAATTGTTTACACTTTTCCTTAGCATCGTTCTGCTTCACACTTTTCTTCGTCCAATGCTTACAATCTCTCTAGATTATGATTCATTTAACATTTTTTCATCATAACCCGGTTTACCCATACATAAAGCTACATACACCATACATTCTATGTCTATTAACCTCTCCCCGCTCTACCCCTAATCTTCAGGTATTTTCACATTTATTTCAGGAGTCTCAATATCTTAGGCTAACATGCGGTATATAATTTACATTTACGTTAATTTGCTTTGTAGACCGCTTCTCGTCTCCAACTTTCTTAGGATGTTTCTCACCAGGATCTCTACATCAGGTATTTGATAGGGGTGTGTATTTCTTTTAGTTCGCTTTATTGACTAATCAATAAACCGGTAAGCCTCTTCACCAGCGCCAAGGTAGAAATACGTCGAAGAGGTGGATGGGGATAGGGAAGGGATAAAGGCTCAAGTCAGGGCTTCTCTTCAATTTCAAGGTATTTTTACTTTTCTCCATTTTTCTACTTTCATACAGGTTTACGGGTTTTACACCACGCCAGTGACCAATTGGGTTTACGGGTATTCTACAACCTCGCCAGTGACCAATTAGGTTTACAAGTTTTCAACCACGTCCATTCAAAAACCAAAAGACATCAGATCAGTCTAGACTAAGCCTCAAGAGGATTTTAAGAATAGGATAGGAATAGGAATGTTTTCCGATATTTAAGCCCCCTCGGAAAAAACGGGTAGCCAGGTTATACCTCCCAGCATTAGGTTTGAATTGAGTAATGTCCATGAGCTAAGGTATGAATACCATCAGATAAAACTACTCTTTTATCATCTTCCGACGACAACGCCTTTTTATTAATTCTAACACTGAACAACTCATGTTTTTTAGACTGAATCATTCTCATGTCTGTATATACTATTTTTCCTTCAAAAAGTGATTTCTCAAAATCTTGCAACGATATATTTTTTTCAACTGCTGCTTTTTTAACACCTTTAATACATTTTTTAATTTTTTTATTTATATCCATAGCATAGATCTTCGGTTTGAGTCCTACGAATTTATTAATGATAACACCATTAGTCTCGTCTTTGAACTTGGCAAGAATTTTTTTATTTAAAACAGAATAGCACGGATGCTCTTTGGGGAAGTCTGACGTATCGAAATAATGCTCCATCGCTTTCATGTCCTGATACCAGTCGGGTGTATTAATTAAATAAACTAAACTGTCCGTATCTGTGTACATTAATTTTAGAGTATTAGGATTATATTTTTTCATCATTACATTATAGTGAAAATCATACATGACAGTTTTGGACAAATCTAAAATCGACATGCCTACATATATAGGCTTATTAAATAATAATTTTGTTTTACTCATAGTTACAGATACCAAATTCTCGTGATAAATTATCCTGTCTAAAAAGTTAGCTTTGGCGATGAGTTTCATTAATTTTTTAGAGTCTGTAACTAGCATCATGTTCATACGGTTTCTTATGTTCTCCATAGTTTTCCCAAATACTGCATTATTTAATAATTTATAAAAGTCTTTTTCAAAATCATTTTTCGCTTTTTTACGAAGCTCAGTATTACAATCAATGTATGACTGTAACCAACGAGACTGTCGAAATTGTATCGCCCTATGAATTTTTTTGACTTTTAAACCATGTTTAATCGCTTGCTTTAAGTTGACGTAATGCACAACATATCGCTCACGAGGATTGAAATGAGCAACTAATTTGTTTACTTTCCCGCCTGGAGGACTCATTGTCTCAGGTAAAAATGGTAAATCGTTATGAGCTGTGTGTAACTCGGGGGGATAGACTACGTCAACCTCCAGAATACATCCTAATTCTCCATCATCGTCCATGTTTTCGATATCTATGCTTTCAGAGTCTTTCACCCATTCAAAACTCCCATAAGGTAGAGGTCTACTCATAGCATGCCCATAAAGATTATTAGCATCTAAATAGGCAATGTATGAAGACTCTTTTTCGGGATCATACTCAGGCATATAACTATTATTAGCACTCGCATATCGGTGTGATACCTGGCATAAACCTCCCCTGATCCCCCGCTCAAAGAATAATATCATGTCATAATCCATTAATTGCTCTAATTTCACCTTAGTATGCTTCAACATCGCATCCCATGTCATCCCAGGAGCAGTGAAATAATGTGCGGGGTCCACCTTATGACTATTAAGCATAACATCTCGAAAATTCTGGAAAATATCCGCGAGGATGAGCACATCCGTTTTAAGATAGATGTCGCTGTATTCTCCAAGGGTAGAGCACTTAAACATATCCCAAACACGTAGTCCACGCGTATAGTCCTCTTCACTCAACGGGGTATCAGTCAAAGTATTATAAAATTTTTCCCGGGGAGGTAGACATTTCTCATCCAGTTTCTCCCAAGCGTCAACATAATCGTAACAGAAAACCCCTTTTTTGGTCACAAGAGGAAGCTGATCCTCATTAAAATATTTAGAGGTTTCCCTAAAGGCTGTTTTCGGAAGCACGCTAGCCATATAATCAAGACTACGACTTAAAAAGCGATAAGAGTCGATAAATCGAAGCTTAACACCGTGAACATGCTTAGTGAAGCTTATGTATTTCTCCTCGGTATTGGGAATCACATCAACCCGCTCTGAATCTTTACCCAGCTCCATAACTATAATGTTTGCATCATAATTCGATAGATTATGAAAAATTACAGGTATATATGAGGGAATTTTACACCGTAGGTTGCAGCTATTACAGGCTGCTCCTCTATATTTTCCGGTCAAATGATCATGATCCTTTACTTTAGGATTAATCTCAGAGAAACTCCCTTCGCAAAGGTAACAATTTTGATCGTTTTCCCACTTCATCTCTTCGTCTTTTGTTATAATGATAGGAGTATTTTTTTTATAAAATTCTGAAATTTTGTAAGCTAATGAATCGATATATTTGATAAAGTGAGCACCCGCGTCTTTACCTCTATAAATGTATGGAGGTATATTAATAGAACCATCGGATACTACGTGCACGCAAAAAGACATGGGCACATGTCGTTGATAAGGAACAGTCGCCTTCGATGTATCTTCAGAGAGGGGAGTCAACATGGTTTCAAAATCAGCATAAATAACAAAGGGTAGACGAAGCTGCCGTTCAACATTTTTGAATTCCAAAATGGGATCCTTAGGGAGCTCTATCCTAACTGGATTGTTTTTATCGCAATACATTTTATGTTCTCCTAATTTATTCTCACTCAACCTGCCATACTGGTTGTCAAAATGCTTAAAGCATCGCTTACAAATTATAATTTTGTTTTTATGCTTAGTAATTTGTGACCGTACGAGTCTTTCAAAATTTTTAATGTATATGTAATGCTGCTTCTCCCCTTCTGTCAAAAGAAGTAAATCACGATGGTCTTCTAATTCGTTCTTCACTATTTTTATTGGAAAAACATTATTTTCGTCCAACCCAAACACATTTATGGAAATATTGTTGGATTTTTCAAATTTCCTAATTTCATTGAGCGGAGTCGGGAAAGAAATGTCTGAAAAGTTATACCGATGCTGAACGCCAGTATATTTAGTCACACGCTGAGGTTTTTTTTCTACAAATTTAGATAAAATGGAATACATAAAACAGTGGTGATCCTCGTTTTCAACATTAATACAAGCTTTTCTAGACTCAATGTTCTTTGGTAGAGGAACGTAGGTACTTCCACGAAGGGGTCGATATCTGTTTATTCGTAATCTCAATCCATCTACGGCAGTAAGAAACCATCCGCTCTTCTTCATTTGCGCTTCTTCCATCTCCACAGTTAATCTCTTAAAAGATACATCTAAGTATTTGTCTATATCTGTGTCCTTGAAGATAGGGCGATTTTTAGTCTTGAAAGCTTTATCCGTTAGATCGCCTACGACATTTTCAAACAAGCACTCTACTAGGAAATTAACTTTTAAAGCCGAATGTATCTGAAGCTGTTCCAAGATTTTTTCCTTTAGACAATCGCGCACATCTTCCAAAAAGCATTCTAGGTCTCCGTGTTTATTGGATCTAACAAAATAAGACTTAACTCTACCCTCGAAAGAAGTATCATAGAGAACCAGATTAGACTCATTAGGTACAAGTTTTAATAAAGTTTTCTTAAGAGGTTCATTCTTGGGTTTTTTCATAACCGGGGCATCATTACACACAGACTCATGTCGACTACCATTAAACCTATTGAAAAATTCATGTCTACAGTGTTTACACTTATAGACCGTTCCACAACTAAGTTCATGACGTTTTAGACTACATGATTTAGTAAAACTTGACTTACAATGTTTACACATAAAACTAGGTTTAACCCCATGATTTAAAGCCATATGTATGTCAAAGTCACTTTTCAAGGACAGTTCATCACTACAATAATTGCACTTATACATGATAAATCAGTACTTATCCCAAGATAACCGAATGTTTAAAGTACAGTTCACCTTCGCAGATCTCAACGATGTTGACACCTCAAAGACTCAATCAAGACTGAATAAACTGATCACACAGACTATTTATATAGAATAGAGGAACCGATCACACCTGAAGGGAGCCGATGATAACCGAAACACAGTTCACTTTCACAGATCTCAGCGATGTTGACACCTCAAAGACTCAATGAAGTCTGAAAGAAACTGATCACGCAGACTATTTATATAGGATCGAGGACCCGAATACACCTGAAGGGAGTCGATGATAGCCGAGCGTACACGATGATAGTCGAGCGTGCCCGATGAGAGCCGAGCGTACCCGATGATAGCCTAACCAAACGATGTTGACACTTGTGATCGTGTGACACACAAATTTAAAATTTAACTATATAAAACACGTAAGCAAACAACGAATGAAATAAATTTGAAATATAACTATATAAACAATAAACGAAACAAATTTAAGAACACAATGAACGAAACTAATTAATTCACATAGATAATAACAGAACTAAAGAGAAAACAAAAATATATATAACACTCAAAAATATAATTAAGAGACAATCAAATAATTGTACAAAGTACTTACTGTAGCAGCAAACTAGTAGGTAGATCTCTTCAATAGCTCTGAAGAATGGGCTCCCCCCAGAGAAAGCTGCTCCTTATATAGACCAACTCTGCACATGTGCATTAATCGATAAAAAGAGGGAGGGGGGACTGCAGGTCTCGACATGCATGATCATGCAGGTGCCTGTTCAGGGTCACCGAGAGAAATAATCCCCAAATATCTCGACATGTTTGAACATGTAAACAACAACTTAATCCCTACAGATACGAAGGCCATTTTCCAATACATAGTAGATATAAAAAAAATAATAATAATAAAAAACAATAATTCACAAATAACACCAATGGTAAGCTATATGTATAAAGATATCACAATAGTTATAACGATATCGCTATATTTATAACGATATCACAGTAGTTATAACGATATCGTTATATTTATAACGATATTACTGTAGTTATAACGATATCGCTATATTTCTAACGATATCACAGTAGTTATAACAATATCGCTATATTTATAACGATATCACAGTAGTTATAACGATATCGCTATATTTATAACGATATTACAGTAGTTATAACGATATCGCTATATTTATAACGATATTACTGTAGTTATAACGATATCGCTATATTTATAACGATATCACAGTAGTTATAATGATATCGCTATATTTATAACGATATCACAGTAGTTATAACGATATCGCTATATTTATAACGATATCACAATAGTTATAACGATATCGCTATATTTATAACGTTATCACAGTAGTTATAACGATATCGCTATATTTATAACGATATCACAGTATTTATAACGATATCGCTATATTTATAACGATATTACTGTAGTTATAACGATATCGCTATATTTATAACGATATTACTGTAGTTATAACGATATCGCTATATTTATAGCTGTCCTTTGGTGTTATTTGTGAATTATTGTTTTTTATTATTATTATTTTTTTTATATCTACTATGTATTGGAAAATGGCCTTCGTATCTGTAGGGATTAAGTTGTTGTTTACATGTTCAAACATGTCGAGATATCTGGGGATTATTTCTCTCGGTGACCCTGAACAGGCACCTGCATGATCATGCATGTCGAGACCTGCAGTCCCCCCTCCCTCTTTTTATCGATTAATGCACATGTGCAGAGTTGGTCTATATAAGGAGCAGCTTTCTCTGGGGGGAGCCCATTCTTCAGAGCTATTGAAGAGATCTACCTACTAGTTTGCTGCTACAGTAAGTACTTTGTACAATTATTTGATTGTCTCTTAATTATATTTTTGAGTGTTATATATATTTTTGTTTTCTCTTTAGTTCTGTTATTATCTATGTGAATTAATTAGTTTCGTTCATTGTGTTCTTAAATTTGTTTCGTTTATTGTTTATATAGTTATATTTCAAATTTATTTCATTCGTTGTTTGCTTACGTGTTTTATATAGTTAAATTTTAAATTTGTGTGTCACACGATCACAAGTGTCAACATCGTTTGGTTAGGCTATCATCGGGTACGCTCGGCTCTCATCGGGCACGCTCGACTATCATCGTGTACGCTCGGCTATCATCGACTCCCTTCAGGTGTATTCGGGTCCTCGATCCTATATAAATAGTCTGCGTGATCAGTTTCTTTCAGACTTCATTGAGTCTTTGAGGTGTCAACATCGCTGAGATCTGTGAAAGTGAACTGTGTTTCGGTTATCATCGGCTCCCTTCAGGTGTGATCGGTTCCTCTATTCTATATAAATAGTCTGTGTGATCAGTTTATTCAGTCTTGATTGAGTCTTTGAGGTGTCAACATCGTTGAGATCTGCGAAGGTGAACTGTACTTTAAACATTCGGTTATCTTGGGATAAGTACTGATTTATCATGTATAAGTGCAATTATTGTAGTGATGAACTGTCCTTGAAAAGTGACTTTGACATACATATGGCTTTAAATCATGGGGTTAAACCTAGTTTTATGTGTAAACATTGTAAGTCAAGTTTTACTAAATCATGTAGTCTAAAACGTCATGAACTTAGTTGTGGAACGGTCTATAAGTGTAAACACTGTAGACATGAATTTTTCAATAGGTTTAATGGTAGTCGACATGAGTCTGTGTGTAATGATGCCCCGGTTATGAAAAAACCCAAGAATGAACCTCTTAAGAAAACTTTATTAAAACTTGTACCTAATGAGTCTAATCTGGTTCTCTATGATACTTCTTTCGAGGGTAGAGTTAAGTCTTATTTTGTTAGATCCAATAAACACGGAGACCTAGAATGCTTTTTGGAAGATGTGCGCGATTGTCTAAAGGAAAAAATCTTGGAACAGCTTCAGATACATTCGGCTTTAAAAGTTAATTTCCTAGTAGAGTGCTTGTTTGAAAATGTCGTAGGCGATCTAACGGATAAAGCTTTCAAGACTAAAAATCGCCCTATCTTCAAGGACACAGATATAGACAAATACTTAGATGTATCTTTTAAGAGATTAACTGTGGAGATGGAAGAAGCGCAAATGAAGAAGAGCGGATGGTTTCTTACTGCCGTAGATGGATTGAGATTACGAATAAACAGATATCGACCCCTTCGTGGAAGTACCTACGTTCCTCTACCAAAGAACATTGAGTCTAGAAAAGCTTGTATTAATGTTGAAAACGAGGATCACCACTGTTTTATGTATTCCATTTTATCTAAATTTGTAGAAAAAAAACCTCAGCGTGTGACTAAATATACTGGCGTTCAGCATCGGTATAACTTTTCAGACATTTCTTTCCCGACTCCGCTCAATGAAATTAGGAAATTTGAAAAATCCAACAATATTTCCATAAATGTGTTTGGGTTGGACGAAAATAATAATGTTTTTCCAATAAAAATAGTGAAGAACGAATTAGAAGACCATCGTGATTTACTTCTTTTGACAGAAGGGGAGAAGCAGCATTACATATACATTAAAAATTTTGAAAGACTCGTACGGTCACAAATTACTAAGCATAAAAACAAAATTATAATTTGTAAGCGATGCTTTAAGCATTTTGACAACCAGTATGGCAGGTTGAGTGAGAATAAATTAGGAGAACATAAAATGTATTGCGATAAAAACAATCCAGTTAGGATAGAGCTCCCTAAGGATCCCATTTTGGAATTCAAAAATGTTGAACGGCAGCTTCGTCTACCCTTTGTTATTTATGCTGATTTTGAAACCATGTTGACTCCCCTCTCTGAAGATACATCGAAGGCGACTGTTCCTTATCAACGACATGTGCCCATGTCTTTTTGCGTGCACGTAGTATCCGATGGTTCTATTAATATACCTATAGAGGTAAAGACGCGGGTGCTCACTTTATCAAATATATCGATTCATTAGCTTACAAAATTTCAGAATTTTATAAAAAAAATACTCCTATCATTATAACAAAAGACGAAGAGATGAAGTGGGAAAACGATCAAAATTGTTACCTTTGCGAAGGGAGTTTCTCTGAGATTAATCCTAAAGTAAAGGATCATGATCATTTGACCGGAAAATATAGAGGAGCAGCCTGTAATAGCTGCAACCTACGGTGTAAAATTCCCTCATATATACCTGTAATTTTTCATAATCTATCGAATTATGATGCAAACATTATAGTTATGGAGCTGGGTAAAGATTCAGAGCGGGTTGATGTGATTCCCAATACCGAGGAGAAATACATAAGCTTCACTAAGCATGTTCACGGTGTTAAGCTTCGATTTATCGACTCTTATCGCTTTTTAAGTCGTAGTCTTGATTATATGGCTAGCGTGCTTCCGAAAACAGCCTTTAGGGAAACCTCTAAATATTTTAATGAGGATCAGCTTCCTCTTGTGACCAAAAAAGGGGTTTTCTGTTACGATTATGTTGACGCTTGGGAGAAACTGGATGAGAAATGTCTACCTCCCCGGGAAAAATTTTATAATACTTTGACTGATACCCCGTTGAGTGAAGAGGACTATACGCGTGGACTACGTGTTTGGGATATGTTTAAGTGCTCTACCCTTGGAGAATACAGCGACATCTATCTTAAAACGGATGTGCTCATCCTCGCGGATATTTTCCAGAATTTTCGAGATGTTATGCTTAATAGTCATAAGGTGGACCCCGCACATTATTTCACTGCTCCTGGGATGACATGGGATGCGATGTTGAAGCATACTAAGGTGAAATTAGAGCAATTAATGGATTATGACATGATATTATTCTTTGAGCGGGGGATCAGGGGAGGTTTATGCCAGGTATCACACCGATATGCGAGTGCTAATAATAGTTATATGCCTGAGTATGATCCCGAAAAAGAGTCTTCATACATTGCCTATTTAGATGCTAATAATCTTTATGGGCATGCTATGAGTAGACCTCTACCTTATGGGAGTTTTGAATGGGTGAAAGACTCTGAAAGCATAGATATCGAAAACATGGACGATGATGGAGAATTAGGATGTATTCTGGAGGTTGACGTAGTCTATCCCCCCGAGTTACACACAGCTCATAACGATTTACCATTTTTACCTGAGACAATGAGTCCTCCAGGCGGGAAAGTAAACAAATTAGTTGCTCATTTCAATCCTCGTGAGCGATATGTTGTGCATTACGTCAACTTAAAGCAAGCGATTAAACATGGTTTAAAAGTCAAAAAAATTCATAGGGCGATACAATTTCGACAGTCTCGTTGGTTACAGTCATACATTGATTGTAATACTGAGCTTCGTAAAAAAGCGAAAAATGATTTTGAAAAAGACTTTTATAAATTATTAAATAATGCAGTATTTGGGAAAACTATGGAGAACATAAGAAACCGTATGAACATGATGCTAGTTACAGACTCTAAAAAATTAATGAAACTCATCGCCAAAGCTAACTTTTTAGACAGGATAATTTATCACGAGAATTTGGTATCTGTAACTATGAGTAAAACAAAATTATTATTTAATAAGCCTATAAGAAGAAGAAGAATGTTATGTTAGGCGCTCAACTACTCAGGTTATAAGCGCCAGAGAACTTGGTGGGAAAGTTCCGCAGAAGATTCATACTGTGAAGGAACCAGATTAACGTGTACAGTGTTACAAATCAACATACCTTCAACGTACAGCAAAACATACACACACGTCCCTGGCAGAGCCTCGGCCCCAAGGCAGGGCGGACCCACGCTCTCAAATTCAGGAAAAACTTTACTTGCATAAACAGAAAGAGGTGGCACTGGGGATGTGGACAAAAACCATGTCGCCTTAACTATATATAACCAGTTCTATGTACAGTGCTACTTTGTTACAATATACATTTGTACAATTGTGCTACATTAGTGAATAGAACTTTACAAATTATTCAGACTGACCTATATTTCCATGGGAAAAAATTCCAAATCCCCGCCATCCTCCTGGGCCAACTCGCCCCGAGAGCGGGGAGTCAACGCTAAGCCTTGAGGCCCCGCTAGAGCCAGAGGACGCATCAGATACTCATTATACTTCCTCATATACAGATATTCAACACACATTCGACTATTTCCCAGTCCCAACATTGTACTAAATTTCATTAAGGATATCTGCATCCTTTAGTAAAGCCATCAGCTTATCTATGGTTTCATTTCTGTTCCCTAGTACCTCATATACGTTCCGGGACAACCCATGTTGCTCGAATAGTGACTCATAGGTTCTGCACTCTTCAATGATATGTCTGACAGTCAGACGTACTCCGCAGGTCCTGCAATCGGGTGGGTCATCACGGGTGATGAGGTACCGATGCGTTAACCGGCAGTGTCCCAGTCTCAGCCGAGCCAGGGTAACTTCTTCACGTCTCGAGCTTCGGTTGGAAGAGGCCCAAGGATTGACTAATCTTTTGGTCATCTTCAGTTTATTTTCTTCGACATTATTCCACTGCTCTTGCCACTGATCGAAAACCTCCCTAATCAGCGGGCATGCTAATTCTCTCGGGGTCAGAACCGTCGGTAACATATCGGTCAGTTCATGGGCTTCCTTGGCAGCTTTATCTGCTGTCTCGTTTCCAGAGATGCCAATATGACCGGGAGACCAAACTAGTGCCACTTTCTTACCAATGTCAGACAAGGCTTTGATGATGCAATGTACTTTGTGGGTCAGTGGATGCCTGCTGTACATGTTGTCGAGACCGTGCAGAGAGCTTAGTGAGTCAGTACAGACTATGATGAGATCCTCGGCTTCTAGGATAGCATTTTCCAAGGCTAATGAAATCGCAGTCATCTCAGCAGTATAAATATTGGCTAGTGGGTGCAGTTTGAATTTTTGAGTTTTGAATGTTGTGGTGAAGGAGCACGTCGTTGAGTTAGGGATTCGAGAGCCATCAGTATAATATCGAGCTCCGAGGGGCATGGATGCAAGGATGGAGAAGAAGGTATGTTTTTGTTCTTCTACACTACGCCCCTGGCACGCATTGAGATATGCTTTCGGTTTTATGAGTGTCCATGGAGGTTGTTTATTGTCGGTCCTTTTTGGCATCTGATCAATTGCCATAACCGCTGTTTGCATCCTCAGGGCGAGAGGTAAGGTGGGATTGGTTGCATTTTGATAAAGGTGTTTGTACATTGGTTTGAATATTAATTTATAATTTGGATGACTAGGGTTTGGATATAGTTTGCAGATGTACTTTGTAGCGAGCTGTTGCCTTCTAAAAAATAACGGCAGGATACCGGCCTCGCAGCATATGCTAACAACAGGGCTCGTTCTGAATGCGCCTATAGCAACCCTCAATCCTCTGTGATGTACTGCGTCAAGAGTTTTCAGGGCTGGAGGTCGAGCTGAGCCATATACAAAACAACCATAGTCTAAAACGGATTGTATTAAGGCTCGATAAATTTTTAAAAGAGTCCTTCGGTCGGATCCCCAGTCTAAGTTTTGTAACAAGTACATGATTCTCATTTTTTTATTACATCGTTCTTTTAGGTCTGTTATATGTTTCTTCCAGCTAAGACGAGAGTCAAAAATAAGGCCTAAAAAGCGAGTGGATTCGATTTGGTCAATCTGGGAGTTTCCCAAGTTGATGGTAAGTTGATTTATTTGTTTTTTTCTATGAAAGTGTACAAAACGGGTTTTGCTATCGGATATTTTGAGCCCAGAATTTCGAGACCAATTTATTATTTTGTCCGTAGCTGTTTGGAGATGAGCTGCAATGTAATCCAGGTTGAGGCCCCTACATAGAATCGCGAAATCATCTGCATAGAGAAATCCTTTAACGTATCTCGTTAGACATTGAGTCAGGTCATTTATTGCAATGTTAAATAGTGTAGGACTCAATACACTTCCTTGAGGGATACCATGAAGATTATATCTCAGACAGGACCGGGTTTTTCCTGTTATTACTTGAAGTCTTCTATCTTGCAGAAAATTCTTAACAAATAGAGGTAAGTTGCCTCTAAAGCCCCAGTTGTGGAGTTTTTTGAGGATCCCATATCGCCATACCGTATCGAATGCTTTCTCTATATCGAAAAAAATTGCCACCGCGTGTTGATTGTTTATAAAGGCATTCTGTATCTCGGTGTCTATCCTGACTAGATTATCTATGGTGGAGCGATTGTCACGAAAGCCACTCTGCACTGGGTTGATAAATCCATTTCTCTCAAGGGTCCATCTCAGTCTCTTGTTGATCATCTTTTCAACGAGCTTACATAGGCAGCTAGTGAGAGAGATGGGCCTGTAACTGGAGCAAAGTCTCTTATCCTTACCCGGCTTCAGCAGTGGTATGACGAGGGAGTCCCGCCAACTTGCTGGGAATCTGTTCATTGTCCACAGTTCGTTGTACATCCTCAGCAGCAGATCAAGCGTTGAGTCCGGTAGATTGCGGATCATATCATATAGAACCTCATCAGGACCAGGTGACTTACCCTTGAGGCCTTTCAGGGCGCTTTCAAGTTCCCATCTACTGAAAGGTTGATTATAGTTTTCATTGTTCGGTGACCCGAATTCCAGGATATTGTCTTCTTCCCTATCCCTGTACTCTGTAAACCAGTGATCATAAGTCCAGTCGTCGAGACAAAAAGTGCTGGCTAGTTTGTTTGCTACTTCGTGCTCGTCACAGATCAATCTTCCTCCTGATTCTAAGATGATGGGGGTCTGTGCAGGAGCAGCTTTCATGGCTTTGATTCTTTTCCACAGAAGTTCGGATGGTGTAGTAGAGTTAATATTTGCTATAAAACTGTGCCAGGATTCTTTTTTATTTTTTAGAATTATTTTTTTGCAAGCTGCTTTGAGCATTTTATAGTTGACAAGATTAGATTCAGTCATATTCCGCTTGAATTTTTGTAATGCTCTCCTTCTTTTTCGTATAGCTTCTTTACACGCCTTATTGAACCACGGAACCAGTTTTCTGTTTGACACCCCAGAGCTTCGTGGGATGGCCTTGTGGGCAGCATTTAAAATGGTTTCAGTAAGAAGCTGACAGTTGTATTCAGGGTCAGAGGTCCATTGCTGAGAGAGGACTGCCTCCTTTCTATAAAGATCCCAGTCTGCTCTCTCGATAATCCAGCGGCCCCGCCTAGAGGCTTCTCTGACATCTAGACCTAAAGAGATCCGGATAGGAAAGTGATCACTGCCGAACTGGTCCGGAAGGACGATCCAATGAACATGAGGGAAGATTGATGGGGAACAAACTGTTACATCAGGAATAGAGAAAGTGTCATATGCCGGGCTAAGGTAGGTAGGCTCGCCAGTGTTAACTACAATCAGGTTTTCATCTTCAAAGATTCTCCCAAGCATAGCTCCTCTTGTATTCTTCGAGTTGGAACCCCAAATTGGATTATGTGCATTAAGGTCCCCGAGCAGAAGAACCGGCCGTGGGAGCTGACTGATAACATGTTTTATTTGTGCCTCAGAAATGCTGGTTGATGGGGGAAAATACAGGTTACAAATAGTAAGATACGGGGGTGTACATAGTTTGACTGCTGTGACTTGTAGAACTGTATTAATACTGAGGGGTTGTTGAGGTATATTGTTACGGAGGAGGATGAGGACTCCGCCAGCTGCTCGTTCGACCTGCGGACCATCACATCTCACCGAGACGTAACCTGCAATCTGCATACTGCAGTCCTTCTTCAAATGGGTCTCCTGGAGACAGAGGCAATCCGGACTCTCTTCAGCTATCAGTGAAAGAATATCCTCATATTTTTTCAATCCATTGCAATTGAATTGTATTAGTTTAAATACCATGAAGAAGTGATTGTTTTAAGATGGATAACTTTATTTTATTATTTTCCCTTGTTTTATTTTAATCTTCCCAACTACTTTGTGGTCCACTTCCATACTGGAAGTGCTGGAAGTAGAACTTCTACTCGAAGAAGGACGGGACTTGTTTTCGAGTTTAGTGTTTGTGGGTTTGGTTGAGACAGGTTTTTCCTTTGGCCTATTTCCCGGGGTTTCCCGGGTCTTGGATGGAGGGGGAGGAGGATTTTGCCTGGCGGCAAGAGGAGGAGGAGGGGAGGAGGTGAGGGAGGAGGAGGGGATGGAGGGAGAAGGAGCAGAGGTTTGGGTGGGGGGGCTGGGGAGGGGGGCACTGGTCTCTAGTACTCTAGGCCTAGTGGAGAGGTCCGGCTGTCCGGCAGTTTCTCTAATTGGGTTACTATTTTTCGGTATTTCAAATATAAAGCTATCTGTTTGAATCGCACAATCTTTCGTTTCTTTTTTATTCCTAGTTATAGCATTGGCATATGAGCCGCCCAATGTATTTTGTTTTTTGAATAAAATTTTTGCTTCTCTATAGTTTATTTTATCATTAATTTGTATTGCCTTTATACCTTTTTCTTCAGCGAACTTGGGGCATTCCTTGCTCCAGGCGGAGTGCTCAAGCCCACAGTTTATACATAGGGGAGTGTAAGTACATTCTGATGAGTTTTCACAGTGTTTCTCATTTCCACATCGTGCACATATGTCGTTTGGTTTGGGACAAAATTTGGAGGTGTGATTGAACCCAAAACATCTAAAGCACCTCATTGGCAGAGGTAAATATGTCCTAACTGATATATTGAGATATCCTATTTTAATTGAAGGGGGACAGTTGAGAGTATTGAAGGTGATTATGTAAGAGTGGGTATTAATTACTTCTCCATTGAGTCTTTTAGTAATTCTTACTACATCAGTAACAAATTGGTCTGAGAGTTCTTTTATTATTTCTTGTGGTTCTACAAAGCTAAGGTCATAACATCTGATAACTCCCTTTGATGAATTTAAGGATTTATGAGGTTCCACCTGGATGTTTATATTTTCTCCTAGGTTAGTAGTATTTAGCAGGTTTTTAGACTGATTTGTGTTTTCGGTTTCAATAAGTAGGCTACCACTCCTAAGTTTTTTAATATTTTTAACGTTACCATTGGCGGCTTTAGTTATGGCTTTATTTATAAAGAATGGAGAGATCTTACTAAAAGTTTCTTCGCCTATTCTATTTATGATTATGAATTTAGTAAATGGCTCACTTATTTTTGGTTCTGGGGACTCAAGCCGAGTTCTTTTTCTCTGTTTTATTTTTGATAGGTCTGATCTAGGATATTGTCTGTCATAGTTTATTTTATCAGGTGGTTTATTAGAATCTATATCTGGCGGTTTATTCATGTTTAATATGGACGTCACAGAAAGAAATATAAACTGAACGCTATTTATGAAAATAACTAATTGAATAATACAGTTAATATGGAAGTGGATTTAAGTAGATAAATATAAAAATATAGCCTTATCTGTTAGACCGGTCAGGTTATCCTCACGGCAAGCAGGCACAGACTGAATAAGCCTATATATGTAGGCATGTCGATTTTAGATTTGTCCAAAACTGTCATGTATGATTTTCACTATAATGTAATGATGAAAAAATATAATCCTAATACTCTAAAATTAATGTACACAGATACGGACAGTTTAGTTTATTTAATTAATACACCCGACTGGTATCAGGACATGAAAGCGATGGAGCATTATTTCGATACGTCAGACTTCCCCAAAGAGCATCCGTGCTATTCTGTTTTAAATAAAAAAATTCTTGCCAAGTTCAAAGACGAGACTAATGGTGTTATCATTAATAAATTCGTAGGACTCAAACCGAAGATCTATGCTATGGATATAAATAAAAAAATTAAAAAATGTATTAAAGGTGTTAAAAAAGCAGCAGTTGAAAAAAATATATCGTTGCAAGATTTTGAGAAATCACTTTTTGAAGGAAAAATAGTATATACAGACATGAGAATGATTCAGTCTAAAAAACATGAGTTGTTCAGTGTTAGAATTAATAAAAAGGCGTTGTCGTCGGAAGATGATAAAAGAGTAGTTTTATCTGATGGTATTCATACCTTAGCTCATGGACATTACTCAATTCAAACCTAATGCTGGGAGGTATAACCTGGCTACCCGTTTTTTCCGAGGGGGCTTAAATATCGGAAAACATTCCTATTCCTATCCTATTCTTAAAATCCTCTTGAGGCTTAGTCTAGACTGATCTGATGTCTTTTGGTTTTTGAATGGACGTGGTTGAAAACTTGTAAACCTAATTGGTCACTGGCGAGGTTGTAGAATACCCGTAAACCCAATTGGTCACTGGCGTGGTGTAAAACCCGTAAACCTGTATGAAAGTAGAAAAATGGAGAAAAGTAAAAATACCTTGAAATTGAAGAGAAGCCCTGACTTGAGCCTTTATCCCTTCCCTATCCCCAACCACCTCTTCGACGTATTTCTACCTTGGCGCTGGTGAAGAGGCTTACCGGTTTATTGATTAGTCAATAAAGCGAACTAAAAGAAATACACACCCCTATCAAATACCTGATGTAGAGATCCTGGTGAGAAACATCCTAAGAAAGTTGGAGACGAGAAGCGGTCTACAAAGCAAATTAACGTAAATGTAAATTATATACCGCATGTTAGCCTAAGATATTGAGACTCCTGAAATAAATGTGAAAATACCTGAAGATTAGGGGTAGAGCGGGGAGAGGTTAATAGACATAGAATGTATGGTGTATGTAGCTTTATGTATGGGTAAACCGGGTTATGATGAAAAAATGTTAAATGAATCATAATCTAGAGAGATTGTAAGCATTGGACGAAGAAAAGTGTGAAGCAGAACGATGCTAAGGAAAAGTGTAAACAATTGATGTGGGGGATTAGAGAGCAGAAAATTAGGAAAGGGTAATGTGATGAATCAGTATAAATATGGTTAAAGACCGAGGAGGTATTAATATAATAATGAATGACTTTGAAATGGAGGAGAGGAAACTTATATGAGGGTGTTGGACTGTAATTTTTCGATGAGGGGCGAACAAAAATGTGCTCTAGTAAAAAAGGCTACAAAACGCTGAACCTTGGTGATACCAATGTGATAATATACGGCCGTAAGTTTATATACCTAGATTATCACTGCCTTGACCTCCCATGCCACAATGGTCGTGTGGATAGCAAGTCAGCCTCTCAAGGCAAAGAAGTCGGGTTCGACTCTCGTAAGGTCAAGTTATTATTTTTTTTCTTAAGAAGTCGACCCTAGTTACTAGTGACGTCTGAAATTTCCCTGCGAGCTACCGGTAGTTGTATCAATAACAAATGAACAACATCCCACTATCTGAAGGAGGGAAATGTCAAGAAACATTTATTTTAGTTATTTCTATGTTGTTATGAATTAAACACATCCTATGGTATAAGTTTACTTAATATAATAGAAACATAACATTTAGTATACCAAGAATTATAGGAAGGATAATAGAAAAATAATGGCGACACGCAGTCTAGGAATCTGAAGACAAATATAGTGAGGGATGAAATAAATATAAACGTAGATTTCAAAGGACTTCATTTACCGTTTCCAATAGAATTAACATTTAAAAACAAACACCATTTAAAAATTTGACAAAAATACAACATAACACCATTCAAAAATTGTACATAGCTCGAATAATATGTTTATGAGAGATCAAGATTGTAGATAAACATCATTTTTTAAAAGGACTAATAAAAAATAAAGCCGATTTTAAATTGTTCGGGTCTGCTACAGAATCTCCATCCGTCCGTTTTACAGTGGAACTGCCCTGGAAACAGAAATTATAATTATCAATGAGAGTCTGAGATTGCTGAGGTAGGTAGGAAACGGGACTTCTTGCAGGTCGGACGAGAGGAGGAGATGCAGAACGTCGAATACAAGAAGCAGTGCCGGCACCAAAAGAAGACGAAGAGGACGAAATGAATCAAATATAAATGAAGAACGGGAGGCAGGGCCCAGCCCCGGACCCAGTTTCTGAAGAACAGGAGGCAAGGCCCAGCCCCGGACCCAGTTTCTGAAGAACAAGAGGCAGGGCCCAGCCCTGGAGGGTCATTTTCTGAAGAACAAGAGGCAAGGCCCAGCCCCGGACCCAGTTTCTGAAGAACAAGAGGCAGGGCCCAGCCCTGGACCCAGTTTCTGAAGAACAAGAGGCAAGGCCCAACCCTGGACCCAGTTTCTGAAGAACAAGAGGCAGGGCCCCACCCTGTACCCAGTTTCTGAAGAACAAGAGGCAAGGCCCAACCCTGGACCCAGTTTCTGAAGAACAAGAGGCAAGGTCCAGCCCTGGACCCAGTTTCTGAAGAACGAGAAGCAAGGCCCAGCCCCGGACCCAGTTTCTGAAGAACGAGAAGCAAGGTCCAGCCCCGGACCCAGTTTCTGAAGAACAAGAGGCAGGGCCCAGCCCTGGAGGGTCATTTTCTGAAGAACAAGAGGCAAGGCCCAGCCCCGGACCCAGTTTCTGAAGAACAAGAGGCAGGGCCCAGCCCTGGACCCAGTTTCTGAAGAACAAGAGGCAAGGCCCAACCCTGGACCCAGTTTCTGAAGAACAAGAGGCAGGGCCCCACCCTGTACCCAGTTTCTGAAGAACAAGAGGCAAGGCCCAACCCTGGACCCAGTTTCTGAAGAACAAGAGGCAAGGCCCAGCCCCGGACCCAGTTTCTGAAGAACGAGAAGCAAGGCCCAGCCCCGGACCCAGTTTCTGAAGAACAAGAGGCAGGGCCCAGCCCTGAACCCAGTTTCTGAAGAACAAGAGGCAAGGCCCAGCCCCGGACCCAGTTTCTGCAGAACGAGAAGCAAGGCCCAGCCCCGGACCCAGTTTCTGAAGAACGAGAAGCAAGGTCCAGCCCCGGACCCAGTTTCTGAAGAACAAGAGGCAGGGCCCAGCCCTGGACCCAGTTTCTGAAGAACAAGAGGCAAGGCCCAACCCTGGACCCAGTTTCTGAAGAACAAGAGGCAGGGCCCAGCCCCGGAGGGTCATTTTCTGAAGAACAAGAGGCGAGGCCCAACCCCGGACCCAGTTTCTGAAGAACAAGAGGCAAGGCCCAGCCCCGGACCCAGTTTCTGAAGAGCAAGAAGCAAGGCCCAGCCCCGGACCCAGTTTCTGAAGAACGAGAAGCAAGGCCCAGCCCCGGACCCAGTTTCTGAAGAACAAGAAGCAAGGCCCAGCCCCGGACCCAGTTCCTGAAGAACAGGAGGCAGGGCCCAGCCCCGGACCCAGTTTCTGAAGAACGAGAAGCAAGGCCCAGCCCCGGACCCAGTTTCTGAAAAACAAGAGGCAAGGCCCAGCCCCGGACCCAGTTTCTGAAGAACGAGAAGCAAGGCCCAGCCCCGGACCCAGTTTCTGAAAAACAAGAGGCAAGGCCCAGCCCCGGACCCAGTTTCTGAAGAACGAGAAGCAAGGCCCAGCCCCGGACCCAGTTTCTGAAGAACAAGAAGCAAGGCCCAGCCCCGGACCCAGTTCCTGAAGAACAGGAGGCAGGGCCCAGCCCCGGACCCAGTTTCTGAAGAACGAGAAGCAAGGCCCAGCCCCGGACCCAGTTTCTGAAAAACAAGAGGCAAGGCCCAGCCCTGGACCCAGTTTCTGAAGAACAAGAGGCAAGGCCCAGCCCTGGACCCAGTTTCTGAAGAACGAGAAGGAAGGCCCAGCCCCGGACCCAGTTTCTGAAGAACAAGAGGCAAGGCCCAGCCCTGGACCCAGTTTCTGAAGAACGAGAAGGAAGGCCCAGCCCCGGACCGAGTTTCTGAAGAACAAGAGGCAAGGCCCAGCCCTGGACCCAGTTTCTGAAGAACGAGAAGGAAGGCCCAGCCCCGGACCCAGTTTCTGAAGAACAAGAGGCAAGGCCCAGCCCTGGACCCAGTTTCTGAAGAACGAGAAGGAAGGCCCAGCCCCGGACCGAGTTTCTGAAGAACAAGAGGCAAGGCCCAGCCCTGGACCCAGTTTCTGAAGAACAAGAGGCAGGGCCCAGCCCAAAAAATTGTACATATTGGGGCGCTTCTGGACTCGCCATGTTTGTTGAATCATCTCGAGTTATACTTGTTACAGAGGAACTGCCCTGGACACAGAGAATAACAATATTTATGTACACATTGTGAGAGTTGATGAAGGTAGCTGTGCCGGATTAGCCACGTAGCAAGAGTAGCAAATGCTACGGGCCCCGCGATCCAACGCCTGTCTGACCGTAAAAAAATATCAATTTAGATAGGAGATTGAGGCAAGAGCCAAAGATCTGACCGGCAGTGACAGACTTCAAGACGAAGCAAGCGAAATACAAAGTACGACCATTTCAGCGGCTCTACTACACTCAACGACTTTGTTGAAAATCAAACACCTGGACAACGTTTTGAAATTCAGGTGTTTATTGTCATTATTGATAACGTACTGGTCTGCTTTAACTAAACGTATGAAAGCATATCATAAAATTACTAGTGTTTTTGGAGTATTTCGACAGCTAAAATCTCTTACAACAGAAGAGATTTTGGAAAAAACCTCAAGTATGGTCAGTGCTTATGCAGATGATTTGGAGAACAGCCTAGGCGACGAATTAGTGCAGTTGGCTGAGCTACTGAAAACAGATGTGGCTACTGTTATTGACAGCAAGAAACAGGAGCCTCTGCAACTGCTATTTTATACACTTTTATTAAATAATTCTTTAGAATCGTGTTTCCCAAACGTAGAAATTGCCTTGCGCATTTACTTGTCTCTCATGATCACTAACTGCAGTGGCGAACGTTCTTTTTCTACATTAAAACTAACTATTAAACTATTTTAAAAACTAACTATTAACGATTAAAAATGAGTAAGGAACACGATGGGCCAAGAACGTCTTAATCATCTCACTTTGATGAATATAGAGCATGATTTGCTTAAAGAAGTCGATATTGAATGTGTTATCTCTAAATGTGCCCATATTAAATCCAGAAAAGTTTATTTGTAACAGTTTTGTTTTATTTAATACCCTAAACTTGAGAACCTAAAGCAAACCAAGGGCCTCTTGACAGAATTTGCTACAGGACCCTCGCTGTCTTAATTCGGCACTGGAAAGTAGGCTAGTTAAGCAGTTATTAAGCACTCGTTTCGTTATGGTGTCTGTCTGTGTGCTTGACATGATAAACTGGTTATCATAAAATAAATAAATAAAATTTAAAAACATTATAAATAAAGCACTTTTTTATTGAACACTTATATTGTCTAATTCGTCAACGGAGAGCTTGGCAGATATATTTATATTAATAAGAGTACCTGGGGTAGGAGGGGTCCTCCTCCCTAGGGGGTGAAAATCCCTAATCTAGGTATTGACCAACTGTGGATATATTTGAAATCGAGAAAATAATAAGAAACCAAAATAAAATATAAAAATTTGTATAAAATCAATACAATGTGCGGTAATAGTTACTGTATTGTGATGATGTGTGTCTCCCTTATTTGATTCCCAAATTATGTCCTGTACACTGGTAAAGAAGATCTAAGAAGTGCAGGAAGAAGCAACAAAAGGGAAGAAAAACTTGGAGTTGTGGAACATGCAGCGTTGAAGCCCGTGGTGCACTTGAGGGTATTGAGGTGGCATCATTCATTGTATGTATTAATATACGTAAATATATTATTTTTATTATGAGTTTCTGGATTTTAGTAGTTTGTTTTCCATGCTCAAACCTAGTCAATGGTGATTTAACAATTTAGTTTTTCAAAACTTTCTTAGCTGATCGAACTTTCGCTTTTGGTTTTTAGAAATCCAATCACTATGTTAAAATCAGTAATTTAAGTATCGTTCTATTAGATAGGCGATCTGGCATCCCATTAATATTTTATTTTAGTAACAATCAGTTATAAAGTTTGAGAAAATCTCCGCGTATTAGAAATAAAGTAAAGAATAATTATTTTTAACAATAACGCGAACAATAGTTATTACAGTATGTCTGAGTAGAAGAATATTTGACCTATGTTAATATTGACACCAATGTTGGTTAACTAAAATAAAATCGGAAACATAAAGTTCTGTTTGTAGGAATATTGAGGGTCAGTCAAAGATGGAAGAAAACAGGCAACGTTTCGATATATTTTATATCATCATCAGGGCCTACAAACATGGGGGGGAATCTAGATTAGTATCACAATTAAACAACATTAGTGTGTTGATAAACATTACTGAACGTTAAAATAGAGATTGTAACAAGTTAAAAATGGAATCTGACTTACTAAGAATACATTACTATACGTTAAAATTAAATATAGATACATTGTTAACCATAAACATGAACGGACACTAATAGAAATTAAAATTAAATATGAATACATTACTAAACAGAAACATTGATAATGGGAATAGACAAATAGGTGGAACATAATAAAGAGTAAACATTAAAATGACTTACTATGAATAAGCAGGGTTGGGGAGAAGGCATGTACACTGGATGGAGTCTTACATTGAAATGAAATGGTACATTAATACAGGGGCGCTGAAGGCACCAGGTACAGGAAGATAGGAAAACCACGTCATAAATGTCACATTACAGTCAGAAATGTTGAAAATAATAGTAATGATTGAAATTGGAGAAATATGGCGTCTGCTTTGGCTAAGTAACCTTTTCAAATTAACAATTACTAAGGTTGTTGGTGTCTGTATACTCTAATAAACATATATAGATAATAAAAATAGATAATATAGATATTGGAGACAGAGCTATAGTGTCAGCTCTTGCTAAGTAAATTGGGATAATAATTACTTAGGATATTAGTGTCTGTGCGGAAGTTGACAGTATCAAGTGTTTTAGCTATATATATATATACCCTCAATATTCCTACATTTAGAATCTTCAGTCGCTAATCAACATCTATGAAGTTCTATGAAATCAGTTTAACATAGATGTACAGTCAAGTATATAGGTAGTTATTACATGTCTGATCAGAAGAAAGCGCATAAAGAAGACATTTAATCTAGGTTAATATTGACCTAAATTCTTGTTAGTTAAGAGAAGAGGTATTAACAGAGTAGAGAATTTGAACTTCAGTTGAGGCATGTAATAGCTAGCAATATACTGTTGTACACCTACGTTGCATTAAGTCATAGAATTTTTTGTTTCCGATTTTATTTTAGTTAACAAACATTGGTATCAATATTAACTTAGATCAAATCTGTGGTCACGGGGAAGAAGTGGTTAAGTCGAATTTTGGTCGAAATCAGTTAAGTGCACTAACAGTTTCTTTTAGGGCTTCTACACAACGCCAAGAAGTGGCTGAGTCTGAAACAACTTAGCTTTCAAGTTACAGTAATGTGCGTTTTTAGGTATCTTTCGAAAGTTAATTTTTCCTAGGCTAAGTTGGCTTGTCCAACATTGGACTGAAATCGTCTCCCGGAATAAGTAGGTAAGAACAATTATTTATTTTACGTCGAAGATTATTTTTCATAATTGTGAAGACAACTATATTTACCTAGTTATTGCCAACGACAATTTGGCATGTTAATTTACACAATTGCATTTGTCTTGTTCTTTCAATTGTAAATGATTTTGCGGGCGAACGGTCTATTTCATTTACCTATTTATGTACGACAAATTCGGAGTAATTTCTAAGAAATTCAATACGTTTGTTTAGCTTATTATCGGACTAAGGTTCGTGGAATACAGTTTTTAGTGCGAAATGTCCCTTCCACGTTCTTTGAAGGGCTAAAATAAGTTTCTTTTCACATTAATAATATTGTTACTCTATGTTTATACAAATAAAACGATTGTTTAGGGCATTACCTTTCATTTACCTACTTATTAACTGCTTATTAATCATTTTAGCGATACTCCTTTTGAAAAACAAAAAATTAATATAAACTGGTAAGTTATCATTATAAGGTACGTAATTAGGTAATTAGAGTCAATAACTAGGTAAGTGCCGGTGAAAGATGGGCTAAGTATGGAAAAATCTGAGAAATGTTTTTCCAAATTCAATTTTACTTGAAACATAATTTTACGAAAGTATTTGAAGAATTATAAACTCCAAAACAGTTAATTATTTTGAAAATTGGAATTACAGTTGAGCTACAAACTTTGAAATCGTTGCCCTGAAAATTTTCGTTTTTGGACTTAACCACTTCTTCCCCGTGACCACAGAAATATTCTACTACTCAGACATATGATAACATTCATGTTATTTCATAGAACATTTCATAGAACATTTTATATTTCATTTTATTTTGGTTTCTTGTTATTTTCTCATTTTCAAATATATCCACAGTTAGAAAATACGTTAGATTAGGGATTTCCACCCCCTAGGGAGGAGGACCCCTCCTACCCCAGGTACTCTTAAGTTAATATAAATATGTCTGCCTAGCTCATATCTCCATTATTGTTGAACCTTGTGCTGACGATGGCGTAAACCGAAACCGGTACACATGTATATATTTGTGGAATTAGAAAATATAAGTGTTCAATAAAAAAGTGCTTTATTTATTAGTATTTCCACTATATCGACAGAAAACGCAAAATTTGTATTCGGACATGTAATATTATTTATTTATTTACATATTCACAACGACAACATTTGTCACTAGTGATTGTGATGATGTGCGGTGGCAAGTTTGTCGCTGTACTGCTGAGGTACGTGACCGAAGAGGAGTCCAGGCTAGTCCTGGAGCAGGTCCCTCTGCCATGCCCGCTTGAGACGTCGTGGCGGATTTGTGGGGAGAGTGTTCTTGGATAATTGAAGAATAAGTGGATTGGCATGATGATGGAGTTTGTCGTGAAAATTTTGATATCGTCTCTTGATAACAGAAGGTACAAATGGGATGTTGAGGTCATTATGTAATGTGAGGTTGGAAACGTAAAATGGCGCATTGGC
This sequence comes from Aradus depressus, assembly GCA_963662175.1. NCBI lineage: Eukaryota > Metazoa > Arthropoda > Insecta > Hemiptera > Aradidae > Aradus > Aradus depressus. The sequence continues at coordinate 29,193,294 of OY759224.1, read as the reverse complement.
AATGTGGCGTAGTATGATGGATTGTATTGACTGAAGACGTTGTATGTTTGATTTTTTGGCTGATCCCCATATCTGGATGTCGAAACCAGATGGATTTTAGTATAGTGTTGTAAATGTGAAGTTTGTTTTCAAGCGATAATGTCGATCGTCGTCCGATGATTGATTTCAGTCGTCCAAATCGTCTTTTGAGGTCACATGTAATATTGAAATATAATTTCATATGTGAATTCTCAATCCCATAAGTACGACACCAATGTATTATGAGGATTTACGAGCCCCTATGTAAGTGTACTGTTTAATATTAGAGGAAATGGCCGACTGGATTTGGCCGACTGAAATGGCCGACTGGATTTGGAGGGGGAGCGAAAAGTTAATTGATTAATTCATTCTGAGAGGAAGTACATTGGCCATGATTTATATATATTATATATTTTTCATCAGAAAAAAGTAATTCACCCTAATTATACATGTTACTTACTCGTACTTGGGGCTGCTTCGGGGGACTTCGTCTCGTTGAACTATGGGATTTGTACGAATGTCTAGGTTCATATGGAGGCCCCTGTGAATATAAAAAGATATAAGTAGATCGGAGCTGCACAAAACCACACCATAGGGCTGATAAAAAAAATTTATCATAGTTTGAAAACTCTCTAAAACATCGGAAAAAAGAGAAAAATTGTAGGCAAATACTTTCTTGATTCCCCTTTGTTAACACCCTAAACCAGTTCTGTTTCCACATATATGTTTGTATTATCTGTTATTAATATTTGGTTCCACATATATGTTTCAAGTTATCTAAATCTTAACATTGTTATTAATTTTATTTCTATTTTTTATTATTTACTTGTATTTGTACTTATTTATTTGTTATTTTTCCCGTATTAGTCTAGTGACATTGTTTTATGTAAATTTAGAACTAGGTTTTGTTAAGAAATATTTCATGAGTTAGCTAACGGTACAGCCGGGGGACTCCCAAGTTCTAATAGCCCCCTTTGACCTGAGATGTATTTGAAGGGTCGCTCTCTGCAAACTGACTTAGTTCATAACTAGACCTGACGATGGTATAAAGCCGAAACCGGTAGTTATATATGTATATATATCTTTAGTGGAATAGACAATATTTCAAAAATAAGTTTGTTTTATTTATTTATTACAAGTTTCCACAATATGTCCGCGTTTCTCAACTTAGAAGTTATTTAATTAGTTATTAGTGTTTTCTCATTATATTCATTTTAATTATTTTTATATTTCATTTTACAAATTGTGAAATTGTACTCTAAATGAATAATGCTACATTAAATGTAAATGACTAATCATGTCTCCATCTTAAAGAAACAGTTTGACACTTAGATGCTTTCATCGTGGAATAATTAAATATAAATATCAAGTAGTTCTTTGTTACTTCCAGCTACACGAAGTATGGAAGTTATAAAATCGGTGAGAAATTTGATGTTACATAATTCATATTCCTTCCCGCTAAATGTCAGTATCTGTGAATACGATAAATCCCTAAGTTCCTCTGTAAGTTGACCATTGTTTTTTTAGCTAAAACGGTTGTTTTCAGTGAGAGCTCAAAAATTTACTTCGTGAATTCGTACTAGCGAAGTACATTGTCAGCTATTCACCGGCTATGTACTTCCCCAGCACGGATTAACCAATTAAGTTTTCGCTCTCCCTCCAAAACCAAATGACCGTTCGAGCTAAAAATTAATAGTTGACTTACATAGGAGCTTCTGTATCCTCATAATACATTTGTTGGTTGAGTCCCCTCTCATCCGTCCGGTGGAAACTCATCAAATTTCTGACCGATTATCTAACTTTCCCTGTACTTCATACACCTGGGAAAGTAAAACTTAGGGAGTGAGAAGGAAATTCAGATGTTTTTCAGGTAAAATCAAACTTTCAACGCGCCAGCGCGACGTAGGGCCTCGGCTACTCGTGTAAGACATTCTATGCCGGAGTATTTGCGGCCGTAGGTACGCTGCTGCTGGTTGGTGGTATCGCCCCACAATTGATGAGCCCTTACCCCTAGCTCTGGAAGAAGAGAAACGTTGACAGTCCAGACCAGACGAGGAATCGATGGTCACGAAGTATACATTGCATACTTTACGGATGCCCGGGAACGCCTCGACTGTATGGGATTAGTGATATATCTAGTTGTTTGGGCCTACATTTGTTATGGTCAGGGAGTGGTAATCCCTGAATATTACCCCCTCCCTCTGGACCAACTTGGTCCTGGGACCAGAGTGCAGTTTCAGCCCTGGCGTCAACGTGTGAGCTTGACCCAGGCCATTCTCGCGTGTTAGACTCAAAGTGGAGTTTCAGCCCTGGCGTCAACGTGTGAGCTTGACCCAGGCCATTCTCGCGTGTTAGACTCAAAGTGGAGTTTCAGCCCTGGCGTCAACGTGTGAGCTTGACCCAGGCCATTCTCGCGTGTTAGACTCAAAGTGGAGTTTCGGCCCCGGCGTCATCGAGTGTGTTTGACCAGGCCATTCTCGTGTGATAGGCAAAAGTTTGTGTCAGTTTATGACTAGTGGTTTCCATCGTGGGAAACGTTAATAGTGTTACCTACGCTAATCTATTTATGTTTGCTTATAGTCAAGAGAACAGTAAAATCCCTAATCAATTTGGTACAAGCCTGGCCAGGCACCCTATATTTCACTCATTAATTGTGTTCCCCCCCCCCCCCCCCCCCCCCCTGTTTATTATGTACCTTGCAGAAGCGGCTAATTCCAGTCCAGAACGCCACCAATCGTGAGTACATAGTAGCTTTAAGAAATATTAAAAGAATGGAAGTTTGTCTCGTTTTGTGTTAACTAGATTTTAATGATCTAGCACCGATCGCATACAGTCCACTTTAGAGAATTGCCGTGTCTACGAAGTTGTGCGTAGACACTAGTTGTTACCTTTAGGTACCTAATTTGATATCATGAACCTTGCGGTTGATATAATTTGGGAAAAAGCACGATAGAAGCGAAGAAGTACTGTTGTTTTGAATGGTAGCTATTTTTTGTATTGGGAGCAAGTGGACTGTATTAGAGAAAATGAACATGAAATTATATAGAGGGAGGAAATGGTAGAAACAGAAAGTAAGGTACTTAGTTTGAGGTAATACGCCGGGACAGCCGGTGTATTCAGGGTCTCATCTACTTCCATACAGTACTGTAAGTTTGAGTCCGGAGGTTCTTCTCACATACGTCTGGTCTCGGGAAGGTCCTCTTATATACTTGTTGACTACAGAGGCGCCTCTTACATTCGTCTAGAGTCCGGGAAATCCTTCTGCATACTGAGGTTCCCTCTGGTAGGGAGGGGAGAGCGTCTTTATCTCTTCAGGCAGGCCATTTCCTATATCAACCTAGAGTACCATTTCTATCCTCTACCATACCCATAAAAAGGGGAAAATTGATCTGGTCTGTTTCGTACGCAACAACTGTAGACGACGCATTATGCCTTTAGAAGTAGATATTGATGAGCCCTTACGCCTAGCCCTGGAAGAAAAGTTGCGCGGGCAGTCCAGACCAAAGCGTTGCAAGGACATTGCCCAGGAATGGATTGTGGGAAAATGCCAACAACGATGGTCACGAAGTCCGGATGTCCGGGTACGCCTTGGCTCGATGTGGGTACAGCCTGACCACTATATGTCCCAGATATTATTAGGTCACGGAGATTTTAACTCCAAACTCTTCTTCTTTAGGAGGAAGAACAACCCGAAATGTTCACATGGGGGCATCGAGATTGCAGGACACATAGTCCTTGATGTAAGAAGGATGCAGTCCATTCAGACAGGATGCAGTTGATTCGCAGTACCTGGAACTGGATTTGGCAGTTGTTGACGGAGACCGGCTACCCAGTGTTCAGCTGTTGGTCGCCCCCGGCACTCCTCAGCCTCACTTAAACACTTCTCAGATCTCGAGCTCCCTCCACAAAGATGAACGGGTGATGTTGCACAAGTGCAAGGTGCACCCAAAAAGATGAACGGGTGATGTTGCACACGTGCAAGGTGCATCCATAAACAATAAAGCTATTCATAAAAAAAAAGGTAAAAATAATTCACCCCAATTATACATATTGCTTACATCTAGGATCTCGACTTACTTGGAACTGCCCAGAGTAAGAGAATGGAGAGTAGGCGTCACTTGTCCAACCATCAGGCATGATTTTACCTTCCTGGAAATATAAAAAAAATTATCAGATAGCAGTTCCACAGAACTTTCCCATCGGGCTATTACAATCATTTTTTTTTTTTTCTTTACAAATAGGTATTCACAACTGTATTCAAATAAATACAACAAGCAAATGTGCTAATAAAGTAACGGTAAATGATATAATAAATGTGCTAATAATAAAGTAACGAGAGGTATTGGCAATGTCAAAATGTCATGAGGGGAGAAATCACCCAGGGGTGACACTCCCTAGTCACTGTTTTTCTCTCGTTTATAATTATAAGAGAAAATCATTTTTTATATTTGGATTTAGCGACTTCAGTGATGAAAGGTATGTTAAGGTCAGTGTGAAGAGTTTTGTTGGAGACGTAGTAAGGAGCATTGGCTATTGTACGGAGGATTTTGGATTGAAAGGATTGGATGCGCTGGAGATTGAAAGCCTTGGCAGAACCCCAGAGTTCAAGTCCGGAAGTCCACATAGGTTTGAGTATTGCGTTGTATATAAGTCGTTTTGTTGTCAAAGTTAGTTTGGATCTTTTGTCTAGTAGTCTTAGTAGAAGTTTATAACGTCTGTTCATTTCTTGTCTTTTCAGTCTCATGTGAGGATTCCAAATTAGTCGTTTGTCGAGTATAAGGCCTAGATAGCGGACTTCGTTTAATAAAGGGATGGGATTTTCGTTAAGGTTCACATTAAATATAGTAAAGAAGACTATCTAAAAAATGTTTTTTTGAATATTAATAGAAGTTAGTTGTGTGTACATTGAAAACATTAATCAAAAATACAGGAGAAAAGTGTTATGTGCACTATGGCAAAGTTCGAACAACCGGAGGTAATATCTCGATCTAAAGAGGGGTAGCTTACATCAGAACTTGGTGCAAAGGGAGGCTACAAAGAGAGACAGGGGAGGGGAAGGGAGAGTGACCTGTACAAAGGGAGGCTACAAAGAGAGGCAGGGAAGGGGAAGGCAGAGTGACCTGTACAAAGGGAGGCTACAAAGAGAGACAGGGGAGGAGAAGGGAGAGTGACCTGTACAAAGGGAGGCTACAAAGAGAGACAGGGAAGGGGAAGGCAGAGTGACCTGTACAAAGGGAGGCTACAAAGAGAGACAGGGGAGGAGAAGGAAGAGTGGCCTGTACAAAGGGAGGCTACAAAGAGAGACAGGGAAGGGGAAGGCAGAGTGACCTGTACAAAGGGAGGCTACAAAGAGAGACAGGAGAGGAGAAGGGAGAGTGACCTGTACAAAGGGAGGCTACAAAGAGAGACAGGGAAGGGGAAGGCAGAGTGACCTGTACAAAGGGAGGCTACAAAGAGAGACAGGGGAGGAGAAGGGAGAGTGACCTGTACAAAGGGAGGCTACAAAGAGAGACAGGGAAGGGGAAGGCAGAGTGACCTGTACAAAGGGAGGCTACAAAGAGAGACACGGGAGGAGAAGGGAGAGTGACCTGTACAAAGGGAGGCTACAAAGAGAGATAGGGGAGGGGAAGGGAGAGTGACCTGTACAAAGGGAGGCTACAAAGAGAGACAGGGGAGGGGAAGGGAGAGTGACCTGTACAAAGGGAGGCTACAAAGAGAGATAGGGGAGGGGAAGGGAGAGTGACCTGTACAAAGGGAGGCTACAAAGAGAGATAGGGGAGGGGAAGGGAGAGTGACCTGTACAAAGGGAGGCTACAAAGAGAGACAGGGGAGGGGAAGGGAGAGTGACCTGTACAAAGGGAGGCTACAAAGAGAGACAGGGGAGAGGAAGGGAGAGTGACCTGTACAAAGGGAGGCTACAAAGAGAGACAGAATTGGTCGGTCTTCATTTTTGATCTGAAGAAATTTTCATGCAATCATCGAACAGATTAATCACTTGTACAATTGATTGTATGGTGTATGTGGTTATCGTGGCGATAATCAAGGAGGTTATAATAAGTTTATCTATAATAATAACCTTTTAAACACAAAAGTGAAGTGGAAGAGATTAGGTGTTTTAACTTTCCTGTTTTTATAATTTTCCTTCATTAAACTGTGATATGTGCACCTGGTCTAGAGATAATTTAGAACATTTTATAAAGCTGATGTGCGAAAATAGTTTTATTTTCATTAACTACCCTTTTGTCCAAACTAATGTTTGTTTTTTTTCCGTTCATTTTATTACACAACAAAACAGCCGCAAATAACATCCTGCTCCATTGCGTCGACTGAGATATATCGAACTGTGTGTGCGCTCCTAATATAGTCAGATTTATCGTCTAATCAATCTGAAGATAAATCTGACGATAGATTTGCTTCGTGTATGGGTACCTTAATATCGTCTAATCAATCTGAAGATAATCTGACGATAGATTTGCTTCGTGTATGGGTACCTTTAGGAGCGCACAAACTATTCGATATATCTCAGTCGACGCAATGGAGGTCAATCTTTTGTTGTTATCTGCGGCTGTTTTGTTATGTAATAAAATTAAACGCAAAAAAAACAGAGTAGTTTGGAGAAAAGGGTGGTTAATGAAAAGAAAACAATTTTCGCACATAAGTCTATTGAACGAGTTGAAATTCCATTCAAAGACTGGCACAATTATCTAAAGATGACGGCAGAGACTAACGGCGAGTTGGCAAATAAATTATTTCCAATTATATATAAAATGGACACTGTTATGCGTATCATATATCACAATACTTATAAATACAGGAAAGCAAAAATACCTAATCTCTTCCACTTCACTTTTGTGTTTAAAAGGTTATTATTATAGATAAACCTATTATAACCTCCTTGATTGTCGCCACGATAACCACTTATACCATACAATCAATTGCACAAGCAATTAATCTGTACGATGAGTGCATGAAAATTTCTTAAAGATCAAAAATAGATCTGAAGACCAACCAATCCAACCCGATAACATTACATTAAACGATTCATCGAACGATTGTCGATCGGCAGATTCATCTGACGATCGATTGCTTCGTGTATGGGTAACCTGAGAGCCAAAAATCTCCATGTGTCTGGCTCTATGGGATTTTAAATTTCAAAGCGTCAAATGGTTAGCTCGAAAAATTTGAAGTATATATATATTTTTTTTTGGTCTTATGTTCGATGCATATTAGCCATGTCACTGTGTTATCTAATTATTTACGACATCCATGGCCCCGGATTGGAGTTCTATCTACGAAATAAAACTCACTCCCGGATGGGATTCGAACCCGTGAACCATGGTTAGACCATGCGACCAAAGCTATACGCTCTAGCCCGCACGGCCACCATGGCTCCCGAAGTATATTTATAATTATATTTTACTAATTTTTACTGTGTATTCTTTTTTTTTTTCAAATAACCTATTCATTTTATTTTTTTCCGCTTGATAAAGGACAAAAACCCAACGATGTCCGCTAAGGAGAGGTTTCACTATACTTTCTCAAGTACAAACACTTATATCCCCACATCAAGCAAAGATTTATATATATATTGTGAAATAGGTAATATTTTTTGAAACAGGTTTTTCTTTATTTTTTACCCTTATAACATGATGTTTTTACTTACATTTGTGTTCAAGACGATGGTCAGCCATATGACAGCAATGAAGAGAAATTTGAAGAACGATGACTTCATTTTGGAGTCTCTGCTAAGAATGCAGGAATTTTCTGTGAATAATTCTAGCGAAGATCTTTAAGAACACGTCAGATTTATTGGCTGAAAGACGAATCATTTTACATTACGTATGTATATGATCAATTACGTGGTTATAACGATCTTTAATAGAAAAAAAAAAAAAAAGTGTCATTGAATCACCATCAATTAACATCCCCAGCTCAGGAAATTAATTTCTTGAGCTAGGGATGTAATTATTAATTTCTTGAGCTAGGGATGTAATTATTAACTTCTTGAGCTAGGGATGTAATTATTAATTTCTTGAGCTAGGGATGTAATTATTAATTTCTTGAGCTGGGGATGTAATTATTAATTTCTTGAGCTAGGGATGTAATTATTAACTCCTTGAGCTAGGGATGTAATTATTAATTTCTTGAGCTGGGGATGTAATTATTAATTTCTTGAGCTAGGGATGTAATTATTAATTTCTTGAGCTAGGGATGTAATTATTAAGTTCTTGAGCTGGGGATGTAATTATTAATTTCTTGAGCTAGGGATGTAATTATTAATTTCTTGAGCTGGGGATGTAATTATTAATTTCTTGAGCTAGGGATGCAATTATTAATTTCTTGAGCTAGGGATGTAATTATTAATTTCTTGAGCTAGGGATGTAATTATTAATTTCTTGAGCTAGGGATGTAATTATTAATTTCTTGAGCTAGGGATGTAATTATTAATTTCTTGAGCTAGGGATGTAATTATTAACTCCTTGAGCTAGGGATGTAATTATTAATTTCTTGAGCTAGGGATGTAATTATTAATTTCTTGAGCTAGGGATGTAATTATTAATTTCTTGAGCTGGGGATGTAATTATTAATTTCTTGAGCTAGGGATGTAATTATTAATTTCTTGAGCTAGGAAATTAATAATTACATCCCTAGCTCAAGAAATTAATAATTGCATCCCTAGCTCAAGAAATTATGAATTACATCCCTAGCTCAAGAAATTAATAATTACATCCCCAGCTCAAGAAATTAATAATTACATCCCTAGCTCAAGAAATTAATAATTACATCCCCAGCTCAAGAAATTAATAATTACATCCCTAGCTCAAGAAATTAATAATTACATCCCTAGCTCAAGAAATTAATAATTACATCCCTAGCTCAAGAAATTAATAATTACATCCCTAGCTCAAGAAATTAATAATTACATCCCTAGCTCAAGAAATTAATAATTACATCCCTAGCTCAAGAAATTAATAATTACATCCCCAGCTCAAGAAATTAATAATTACATCCCTAGCTCAAGAAATTAATAATTACATCCCTACCTCAAGGAGTTAATAATTACATCCCTAGCTCAAGGAGTTAATAATTACATCCCTAGCTCAAGAAATTAATAATTACATCCCCAGCTCAAGAAATTAATAATTACATCCCTAGCTCAAGAAATTAATAATTACATCCCTAGCTCAAGGAGTTAATAATTACATCCCTAGCTCAAGAAATTAATAATTACATCCCCAGCTCAAGAAATTAATAATTACATCCCTAGATCAAGAAATTAATAATTACATCCCCAGCTCAAGAAATTAACAATTACATCCCTAGCTCAAGAAATTAATAATTACATCCCCAGCTCAAGAAATTAATAATTACATCCCTAGCTCAAGAAATTAATAATTACATCCCTAGCTCAAGGAGTTAATAATTACCTCCCTAGCTCAAGAAATTAATAATTACATCCCCAGCTCAAGAAATTAATAATTACATCCCTAGCTATACAATGTAGAGGGGAAGTTATTTAATGGGTCAGACATTTAATGTTGAATTATCTCCGCAATTTCATGTTTTCCGACAACCTAATTCAAAAAATTTTAAAAAAGGACAAAAATCCTGTGAACACTATAGTAACTTTCGACGTAATGAAAATATTATTTATATTCTAATTTATTTAAATTTTTATGTATTTTTATTATAATTTTATTTATTTTTAGTGTTCCGTGCTAAAATTAGAAAAACGGAACACTTATGGAATCACTTCGGTGTCCGCCCTTCGTCAGTCACAGGCGATTTTCTCTGAAACTTTTCGACTTAAAAATTTGAAATTTAGCACAGAGATAGAGTGTGGTGGCTCAATTATAGACGTTTAGGTTAGGTTTTATGATTCATGCCCGGGATTTAACTAAGAGGTCATATCGCCTAGTACCAGAGCGCTCTTTCGTCACTCTGGTGGACATGAGCCCGACACTACTGTGGGAGTCCTAAATTTTGCCTACCCTAAATTTTTATTCAACCAGGGCAGGGGTCTTTAACGAGTACCTGACATCGTACAGGCTCGGGACCATCGCTTAAAGTCCCATCCGAAGGACAGCGTGCTTAAGTTTATTTTACTTCCCTGATAAAAGAAACTAAGGACCTCGGTCGGTTTTCGAACCCACGACCTTGAGCTCAGAAGACAAGCACGCATACCACTGAGCTACCGGCGCCCTCTAATTATAGACGTGAAGTATAAAAAGTTGAATCTTGAGAGAAAACATTTTGTAGGATGTCAAATGAAAGCTTATTGAAGCACGAATTCAACAATATATATAATGTATTTTTATATATTTTTATTTTTTTTTAAAGGTCTTTAACGAGTACTTGACATCGTAACTGAGGACCATCGCTTAACGTCCCATTCGAAGGACGGTGTGCTTAAGTTTATTTTACTTCCCGGAAAAAATAAACTGAGGTAAAATAATATTATTAATTTGCATACATCTGTGCATGAAGTTATGCACACACAGACTAAAATTGAAAAAAAAAAAAAAAAAAAAAAAAAAATGAAAATCAAAGGAATGATGAGCGCTTTAGCGTTAAAAAAAATCTGTCATGGAAATCACTCATTGATAATGTGTCACTGCCTAGAACTTGAGTGATGCCTTCAAATGGCTGTGAAGACTTCATCAAGCGATACAATCAATAAACAGTCCTTTAATGAGAATTATTATTTTTAGAAATAATTTATTCATAATATAAATTATTAATTATATATATTATAATAATAATAAACAGTACAAATTTACTTTTGAGGTGTGTGGATAAAAAATAAATTCATATGTGAATCACCGGCAATGAACTTCCCCAGAACGATTTAATCAATTAATTTTTCGCTCCCCCTCCAAAACCAGTCGGTTTGCTCTAGTATTCAATAGTTGATTTACATAGGGGATCCTAAATCCTCATACTAAATGTGTCGGATATTGTGTCGGCAGTTATTAGGGTATTTGAATTGAGCCCCCCCCCCCCCCCCCCCCCCCGAAATCCCCCTTCTCTTCAAAAAAACTTTAAATATGAAATTTCATGTAGAAACACTGTTATTGGAGTTTTTGAGTTAAGCCTTTCCCCTCTGACCGATTTGACTGAAAATCGATAGGTTTTGTCCTTATGGGATTTCGGTCGCACATATAAAATTTCGTACCGATACATTCATTCTATCTGCTGTTTTAAGAGTATTTATTTTAAGCCTTTCCTTTAACCCTTCCTTCCCTTTAGACAATTTGGCTGAAAAATAATAGATGTTGTCGTTAGAGGATTCTAATTAGATTATATATATAAAAATCAATAATTTTTTTTATAATATATATATATATATACCTATCGCACCCGTCGTAGAATAAACGTGATACCTGGTAAGCTACATTTTTCCGAAAATCGTTTTTTTTATACGACATAAAACGAAAAAACCATGAAATACGGTTTGAAGAAGTATATACTTTGCAAAAAAAATTGGAATGAAATTCTGGTGAAACGTCGTAACTCCGTCAAGTACGTTAATTCTTTACTTGGATTTGCAAACTAGCTTAAAAACATTTCATGGCCTGCATTTACAACTCATTAAATACAAATGTCGAAAAAATTAAGGTTTCCTATAAAGAATTTTTTTTTAATCAGTTTTTTGTCTCTTCTGTAAAGGCTTTTTGCACATAAGAAAGAAAGAAAGTCAGATTGATAGGACCGACGCCAGACTATATGCTAAGGGCGCCGGAAAACTAGCATGCAAGACAGGCGCCTTTCTGCCACTCCTCGTCCCCATCGAGCCTCCAACCAGCCCCCGGCCAGGAAGGGGGGGAGGAACAAAAGTCTTCTAAAAGCACATGTCAGGAAACACATCAGGACAAGCCTCCAAACTAATGGACAATTGTCTCGAGGCCACATCCGCTTTTCGAACCTACCCTAACAAAAACATTAGGGGTGCCCCCACTACCCTCTCATTCATTTGGTTCATTCATAAAAAAAAAAAACTACCAGTAAATCTAGCCTACTGCATGTGAGCCATCTTTCGGGGAAGTTATGTAATCGATGAAATTCGATGTTGAATTTTCATAGGAATTTCATGTTTCAGACTCCCGGATTACATATATATATATATATGTTACATATATATATATCGTAACAAAACAACAAATAAATATGTACAAATACAAATAAATAATAAAAATAGAAATAAAATTAATAATAATATTAAGATATTAAGATAATACAACCTGATCCAGTTCTGTTTCCACATATATGTTTGTATTATCTGTTATTAATATTTGGTTCCACATATATATTTAATGTTATCTAAATCTTAATATTATCATTAATTTTATCTCTATTTTCATTATTTATGTGTATTTGTACTTATTTATTTGTTGTTTTGCCACGATTAGTCTAGTAATATTGTTTTATGTAAATTTAGAACTAGGTTTTGTTAGGAATTATTTCATGAGTTAGCTAACGGTACAGCCGGGGGACTCCCAAGTTTTAATGGCGCCCTTTCATCCGAGATGTATTAGAAGGGTCGCTCTCTGCAAACTGACTTAGTTCATAACTAGACCTGACGATGGTATAAAGCCGAAACCGGTAGTTGTATATATGTATATATATATATCTTTAGTGGAATAGACAATATTTCAAAAATAAGTTTGTTTTATTCATATATTTCCATCCTCCTAACCGATCTCACATTTGGAATAGAAACAATATGACCAATGTGACTGCGCCTGAAAAAATATACAAAACATTTCTGTTTAAATTGAGTCTTTTAATTAAATATGATGAAATTTCTCAGCTTCATTATTTCTTATACTTGTAATTTTCTATTTGCCCATTTTCTCTCTTGATTAAGGGAAACATTCTGAAGAGGAAACATACCTCATTAACCCAGAAGAACATTTAGGGGAATCAAAGAATCGTCAGATTTTTATGTGTTCCACTTCAAGTGTTGAGCAGTGTATATACAATATAGGTAGATGTATGTGCTTTATATGCTGTTTTTATTTCCAGGCTAACCAGATTTTTTGTTTGTAATTTTGAAAAATGCATTGAATCAAGAATCGATTAGTAGTCATTTTGTAGATAGCTTCGCGCTGAAGGAAGTGATAATATGCCGATAACACAGATATTATCTAGTATGTTCACTTGTGTTCAATAGAATCGTCGGCATCGTTTGCAGACGATTGAACAATGGGAAAGTTTGGTTTTTTGGAACCAGGCAGTGCGGACCTCCCTCCACGTGGCTAGAAGGAGACAGTAAATTAAATAAATGAATTATAATAAAATGATAGTTACTAACCTGCACAAAGTTTATAACCCGACATCGCCAAAATAACCTACTCGTGCCAATTAATAGGTTAATTAAATGTTTATCGAACTGTGAAGTTGCTATCATCGATAATTAATCAATATTCCACCTCTATTGATGTTGGCATCTAATTACACACAATTAGCACAATGCTAATTTCTCCTTGATAGCTAGAGTGTTGTGTTATAGTCATTATGACTAATTTTTTTCAAATGTATACAAATTATCATTAAAATTTTAATCGAAATGGTTTTTAATCGAATAATTTTGCTGAAAATTAATAGGGCTTTGGCAAATGTGTGTGTGAACAAGACACAGTCAATACATTGGCATTATTAGGGATTTTGAATTTTGAGCTTCTCTGAATCCTCCCCCTCCCACCCCTCTTTGATCGATTGGCTATCATTACATCGACAGTTATCGATTTTTTTTCTCGTATAGCTGGGGTAGTAATGTACGTATAATAAGGATTACTAGAATTTACAAACTGTTACTCTAGTCAACATTTTACAATAAATAAATAAAAATAAGTAATAAATAATAATAATAAATCTCAATTATTCCACTTTATTTTGTATTATCTGCTAGACAAAAGAACCAAATTAACTAAAGGCTTCCAATCTCCAGCGCATCCAATTTTTTCAAACAAAAATCCTTCGCAAAATAGCCAATGCTCCTTATTACGTCTCCAACAAAACTCTTCACACTGACCTGAACGTACCTTTTCCCACCGAAGTCGCTAAATCGAAGTATAAAAAATTATTTTCCCTTCTTAGTTCCCACAATAATCCTCTAGTTCGTGCCTTCCATTCTGCCATACTTCCCTAACGAGGGCTTAAGCTTCAATGGCCTAGAGACCTCCTTAGCAGCAGCAGTGACAGTGAGTAGTTACAAATGAGAAGAAATCAGTGACTAGGGAGTGTCACCATTGGGTGATTTCTCCCCTCTTGACATTTTGACATTGCCATTGTCTCTTTATTAGCACTTTTGCTTGTTGTATTTATTTTTATACAGTTGTAAATAGCTATTTGTAAATAAAAAAAAAAAAATTGTATAAAGGGGAAGCAAATACTTGCCTTGGGTCACACCGTCCCGCTTGAATTTGGCGCCTTGGTCAAACCATAAAATTGATGTGAAATTTTAACCCTCGAGATGAGGACCGTAATATATCGAATGTTTGCGATTCGCATCTTCCTCAACTGTCTACAACCATAACGCCCAGTATCTTGACAAATTCCTCACCATAAAAGCATGGTGATTCCCCAGGTTTTTTTTGTCCCTTTTTTCCCCAGGTGATGTCCCCAGGTGAGTCACTAAAGTCAGGTCGGTCCCATCTTTACGACTCGTCCTCTCATTTTATGACCCATATACCACAAACCATGTTTAGATCTTATCTTTCTTGGTCCAGCACCACCCAAGGGATGGGGGGGGGGGGGCGTCTACCCATAAAAATAACAGACACATTTCCAAGATTTGGTTTCATTTTACTTCCTCAACAAAAAGTATAGGGAAGTTATTTAATCTGTGGGAAACTTCGATGTTGAGTTTTCAATAAATAAATGGAAAAAATAAATAAAAGGCTAAAAAAAATACATAAAAGAGAAAAACAAGAAAAAAAAAAATTAGTATATAAATAATAAAAAATAATGATTAAAACCTAGATTCGACATCAAAGAGGTAATCTATCAGGCAAAAAAATGAAAGCTATGTATCAAATAATGTTTTTGAATATGAAACACGATTTTTTATTATGTTGTTTTAATTTAGCTTTACGTAACTGCTACACATTTCTACTAAAACCACTCTGGATGTACGTATGGCTCACAAATCTACGGTTCGGCTAAAATTTCTAACCTGAAACGTATCCAGGTTTTCCAGTCAAAGACACTCAGACTCATTACACAATGCCCGCCATACGTAAGTAACAGAACACTCCACAATGACCTCATGATAAACACAGTAGACGACACAATTCAGGATCTTAACAGACGTTTCCATAGCAAATTGCATTCACACCCAAATCCATACATCCACTGACTTTCTTCACCACACTTGCCACACAATCCTCCCAAGAGATTGAAGAGGAGGTGGAACCGTGACTTAATATAATCCCAAATTGCAATCCCCCACTTCTTGAAACAAAATCATAATATCCCCACAATATTCATTGATAATAATCATAATATTCATTGTTTTTTAAATTAGCCTTCCTCTCTCACGCCAATCTGGACTCCAACTATCAATCAAGTCCTGTTGGTAGCTGGTTCTTGCGTAATGGCAACAGTTGCGACCAACTTTATTAAGAAAAAAAAAAAAAAAAAAAAATGTGTATTTCTTTATTTTTGAACAATGAGAAATAAAATTCCGTTTCCGAAAAGAGGGTTTCCTCTAACATAAACATTTTTAGTTGAAGTTTAAATTTTGTTATTGTTTCTATTGTCTTCTAGAAGTAGGGAAGGAAATTTCCTGCCTGTCTAGGTATATCTATGAACTCCCTATAAAATGAATATATCAACACGAAATTTTATCTATATATGCAAATTTTTTTTTTTTTTTTTTTTTTTGGCTTTTATTCATAAAGATGCAACTGTTGCTAGGGGGCAACAACCAGCATCTATGTTGGTAGGTATGGAGACGTTGGCGTGAATGGCATGTGAGAGGAAGGCCACCCAGTGGTAGGTCCTCGGGACGAAAATTTATATTAATTATAAGGACAAGGGAAAGAAAAAAAAAAAATAATAAAAAAAATAATAATAATAATAATTAAAAATAAATAAATAAATAAATAAAAAGGAATTGAAAGACAACTTTGATGGAATGGGTAAGAGAGATGAGAAAAGTGAAGGAAAATAATGTAAAAGAATAAAAAAAAATAAAAATATTAAGAACGAATAGGAATTAAGGTGGCAGTAAGTCGCGGTTCCACCTCCTCTTCAACCTTCGTGGGGGGTTTTGTGGTAAGTGTTGTGAAGATAAAGTACGTATTTCTGGATTTGTATGTGTGTAAAGTTTTCTAAAAAAACGTATGTAAATAGTTTGTATTGTGTCGGGTACTGTGTGTATCATAAGATCGTTATGAAGTGTTCTGTTGTTTATGTATGGGGGGCATTGTGTTATCAGTCTGAGGGTTTTTGACTGAAACGCCTGAATTCGTTTGATGTTGGATGTTTTTGCTGAACCGTATATCTGTGATCCGTATGTCCATAATGGTCTAAGTAAGTAAGTATAACAGTTCCGTTTTTGTGTCATGTCTAATTTTGATCGTCTATTTAGAAGTCCGTAGAGTATTTTGTGTCGACGGTTCAGCGTGTTTCGTGTGAGACGTGTGTGAGGATTCCATGTCAGTCTTCGATACAATGTCAGTCCTAGGTATCGTACAGTATTAGTTTGAGGGAGGGGCTTGTCGTAGATGAAAACGGGGGGGCATGTTTCTCGTCGAAGTGTAAATGTGATGTGCTGTGATTTTTCTGTATTTAGTTTGATTTTCCATGTGTTGCACCAGTTTTCAATTTGTGTGAGATGGTGTTGTAGTGTAAATGAGGCGTGTATGTAAAGGTCAGCAGCAGCTAAGATGGCGGTGTCATCGGCGTATGTAGCTGTCATTGTGTGGATGGAGGTGGGCATGTCAGATGTGTATATTGTATATAATAAAGGAGCTAAGACAGAACCCTGCGGTACAACCGCCAATATGGGTCTTATTGAGGAGATAGCAGAGCCCTGACGGACGGCGAAGTATCTGTTTGTTAGATATGAATGAATGATTAAATAATATGTGTGAGGAAGCAACGGTCTCAATTTATAAAGAAGTCCCGCGTGCTAAACTCGGTCAAAAGCCTGACTTACATCAAGGAACGCCCCCGTTGCATAAAACTTTCTTTCTAGGGCAGACGCCACGTAATCCACAACCCTGTGTAACTGGTGTATTGTGGAGTGTTCTGAGCGGAAGCCAAACTGATGATGAGGAAGTGTTTGCTGACTGGAAAGAATAGTTATGAGCCTTTTGTATAGTAATTTTTCGAAGAGTTTAGAACATAGTGGAAGAAGACTGATAGGTCGGTAGGAGGAAGGAGAGTGTTCTGGCTTCTTTGATTTTAGGATCATAAGAATGTGTGAGAGTTTCCATTGAATTGGAAAGCGTGTTGTGCGTAGTATGCAGTTAAACAGGGTTGTCAGGAACACGACAGCTTTCCGAGGTAATTCCTTGAGAACTTCAGCCGTAATGAGGTCATACCCTGGGGACTTCTTTTTGGGGAGGTGTTGAATTTCAAATGCGACTTCAGAAGGTGTGAATGATTTGGGAGGGAGTGAAAGGGGTAATGGGATATGTAGTGTTTGTGAGACATGTGTTTCATGTGTTAAATCATGCATGTCTGGATGAGGTGTGAAGGTTTGTGTGAGATGGGAGGCGAAGCGCTCTGCTTTCTCCTCGTCTGTTATGGCCCATGAGTCATTGTCATATCGCAGAGGTACTGATGTTGCTGGTTGACGCAGCACCCGACGAGTTTTTCGCCAGAGACTGCCATTTTCAGCATTCAAGTTGGAGAAGTAAGTATCAAATTTAGCTTTTCGAAATAGTTTAATTTCCGTCTTCAGTTTGTTATTCAGTCGATTGTATATCTGTTTGTCAGTCGGTAGTCTGGAGGATTGCCATATCTGCCGTGCTCTCCGCTTCTCCCTGATCAATCTGCGAATGTACTCTGGGTAAGCCGGTAGATCTTGCCTGGAAGCCAGCTTTGAGGGAAATGATGAAGACCATGCGGCTTCCTGAACACTACATGTGTAGAACTCCACTGCCTGCTCTAGCTCCTCCTCTGTCTTTAGGGAATATGGTACAGAGAGCTTAGCGTTTAAGGTTTCCCTGAATAACTCCCAGTCCATCAGTCCTGGAGTTAGCGTCGGTTTAGTCTCCTTTTGAGACGGCTCCGCCCAGACGTTTAAAAACACCGGTGAGTGATCCGAAGAGAGGTCGGTCGTGGTGCTGACAGATGATGGCATACCTCTTAAACCTTTGTGTACAAAAAAGTCAAGTAGGTCTGGTAATTTGCGTCTTGAAGTTGGCCAGTATGTTGGTGTACTCGGTGAAGTGGTTTGTAAGTTGTCATTGTTGATTGTAGTATTGAGACTCCTTCCCCTCGGTGTACAGAGCCGCGAGCCCCATTGCTGGTGATATATGCAAATTTATAATTATTTTAAGCTAAATTGCCTAAAAAAAAATCGGGGGATTGGGCGGCTTAAAATGTATCGACACGAAATTTTAGAACCCCATAAAGACGACACGCTGATCTGTTCATAATTTGTTTTTACTTGCTTAGGTATATGAAGTATAGGGGAAGTTACGTAATCGGTCAACAAGTTCAGTTTTCAGTAAAAATTTCATGTTTTCCTACTCGCAGATTCCAAAAATGAAAAAAAAAAAAAAACTCCAGTTAGTTAGTTATTAAGACTCATGCCCTGGTTTTAATTAATACGGCTTTAGCCTATTGCCAGGGCGTTCTTTTGTCCCTTTGGTGGACATGAGCCCGACTATACTATGCGAGTCCTAAATTTCGCGTACGCAGTTATATTCACGTAGGGTAAGGCTCGAGACCATTGCTCAACGTACCATACTATATAACGTGTGACCCGCGACATCTTGAGCTCTATTGAGATCAGTATGTTATCTTTGAGCTACCGGCTCCCCACAGTGTAAAATTTATGAGTTTTGATTTTCAAAATTCGAGCTCCCGCTCAAAATATTTTTAATAATTGTGAAAGCTGGCTTTTATCAGATAATTGCGGGTTTCACATATGCCAATGGCAAAAATAGCCAATATATTGAATTTGGACCACTTTAGGCCAAAATGACAACATTATGACCACTTTTGGCTAAAATAAATATTGAATTCGTAATCAGCGACCCAAAAAACATTCATTTAAGTTGTAAAAATCTGTTAACGAAAACTTCAACAAAAAAAATTAAAAAGTTTTAACATTTTCGCGGGGTTTTAGGCAGCTTCATCCAAATTGATCAAAAATTGAGCGGGGGCCCGAATTTTGAAAATCAAAACTCATAAATTTCACACTGTGCGGCGGTACAAGCTGGATGTATATAAGCTCAAGATGGTGGGTTCAAAAATCGGCCAAAAAAGTTTTTTTTTAAAGCCAATGAGCACGGTGTCAGTTGGGTGGGACATTACAGGATTGTACGATGTCAGGTACTCTTTAGGTAAATAAAAATGATGAGTAGGCAAAGTTTAGGATTCCCATAGTAGAATCAGGGTCATGTCGACCATAGCGACAAAAGTAGCGCTCTGGTAGTAGGTGATATGACCTCCATATTAAAAGCCCGGGCATGACCACATTAACTATCTATAGTGTAGATAACTGCGGGTTTCACATATGCCAATGGCAAAAATAGCCAATATATTGTATTTGGACCACTTTAGGCCAAAATGACAACATTAGGACCACTTTTGGCTAAAATAAATATTGAATTCGTAATCAGCGACCCAAAAAACATTCAAGTTGTAAAAATCCGTTAACGAAAACTTAGACAAAAAAAATTAAAACATTTTAAAATTTTCGCTGGGTTTTGGCAGCTGTCAATTGGCATATAATACCTTGATTGTGAAACCCGCAGTTACCTAATAAAAAGCCAGCTTTCACAAATATTTTGCACCTAGTTTCATCCAAATTGATCAAAAATTGAGCTGGGGCTCGAATTTTGAAAGTTTGTCTGCCTATAAACTAAATTACTACGTTTTCATGGGATTCAAACTGACTTGAACCGAGATCCAGATCGAGGGTTTTCATGAGACTGGATTCAGTTCGGATTGAATCCAGATCTGAAAATGTCAAAAATCCTATCTCTCTTTAGGTTATACCTGGCAGGTTATGTTTGAACCATGGAGCTAGTGACGGCTTCACAGATTAAATAAATTTGTAACTTCCTTGTATTGTTAAAGTGAGGTTAGAAATTTGTATTTTTTTTTTTTTCGTGTGTATACTTTTTACTTTGCTTTTGTGCAAGTACACAATTTTTAGACTCAGACAAATAAATGATTCAGCAATTGCGGCAAGAAGAAGGAGAAATTTGTTAACATTTTGTTTTTTAAACCAACAACGAATTGCGATCCATAGACACTTAAGCAAATAAAGGATATACAGAACAAAACAATTTTGGAAAAAGACAAGAAGCTACCATTGATGGGAAATTACTGTACAGACCAAGTTTCTTGACGAAGATTGGTTAGGTAATTTTCTAATGAAGAAGAAGACGTTTGACATGATTTGTAATAGACTGAGACCATATCTAAGTACAGAGGATGAACAAGGTACACATAATAAGCCCAATACGCCTATGGTAGTAGAGAAAAAAGTTGCTATAGCGCTTTATAAGCTTGTGTCTTGTGCAGAATGTAGAGTGGTTGGAAATCAGTTCGGCATAAACTGGCTCTGCGCATGCCTCGACCCCGTTCCGTTCATGCTAAGTGTTTTCATGTATTTGGATCTCGTTACGATCCCAGAAAAAGCTATATCGACCTTGGATTCGATCCGGATTGACTTGACTTGAGGGGTTTTCATGTGTTTGGATCCCGGATCGAGGACTCAACCCGGGTTGAATCCACCCATGAAAACGTAGTAAATAACTCAAGAGGAAATGAGTGTATCAACACGAAATTTCATATGTGTACACAAAATCCCATTAGGATTACTCCTATAGATTTTCAGTCAAATCGGCTAAAGAGATTGAGAGAGGAGCTTAACTCAAAAACCCTAATAACTTCCCACATAATGAATTTATCGACACAAAGTTTAGTATGAAGATTCATGGTTTTTAGCCTAAACGGTCGGAGAGCGAAAAATTAATTGATTATTGAGTGCTGGGGAAGTACATTGCCGGTGATTCAGACAAAATGTTTTTCACAGGTTCTGTATTATGCTCTCATTTTCAAACCATATTGATTTCAACTTTATTCTTGTCTTCTATGTATGCAAAAATAAATAATTCCACCATTTCCACCATAAAGATTAACACTTTCATCATTCTTATAACTAAAAATAGGAGCTACAAGGACCTAATG
Source organism: Aradus depressus (assembly GCA_963662175.1). Classification (NCBI taxonomy): domain Eukaryota; kingdom Metazoa; phylum Arthropoda; class Insecta; order Hemiptera; family Aradidae; genus Aradus; species Aradus depressus. The sequence goes on along the minus strand of OY759224.1, from coordinate 29,171,889 downwards.
CATAATAAAATGTTTAAATAAATAAGTAACAATTTTCTGTTCACATTAGGCTTTATTATATATTTAGACAATTTTTTGTGCTGTCTATTGATTATATGATATTATATAATTGAATATATTGATATTTCCAAGAACACTGTAGAATTATATATTAGTTTCAATTTATTGAGGGAATCGAGCCTGCAATTTGCATTTACATTGTGAAATGCAGCACAATGCATTAATAATAGTTATATTTATTTCCATTAAACCATAATATGGTAATAGAAAAATTAGATACGTAAACAGCTATTAACTTTTAGGGAGCCATGGTGGCCATGCGGGCTAGAGCGTAGGGATTTGGTCGAATGGTCACACCATGGTTTGCGGGTTCGAATCCCGTCCTGGAGTGAGTTTTATTTCGTAGATAGAACTCCCTCCCGGGGCCATGGATGTCGTAAATAATTAGATAACACAGTGACATGGCTAATATGCATCAAACATGAGGCCAAAAAAAAAACTTTTTGAGCCACAAACACATGTGATTAGTAATAACAATACTATTAAAAATTTTAATTAAATGAATAAATAAATAATTGAAAATATATGAGTATAAAAACAATAATACTAATAATAACAGTAAATAAATTATATAATAAATACAGTAGATACATTTTTTATTTCATTAAAATTAAGATAATAATTTTTCATAACTTTTCCAGAAATATCTTTACCACGACTTTTTTACGTTCTTACGTTCCTTCCTCAGGTCACAATGAGCGAAAAATACAAAAGAGAAAGAAAACCAAATGACAATAACAATTATTTTATATATATATATTTTTTTTATTATTATTTTTTTTTTTCTTTATTTATTTATTTGCAATCTATATACATTTTATATAATGAGCAAATATGTTAACTCTATGCTTAAGTGTCTATGCCACATGTTGGGAGAGGTCAGCCAGCGCTGACACTCCCTAGAAACTAGTACAATGGTTAGTTTTCCCTTAGAAGATCTCGAGGCCACCTCCTATTCAGACGGCGTGGAGGATTGTCAGGATGGGATTGAGAGGATAGGACTTGTGCAAATGGGTTAGGATGGAATGAATGTTTATTGTGGAAATTTAAGAATCGGGATTGGACGAGTTCTTGGACGGTTGGGATGTTTAGGTCTTCATGGAGTAATTTATTGGTGACGTAGAAGGGAGCATTTACAATTCGACGAAGGGCTTTGGACTGGAAAGCTTGGATGCGGTTTATATTGGATTGTTCGAGGCCGTATGTCCATAATGGGCGTATTATAGTCTTGTAAATGGTCAGTTTGTTGGCAGTAGAAAGTTTTGATTTTGGTCCAAGTAGTCTACGTAGTAGTCCGTAACGTCGATTCAACTCTTGTCTTTTAAGTCGTGTGTGTGGGTTCCACGTCAGTCGGCTGTTTGGGTAGAACCCGAGGTAACGCACCTGGTTAGAGGAAGGAATTAGTACGTTGTTGATGGTGACGGGAGGGCACGTTTGATGGCGAAGTGTGAATGTAACCTGTACACATTTCTCTTCATTTAATTTTATCCGCCAGAGGTTACACCATTTCTCGATTTCATCGAGTTGTTCCTGGAGAAGGAGAGAGGCTATGTTGGGATCAGGATTTGTAAACAAGATAGCAGTGTCGTCTGCATAGGTGGTTATTAAGGTGTTTGGGTGGATAGGAATGTCGGCAGTATATATGTTGTAGAGGATAGGGCCAAGGATGCTTCCTTGGGGGACACCGGCCCGAACAGGCACAAGTTCTGAGTACTCCGAGCCTATGCGGACTTTGAAGTGACGATCATAAAGATAGGATTGGAGGATGAGGTAGTAGGTACTAGGTTTCAGTACCTACTACCTCATCCTCCAATATATATATATATAAATAAATCAGAGGAAGAAATAAAAGGCTAATAAAAATACATATAAGAGAAAAACAAGAAAAATAAATTAGTATGTCTACAAATAACAAAAATAATGATTAAAACGTAGATTCGACATCAAAAAGGTAATCAATCTGGCAAAAAAAAAAAATAAAAACGAAATCCATGTATCAAATAATGTTTTTGAATATGGAACACGATTTTTTATTGTGGTTATTTTATTATTTTTGAACATTGAGAAAAAAAATCCGTTTCCGAAAAGGATTCCCCTTACATTAACATTTTTAGTTCAAGATTAAATTTTGCTATTGTTTCTATTGTCTTCTAGAAGTGTGTATTTGGGGCGTAAATTTACAATCACAATGTGCGAAATATAGAAAACAAAATAAAAATAACAAATATAAAAGAATATTTATTAAGACATTTAATAAAATAATAATAATTTAATAAAAATACATTAGATGTATGAACGAACAGTGTCCTACGAGGATTTCTGTCAGTTTCTGAATCTCGCTCAGGATCCTATCCTTCAACACCCTGGAATCTCGTCCGAGCATATCTCCAGGAAGCGTGGCTGCCGTCTCCTCTTCTTCTCTACATCTGTCACAGGGTGGGACTGTCCTTGACTCCTATACTTGGTGTCCATTGAACGAACCGTGTCCTATGATGATTCATGTCAGTTTCCAAAGCTCGCTCCTGTTGAAGTTCAGGATCCTATCCTTCAACACCCTGGAATCCTCCAGAAACATCTTCGACTCTCTGCATGTAGTCCACTTGTTTATCCTGGTTATGCCTCCCTGGATATTCCAAATACTGACCCTGACCCCATGAAAATCGTGGAACTGATTTACGCCTTTACTAGCTTTGATCTGATTTCAGCTACCGCAAGTGCTTGGAGCTCGTTTTATCAAATTTCGTTATAGAATAAGTTGCGGTCATATTTTTACATATTAGAACGAAAATTTCATGGATCTAGCACGCATAACTTATGAAATATGTTGCTGTGACAGATAGTCGACATGAAGAGAACAATAGAGTTCCGTTGGGTCTTTTGTATACAAAACCCTATAGAAAGATTTTGTTGAATGCGAACTGTATTTAGTGGATTGATATGGAGTAATAATAAATACATTGAATTGAATATTGAATAGAGACGAGGTGCTATAAAAACAAATGAAATAATTTGAATTTGAATTTTAGATGCCATAATACGATGTTTTAAAAATTCACATTCCTTTATTTTTTTGACCGGGGGGCTCATAAATTTGACTTTTATGTTCATTTCAACTGGAGGGACAGACATTTATTCAATATTTGTTACAAGTTTCCAATTAATATTTTTTTTTTAGTTTTATTCTTTTTCTGCTAAATTGAAAAAGGAAAAAAAAAGTTTTCGATGAATCACCGAGACTTTCCCAGGTGAAATTAATATCTGTTATATCAAATTAATTTTTAGTCGCCCCCTTTTTTTTCTGTCTTCTATTTATAAAGATACAACTGTTGCTGGGCTGCAACAACCAGCATCTATGATGATAGTTTCGGCCCCGGCGTCAACGTGTGTGGTTGTCCCCGGTCGTTTTCTCGCGTGTGAGACTCAAATTGTGTGAGTCTAGTGGAGTACCAGTCTAACTGTCGTGGGTACAGTAAGGCTTTACATCCCGTTCTGTATTATAGTTATTGGCGGCTACTCATTGTGTTCAGAAGTACAAGCGTTTATACTTCGTTTAGTTATCAAATGTGGTTTCTATTGTGAGAAACAGCGTTTATGTGTTTGATGCGTTTTCTAACTTTATACTTCTGTAGAGATAACTCCGAGCAGTCTCTCTGTTCTTTCTATATGGCCTGGCCAGGCAATATATGTATTTCAATTATAGTGTTTCTAGCCCGTTGTATTTTATGGACCAGCCTGGACCACAGACTGCAATCTGTAAGTACCTAGTTTAAGAGAATATTAGAATAATAGAATTTGCCTCAATTTATGTTAAGGATCAATGTTTTGGTCCTGATTTGCCTCAATTTATGTTAAGCTGGTCTTCTCCCGGAACCAGCACTATCGAATACAGTCCACTACAGAGAGCTTGTCGTGTTTACAAAGTTGTGCGTAGACATGTTTTGGTGTATAGATATGGTGGCGTATAGATGTATAGATATGGTGGCGTGAATGGCGTGTGTTATCTTAACTACTAGGAACAAATAAAAAAAGAATAACAATAAAGATAATTTTTTTTTTTTTTCTTTTATTTATAAAGATGCAACTGTTGCTAGGGTGCAACAACCAGCATCTATGTTGGTAGGTATGGATACGTTGGCGTGAATGGCATGTGAGAGGAAGGCCACCCAGTGGTAGGTCCTCGGGACGAAAATTTATATTAATTATTAAGACAAGGGGAAAAAAAAAAAAAAAAAAAAAATTAATAAATAAAAAGGAATTGAAAGACAATTTTGATGGATGGGTAAGAGAGATGATAAAAGTAAAGGAAAATAATGTCAAAAATAAGAAATATTAAGAACGAATAGGATTTAAGGTGGCCATTCAACCTTCGTGGGGAGTTTTGTGGTATGTGTTGTGAAGATAAAGTACGTATTTCTGGGTTTGTATGTGTGTAAAGTTTTCTGAAAAAACGTATGTAAGTAGTTTGTATTGTGTCGGGTACTGGGTGTATCATAAGATCGGTATGAAGTGTTCTGTTGTTTATGTATGGGGGGGAATGTGTTATCAGTCTGAGGGTTTTTGACTGAAACGCCTGAATTCGTTTGATGTTGGATGTTTTTGCTGAACCGTATATCTGTGATCCGTATGTCCATAATGGTCTAAGTAAGTAAGTATAACAGTTCCGTTTTTGTGTCATGTCTAATTTTGATCGTCTATTTAGAAGTCCGTAGAGTATTTTGAGTCGACGGTTCAGCGTGTTTCGTGTGAGACGTGTGTGAGGATTCCATGTCAATCTTCGATATAATGTCAGTCCTAGGTATCGTACAGTATTAGTTTGAGGGAGGGGCTTGTCGTAGATGAAAACAGGGCAGGGGGGCATGTTTCTCGTCGAAGTGTAAATGTGATGTGATTTTTCTGTATTAAGTTTTATTTTCTATGTGTTGCACCAGTTTTCAATTTGTGTTAGATGGTGTTGTAGTGTGAATGAGGCGTGTACATGAAGTTCAGCAGCAGCTAAGATGGCGGTGAAAGATAAAATAGTAATTAATAGAAAAGAATTGAAAGACAATTTTGATGGATGGGAGGTAAGAGAGATAACAAAAGTAAAGGAAAATAATGTTGAAAACTATTAATAACGAATATGATTCAATGTGGCAACAAGTCGCGGTTCCATTTTCTCTTCAACCTTCGTGGGGGCTGTTGTGGAGATAATGTACGTTTTTCTGGGTTTGTATGTGTGTAGAGTTTGCTAAAAAAAAATCCCCTCTCCCTAATCCCCCCCCCCCCCCCCCCCGATTTGGCTGAATATTATAATAGATTTCGTCCTTATCGGGTGCTGGATACATCCACAAAATTTCATGTCGAAACATTAATTTTACCGGGAGTTATTGTGTTCACAGTCATAGACAGACAGAAATACAGCTTTTTTTTTTAAATATCTGGTACCGGGGAGACCTGATTGACCGATTACATAACTTCTCTAATACCCCAAATAGCTGGGGAAGTACATCTGATTTTTTTCTTTAAGAGTAGAAGCCCTTCAAAATTGCCGAAAGATTTGTCTGAAAAGCATAAAAGGCTGTTGAACACAGAGCTTTGTACTTTGTTCTCTAAAAAAAATAATAATAATAATAAAGTCGTGAATGTGAATAAGAAAAAAATATATAATAGCAGTTATTAACTAACAGCATAATTGTAGCAATAACAATTAGGAGGATGGAACTGTTACTGTGATTAAGGAACTGATATTTGTTATTTATTTATTTTTTTTAGGTGAGTTGTCAGCAGAGGCAAGATTCAGTAGCAGGTCGGACGAGGTATAATCACAGGTCTGAGACGGAGGTTCAACACATTCAGAATAATAATGGAGTCTTCTCGAACAGACAGACAGACATTCAGGATATATAGCCTTGATAATAAGACACTATGAAATGATTATCGCTTTGATGTAGTTAAAGATTAAATAATGGCATAATTGTTAGTAGGGTTTGATTGTAATCACGATAACACCAATGTCTTCACTTGGTTAATATTTAGTAGGACCAATCTGGTCGTCGGTGAATCACAGGCTATTTTCTTCCCCAGTACGAATTTATCAATGTTGTCTCTCTCCCTCTGAATATTTTGGCAAAAAATCTATAGTTACACAGGAATTTAATCCTCATATTTAGTGTCGATACATTCATTACATCGGTAGTTATTAGAGTTTTGAGTTATCCCTCCACCTCCCCTAAACACTTCTTTCTTTTTCACCGATTTGGCTGAAAATCAATAATAAAATTTATTCATGTTATAACCACAATATATTGGATACGATATACAATTTTGACTCTCAGCATAGACCGATTACATAACTTCCCGTATACTTCATAAAGCTGGGGAAGTAACAAAACTAAAATCAGTAGTAATGGAAAGTAGTCAGTTTTATGGCTAAGTGCTTCCTACACCTTCGGTTCCTTCTAAGGAGATGAGACGGAGTTTTGGCTGGTTATCTAAGAGGACGATTTAATGGTGTTATCTGAATGGGCGTGGGAGTCCCAAGGCTCTCCACTGAACCCATTCCTTCACTCAATATACGATAGATAGGCAAATAGATGAGAAAGTCAAAGATATACCGCTTTAGTTGACGCCTACTGTGGTAGCTTTAATGCCTTATGGATAATTTCCTAAAGTGCAATCATGCCGCAGTAAGTGGATTTACCGCCACTCTATACACTACTAACTCGAAGGGGTGTTTTTACTTCCTGAGATATACGAAGTATACGGGAAGTTATGTAATCGGTCAAAAATTGTTATGTTTTCCGACCTCTAGATTCCACATATGAAAAAAATAGCTGTGTATCTGTAAACACGATAACTCTCGATGTATAAACATGAAATTTTATATGTACGTCTAGAACCCTGTAAAGTTGACACCTATTGTTTTTCAGCCAAATCGACCGAAGGGAAGTAAGGGATTAGGGCGGAGGCTTAACATAAAAACTGCTGAAAGAATGAATACATCAACACGAAATTGTCTATGTGTGACCAGAACCCCATGAGGACAACATGTATCGACTTTAACGGCTTAACTCAAAAGCTCTAAAATGAAGCAAAAGCTATGAAATTTTCATAGTAAATATATTACCTGAAAATCGCACTCAACCCAAAATGGAAATAATGATTTCGTGAATATAAACATAAACGTGTAGAAATAAGAAATTTTCGTTTTCCCATCTTTGAATTATTTCAGCAAGAATCCCATATAATTCTTTCAATATAAAAATATTCCATTTTTACTATTATTTTATTTAGATTATACACTAAAGTCGGTGATTAGGATATTAAGAAATGTTTGTTTCGCTCAAAGAGAATATTATTAAAATCCATTGTTTGTTGAGAATCTACTATTGGTATTACCATCCATCTTAAAATATATTGAAACAATGCATTTTCAAAAGCTCTCATGAAATTTCATATTTAAAGTCAAAACCAATGAGGACATAACCTTTCAAATTTGAGTGATATCGTCTGAAGGGAAGGAGGGGGTTATGGAGGCGGGGCTTAATTCAAAAAACCTTAATAATTGCTGATTTAATAAATTTATCTAGACAAAATTTAGTATGAGGATTTAGAAGCCGTTAAATAAATTTGGAGGGGGAGCGGAAAGTTAATTGATTAATTCTTTCTGGGGAAGTACAAAGGCGGTGATTCATCGACGATTTTTTTTCCATATCATATCAATAAATTTCAGTTTCTTATGAGTAGTTTACTATGAGTATGACAGTTTTAGTTTCTTTATGTTCTTTTCAAATTTATATTTCTCTTTGTTTTTTTTTGTTTTTTTTTTCGTTTCTGTGTCAAGTTCTTTGTTTTTATGTAATTTTTGGAAATATGTTGAACATTTAAAAGGACATAACTCCAATACAAATGTCTCCATACATCGATATTCATTATTTGCTCTATATTACAGACAGAACTTTGACCAGATAATAATAATAATAGTAAATTTATTTCCGTTAACCCAATACATGGTAATAGGATACGTCAATAGAATTTATACATTAAGATAGCTTATAAATAAGATTTATAACTACTTGAGTCTAACACACCTATGATTAGTAGTAATAACGAAACTATTAAAAAAAGTAAAATGAAATCAATAAAAAATGAACGAATAAATACTTAAAAATATATGAGTACATAAACAAAATTAATACATGATACGTATATAATAAGTAGACACATTTTTCAATTTAATAAAAATTAAGATAACTTTCAAAAAAAAAAAAAAAAACTCTTCGGAAGTGTTTTTATCCCAACGATGTTTCGGGACGTTCTTACGACCCATCATCAAGTCCCAATGTGGCGAGATATAGAAAAGAAAGAAAACAATGTAACTATAACAATATATGAAAAATAGATTAATCAATTATAAATGAATGTATATAAAAGTCTAAATAAATAAAAAATTATAAATTAGAAGTACATTGGACTGACATTTACGGTGTAGAGGAACTCTGCTCAAAAAATAAAAATGAAAGCTTTGTATCAAATAATGTTTTTGGATATGAAACACGACTCTTTATTGTGATTATATTATTCTTTTCGAACAGTGAGAATAAAATGTCTCAATGAGTTACAGATGGCTGTATTTAAGATAGAAGGCTGTAATATTGGATAGAACTGTTCCAAGTTGACTCTAATCAGTTTGCTTTCACAAGAACATCGTATCGGCTGTGTTGTCTTCAGGATCCTGAGGGAGTCCCAGTTCTCAGGACTGACGGGAGACTTAGCATTCTGAAGACACGACCTGGGGGAAAGTAAGCCACAGGCCCCCTGCACTCCCTCTGTCGGTAATGTCCTAGATGGGTCTCTTCGCGAACACTCCAAACATGTACAAAGCAGTCTATCAAGCCAAATACGGTATTTCCAATAACTAGTCAGCCTCATTTTGAGTGCCTTCAAGACACAATCAAAAGCAAAAGTCTGATATTTCTCAGAGTTTTTATTACTTTTTTACAATACTCGTATTATAGTATAAAGAAGCATTGTAATCGTGCGAAAACCCTGATTTTCGATGACTACTTATTGACTTTTTTCGCTATGTTGTCTGTGTGTGTGTATGTGATTGCTATAGTTGTGAGCGCTCTACCGCAGAATTTATTGCAGCTATGAACTTGAAATTTGAACAATGATCTGGTTAGAAATCGGTCAGAAATTGAGACCACTTTACCCCGGAGCCTAAGTACAATTTATTTTATCTGCTTCCGACAGCCCTCTTGTCAGAGAGGCGCTGTTAACTTTTTTAAATTACGCTGGCCATAGAGTCTGATCTTCGTATATATTCAGATGTAATTAGATATCTATATGTTTTTGCCGCCCTTCGGTCTGCCGTGCGCCAGTCGGTTTCACTGTGGATGGGTTGAGGGTGCCGGATTCGGCTCGGTTGGGCACACATGGAGAACGTTGTATTGTATTGGTAACAACGGAATGATCTGAATGTTGTTATGTTACCCGAGTTGGAAAGTGATGGTTTTGTATTTTGGGGTTGTGCGCTCGACGGGTCGTGGCCGGTTCGGTGCCTCCGCTCCTCTGCGGTGTGGTCTTCTGGCGGCCGGGTCTGCTCGCTGCACGCCTTCATGACTCTGCATGGCCCCATTCCTCTTCGGGGGCATTGCGCGTCCATATCTTATATCGTCCATATCCAAGGACAGTTTAAAAGATATCGCTTAAGTTTATAAACTAATCAAAAGTCTTATCAAGTAAATGTTGTAGAGAAAACGAAAATACTTATTTTATATAAAATAGGATTTTTTGCAGGTTGCTGATTTCTCGAAACCTATTGGGACTGAATAAGGTCACGTCCGAAAAAATATTCAGGAAAATATGAAGAGAGGAAGAAAAACAAAAACAAATTGGAGCCATCTGCTGGTCTAGGGCCATAGGAGATGTAAAAATGGTGGGGGTGTTTTGAAAATTACAGGATGGCGTGAGATTACAGGGGGCTTCACCTGTAATGTGAGATGGCCTGTTGTCGACTTTCATCGTTAGACCCGGGAGCACGTCTGCCTTCTCTAGTCTTGCCTATCATACCAACAGCATGAAAGTTTCTTTCTTGAGAACACCATCCTTCGGATGGGATGTTAAGTGATGATTCCGAGCCTATAGGTACTCGTTAAAGGTGATTAAACCTGTGTAGGTAAAATTTAGTACTACCACTATAGTGTGGGGCTCATGTCCATGTTGTTAAAGCCCGGGCATGAGTCACAAAAACAAACATGAAATTGATCCTATTGATATAGATCTAAGTCTAAGTACACTAGTGTTATAGTGTTCAATAACAAAGAGGCAGGGCATGTTCTTTTATGTTTTTAGAATGAGGGGTTTGGAAATGAAAATTCCATTGAAAACACAAGATGGAAATTCTGACAGAACCCCCAACTTCCCCTAATTTTCGTATAGCTGGGAGAAGTAAAATTCATGAATTCCGGAATATCCAGGTTTTCACGGAATTTCCGGGATTCCGGAGTTGGAACCCTGCTATACCTCACCCTTTCACGCAACTTCCCTATAACGTGAAGGACTTCTCTGGCTGTTTCGAGGGGTCTCACATTAAAAGCTACCTTAGGGCACTTATTCTTAAGTTTTATTTTATTATTATTATTATTTGCTTATTATTCTATTTTATTATTATTAATAATTGCTAATTATTCTATGTTATCATTAATTACTTGCTTATTATTCTATTTTATTATTATTATTATTTGCTTATTATTCTATTTTATTATTATTAATAATTGCTAATTATTCTATGTTATCATTAATTACTTGCTTATTATTCTATTTTATTATTATTATTATTTGCTTATTATTCTATTTTATTATTATTAATAATTGCTAATTATTCTATGTTATCATTAATTACTTGCTTATTATTCTATTTTATTATTATTATTATTATTTGCTTATTATTCTGTTTTATTATTATTATTTAACTTTTTTTTTTTTTTATTAGGAAGGTGGAAAAAATTATCATCAGTCAGTACTAGGCCCGCCTCGGTTCTCCTCTTTTTGGAGAACGAGAAGATACCCCGAGGATCCGCACTCCGGGGTTTTTGCCGGTTTCGCCGGCTAAAAACCACCCCCGCTCGACACTTTCGGCCCGGGTCCGTTATCACATTACTTCAGGGCGGGGGTCGCTTGTTTTGACGCAGTACGTCAGCACATTATTCCCTAGTTCATTATTATTTGCTTATTATTTTATTTTATTATTATTTACTTACTATACCATTTATCATTATTATTATTTACTAAGTAAATACGCATACCACTACCACTGAGCTACCGTCGCCCTCTATATCTTACAATATAATATAATATATACTTTTTTTGCTTATTTCAAATATTGCATGTAACAGTTAGTAACTTCTAAAGCCAAATTCATTCCTAGTATACTCCAATTTATGAAACGGAATAATATAGAAATTTAGTAAAGATAAGAAGGGGACCATGGAGGGGGGTGGTGGGCTGTTAAAGACCCCTACCCTAGGTGAATAAAAATTTAGGATAGACAAAATTTTAGACTCCCATAGTAGAGTCGGGCTCACCTCGTAGTTAAAGTCTGGGCATGATTCATAATAACTAACTATTGTAAGATACATAAAAAAAACAGTATTTTCGATATCCCGGCGTCGCAAACCCTCCTGGTCTCTACCCATGGACGCCAAGTTGCCTATATGGAGTAGGACTCCTCTGGTTGTTGATTGTCGGATCTCCCGGAAGAAGGAAGGCCCCACACATGTTTCCTTCGTCTCCGTCTCCTGTCAGGTACCGCACCCTCCCTCACACATCTGTCAACAATTCCCTTAACTTGGAACAGCTTTTTTACAGTCTCCCACATCCGTCTTCTAAGTCTCAGACATTTCCTCTGTGTCGTTTCCACTCCTTATTTTGTCATTTGTTTCCATAAAACGGATTCTATTTCTAAAATTGCCGCCCCCTTCCTTTTTTTTTTCATGGTCCACTGACCCAACTAAATTTAGTAATAGGGGAAGTGAATTTTTTTAATTTCCGGAAAAAAATTAACGAGCGGAAATAACCTGGAAAAATATGTCTTTTTTTTTTCATAATTCTCAAGTTATGCGAAATATATCGGTTATGTAACCTTTCTGATGTTCATAGTCGAATTTTCATCAAAATTTCATAATTTCCAGACCTATGATCCCAAAAATGAAAAAAAAAAAAAAGTCACCGTAAGTGTACTTGTTCAGCTCAAATTAGTCTACTAAGTTACTTCTCTCCCTCCAAACTTACACTTAGTAACTTTGAAATTTTGTGTCGATACACTCATTACATCGGCAGTTATTATGAATTTTGAATTGAGTTCCCCTTTGATCCCCTCCTTCCCTTCTGCGGAAAATTAATACGTGCCATCCTTATGAGGTTTTGAATTTAAATATTAAATTTCATTGCCTGTTATTCGTTAGGAGATAAGCCTCCCTCCCCAACGCCTAAACCACATCTTCTCTTCGGCCGATTTGCCTGGAAATCAATAGGTTTCGACTTTGTGGGGTTCTGGATACACATATAAAATTTCATTTTGATACGTTGAATCGGGAGTTATCGTGTTCACAGACATACACACTCAGACAGAATTTTTTTTTTCATCGTAATGTCTCCTATATTTTCTCTGGAGAAGTAAACTTTCCTGTGTCTCTAAAACTTTTCAATGGAATTTCATATTTCCCAACCCCCTGATTCTTAAAGTGAACACGATAACTTCCAGAGAACACGATAACTTCCTGAGAACTCGATAACTTCCAGAGAACACGATAACTTCCAGAGAACACGATAACTTCCAGAGAACACGATAACTTCCAGAGAACACGATAGCTTTCTGAGAACACGATATCTTCCAGAGAACACTATAACTTCCTGATAACACGATAACTTCCAAAGAACACCATAACTTCCAGGGAACAAGATAGCTTTCTGAGAACACGATAACTTCCAGAGAACACGATAGCTTTCTGAGAACACGATAACTTCCAGAGAACACGATAGCTTTCTGAAAACACGATAACCTCTAGAGAACACGATAACTTCCAGAGAACACGATAACTTCCTGAGAACACGATAACTTCCAGAGAACACGATAGCTTTCTGAAAACACGATAACTTCCAGAGAACACGATAACTTCCAGAGAACACGATAACTTCCAGAGAACACGATAACTTCCAGAGAACAAGATAACTTCCTGAGAACACGATAACTTCCAGAGAACACGATAAATTCGAGAGAACACGATAGCTTTCTGAAAACACGATAACTTCCTGAGAACACGATAACTTCCAGAGAACACGATATCTTCTGACAGAATCAATATATCGAACACGAAATTTCATATGCTTATCCAGAACCTCATAAGAACGACACTTATTGAGTTTTATGAGAGTCGGTCAAAGAGAAGAAAGTTATTAGAAGGGGCTTAACCCAAAAAAACTTAATAAGCCAATAGAATGAATATATCGGCACAAAATTTCATAAGTTCATTGAGTAAGGGAGACACCTAATAACGATTTACAATGACTGAAATAGATGATAGTTTAGAAGGAGAGTGAAATTATGGATAAAAATAATTATTTATAAAAAAATAATAATATAAAAAAATAAATAAACAAATTATAATTCGAGATGGGGATGTACATAGACAATTTTTCTGTGTCCATTCAAGTACATTACTATTGATGTGGTTCTCATTGTTAAGTTGATGTTGTTACTTAGGTCACGTCGGGACGCCACGGAGTGGGATGTATTAACAATTCCAAAAGCCATCTCCAGTTCTCTTCATGTCTTCCTGTCTCCGGCCTCTTTTCTTATGTAAATCCATTGTTTTAGACCATCTATTGATGACGTTAACCTTCAACTCAACAGAATTCTAATGGTTAAACAAAAAAAAAAAAAAAATAGAAAAATCCTTACTTCATGTTGCATACAAAACTGATTTCTATATTCTTAGAATTTGTATTTTTGTTTGGCAATAGTTTTTTTTTTTTTTTGAAAAAAAATTCATTTTGTATAGAAGAAATGACTGAAAAAATCCTTTGAATGTTTTGAAAACGTTTTTGAATGTTTTGAAAACCTAATCTAGCAAATTTTGAATACTAAGTGACACTAACTTTGGACAACTGCATCAGCATATGCAATCACTTTAACTGAAAGATGCTTTGTAGTCATCTACTAGCATAAATGGCGTTGATAACTCAGGGGTAGCTTGTCTGGGTGAATAAATCTGGGTAGGGAAAATTGAGGTCTACCACTGTAGAGTCGAGCTCGACTAAAGGGCGCTATGGTAGTAGGCGATATGACCTCATAGTTAAAGCCTTGGCATGAGTCATATTTAAATATATAAATATTTAAAAAATAATATATAGAAATTAAAATATAATATAAAATCCTAAACCACCGATTTAGGGCAAACCTTTAAAAGCGATGGAGACATTTAACCTTACTGCCCACAAAAAGTAATTATTTATTGCATTTTAGGAATTGCATTGATTTTGTGTTTACAAGTGGCAAGCGTTCATTCAAAATATTCAAATATTTCCAGGAAAACAATCTGTTTCCGATCAAAGTTGATTAACATGGGTTGAAAAGTTACACAACTTTTTTAAGAATATATGAGGAGTTTGGAGCAAGAGCGGACCAACCCACAATTTTTCGGAAAATGAGTTATTACCATCCTGATGTTGGCATAGGTTCCCTTTTTTCAAAACCAGTGTGGATCACTTAGTTTCTTCACTTCAGTGACAGATAGCAGCACTAAGTTTAGTCACAAATATTTTGTGCATATATTTTCAAAGTCACAATGGATCATACGGCCTTCAAAAACTTTATAGAACACAAAAAGGGATCACTCATCCAATACTATTCTAAAATTTCAAATATAAATAAATATTTGGGGCCCATTTATGGAGATAAACAAAATGTACTCAATTTTCAATTGCCATTTTCTTCCTGTTCAGATTAAACCAGTTGGTCCGCTCTGGCTCCAAACTCCTCATATATAAACATTTCGATAAACTTCTTTTTTTTTGTAGTTTTTTATTTTATTTTTTCTTGCTTTTCTCATATTGGTGTCTTGTTTTTCTATTTTTGGACCAATTTCATACAATAGATATTCAAAATCTTCAGCTGACATTCTACAAAAGTTTTCAAATTCTCCAGCAGGTTCTTTTTGTAAATCAAGCAGTTAATCTGAGTCATTGCACCTGAAACATTATACATTTTTCTGTAAAAAATTTAAATTCTGTCTATGAATCGAATGTAACTTACGTCATATTTAATTTTATTACTATTTATCTTTCTCTGGACTTATGTAGCGATAACATCCACCGCCATCTTTTACGTCTTCTACGTCTCATTATTTGAAATTGGTACAAGACAATACCACTACTGCGGCAGCAACAACTGCAACGTCTTCCTCCGACGTCAACTGGCCTACTCAAACGTTGGATCAAACATTTCAGTTCAATAATTGGATTAAACATTCACCACACCATATAGCAGAAACACTTGTCTCAACAACTGCCGAATCACAAGACGAGTTGTTTGCACTTTTGTCGAATGAGAAAAGAACATGAGGAGCCGACATTGTACTTGAGAGGAGCTCCTGTGGAATTTAAAAGGAACATCCTGGGACTAGAAGTGGATCAAAAGCTCACCTGGCAGAACCACATTGACACATTAGTCAGGAACGCGAAGAGGACACTGAACGTTGTCAAAGCTATGTCTAGCTTCCATTGGGGCGCCGACCAAGCTATTTTATTAAAAGTTCTGTGCGCCCTGGTGAGATCTAAGTTTGATTACGCCAGTGTCATCTATTCCTCCGCAAGGAAGTCCAGGCTGAAGGCACTGGATAGAGTTTTCAATATGGGAATACGTTTCGCGACCGGAGCATTCCGGACCACCCCCATCGTCTGTTTGTACAGAGAAGCAGGTTTGCTGCCATTGCGGTATCGCCGCGAGCAGCTCGTTCTTAGGTACGGAATATCGACGCGGGCAAAGCCAAATCATTTTCTCCACCATGTTTTTCGGAACAATCCGTTGCAGCGACAATATGAATGGACGAAGACAAGAACACGCCCATTCGCTATTAGGGAGAAGGAGTTGAGGGAAACCTTGGATGGAGATGAAGAAGAGGTGCTTCCCTTTCAGGTTCCCCGAACTCCGCCGTGAACTCTGAAAACACCAAAAGTTTATTTAGAGCTTGTGAAATGGGGTAAGGTGGATACTGATCCAAAGATATTTAAAAAATTATTTGCCGAGGCTGTAAGAAAAGTTTTCGATTATAAGTTAATATACACAGACGGCTCCAAAACAGGAGATGGGGTAGGGTGTGCCTGGTACTCGGACGGCTTTTCGAGCTCTTGGTCCCTGCCTTCAACTGCCAGTATATTTACAGCTGAGCTCTTAGCAGTGAAAAATGCTTTAGAATACTGTCTAGGCGATGAAGGACGGAAATATGTCATATGCTCCGATTCCCAGAGTGTGATATTTGCCATTAATGATACGTTTTCTGATGATCCCCTAGTTCGAGCTTCCCTGGAGCTTCTCCACCAACTTCATGTTGGGGGGAAAGTTATCGTGTTTACCTGGATTCCCAGCCACATCGGTATTTTTGGTAATGAGGAAGCAGACAGAGCAGCCAAAGCAGCAGCAGCAACAAGGTGCCACCAACAAGTCCCTGTACAACCTCAAGACCTTATATCAAGGGACAGATCTGCAGTGGTTAGCCGGTGGTACAACGAATGGATGCGACAAGACACTCAACTTCGGCGACTGAGACCTCACCTCCGGCCTTTTGTTTTCCCGCAGGAGCTGTCCAGGCGGGAGAAGATCACCCTGACCAGACTTGCCATCGGTCATACAAGACTCACTCATGGCCACCTCCTGGTTAAAGAAGAACAACCCCGATGCCGATTCTGTGGAGATGCTTTAACAGTGCGGCATCTAATAGAGGACTGCGATGCGCTGACAACCCTACGAGAAGCTGCAGATATACCTGCGAACCTATTTGAGATTTTCCAAGAGAACTCTCCGCACTTCAGAAATCTTCTACGATTCTTGAGAGACTTAAAAATGTCTACGGAATTCTGAAATGTGTTGACCCAAGTATGTTGCTCGCTCCACCTTGGTGGTAGGTAGCGGTTTGCGATGATAGTGAGGCGAGATGAGCTGGGCTGGCCTCTCTCTGATTGGAGGCTCTGGGCCTGCCCACCTCACTCAATGTCTCCTGAGTTAGAAACGCTAATGGCCATAGTAGCCGATGCGTTAGAAAAAAAAAAAAAAAACTGCCGAATCATTTGACTTAAACGTTGGATTGAACGTTTGAGTCAAGGTTCGACGCATCGTGTAAAGTCGGCGTTAGAAGTTACCCAAGGTTTGTTGCCCTCTTATAAGTTCTTGAAACAAGAGTATAGACAGAAGGTAGAATAGCCATTATAAGAAATGTGACCGTGTTTCTTGTATATTGTTTCCGAAGATGATGATGTCTGATCAGTGTAGTTAGAGAAGAGAGAAGAAGAAAAACAGAGCATCACGACTCATCTTATAGGAAAGGCAAACAAGAAGAGAACACGAGGAGTACAGGACCTCTAATGATGGTGAACCGTTGTAATAGCCCCGAGTTGTACTTTACCAAGACATCAGGCACCCCAATATCGACAACAGTGTCTTTCTCATTACACCCTTTAATTAACAGGATCTGTATTGTTGGTTAATTCCGACATTTCTTCCAGAGCTTCTTTTTTCCGACAACATTTCGGGACTCTTATTGGTTCATAGTGACCGGAAGAAGGGACTTGTAAGAGTCCTGAAATATTGTCGGAAAAAATAATAAGAAGACACCTCTGGATGAAATGCCGGAATTAACCAACAATGTAACATCCCAGAGAAGTTTAAGATACACAAGGATCTGTACTCTCCTATGAGTAAGAGTTCACCAGAGTTCACCTCAGAGAGAGTATAGGCCTTAGGTTTCTTCTTCAGGGCCTGTATTGACATACATTATAAGTGAGGTTATATAAGCTAATAATTTGAATGAAAACCAAAATATATCATTAATATGGTTCAAACAATTCCTAACTTTAACCATGTTAATGATATATTGACAATAGATGGCGGTGAAGGTAGAGGAGGCGGCTGAGATGCAGAGAAGATGAAGGTGGAGGGGACGGTTGACGTGGCATTGGAGTTAAAAATGTTTCTCATTGTTCTAAAATCCAAATAACTATAATACAAAAGTCTTGTTTCAAACAAAAAAACATTATTCTAAAAGTTGATTAGCGACTGTAGATTCTAATTGTAGGAATATTGAGGGTCAGTCAAAGGTGGAAGAAAACATTATTCAAACGCCAACGTTTCTGTTTAGTAATGTATTCATATTCAATTTTAATTTGTATTAGTGTATGTTCATGTTTATGGTTACCAATGTTTTAATTTTAATTAAATTATTTTAATTAACAATTAAATCTATATTTAATTTTAATGTTTAGTAATGTATTCATAGTAAGTCAGGTTCAATCTTTAACTCGTTACAATGCCTATTTTAACGTTCAGTAATGTTTATCAACACACTAATTTTGTTTAATTGTGTTTCTAATCTTGATTTCCCCCCCATGTTTGTAGGCCCTGAAGATGATATAAAATATATCGAAACGTTGGCGTTTGAATAGTGTTGCCTGTTTTCTTCCATCTTTGACTGACCCTCAATATTTCTACAATTATTCTAAAAGTTTGATAAAATATCAATATTTTGCACTGCATTCAATATTTCTTGTACAATCTAGTATTCCCATCCTGAATACTTTTTGACATGTGCATTAAAATTAAACAATCAAAAAAATTAATTATAAATATATAAGAAATAAATATAATATAAATTATAAGATATAAGATTTATTGAAACAAACAGTAATGTATGGGACGAAAGTGTCAGAAAATGACAGAAAATTAATGAATACCATGGCCATTTAGAAAGATGAATATAAAAAATTCACAACCATGAAACAATTAACTACACGCTATCGTACCAAATATTAACAAAAAATATTCAGAAAAAGGTAAACATTTCTTTCTCTGTGAAAGCAATAGGGAAAAAGTTTATATGGCTCCAAGTTACTAAAATATTCAGATGGGCCGAGTTTATATTCGTGTTGTGGGTGGCATATGTGGTGTAAAATTTTAATTTTGGAATGAAAAATGTAATCCTAGTATTTTCTGTTTGTGCTTTTACTACCAGAAGGTGTTCGAGGTATAGGGGAAGTTATGTAATTAGCCGAAATTCAATTGAAAAAAAAAAAAAGCGCCGAATTAATCTATTATATTTTAGCACCTCTTCCAAAACCAGTCGACCGTTTTGGGCTTATAATCAATAGTTGACAGTTATTAGGATATTTGAGTTAAGCCTCCCTCTAATCCCACCTTTTTCTCTGGGTGATTTGACTGAAAATCAATATGTGTCGTTCTTATTATGTCCTGAATCCACATATATATTTCGTGTCTATATGTTATTACTTAGGCAGTTATTAAGTTTTTTTAATACAACTTCCTTCCCCCCTCTCTCCCTCCTTCCTTTCAAACGATTCGGCTGAAAATTAATAGTTGTTCTTATGGGTTTTTGAATTAAGATATAAAATGTTGTGTCAATACATTCATTTAGGTTTTTTGTTTTAAGCTATTCTATGATCACACCAATCATACCTTAGGGCCGATTTAGACAATAAATTATAACATATCTTTATCAAACAGAAATTATTTGTATTTATTGTTCTTTATATAAATTATGATTATTATTAAACAGTAAATATACTAAGTATAAAGGGCGCCGGTAGCTCAGTGGTATGCGTGCTTGTCTTCTGAGCTTAAGATCGTGGCCCTTAGTTTATTTTATCTGGGAGGTAAAATAAACTTAAGCACACCGTTCTTCGGATGGGACGTAAAGCGATGGTCCCGAGCCTGAACGATGTCAGGTATTCGTTAAAGACCCCTACCCTAGGTGAATAAAAATTTAGGGTAGGCAAAATTTAGGACTCCCACAATAGAGTCGGTCTTATGTCCACCAGAGTGACGAAAGAGCGCTCTGGTAATAGGTGATTTGACCTCGTAGTTAAAGCCCGGGCATGAGTCATAAAACCTAACCTAACCTTATACTAAGTATAATATACTCAATTGGAGGCCCCTGGGTCTGGGGACCTGAGGCACATAGCCCCATTTTGCTCCTATGAGAATGTTTTGTACTTATTTCCTTCTTATATCCACGTAGATATAATTGATTGATAATTTCAGCTTAACGTTTTTGTTTTATTTATTGTTAATAATATTTTGTGCTTTGTTCCTAATTTTATAAAACAATTTATTTACAACATAAAAAGTTAATGAATGGCATTCGTGCAGCTCTCCATTAAAGAGCTCCTGGGAGTCATTCCTTAAAAACTATTTAGAAAAAAGGGCGTAGTCGATCTGTTGTGTTTTATTTTATATCTAAAAGTAAAAAATATTAACACACTTGAGTAGTTGTTCATTAAATACCACTTTTTTGGGGGATTTTTGTTATCAGATCGGCGCTGTAACCAGAGCTTCAAAAGTTGACTTTGAAGAATTAGGTACAAACTTGCAGAAAATGGAACAAGAATGCAAAGCCTTCTTCTATCATCTGAAAGTGTTTCTTCTTACGATCCTCGTCAATATAATAATTATTGTATTTGAAAAAATTAACATTAAATTATTTAATGTTATATTACCAACATGGTAATCCATAATAAAACTAACATTATTTACATACAAAAAACATGGGACTGCATAAACATTAGGTATACATAAATATTGTTATTTATATAAGAATATTTTTTCTGGAATATATTTAATGTTTATTTTCCATTCTACATCCATTTATTCACGTATTAAATAAACAAAAAAGCAGACAGAGAAGAAATATTAATGCTTGAATAAATATATATATATATTTGTAAAAATAATATATATTTTAAAACAACGAAAAAATTCATCATTGATTTACCGGCAATAGCTGGTCAATTTTGAGAGTGACTTTCATATACACAGTTCAAAATTAGTAAACAATTAATTTCAGATGGTGCCTGTACAATCCGAAGTGAAAGGTAAAAATGTGGTGGGTATAAGAAAGCGTTATGATCACATTTAACAAAAAAGTACACGTTTTACATAAAAAGTATGGACCAATCAGTCTCCTAAAGTTTGATTCCAAGTATGAAACTTCGTGATGCACATAGAATTTAGGTAAATATTTTGTAATAATCTAAGAGATTAGGCAACATCATTATCAATAATAAACATTTTGAAATTTTAAATTCGTTGCCTTGCGTTACTTTGAACTGTTTCTTAAAGTCAATTTTACATAACCAAACCATTATTTTCGGATAGGATTAAAATTTTTGCAAAAATTAAGCAAATGTCTAAAAAAAAAATTGGTTTCAAATTGTCATTTCAGTTTTTTTTGGTAAATTTCTTACAAAAGAAATTGCTTTCACAAAATTTAATTAATATAAAATGTGCTCTTATTATACAACTTTTATGCAGTAGAACCTCTATAAGTCGAACTTCAAGGGAGACGCCAAAAAATTCTAGTAATAGAATTTTCGACTTATGGAGGATTTCGACTTAGGCGGATTTTGATTCGACTTGTAGAGGTTAAGATTCATTCTAACAAATTTAGAGTTAGAGAGGTGAAATAAAAAAAAAATTCAAGTTACAGAGGTAACAAACATATTTATATTTATTATAAATAAACATTAATTCAAAGATCCTTAAAATAAAAAATACATAGTTTATGTAGGTATTAAAAAAAAGTCAGTATTTTTTTTTTGCTTTAGATAATTGGTAATCCTATTTATTGTATACTCCTAAATTGTTTTCTAAGAAACAATGGTGTACATTGTCTGCAAATTCTTAAAGTCGGTAACTTATTTTTCTTCGAGTTATAGAGGTAATAAGTTTCAAATAATCGAGTTGTAAAACAAAACATTGCTATGTTCGAGATACAGAGGTCCAATTTATTTTTTCGAGTTATAGAGGGAAATTATGTACCAAAATGTCTTGTAGGGACTCACTGATTATTTCGACTAATAGAGGGTTGAGATTTCGAGTAATGGAGGTTTTGGGAATTGAAGGGAAAGGAACAAAACTTTTTTTCGAGTTCTGGAGGTTTTCGACTTATCGAGGTTCGACTTAAAGAGGTTCTACTGTAATAAAATAACTTTTTTTTCAAAATAACTTTGACTAAAGCATTAAGTGCTAAAATTTATATTTAAATATAGAATCCCATAAAAACGAAATGCATCAATTTTTAGCCAAATCGGAAATTAAGGAAAGTGGAGGATCAGGCTTTGACGGATTTTGCTGAAAATTAATAGGTGTTGAGCTTAAGAAGTTTTGAATTAACATATACAATTTCGTGTATATTCATCACATTAAGTTATTAGAGTTTATGTGAGACTCGAATTAGTGGAGGGGCTTAAACCAAAAACTGTAATGTACTGAATAAAACAACATGAATCTTCATATGAAAAATTTAAGTCCCCATAATGACGATTCCTATTAATTTTCCGCCAAATAGAACGAAGAGAATTGTGTGATGAGATGGGGCTCAATTCAAAAATCCAACTCTAATGAATAGATCAATACAAAATTTAGTATTAGTATCAAAAGTCCCAACAAATCTTTAAATTGGGTTCAGTGGGAGAGCGAAAACATATTTCATTAATTCGTTTTGGGGTTATGCCGTAAAGTATCATTTTAACAGAAAATATTTGCATGTCTGTATAGAAATATTTATTTCCTAATTAAGTTAAGTCTCGAGTTTTGGTTAATCCAGTGAAATTAATTCTTTTATTATGGTAATTAATTGTATATTATCATCGCTTTGGAGATATTCCAGCCAGCTCATATACCGCATCTTCCAGCCACAATGCTAAACAAAACTGAACCTGTAATGTTAAGTCATGAATAAAAACGCTTTTCACATTATTATACCTATAAAAGGAAGTGTTGTAATCGTGCAGAAAACCGAGATGGGAGTTCTCAGGAGGATTTACACTTTCCAAGGCCCTCTGGATACTTTATGACCATTTTCGCGTTGATGTCTATGTGTATATGTAATTGGAAATTTGGAAGATTCTAATGGTTAAGCGATTGTAGCTATCAACTTGAAATTTGAAAAAAAACATATGCTAAATTAGATCTGGTTTGTAATAATATTAATAATTATTATTATACTGGTCGGTCACGCACTGAATCGTTTATACTCGGCTCCAGTCGTCATCAGCCACGTTGACTGTCTATGACCAAAGCCCTACGCTCTAGCTCGCAAGGTCACCATGGCTCCCAAAATATAATTTAATATTGATTTAGTTGATAATTTAAAAAAAATTGAAGATTCGCGCGATTTTATTTCTATCTAAGGCGATAATATCCGCTGAATTTACATGTTTCGAGAGTGAGACAGCTTATTGGGATTTAGGAAGACAATAAAAAAAATTAAATAACTAAAAAAAAAATGTATTACTAAATGTATTAAAAAAATTAATAATATATTGGAGATTAATCTCAAAAACAAAAAAATATATGTATATAAAATTATGCATTTATATTGACCCTCTGACGTCAGACATTTACAATTAGACTTAATTTACATCTGTTCTAAATGAATAAAACAAACTTATTTTTGAAATATTTAGGTTTTATGACTCATGCCCGGGCTTTAACTACGAGGTCATATCGCCTACTACCAGAGCGCTCTTTCGTCACTCTGGTGGACATGAGCCCGACTCTACTGTGGGAGTCCTAAATTTTGCCTACCCTAAATTTTTATTCATCTAGGGTAGGGGTCTTTAACGAGTACCTGACATCGTACAGGCTCGGGACCATCGCTTAACGTCCCATCCGAAGGACGGCGTGCTTAAGTTTATTTTACCTCCCAGATAAAATAAACTAAGGGCCTTGGTCGGGCTACGAACCCACGACCTTGAGCTCAGAAGTAAAGCACGCATACCACTGAGCTACCGGCGCCCTCTTTTTGAAATATTATCTATTCCACTAAAAATATATATATATATATAACTACCGGTTTCGGCTTTATACCATCGTCAGGTCTAGCTATGAACTAAGTCAGTTTGCAGAGAGCGACCCTTCAGGTCATATTATGATGATATTGGTGAGTGATATATTAAGAATTTTTTTTCAACCCCCTCTCAAAAACTGTCTCGAAGTTCAAGCCCCCCCCCCCCCCCCCCCCTCGCTGGTTACGTAATTTATGGATAGGCCCTTAAGGGTATTTATGAAAATCAGAACACCCTTTTTATGCCTGACACACAAACAAATAAACACCATTTCAGCATCATTAATACATAGTGTTTAAAGGGTTTTTTTGTTCCTACTAATTTATTAAGGGTCATTTCCTTTTGTAAACGTAATATTTAATGGACAGATAAATCACGAAATGTAATGTCCAAGAGTCTTTATCAGGACTCTAAAATATAGTTCGAAAAAAGAAGAAAAAACTCGTAAAAACTCGAAAGTTATTTTTAAAAAAACCGAACGACAAAACTTTACTATGGGTGTGAAATAAGATGTAAAGAAACATAAAAGTCAGTTCGTAATTTGATGACTTTTAACTGAACAAATGTAATCTTTATTTGAAAAGGTTTTAGGGTAAGTTACTGTAGACACTTATTGTTCTTCAGTCAAATTGATCGAATAGAAGTGTTTAAAGCTGGGGTCGGCAATCTGCAAGACCATGGGATCATCCAATGGGAGCTACTTTTAGAAATTTCTGATTTTTGTGAGGGGGCTAGTCGTGGGTTGTCTAGCGGAGGGTTAATACTCTCGTGGTCTCAGCTTCTAATATCGACCAACTTAATCATCCAATGCTCATATCTCTTCAATGGAAGCGCAGGGCTTCCTCCTTACCTGGATCTGAAGATACCTCGTCCTTCTTGAAGGATCTTGTCTCCTAGTTTCTTTAGCAATTCTAAGTACACACTCTTGTGGTCTATCTTCTATCGACCCAGCATATGGGACTTAATCCAATGCTCTTATCTCAACCTTGGAGGCGCAGGGCTTCCTCCTTACCTGGATCTAAAGATACCACGTCCTTCTTGAAAGATCTTGTCTCCTAGTTTCTTTAGCAAATCTAAGTACACACTTGTGGTCTATCTTCTATCGACCCAGCATATGGGACTTAATCCAATGCTCTTATCTCTTCCCCTGGAAGCTCAGAGCTTCCTCCTTACCTGGATCTGAAGATACCATGTCCCTTTTGAAGGACTTACTCGAAGGAATTTCATATTTCCAACCTAATTCCAATAATGAAGAAGAAAATTGTTAGTGTCAATGCTTCCGTGAGTCTGTGAACACAATATCTCTCTAAAGAATGAATGTATCGAGACGAAATTTTGTATATGTATTCAGAAGCCTTTAAGGACGACACCTATTAATTTTCAGACAAATCAGCCAAAGGGAAAGGGAGGATTACGGGGGAGGCTTAACACAAAAATATATCGTGATCCAACGACAACTTTTATAATTCACTTTTTTTTTTTCAAGAGCTATCTTGACTACACTCGTAGTTCCGTTGGGGAGTTTGATTAGGACTACCATTCTGAATCATAAGCTAAAGTTGTGTTCGGCAGTCTTTCTGCCCACATGAAAGTTGTATAAACTAAGAGTATAATTCCAGTAGTAATCTACAGAGATGACAGCACTATTACAGAATACATTTATCTCAGTCGTAGCTCACGTCGTCTACATACCTGCCTATATTAGTTACATTAAAGCTAAGGCCAACTAACTTATAGCCTATAACTCATATAATATAGGATATTGATGATTTATTGCTGTCTGTTAATTGGAAACGGATTCTATTCGAAAGTGACCTTCAACAAAGGATTTGAACATAGCCGTGAGTTTTCTATCGACACAACAAAGCGAAATTTAATATAGCATATGGTTACGTTTTACTTCGCTAGACTATATATAGTATAAGAGAATTTATGTAATTGGTCAAAACGTTTATGTACAATTAACGTTCTTCAATTCCCTGCAATCAAAAATGACCAAAAAAAATCGTCGAATTACCGGCTATGCACTTTTTCGAAATTACATTAAATATCTAAGCTTTCCATGAAATGACAATTTTTTTCTTGAATTAGGATTTTAAAATGTTTTACAACTGTAAAAGTTATTTATTATTTTTTTTTTTTTGGCCTTATGTTTGATGCATATTAGCCATGTCACTGTGTTATCTAATTATTTACGACATCCATGGCCCCGGGGAGGGAGTTCTATTTACGAAATAAACACTCCTGGACGGGATTCGAACCCGCAAACCATGGTGAGACAATGCGACCAAAGCCCTACGCTCTAGCCCGCACGGCCACCATGGCTCCCTATTTATTAATGTTTATATGTTTTTGAGTACAGAAGAAAATATTTGAAATACACGCTCATTTCATAGTTATTCTATTGAATATGGACGCTTGTTTGGTTTTGTGCTGTAATATGTATTATAATGATTAAAAAATAGCTCTTAACCTTTATCCATCGCAAAACACAATTAACACTGAAGTGAGATAAAAAATATCTTATTACCTCTATAACTAGTGTTACCTACATGGTTTAAATCAAATTGTGTAGAACATGCGTAATTTCATGAAAATCCTAGGCATTTAATGTAATTTCACATTATGCCGACAGTTCATGAAATAACTGATTTCACTAAGTGATTACGATAGATAGGTATAACACCCATTGTTTGATGTCGTGAACACAAGCAATAACTGCCGAAGTTATGAATACACAAAATTTTATTCCGAAATTCATCAGTAAGACACCTATTGATTTTCAGGCAATTGGATCGGTTAGTTTTAAAGAGAGAAAAAAACAGTTATTTCAAGCTGAGAAAATGCACTGATTGGTGATTAACCGATGACTTTTTCGGAATCGAGTTTTAAAGGGAATATCATGTATCAAGAATCCCAGAATATGTACTTTTTGCCCATTTTTGCGATAATGTCTGTCCTTATGTTTATGTGATTAAATCTTTGTGAGCGCTCCAATTCAGGAACATCTATGATTTTTTTTTTTTATTTACAAAGCTATTTACAACTGTATACAAATAAATACAACAAGCAAATGTGCTAATAAAGAGATAATGGCAATGTCAAGAGGGGAGAAATCACCCAGTGGTGACACTCCCTAGTCACTTTTGTAAATTTCTTCTCATTTGTAACTAATCACTGTCACTGTTGATGCTAAGGAGGTCTCTAGGCCATTGACGCTTAAGCCGTCGTTGGGGAAGTATGGCTCAGACTAGAGGATTATTGTGGGAACTAGGAAGGGAAAATAATTTTTTATACTTGGATTTAGCGACTTCAGTGACAAAAGGTACGTTAAGGTCAGTGTGAAGAGTTTTGTTGCTATTTTAGGAAGGATTTAGGATTGAAAGGATTGGATGCGTTGGAGATTGGAAGCCTTGGCAGAACCCCAGAGT
Source organism: Aradus depressus (assembly GCA_963662175.1). Lineage (NCBI taxonomy): Eukaryota > Metazoa > Arthropoda > Insecta > Hemiptera > Aradidae > Aradus > Aradus depressus. Next base: position 29,144,284 of record OY759224.1, on the reverse strand, counting down.
TCAAGTCCGTAAGTCCACATAGATTTGAGTACTGCGTTGTATATAAGTCGTTTTGTTTTCAAAGTTAATTGGGATCTTTTGTCTAAGTCTTATTGTTAGTAAAAGTTTATAATGTCTTTTCATTCTCGTGTAAGGATTCCAAGTTAGTAGTTTGTCGAGTATGAAGCCTAGATAACGGACTTTGTTTTTTAAAGTGATGGGATTTTTGTTAAGATACACTGGAGGGCAGATATATTTTCGACGAAGGGTGAATACGATGTGAACTGATTTCCAATGAATTTTAAATTATGATATCTCATGTCCAAATATAGATCTGATTAGAGTTTGACCGAAAATGGACGAAAATTAAGGCCACTTTACTTCAGAGCTTAAGTACATTTCACAAGATACCGCTTATATTTATTACCTAATCAAAAACCACTTCAAATAAAAGTTGTACAAAAATCTAAAAGGTACATTTTATATGAAATACGATTTTTCAAAAATCGTCTGGTTTTCGAAATACATGCGGAAAACCGAGTATAAGTATTCAGTCTTCAAGAACGATACATCTTTGTAATGTTCAATTTTCTACAATAGGGGATGTTTTAAGACAGTTTATTCGTGATCGTTCAGAACTATTATCCTATATTTTTTTTTTCTAATGACCCAGCTATTACCATTGTCTCGGGTGAAGGCAAACTCAACGTCGGGGCAGAAAAAAACAAAAACAAAAACTGTTCTCAATTAAACCAGGAGTACGAGTATTGTACAATCATAGCCTCCAGGCAGGGGAATTAAAAACTTATACCTGCCTGTTTCATGGAACAACAAGAATGGTTTATTTTTTAGGTTTTTTTTTTTTGGAACATGGGAGGTAAAACACATGGGAAAAACACTTTAAATAACAATGAGGCGAGGCACGCGCTCAGAGCACATGCGTCAGGAATATATTTAATGTAGGCACAAGAATAGGATGGGAATACATGCAGAGCAGAGGGCGCAGGAGGCTCAGTGGCATGCATACTTGCTTACTGAGTTCAAGATCGAGGGATCGAAATCCGAACGATGCCCTTAAGTTTTTTTTTCTGGGAAGTTAAAAGCACACCGTCCTTCGAATGGGACAACCTGTGCGATGTCAGGTACTTGTTAAGTCGGGCTCATGTCCACCAGAGTGACGAAAGAGCGCTCTGGTAGTAGACGATATGATCTTGTAGTTGATGACCGGGCATGAATTGTAAGAACTAACTACCAAGATAGAGCCGCGGTAAAACAAACTGCCAACCGGGGTGCAAAAAAACATTTTGCCACCACGCCCTCTCACAGAAATAAAGAAAAAAATCATCATCGGCTATGTACTTCCCCAGTGTACCGATTTGACTGAAAAGCAATAGGTGCCTTACTCAGGGACTTCTGATACCTCATAATAAATTTTATGTAGATACATTCCTGTTCAACCTTCCTCCTTTGATCCCTTTGTACTTTCTTTCATCTGATTCGGTTGAAAATTGATAGATGTCGCCCTTATGGGGTTTTGAATACAAATTATGAATACGCAATGCCCCTACTTTTCATTTGATTCGTTTGAAAATTGTTAGATGTCGCCGTTATGGGGTTTTAGACACACATACTGGATACACACGTCCCTTCTTTTCATCCAATACGGTTTTAAATTGATAGATGTCGCCGTTATGAAATACACATGCGCGTATGACACTTTTTTTTTTTTTCATTTGGTTTTAAAAGAGGGTGCGCCTTGCGTTGCAGCAACATCACCCAGTCTACGTTCAGGCAAAACTCGGGGATCAAGGGGTTACTATCTTACATTGCCTGTTTCTGCTCCCGCCAGGAGCCGACGAATCGGCAGAACATCGGGTAGTATGACACCTAATAACTTCCAGCCAAAAATTGTTATAACCGCCATTGTTATGAATGTATAGAACCGGAAATTCAAAACCCCATACGAACCTCACCTATTAATTTTGAAGCGGGATCTAAGAAGGGGTTCTAGGTCCTGTTCATCATCGCGTTGAAAGGAATCGTGGAGTTCTTGGATCTGTTCATCATCGCGTTGAAAGGAATCGTGGGGTTCTTGGTCCTGTTCATCATCGCGTTGAAAGGAATCATGGGGTTCTTGGTCCTGTTCATCATCGCGTTGAAAGGAATCGTGGGGTTCTTGGTCCTGTTCATCATCGCGTTGAAAGGTATCATACTGTTCCTTTCTGTATAACCTAGATCCATATTATAAATCCTGAGGGTAGGATGGTCCGAGTAGAGAATGTTAGTGTTATCGTGTTGGAAGGCGGCAGATACTTCCCTTTATCGGTCTCCTGGTGCCGTTCTTCGGTTACTCCCTCCTCACTCCCAGTTACCTGTTGAAGTGCAACAAGATCTGTTGTTGCTGTTCACTCGGCTAATAATTGAATTACCCCTGGGTTGGTTTGGGGCTGGCAGTGCGTGACCCCTCCAGGGCAGGTGCCTCTATCTTCTCACGACCCCACGGATCCTCCAGCAAATTGCTCCAATTACCTGGAAAACTCCAGGTCTTTCTCTTCCCCCTGTCTTCACACGTACAACAAAGTCAGCCACCTTCGACTTAAGGCCGATACTTCAAATTGTCTTAACTTTGTTACCAATTCCCATAAGACCCCAAAAAGTCTGTAAAAAAATGTATCCCCCTTTATATTATCATTAATTTTTTTTTTTCTGTAATTTTTTGTTTATTTATTATTATTATTATTATTATTATTTTTACACTCACTGTTATCAAATTTACTTATAGTTATATTATAACTGATTGTAGATATACAAAAAAAAAAAAAAAAAAAAAATTTTATCAGTTATTTACTATTTACTTTATTGTTATTTGGGGTAGATGACGTTTGCTTTTACTTCCCCATATATACATAAGGTATAGGGACAGTTATCGGTCAGCAATTTAATGTCGAGTTTTGACCGGAATTTCATCTTTTTCGACATGAATCCCAAAAATAAAATAAAAAAACTCGCCGGTGATTACACATAAGATGTAGTCTGACCTCTCACAGATTTTTATTTGTATTCGCTAGCCGGCTTTCGAAGTTGCCCTCATCATCAGGCAGTCTGATAAAATAAATTTTGAAATTAACATAATTAAAATATTTTAGTAAAATTTAAAAAAAATGTATAATAAAAATAAATTATAAATAAATAAAATCTAAAAAACTAACGACTGGGAGTTGTGACTCAGATGGGGGACAGGAATAACTTATCTGTCCCCATCCATGAAATTTTAAATTGTTAAAGTTGTTAGGTTTTTAGATTGTTTTACTGCTTTTATTCACAAAAATATTTTAATTATGTTAAATTCAAAATTTATTTTATCAGACTGCCTGATGATGAGGGCAACCTCGAATGCCGGCTAGCGAATACAAATAAAAAACTGTGAGAGGTCAGACTATATCTTATTTTACAACCTGTGAACCCTATGAGATGGGTTGGCGTACCCCAGACAGTATTGAACCCTATGAGATGGGTTGGCGTAGCCCAGACAGGACCCGCCTCATAAGTGCTCCGGTTCCCTATTAAAACGTCTTATAAAAAAAAAGGGTCTCCCCTAATTCTAGAGCCGAGACTCTCTCTGGGAGTGATTTAGTTGTTTTAGTCGCTGTGAATTACAGGCCGTTATCGCACCTTCAGAGGTAGTTCTCACGGCAGTTAGTCTCTCCGACTTTTCCTCCATGTAGGTGCACTCCAACGTCTTAGCGTCAATTTGTTACATTTTATCGTTCTTGTTTTTCTTTTTTTTCTTGTACAACTTAAGACTCAAATTCTCTTTTTAAGTATATCTGCAAAGTTTGGAGAGGTAAAGGAACATAGTAATATCGGTCAGAAATTCATTGCAAGGTTTTCAACGGAATTTCATGTTTTCCGACGTCCAGATTCCAAAAATGAAAAAAAAAGTATGTCTGTCTGTGTGTCTGTGAACAGGATAAGTCCGCATAGAATGAATGTACGCAAATTAATACCTACCTGTATCTAAAATCCACTAAGTACGACACCAATTGGTTTTCAGTCAAATCGACAAAAGAGAAGAGCGCATTAGGGGGAGGCTTAACATAAAAACTAATGAACTTGAAAGAAATAAAACTTGTTTATTTATGTTATTGTCTAATTTCACCAACTATATTTACATGGGAGTACTTTCGGTATTTCTACCATCCTCAGCCAAAAGCATAAGAGATAAGACTTATCTCTTATGCTTTTGGCTGAGGATGGTAGAAATACCGAAAGTACTCCCATGTAAATATAGTTGGTGAAATTAGACAATATCATAAATAAACAAGTTTTATTTCTTTCAAGTTCATTTGAATTATTTCACAATATCTCTGCAATAATGTCAGTTTTCATAAAAACTAATAACTGTCGTAATGAATGTATTCACACAAAATTTCATATGTAAATTCAAAATTTTATAAGGACACATTAATTTCCAACGGAATCGGACGAAAGATCAGAGATGGAGTTCGATTCAAAAACCCCAATAACTTCCAATGTATTGAACGTGTCGACATGAAATTTCATAATTTTTGAGGGCGCCGGTAGCTCAGTGGTATGCGTGCTTGTCTTCTGAGCTCAAGATCGTGGGTTCGAAACCCGACCGAGGCCCTTAGTTTATTTTATCTGGGAGGTAAAATAAAATTAAGCACGTCGTCCTTCGGTTGGGACGTTAAGCGATGGTCCCGAGCCTGTACGATGTCAGGTACTCGTTAAAGACCCCTGCCTTAGGTGAATAAAAATTTAGGGTAGGCAAAATTTAATACTCCTATAGTAGAGTCGGGCTCATGTCTACCAGAGTGATGAAAGAGCGCTCTGGTAGTAGGCAATATGACCTCGTATTTAAAGACCGGGCATGAGTCATAAAACCTAACCTAAATTTCATACTTGAAGGACCATACCAATCTAATGTTAGCAAAATCGGCTGAAGGGAAAGGGACTTAACTCAAAACTCTAATAACTAACCGATGTGACGAGGCTAAGAATCGGACACACTTGGCTAACCCATGTCCACATTTTGTTGCGGAGACGCCCATCGAGATGTCCACTATGCAAGGAAGAACTCACTGTCTTCCACATACTTCAGTCCTGTAAGCTCTCAAACCCTACCGAGAAATAGTCTGCCTCACCATGCTCGAACAGTGCTGAAAGATAGCTCGGCCTATACATCCGAGCTGTTGCAATTCTTGCAAAACACCGAATTGTATCACCAACAAATTATATGGTGCCATTCGCGGAAGAATAGCTAATATCCAGAGAGATAGCCTTAGCCACTTAGCCACATGATGTCACCCTATCTACTATAATAGTTATACTGGCGCTAATGGCCTCTGCAGTCTTGCGCCAAATAAAAAAAATAAATAAACTACCGATTTAATGAATTTAACGACACAAAATTTAGTATGAGGATTCAGATAGCCAATATGTATGTGTGTTGGCAAAAATTTAGTTTGATGACTGACGATTGACGATTGAATTAGTTTTAGTCGTATAAAAAATTGAAATAATGATTGAATCAATTTTAGTTTTCAATGTTGATTAATAATTTGATAGTTTGTGTGATATCGGTGAGTGGGTCATAGTAGCATAGGAAAACATTCTTTCAACTGGTCCCGATGACGGCATAGGCTCTGTAGCTAACAATGCTTTGTATCAATACAGTAGACCCTTTCCAGGTAGTGACACAAACAGCGAAACAATCTGCCAATAAACAGAAAAGTACCTAATTACCTATAAGATAAGGCTTATATTTTCTGGATAATATTTTATTGCCTCGTTTTCAAATACCATAAATATCTTTTTAGTTAAAAAATTAATCCAAACTAAAACTAATAACTAATGATTACTCAATTTTAGTAGTGACTAAAACTAAATTATCAATCGTGATTGATTTAGTCATAACTAAAATAATCACTAACTTTTTAGTGTGATTCGTCAATCGATTGAAAATATTGATGACTAAGCCCAACTCTGGCTGTCAACTAGTTTGGGAAGGGTAGAGAGGAAAATTAATTGATTAATTTGTTCTGGGGAAGTACATTGTCGATGATTCAACGATGACTTATTATAATACTCAAAAATGAAGCTTTAACTTTACTAACTTTATATAAAATCTCATTGTTTGTTCATCCTTTCATTAATAATTAATTAATGTTTTACAGGTCATTAAATAAATAAATTGAGGCCAGAGATATTACAGTTATTTTAATAAAATAACAACTTTACCTTTGGATTTCCATTATCTGGCGAATTTAATATAATTAAAATTTAAAACACTCCCCCACACATACATGTATTTAATGTGAATTTAATGTGAATTCATCCTAATCAATAATTTGTTGTTAAATAAATAATCCACACTAAAGTGTTACTATGTTCTAACTGAGACCCCCCCTCCCAAGTATGCCAGAATGGAGGGCACGGACTAGAGGATTATTGTGGGAACTAAGAGAGGGAAATAATTTTTTATACTTGGATTTAGCAACTTCGGTGACAAAAGGTACCGCATCAGTTGGAGACGTAGTAAGGAGAATTGGCTATTGTACGAAGGATTTTGGAATGAAAGAATTGGATGCCCTGGAGATTGGAAGCCTTGGCAGAACCGCAGAGTTCAAGTTCGTAAGACAGTAGTGTGTTTACCTCTGAAGGGATCAGACGTACAACTCAGAGCTCTCTTATTGCTACTTCACTTAAGTATCTTTTATTATTTCGTTTTATATCTAACTAATTTCATTTAGTTTTTTTCCCCCTTTTACAGAAAATTTATTTATATTCTTTCTACGATATACTGTAGAGCCAGTTTTTATTTTTTATTTAGTACTTTAGAAGACAGATTTTGTTTAATTTATTCCTTTTTGTCCTTATACTAAGTAGTTTTTTTTTTTACGATGGATAGTGATTTTCCTTCATTGATCCCCCCCAAACCTCCTGACCCACAGAAACCCCCAGAATCTGGTAATAAAAACTTTAATTCGTGCAAAAAATATCTAGTGATGGCATTAAATGGTGACAATGAATCACCGTCTTTTCAAAGTTTCAATCCATTTACAGTTTGTAAGTTCATTAAAGGCTATGCCCCTAAGACAAATATCAAGTATTTAAGAAATGGTACAATATTATTAGAGGTGAATAATACGCAAGATTTACAAAATTTAAATAACATCAAAGCGTATCAAAATGTACCAGTTACAATAACACCCCATAAAACCCTTAATTACACAAAGGGAGTCATAACTTCTTTTGAACTTATAAACTGTTCAGAGGAAGAAATTCAAAGTGCTCTTTTTGAGCAGAAAGTGGTAGCTGTAAAAAGAATTTTTAGAAAAGTAAACAACGAGAAAGTGCCAACCCCTTCCCTGATCTTGACCTTTGAGACGACTGTGTTGCCAGAGAGAATAGTAGCAGAATTTTTAAATATCAAAGTTAGGAGATACATAAACAACCCTCTTCAGTGCTTTACATGTTACAAGTACGGTCATGGTGCAGCTGGGTGCAAGGAGGCCCCGATCTGTGGTCGATGCTGCGAAGCTAGACACGAGGGAGAGTGCAGCGGCCCTGTGAGGTGCGCTAACTGTGAGGGCGGCCATCCCTCCTGGCACAGGGACTGTGGACAGTTCCAGTTCTACAGGAGGGTGGAGGAGATCCGGGCCACCGACCGGGTGCCCTACCGGACCGCAGTCGGCATGATCAGCAGGCAGACCGCCATAGCCTCCACATCGTATGCACGAACTACCGCCACCCCCACCTCTACCCCCCCTGTTAGTAACAATAGAATTTTGGAAAATTTATTATTAAAAATGACCGATACCTTGGAACGCTTGAATAGTCGTATGGATAAAATAGAAGAAATGTTATATAAAAATAATAGACTAGAAGAAAATAGGAAAAGTAATGAATGTAGCAATCTCAATAAAAATGTAACTGAACCATCTAATAACAATAGTTCTAGCACCAACCAAAATAAAACTACTAAACTAATCCAGCCCAAACCAATCCAGTTGAAGCGTACAGCTTCGGAGTTGTCCGTCTCTTCTCGGTCGGACACATCCCCACTGTCCTCTCGGATCCTGGCTAGCAGCTCTAAGGGCGGCCCGTCTCAGGGAACCAGCGGTGAGGACAGGCAGAAGGGCAAGGTTGGGAGACCACCCAAAAACAAAAAACAGTGACTGTTTGGGCCTACTTTTGCTAGGGTAAGGCGGATAAATACATAAGTGAATTTCTCCCCACCCTTTGCACCTAGGGTACAGAGTACAACCCTAGCCATCTCAGTTTCGGCCCCGGCGTCAACAAGTGTGAGCTTGACCCAGCCACTCTCGCGTGTTAGTCTCAAGTTTGTGTGAGTCTAGTGGAGTACCAGTCTAACTGTCGTGGGTACAGTACGGCTTTACGTCCCGTTCTGTATTATAGTTTATGGTTACTCAAAGTGTGCCTATCGTGTAAGAGTACGGTTTTACATGCCATCTCTTGTGGAGTCATAGCCACTCATAGTGTTATAGTAAAGCCCTGTTCTTTCTGTATAGCCTGGCCAGGCAATATATAAGTAGTTCAATTATATCAGTGTTCCCCCACCTTATGTATCTTATAGATTCGACTGGACCACAGTGCAGACTGCAATCTGTAAGTACATAGTTTGAGGAAATATTAGAATAATAGAATTTGCCTCAATTCATGATAAGGATCAATGTTTTGGTCCTGAGTTGCCTCAATTTATGTTAAGCTGGTCTTCTCCCGGAACCAGCACTATCGAATACAGTCCACTACAGAGAGCTTGCCGTGTCTACAAAGTTGTGCGTAGACATGTTTTGGTCTGGTCCGGGCCGAATTAAAATGTTTTGATCCAAATTTGGCAAAATTCTGTTCTTTTAATAATTTCTTGAATGTGCTTGTCTGGCCGACATGATCCGTGCATGAAAATAACTGCTACTCCAAAGTTGTTACTGGAGTAACATTTTCATTCTAATCACAGTTACTAGATACGTGCTCTCAGTAACATATTGTGATTTTGGTAACCTGCTACTGGTTATCTTTCTCTCGTGTTGATTAATCATCAAATGTGTTTGAATTTACAATCAATTGTAAATTTAGTTTTAAACTAATTATTAGTTTCAAATGTGTCTTATAATTGTTTTCTATTACATGATTGCAATTAGTTTTTCTTACTTGCTTATAATTAGTTCTTACGTGTTTATAAATTTCTCTTTCGTGTTATAATTAGTTTTCTCTTGTGTTTATAATATTTCTTACATGCTTAAATTAGTATTCATTATGGATTCGAAAACATTGAAGAGTTTCAATATTTTAAAGCTCAAAAATGATACTATTTTACAAAATATTGTGCAAATTCATTCGTTTATAGAAAGTGTAAAACTTGATAACAGTTTAAAATTTGTGTTTAAAGTAATGATTCCTAACTTGGAATCAAGTTATCAAGAATTTTCCGATACCTATTCTAAAATAGTGGAGTGTTTCGCTATATCTGACATACCAATACCCCAAGAGATGACAGATATGCACCTGAGTGTAAATCTAATGTTTTATAAGGTAAAAGGTTACTACGAATCGATTTTTTCAAATAGTGAAGAAAAAATTTGTGTTGTTGATTCAAAAAACTTTTCCGTAAACAATCCGTTACCCACAATAAGTCTCCCTGAGTTTCCTACTCTGGAAAAATTGGTAGAGTTCGTGAAGAACCATAGAAAGGCTATGGGTGAAACTAAAGTCAAACCTTGCACTGAGCCTAAGGTAAATTCTCCAAAAAATAAGGTAAGTTCTTATCATAAGGTAAGCCTTATTAGTTCTCGTACTGGTGTTATAAGTTCTCTTACTACTTGTTTATATTGTGATAAACAACACAGGATATTTGTTTGTCCTGAATTCAAATCTCTTAGTTCGTTTCAGAGAAATAGTTTTGTTAAAAGTAAGAACTGTTGTTTTAATTGCTTATCTCCAAATCACAAAGTGAAAGTATGCCCATCTCGCGGCCGTTGTTATAATTGCAAATTAAAACATCATTCTTTATTGTGTTTCAAGAAGTTTTCACGAATAGCATCTCCTATAGATCGTTCTCGTGATAATCAGGTTCGTACAGTGTCACAAGAACCCTTAAAGGGTCCCTCTGATGTTACTCAATTGAGTTCGTGCTCAGCTCAAGTGACAAATACTGTCTCCTCGTTTACAGTTCTTTTGGGAACTGCTGTTATTTGTGTTCGTGGAAAAGGAGGCAGAGTTCATCATCTTAGGGCACTTATAGATCCTGGAAGCCAAGCTAGTTATATTACTGCTTCATGTGTTCAAATCCTCGGTTTAAAGGAGCAGCGTGCTAATGTTATGTGTTCTGGTATTGGCGACATGCCGTCCCAATCTCCTTCAGGTGTTGTTAATTTGTTGATACACCCTGAGAAATCAAAGTCAAGTTTGTGCACTCAAGCATTTGTTATTCCTAAGATAACAAATCTGCAACCTTCAGTGAATCTTTCTCCTTCGGTTTGTGATAACTTTAACCATTTAAAGTTAGCCGATCCCAAGTTTTATATACCTAGTGATATTCATGTTCTTATAGGCGCTGAGTTATTTAGTTCTATTATAACTGGTGAAAAAATAACGTTTCCTCCTGGTGTTCCTACAGCGTGGAATTCAGTTTTTGGTTATGTGTTAATGGGTCAGTGTGGCACCCAAAGTGTTGAAACCAAAGGACCAGTTCAAACACTTACATCTACTGTAAGTGTTAAGTTAAATTGTGAAGTTAATAAACTCCTCCAGCAGTTCTGGGAGTTAGAGGAAATTCCTTCAGCCAGTAGTGTGTCTTTGAGTCCCGAAGAAATGCTAGCTGAAGAAATGTTTACCAATCTTCATTACCGTGAAGAATCAGGTAGTTATGTAGTTCCACTACTTGTGAAACCTGATGAAAGTTCAAAATTAGGTTTCTCTTTCAATAGTGCATCTATGCGTCTAAATTCTGTTAAAGGAAAATTTGTGAAAATTTCTCAGTTTGATGAGTTTTGTTATACAGTTAATCTGTCACCAACAGCTAATAAGAAGAGAGCAGTTCTCTCTAATATAGCTCGTGTTTTAGATCCGCCTGGTTGGATCGGTCCTGTTACAGTCTGGGCTAAGCAATTTCTTCAGAAATTGTGGCGTTTAGGTCTAGACTGGGATACGCTCTTGCCTGAGCAGGAATGTAGTGAATGGCAAATGTTTGTCACTTCTCTCAAACTAGTTTCGCAGTTTCGTGTTCCAAGAATCATTCTTCCCCCTGATTCTGTAGAGTGCAGTCTCATTGGATTTTGTGACGCCAGTGAGAAAGGTTATGCTGCAGTTGTGTATTTACGCAGCCAGAATTTAAGTGAAAGTGGAAGTTCACACCTTCTGATGGCCAAAACTAAAGTTGCGCCAGTTAAACCAGTTACTATACCTCGTTTAGAACTTCTAGGTGCAGTTCACCTTATGAAGTTAGTGAATCACGTTCATGAAGCTCTGTGTGCTTCAGTGATTATTTCCAATGTGTTAACATTTACGGACTCCTCCGTTGTGTTGAGTTGGCTCAGAACAGAGCCACATAAGTTACAGACGTTCGTGTGTCATCGTGTTGTTTCCATTCTCAGTTCACCTGTTACACTGAATTGGAACCATGTTTCTTCTCAAGATAATCCAGCCGATGTCGCCTCTAAAGGATGTTTACCTGCTCAGTTTCTACAGGATCCTCTTTGGCTTCATGGTCCCATCTGGCTCACTTCATCCATAGGTGAGTGGCCTAAATCTCGAGAAGGTAATATTAGTGAAGTTCCTGAGTTAAGAGTTAGCACTCTTGTGGCGTCTACACAAGACGTTTCGTTTGACATAGAAGATCAACTAGCAACATGTTCGAACTTTTCCAAGCTTCAGCGTTCTATAGCTTATTGGTTAAGATACATGCGAAATCTGAGATTATCTCCGAAGGTGGTTGGCCAGTTATCTCTTGGAGAGTTACACCAATCTACTTTAGCGTTAGTTAAGATGACTCAACAGAAGTATTTCGCTCAAGATATTATAGCTATTAGAAAAGGCAAAGAATGCTCTGCTCAGCTCAAATCGCTGACTCCAGTTCTTGATCCCCAAGGTCTTTTACTGGTGGGTGGAAGACTTCAAAATTCTGATCTTAGTTTCTATGCTCAACACCCAATGATTTTACCCAAATCAAGCGTTGTTACGGAACTTCTCATACAACATTATCATAATTTGTTTTTACATGTTGGAGCTAATACGCTCAATTATTTACTTCGGTCAAAGTTTTGGATTATATTATCTCGTTGCGCCATACGTCGTGTTTTGCGTATGTGCCATGTGTGTCGCAAGTGCAATGCTCGCCCTGTTGTTCCTCTAATGGGCAATTTGCCTGCGCCTCGAGTTAGTTACTCCCGTCGATTTCTACATAGTGGTGTAGATTTAGCTGGACCATTCCTTGTTAAGGAATCTCTGCGCAGGAACTCTAAGCAGTCAAAGCTTACCTGTGTATCTTCGTGTGTCTATCTGTTAAAGCAATTCATCTTGAACTAGTGTCTGCTCTTTCCTCGGAAGCGTTTCTTGCAGCATTTGACCGATTTACAAGTCGAAGAGGTCTGTGCTCAGATGTTTACTCCGATGAAGGTCGCAATTTTATAGGAGCCGATAGAATCCTACGTGAAGCTTACAGCACATTGTTCTCAGCTGACCTCCTACCGTCAGCTATGTCCAAGCGCTCAGTTACTTGGCATTTCCATCCTCCATTTACTCCTAACGTTGGCGGTATTTGGGAGGCAAATATTCGTTTTGCTAAGTCATATCTTACAAATGTGATTGGCAACCAAGCTTTGTTGTTTGTTGAATACACGCGACCAGTATCTAAGCTGGTCAAGGTGTCAGTTTAAGTTTCGTTAGTGCTCTCTCGCTCTCCATAGAGTGTTGTGTTCCCATTCCGAGGGCTTCCCCAGCGCGAAGTCTTCAGTGATAGCCCCCTCTGAAGTGAAGAACGCAGTGTGGTTCCTTACTTCCTTCTCAATCCTTTCCCTTATCCCCTCTTGGTTTGCGAGAGAGCTGTAATTCTTGGAAGTTTATTTGATTTTTTCTTAGTTGAATAAGTTTCTTTAATCCTTTTTGTGTTCTAGGATAATTCTTAGAAGTTTATTTGATTTTTTCTTAGTTGAATAAGTTTCTTTAATTTTTTGTGTTCTAGGATAATTCTTAGAAGTTTATTTGATTTTTTTCTTAGTTAAGTAAGTTTCTTTAATTATTTTGTGTTGTGTGATTTTATAGTGATTCGTTTATGTTTGCGATATCACTCTATTGTGTAGTTTGTTCACTATGTGTGAGGCTCACATAACTCACGTTTGAAAAATTAGTTCAAATTTTTGGTGGGTGTATGTTTGGGCCTACTTTTGCTAGGGTAAGGCGGATAAATACATAAGTGAATTTCTCCCCACCCTTTGCACCTAGGGTACAGAGTACAACCCTAGCCATCTCAGTTTCGGCCCCGGCGTCAACAAGTGTGAGCTTGACCCAGCCACTCTCGCGTGTTAGTCTCAAGTTTGTGTGAGTCTAGTGGAGTACCAGTCTAACTGTCGTGGGTACAGTACGGCTTTACGTCCCGTTCTGTATTATAGTTTATGGTTACTCAAAGTGTGCCTATCGTGTAAGAGTACGGTTTTACATGCCATCTCTTGTGGAGTCATAGCCACTCATAGTGTTATAGTAAAGCCCTGTTCTTTCTGTATAGCCTGGCCAGGCAATATATAAGTAGTTCAATTATATCAGTGTTCCCCCACCTTATGTATCTTATAGATTCGACTGGACCACAGTGCAGACTGCAATCTGTAAGTACATAGTTTAAGGAAATATTAGAATAATAGAATTTGCCTCAATTCATGATAAGGATCAATGTTTTGGTCCTGAGTTGCCTCAATTTATGTTAAGCTGGTCTTCTCCCGGAACCAGCACTATCGAATACAGTCCACTACAGAGAGCTTGCCGTGTCTACAAAGTTGTGCGTAGACAGTGACCCTCACCAATCTCCTGCAGTGGAATATCAACGGGTTAAAGTATCATCTAAGTGACCTCAACTTGCTCCTTAGTAATGTTACTCTTCATGTTTTATGCCTACAAGAGACACACCTAAGACCCAATGACAAACTAAGTATAAGCAGGTATATAGGGTATCGTAAGGACTGGAGGGGTGGGGAGCGTGCTTGTGGTGGGGTGGCCATCTTCGTTAGAGACGACATCCTTTCTGACCCCGTCCCCCTGACCACCCCCCTCCAGGCGGTGGCTGTCACTATCCTAACCCCTGTCAAAGTTACTATTTGTTGTATTTATTTACCTCCTGGCACCATTATACGAATATCAGAGCTGCGCTACCTCACTTCTCAATTAACACACCCGTATATTCTTTTAGGGGATTATAACGCCCATCATCCCATTTGGGGCTCTAATACAGCAGATAGTAGAGGAAATATGATTGAAAAATTTATCAACCTAGAAAACTTAAATTTCCTCAACAACGGTAGAGCAACACACCTCAACCCTACAAGTGGAACCTTTTCTCACGTGGATCTCACCCTGTGCAGCCCCTCAGTCGCCAGCAGAGTGGAGTGGTCAGTAGACTCGGACACCCACGGCAGCGGCCACTTCCCGGTGTATATCAGGTTTCTGGGATCAGGGCCTTTATATGAGAGACGACCCCGCTGGAAAATAAAAGAAGCTAACTGGGATCTTTACTGTGAGCTATTACAAGCCCCCCTATCTTGTCCTGACAACACCCCTTCTGCAATGAAATTATTAGCACTGGAAAATGCCATAACTACAGCTGCGAAACAATCCATCCCTAAGACCAATCCTTTCCCTAAGAGGCACCCTGTTCCATGGTGGACAAACGATTGCGCAGAGGCAGTTAGAGCTAGAAAAAAGGCGTTAAGCAATTTTAAAAAAAGTCCATCCAGTGCCAAGCTGACTTTGTACAAGGAGGCTAAGAACAGGGCTAGGAAAGTGATTAGAGACAGTAGGAGGAGCTGCTGGGTGGACTACTTGTCCAGTCTCAGCTCCAACAGGCCCCTGTCAGAAGTGTGGGACAAGGTGAACCGTATCTCTGGCAAAGGAAGAGGCAGGGCCCCCATACCCGGCCTCCTCATCCAACAGGACATGGTCACTGACAAGCAGGACATAGCCAACTACTTAGCTAGACACTTTTCATTTATTTCATCCACTAACAACTACAGAACTGACTTCCTGGACGATATCAATTCACTGCCCCCTCTCCATCCCCCTCCCAGCTATGGTAGCCCTCTTGACACACCGTTTTCTTCGTGGGAATTCACTGATGCGCTAAATAGTCTTCGAAAGGTAACTCCCGGTCCGGACGACATAACTGCAAGCATGCTGAAATACCTTCCTTTGGACAAAAAAGTTTTCTTGCTTAAATTATTAAATAATATATTTTTGAAACACGAATTCCCTACCCGCTGGAGAGAATCATATCTGATTCCTGTCCTCAAACCAATTAAAGATTCAAGATTAGTCAATGTTACCGACCCATTGCACTTACTAGCTCCATTGCAAAACTAATAGAAAAAATGATAATCCGTAGACTTATCTGGTTCCTGGAGAAAAATCAACTGATATCACCAATACAGAGCGGCTTTCGTAAAAACCGATCTACTACCGACCATCTCGTCGAGTTGTCTGAACATGTATATGGCGCTTTTGAATCCAACGAGGAAACACTAGCTGTTTTCTTCGATATTCAGAACGCGTACGACAGGGTCTGGCATAGGCATGTTTTAGAGACTCTGATTGGTTGGGGCATAACAGGACATTTATACTATTATGTTAAACATTTTTTACAGTACCGAACATTCAGAGTCATGTGCGGAGCGAAACTCTCAAATTCGTTTCCCCAGGAAGTGGGGATTCCCCAGGGGAGCGTGATGAGTGTGATCCTGTTCCAGATAGCCATCAATGGAATTACAGACAGCATCAGGTTACCAGTTAGGGGCCTTCTGTTTGTTGATGATTTAGTAATTTTCGCTAGCTCTCGGTCCCCTACGTTCCTGGAGAACCAAATCCAGAAGTCTATAAATGAGGTCAACGCTTGGACTGTAGGAAGGGGTTTTTCGTTTTCTCACCAGAAGACTAAGACAGTATTGTTTTCCCGCCGTAGACGAATTGTCACCCCTTTATTATATTTGGGAGCAAATACCATCATTGTGGAAAAGGAAGTGAAGTTCCTTGGTCTTTGGTTCGATCGTCGTCTGACTTGGCTGTGTCATATTAAAACCCTGAGGAACAAGTGTCTGAAGTCAATGAACCTGCTCCGGAACCTAGCCAACACTTCCTGGGGGGCTGACCGGACCACCATGCTGCGGCTCTACAGAGCCCTCATCCGGTCCCTGCTGGACTATGGCAGTGTGGCCTACAGCTCAGCTAGACCCACCGTCCTCCACATGTTAGACAGTATCCACCATACCGGAATCAGGATAGCTACTGGGGCCTTCCGCTCCAGCCCAACCCTGAGCTTGTGTGCAGACAGCGGGGAGCCCCCGCTCTCATACAGAAGGAGGAGACTCACTGTTTCCTACTATGCTAAAGTTCTGGTAAACCACAGTCATCCACTCAGAACTCGGTTCATCACCCCGTATGGACAGGAACCACCGAATCAACCCGATCCGAAATACATTCCCTTAAAAACTAGAGTTCTCAACGACTTGAAGTCTATGAAACTCCTGCTTCCTAACCTCCAACCTATTACCTACCACCCGACCGAGCCCTGGCTCCTACCACAACCTAAAGTAAATTTAACCCTTACCACCTCCATCAAATTATTCACCCCTCCATTATTTTATAAACAACGTTTTGGAGAATTAGTGAGTTCCTACACACCCTCCTGTAACATATTTACAGATGGCTCCAAGTCTCTGTCAGGTGTTGGATGCGCAGCTATTATTGACAATCGTCAATATAAATTCACCCTGTCACCCTACAGTTCAGTCTACTCTTCTGAACTTTTTGCTATATACAAAGCCCTAAGCATCGTAACAACTCATCACAAACGGATTGTTGTGTTTAGTGACTCCCTCAGTGCAATCCTGGCCATCAGGCGGCCCTTTTCCTCGGAACTTCTTGTTATAGAAATACAGACCACCCTAAGAAGGCTCAAAAGAGAAAATTTTGAAGTGATCTTCTGTTGGATACCGGGACATAGCGGGATCCCCGGAAATACTTTAGCGGATTCTATGGCCAAACAGGCAACACTGGAGACTCCCAACTACCTGAAACTCCACTATAGAGATTACGTGAAGACAGCTCATCGACACATTCTGAACACATGGCAAGAGTGTTGGTTAGAGGTAGAAGACAACAAACTGAGGGAGATGAGGTGGGATGTGAGGTCGTGGAGCTCCTCTGCCAGGGAGTCTCGTCGTGAGGAGGTGGTGCTAACCAGACTGCGGATCGGCCACACTCGGCTCACCCACGGCTACCTTATGGCTAGAGAGGAGCCTCCTCTCTGCATTGTATGTAACGTTCGACTTACCATTAAACACATCTTCACAGAGTGCATCAGATACCAGGATATATTGGCAACCCTCAACCTCCCGTACAACCTGGCAGAGCTCTTGGGCGACCATAGCACCTATTTAACGGCCCTTTTTTCGTTTTTAAAAAATAATAACTTACTCCAATTAATATAATTTATTTTATCCTAACATATTTAGTAATATTTTTTATTTATTTATTATTATTATTATTTATTTATTTTTATTTTTTTATTTTTTTTTTATTTTTTTTATTTTTTTACATGTATCTATAGTTTTGACCTTGATTTTCATTTGAGATAATATATATACGAAACATGGAGCAGGAAGTGTATCAGCCTTCAATTATCGCCGGTCCCCCGCGGCGGCCGGGGGGGGGATGGCGGGCGGGGGCTCTGTGTGGGGCACTGGGGGTGGCCTGGTGTGCGGATGGTGGCCGGACCGGGGGGCTTAGGCGGCGCCACCGGGTTCTCTGGACTGATACAGTCCCGGGCCTGGAGGATGTGGTCGGTGCCCATTACAAGCACATCCTCCTTATCAGGCCTCGCTTACTTCTCCAGGGCCCAAGCTCTTTGCCTATAGAGAGACACCTGGTTTCGCCGTTCCTTGTCCCTTGGTCTGGTTGGGACGCCCACTGGGTGCCCCCGGGTCCTGGACTGGGTTTCCGTCTGGCTCCCCTCTTCGTATCCCGCGGGGATCCGTTTTACTTTTACAGTACCTAGGCACTCATAACCAATATGGTTGACATGCCTTAAAAAAAAAAAAAAAAAAAAAAAAAAAAAAAAAAAAAAAAAAAAAAAAAAAAAAAAGTTCGTAAGTCCATATAGGTTTGAGTACTGCATTGTATATAATTCGTTTTGTTTTCAAAGTTGATTTGGATCTTTTGTCTAGTCTCAGTAACAGTTGATATCGTCTGGTCATTTCTTGTCTTTTCAGTCTCGTGTGAAGATTCCAAGTTTATCGTTTATCGATTGTTATATACCTTTGTATAAAGAATATAAATATATTTGAATATTCTTTGAAGAAATACGTATAATTGAACAAATGTAATTGGTACATTTTCGAACAAATAAATAATACTAAAAAAATATTTTTTGAAAACTATATATTTTCTGTGTAGTTTAGACGATTATTTTTCAGAGCTACGGCCAACAACACAGCTAGTTATAAAACATAGATCCAACTATGGCAGATATTATATTGTTTATGTATCTACAATCTTCCAGAAACTTTCCAGTAACACCACCTGCGTCTGATAATGAAGACCAACCTCCACTTCCACAAAACAATATCGCTTTGGCTGCTAAAAGACGATCAGAAAGTCGGCGGAAACTACTTGTTTTTCTCTTTGTATCTATTTTTTCTATTTATTTATACTTATCTATATATATTTTATAATTGCTAATGTTATTTTGTTTTCTTTCTCTTTTCTATATTTCGCACATTGTGTACCTGAGGAAGAGAAGTGGGAACGTCCCGAAAAGTCATCGTGAAGAGACACTTCCTGAAAAATTATCAAAAATTATTATCTTAATTTAAATTAAATTAAAAATGTATCTGTGTTTATTATATACTTTATCTACTGTATAATATTATTATTTTGTACTCATATTTTCAAGTATTTATTTTTATTTTTTAGTAGTATTGTTAATTCTAATTCATGTGTCTCACACTCTAAAAGTATCTGTTTATGTATCTAATTTCTAAGCTTTCTTAACCCTTAAGCCCTCACGTCGGGTCAATATGACCCGACGAGTTTTTCTTTTCGAGTTTTACTTGTTTTCCCGCGGTTTTGGCTGAAGGAACCCCCTCTCTATTCCTCTAGTTTTTCATCTAGTTTCGTTTAGTGTTGGATTTGACTCCGTACAGTTCGTACACTCCGCAAAACCGCTGATTTGACCCGACGTGAGTACTCATGTAACTATTTCAGCCATTCGTTATACTTATACTTTTTATAGTCTCTCCTTTTCATTACTTGATTTTAGATTATGAATAAAATTTTTGTAACTGACGAGAAGATCAGGCAAGAGCTAGAGAGTCAGAATCTAGAGGAGCCTATCATCATGGACTTGGATCCAAATGATTCAGCCGAAGAAGACGAAGATCACGAGGCAAGAGTGACATCGAATCCGATATTGAAATGGTTCTAAACGATGCTGAATCAGATTACGACGGGTCAGGAATAAACACATATGTAATATTCAAGCACAATAAGGGGCATCATGAGATTGGTAAACAATTAACCGGTGCAGAATATTTAGGAAACCTGGCACATCAATTGGTTAGTGTGCACGTTGCAAAACGTTCCCAAAATACTCATCTCCCAAAAACAATGAAAAAAATGAAATTTTATTTGGAAGAACATGGAATACTAATATTGGACTCAGCAGAACAGCAATCGGATGATACTCTACCACGCAAACGGCGTAGATGCCATGTTTGCCCCAGTACAATGGACACGAAGTACAACGAAATTTGACTGATGACAATTTCGATATATATTTATATTTTTTATCAAGGTTATCACTATACCTAAAGGTTATAGAAAGAAAGTTACCCGAAAATTGTGATTTATTTTTTACTTTAAACAAAATAGGATCATTTTGTACATATTTGTGAGACAGACATCGCAGGAAAATGCAAATTTTCTCTTGAATTTTTTAGAACTTTGTGTAAAAATATTTGGCCTAAACTTTTTTTTAAACTTTTCTACTACATTCATTGTTGCTAAAGCAAAAAAGTTTCATTGATGTAATAGTTTTTTGTATTTAATACATTTTATTAAAGTTACCTGTTTTTCAAAAAATTTGTGTTACAGAAAGTTTTTAAAACTGAAGAAAAAAGTGTAATACATTTTTTTTTTGCAATAATTTTTTTTACCCTTATAACGAATGTTTGTCTTAATATAAAATGTAATAATTGTATTAATTTATTGCATATTAATTATTAAGCAATTATTTATAATTTTCGGGTCACATTGACCCGACGTGAGTGCTTATGTCCCAGGTAACAAGGTGAGTGCTTAAGGGTTAATGTAAACATTCTTATGACGTATCTTATTACCATGTTATAGTTTAACGGAAATAAATATTATTATCATTGGTGAATTATCGGGTGAACCCCAGTCAGTGTGTTAAGTCCTGACCTGACCACCTTGACCAGAGGGCATGTAAATAATACTGGAAACTGTCAATTTGACTGGTGACATGACAACATAACACATACATATATATAGTGGTAAGTGAGGCTGACAGACTGACATACAGACATAACAGAGATGTAACACGGAAGTAAATTTGTGGAGTACACAGCATCATTACAGGTCAGGGACCGAGGTACACACCGTCCCAGGTGTCCAATTCTTCAATGAACACATTCAAAATATGAACATGGACCTGCATGGAATTCTCCCATAGGACTGTCAATAGAAATTTTGAGCAGTGCTCAATAAACGTACTTCATCAGCTCAAATTGATCAATAAAGCTCTCTTTCTATCTAAAATCAATTGTTGGCAATAACTTAGAATTGTATAACTGTTTATTATCTTTTTACATTCTTATATCTATAGTATAAGATAGTTATTATGAGTCATGCCCGGTAATACGAGGTCATATCGCCTACTACCAGAGCGCTCTTTCCTCACTCTCAGACCGACTCTACTATGGGAGTCCTAAATTTTGCCTACTCTAAATTTTTATTCACCTAGGGCAGTGGTCTTTAACGAGTACCTCGTACCGAGTAGGCTGAGGACCATCGCTTAACGTCCCATCCGAAAGACGGCATACTTCAGTTTATTTTACCTCCCAGACAAAATAAACTAAGGAGCTCGGCCGTGTTTCGAACCCACGATCTTGAGCTCAGAAGGCAAGCACGCATACCACTGAGCTCCCGGCGAGGTAGAGGTTTCAACAAGGTTCCCTGAATAAGTTTTGACCATTTTCGCAATGATGTCTGTCTGTGCATGCGCTTATGTCAGTGTATATGATTGAAACATTCTGAGAGCTCTACCATTGAGAGACCACTTTGCTTCGGGGCCTAACTACATTTTACAAGATTCCATTTTTGTTTACGACCTAAACAAAAATCTTTTCAAGTAAAAATTGTAAAAAGGACTGAACATTTTCCCAGGTCGTCCTGTTTTCCAGATACATGCCGATAACCGTCCTGAAATATAGTTTTCAAACATATATTTTTAGACGTTTTCTCGATTTACCCAAAAATATTTAGTCCTATCGAAACATTGTATCGTACCAAAAATGTTTCTTATTAAATTTCAATCACAAATAAGTCTTCAGATTTTAGATAGGATCAATGCGACCAAAGTAATAGCCCCCGAAAACATGAAAAATAAGTTCCCGTTGTAAATATTTTAAAATACTGTTTATATTGTAACGCCTAACAACGAATTGTAAAATATTTTTTTATTACTGGTGAGGTCACCGGTAGCTCAGTGGTACGCGTGCTTGCCTTCTGAGCTCAAGATCGTGGGTTCGAAACCCGACCGAGGCCCTTAGTTTATTTTATCTGGGAGGTAAAATAAAATTAAGCACGTCGTCCTTCGGATGGGACGTTAAGCGATGGTCCCGAGCCTGTACGATGTCAGGTACTCGTTAAAGAGCCCTTACCCTAGGTGAATAAAAGTTTAGGATAGGCAAAATTTAGGACTCCCACAGTAGGGTCGGGCTCATGTCCACCAGAATGACGAAAGAGCGCTCTGGTAGTAGGCGATATGACCTCGTAGTTAAAGCCTGGGCATGAGTCATAAAACCTAAACCTAAACCTATTGTAACGCCTAACAACGAATTGTAAAATATTTTTTTATTACTGGTAGTTTTTATGAAAAATTATTTAAAAAATAAATTATATGATGTGACCAATACAGGACATTCTTATACCAACCACGCCAACATATCACTCTCTCTTTCCCCCTCCATCTTAAAATCATTTCATATAGACATTACTGGATATATGAAAGTCAATCTCATATTTAGGCTGTACAATGAAATAAAAATATATACCCAGTATGAAATGATTTTGAGAAGGAGGGAGAGAGAGTGATATGTAATCGTCGTTGGTATAAGAAAGTCCTATAATGGCGAATAAAAATATTTTACTAAATGATGGCTTTTTTGTAGACTGTCTGATAATGAGGACGACCTCGAAAGCCGGCTAGCATTGTGAGGGATCAGACGTTTATTTTGCAGCCTATATACTTACTTTCTCCCACCTGTAACTTCCCAGTAATTGATTGATGTTAACATAATGTTTACCTAGTACTACATGTATAGGTGAATCTGTTATTTAATAACAGGTACACTAATTAATTGATACTAATTGTTTGTAATTAGATAATAATATAGCAGAGATTATCGCATGGCGGCTAGCACAAACATTGGCTGATTATCTAGCCATTAGGCAACTCATGGTGTACTAATCACTTGGATCTGCTCTTACGAAATTCATAAATTCGCCTGGAATGGGCGGGCTCAGGCGGGCTGAGGAACTGTATCCTTCAGGGAAGAAGACCTTCCGGAAGACCAATGGTCCGGTGGGCGAACATTTTTCAGAGGAACGCAACCGAATTTCGTATTGTGAACTGGACAGCAATGGAAGCGGCTAATATGGGTCTGTGTGGATAAATTAATTACATTGGCAGTTATTAGAGTTTTTGTATTAAGCCCCTCTCCTTATCTCCCCCTTCCATTTGGCCAATTTGGCTGAAAATCAATGAGGTTCGTCCCCTGTTTTGCATAAGCTTATACGTCGTTCGATCGTTTGGCGGTTCACTAGTTCAGGATATCTGGCGGGCCAACAGGCCAGGAACTCTAGTGGGCCCCCGGGCCAGGATCTCTGGCGGGCCCTAAGGCCAGGATCTCTGGCGGGCCAACAGGCCAGGATCTCTGGCGGGCCCCCTAATCCTGGCCCCCCATGCTAGAGCCCTGTCAGCCCTCCTAACCCTGACCCCCATGCTAGAGCCCTGTCAGCCCCCCTAACCCTGGCCCCTCATGCTAGAGCCCTGTCAGCCCCCCTAACCCTGGCCCCCCATGCTAGAGCCCTGTCAGCCCCCCTAACGCTGGCCCCTCATGCTAGAGCCCTGTCGGCCCCCCTAACCCTGGCCCCCCATGCTAGAGCCCTGTCAGCCCTCCTAACCCTGGCCCCCCATGCTAGAGCCCTGTCAGCTCCCCTAACCCTGGCCCCCCATGCTAGAGCCCTGTCAGCTCCCCTAACCCTGGCCCCCATGCTAGAGCTCTGTCAGCCCCCCTAACGCTGGCCCCCCATGCTAGAGCCCTGTCAGCCCCCCTAACCCTGGCCCCCATGCTAGAGCCCTGTCAGCCCTCCTAACCCTGACCCCCATGCTAGAGCCCTGTCAGCCCCCCTAACCCTGGCCCCCCATGCTAGAGCCCTGTCAGCTCCCCTAACCCTGGCCCCCCATGCTAGAGCCCTGTCAGCCCCCCTAACCCTGGCCCCCCATGCTAGAGCCCTGTCAGCCCCCCTAACGCTGGCCCCTCATGCTAGAGCCCTGTCGGCCCCCCTAACCCTGGCCCCCCATGCTAGAGCCCTGTCAGCCCTCCTAACCCTGGCCCCCCATGCTAGAGCCCTGTCAGCCCTCCTAACCCTGGCCCCCCATGCTAGAGCCCTGTCGGCCCCCCTAACCCTGGCCCCCCATGCTAGAGCCCTGTCGGCCCTCCTAACCCTGGCCCCCCATGCTAGAGCCCTGTCAGCTCCCCTATCCCTGGCCCCCCATGCTAGAGCCCTGTCAGCCCCCTATCCCTGGCCCCCAGGCTAGAGCCCTGTCAGCCCCCTATCCCTGGCCCCCAGGCTAGACCCCTCTGAGCCCCCTTGTGGGAGCCATGCATATAGCCCCATTTGCCCCCTCTTCTAGGCAGCTCTGATTATAACTGACTTTTCAACGTCTTGATTTATGTTTCACCCCGACCAGAATACCTATTATACATATAAATATATATATATATATATTTTATGTAAGCTCGCTTTGAGACGGTTCTATCATATCATTTGATAACCTTCACTGGATTACACAGCCTCATGAATACTAAATAGGTTTACGTGTAATACTGTGCAAATATATTAAACTGTTATCAGGAGGGACTGTTTTTAGATTAGATAGCGCCCCCTTCCCCTGAGGGCGCCCCCCAAAACTTTTGAATAATTCATAAGTGGTTAGAGATGGAGCAGAAAACTGGTCGTGTATCGAAGCTAGCTATACAGAAGAAGGAAGGATGAGTCGCTAATAGGCTGTAAAGCGTGGAGAGGTCGTCTAATGTATTCCAAGGCACGATCCACGTTTTGTATGCCTCCTCACACGCCAACACAAAGAATTTTTTTATTTTATTTTATTTTTTATTCCTATTTCCTTGGGGCAGTCGCTGGTTCTAAGTTCTACCTGTTGATCTCAAAAATCCAGTGAAATGGTTAAAAGTGCCTGAAGTTAGTGGATTTCCATGATACGCATGTCACTGATTCCCGCAGTGAAATGGAATCTCGCTCACTGACAAAAATGAGTAAACTCCAGAATTCTGTCTATTGCTCCCCCCCAGTTACACCAAGTATAGAAGAAGTTATGTAATTGGTCAGCAATTGGATGCTGAGTTTTTACCGGAAGATTTTTGATTCTAAAAATAAAAAAAAAAAAAAAAATCCTGGATATTTGGCGGGCCCCGAGAACAGGTCTCAGGCGGGGCACGAGGACAAGATCTCTGATGAGCCTATTAACGCTGCATCATGATGCTCTACACTAGGCGTCTTCAACCTGCGGGCCGTGGGCCACGAGTGGCCCACTGAAGGAATTTTAGTGGCCCCCACATTTGAATTTGAGGCAATTTCAAGAAAAATTTCCTTGTCAGCTTTTTGTCGTAAAAAACTTTTTTTCTGTTATTCTTGATATTTAAAATATTTCGTGTTTCATGTGACATGGCATGACATATTTTTTTTTTTTATTTAAACCATTTATTATCAATGTCTACAAATAGAAATTTAATACACAAAAAACAAACGAAAATTTATATGTAATTAAAAGTAGGGGTAACATAAAACTATAAAACTATAAACTATATAACTAAATATATAAATAGAAAAAAATATGAAATAGAATATATATATATCAATATAAAAATAGAAAATACATATTAAATTACATTGATAATACCCACAGGGCAAAGCCAGAGAGTGGGGGAGTGAATAAAATGTTTTTACTAGTAAAAACATAAGTTACACAGTTACAGTATTTTGTAACATCGTTCTGTACAATCACCTTCATTATTTTCATAATAAAAAATAAATTATAAAGTACAGTAGAATCCCGATAATTCGTATGGTCAAGGGACTGAAGGTTTGGTACCAATTATCGGGATTACCAATTATCGGGAGTACAAAATAAAAAAAATTAAAAAACGCATTAATGCAAACATTGTATATATTAAGAATTATGTACAATGTGGTAAGGATAAAAACTATGCAATAAACACTGCTTTATACTAAAATATACAATAAACAATACATGCAATAAAAAATATGTACATACATACTTATGTTCTAGATTAAATAAACACCAATCAAACATTTGTTCGAAAAAATGTTAGATAAGATCAATAAAATTGCTAAAACTTTTCCTCTCTCCTCTCCTCATTTCCTCTCAGTGAAAAGAGTACGAATTACATGAGATTTCATAGAAAACTTGTCTCTCTCATCGCTCTCCCCTTTGCCTCTGTAGGAATCACGTGATTACCTAGAAAACATTTATCCCGCACTCATTCTGCTCTCTCGTCTCTCACTGTCCTCTCTCCCCCTCTTGAAAACACTACGAGCTAACGAGGTTTTTAAGCTGGAAATACGAATTATAAGACGTTTTAAGTGACCTCGAGCATAAAAATAATACGAATTACCGAGGGGTCTGAAATGCATTGTTTTTATACCACTTATCGGGATTTTCTCTGGGGACCGGCAAATTTGTACGAATTAGCCGGAAATACGAATAATCGGGATACGAAATATCGGGATTCCACTGTATTTTAATTCGACTTCCATTTAACTTTCCTTTTTTATATAAATTGTCTGACTATACTATTTTTTTGACAGATGTGCGGCCCGCGGATCTTTGTGAATTTATTGATGTGGCCCTCGGGCGTGCAAGGTTGAAGACCCCTACTCTAGGTTTTGGAATGATGAGGTGACACAAAGGAAATGTTTACATTTATTTTAAATCAAATGGATGTTCATCGTAAAAACTTACAATAATATCAAAAATTATCTCAAAATAAATTTTTTTTACGTTTTTCGATGAACATTTTTCAATGTCTCCACTAACATTTAAAACATAAGAAAAATTAGGTGTAAGGATAATGTGCCTAGCAAAACAATTTTAGTTAAACAGACAAGTATGTCTATGTGCTATGAACGGGGCTAGACATAAAAACTCTAAAAACTGCCGCTGTTAGTTATTGTGACACGTCCCGTAGGCAAAATTTAGGACTACCACAGTAGAGTCGGGCTCATCAGCGTCGAAAGAGCGCTCTCTTTGAGCTTGTAGTTAAAGCCCGGGCATAAGTCATAATAATTAACTAACTATAAATGTTCTTAAATGTAATAAAACTCTAAGACAAAAAATATACAAAAAAAATCAAAATACAAAGAATGTCCAAAAAAAATTAAGAAAAATATTGATGATTCAGTAGAACTAAAGTTTTTAAAAAATGAAATAATTTATTTGCAAAAAAATATGAAAAGTTAAAAAAAAAATTATTTTAATTTTTCTTCACCACCGAACCTAATATAGTACTATTTATTCTTATGAATTACCAAACCTATTTTAATTTGTCTTCACCACCGAACCTAATATAGTACTAATTATTCTCATGATCTTACCAAACCTATTTTAATTTTTCTTCACCACCGAACCTAATATAGTATTAATTATTCTTATGAATTACCAAACCTATTTTAATTTTTCTTCACCATCGAACCTAATATAGTATTAATTATTCTTATGAATTACCAAACCTATTTTAATTTTTCTTCACCACCGAACCTAATATAGTATTAATTATTCTTATGAATTACCAAACCTATTTTAATTTTTCTTCACCATCGAACCTAATATAGTATTAATTATTCTTATGAATTACCAAACCTATTTTAATTTTTCTTCACCACCGAACCTAATATAGTATTAATTATACTTATGAATTACCAAACCTATTTTAATTTTTCTTCACCACCGAACCTAATATAGTATTAATTATACTTATGAATTACCAAACCTATTTTAATTTTTCTTCACCATCGAACCTAATATAGTATTAATTATTCTTATGAATTACCAAACCTATTTTAATTTTTCTTCACCACCGAACCTAATATAGTATTAATTATACTTATGAATTACCAAACCTATTTTAATTTTTCTTCACCATCGAACCTAATATAGTATTAATTATTCTTATGAATTACCAAACCTATTTTAATTTTTCTTCACCACCGAACCTAATATAGTATTAATTATTCTTATGAATTACCAAACCTATTTTAATTTTTCTTCACCACCGAACCTAATATAGTATTAATTATACTTATGAATTACCAAACCTATTTTAATTTTTCTTCACCATCGAACCTAATATAGTATTAATTATTCTTATGAATTACCAAACCTATTTTAATTTTTCCTCATTTATGCTCTATTCTTTTTACTCCTCCAATATTAAAGAAAACCTGATGAGAAAAGAGGTTTAATATAGCAGAAAAAAACTAAAAAAAACTATGAGTTTTAATAAAGGTTTCGGTTGACTGGCTGGGCAGCTTCAGTTCTTTGTAGAGCGGATGTCAAGAGTGCTAGATATCAAGGTCTTAAAGGATGACTACCAAAAAAAATATATATTATAAAAAAATATAGTATAAAAAAGAAATTTTCTCTTCCATCATTCTTCCATATTTTTTTATTTGATTCTAGTGATATTTTAGAGAAAGTTTGATATTTATTTGATCCTTTTTTTTATTTCTTCGTCTTGGATACTAACTTCTCTTTTACTTGGGTTAAAGTTGAGAATTTCTATATTTCTTGGTTATTTTCAGAATGAAATCCATTTGAAAAATAGATTTTTTTTTTTTTGAAAATGTTATTATTTTAAATCAGTTCTGATTTTCCTCCAAAACCAAAATTATATAGATGCAATATTGAATGAGATAATTGACATTGAAAATTGAAAGATTGAAATTCGGCAATATTTATTATTATTACGCTGTGCCTTCATTCATATGAAGTCTAAATTGTTGTGTAAATTCTAAACTGTTGAAGCGTTTTGCTTGAGATTTCTATCCTGATAGAAGTTCACGCCGTAATAGAAAATAATAAATTTCATTAAAGTCGATCAATTTCATCCCTCTGAGATAGATAGATAAACTTTTATTGCAGTAGATTACAACCTTTATGGGAATGAGTATATTCAATTAACACAAAAACTCGAATAACTGCCATTGTAATGAATATAACGACACAAAATTTCATGTGTGAATTCGAAATCTCATAAAAAATACATTTATTAATTTTCAGCGAAATCGGTCGAAGTGAAGGGGAGTTCAGAGGAGGGGTTCAATTAAAAAAAACCTTGTATTACCGTTGTAATGAATTTACCGGTACAAAATTTAGTATGAGGATTTAAGCCCCTATGTGAGTCAACTGTTGAATATTAGAGCAAACGGTGGTTCATCGACAACTGGAATGAACATTAATTTAACGAACTACCTCTTCAACAGGGAAGAGAGCTGTGTCTGCAACGAAGATCGAAAGGACGACATCCACCACTTCTTCATGGAGTGTCCAGCCTTCAGCCAATTAAGAAAAAAGTACCTGATAGAAGCACTGAGGAGCCCTTAACCTCATAAGACCCTTTTCATCATTACAAATAACCAAAACCTCAATAATATCATAGTAAGGGCGCAAAAAATTAAAGGACATTGAAGTTTTTAAATAAAATAACATTTTACTTCTTTTTTTTATTTGTTAATTAACAGTTAGGTTCTATTACTTTGTACTTTATTATTATTATTATATTCTATTTTCATTTATTTATATATATTTTTTTTTTTAACTGAATAATG
Organism: Aradus depressus; assembly: GCA_963662175.1. Classification (NCBI taxonomy): domain Eukaryota; kingdom Metazoa; phylum Arthropoda; class Insecta; order Hemiptera; family Aradidae; genus Aradus; species Aradus depressus. Next base: position 29,114,620 of record OY759224.1, on the reverse strand, counting down.
TATATATCAGGCCGAACCCTGAGCCTAAAAGATGTATTTCCCAAAGGCTACTAAAGAATTAAATTGAATTAATTCAACGAGAGAAGTTTTTTTTTAATGATTTGTTTTCATAATATATCCGCGTTTCTCAACTTAAAATGTATAAAACTGAGTTGCTGAAAATAAGGAGTGGCTCTATGATGTACCATTCTTATGCAGAATGAAGTTGCATGCAGAAAGCGAATCAGATGGAGAAGAGTATGAGAAAGAAGGAGAATGAAGATGTAGTGAGAGAGAGAGCGAGAGAGAATAGAAGGGTTTAGAATGGAGATTGAATAACAATGGAAGAGGTTTGTAAGACAAAGAGGGGCCTGGCCTGCATGTAAACCTGGTCATCAGCATAAATACCGTTATATCCAGGCCGCACCCTCCTGCCTCCTCTTCAGGATCATCAGGGAAACTGGCCACTTCTTGTAGAACAACCTTAGGAATCTCTCACGCAAAAGTTAGCCTATTATCTTCCAACTGAGTTAGAGACTTAACTAAAGTCAAAAAAGATACTCCAACAAAAACTCATGCTTGAACTTAAAGACCCATTTCTTCTTCAGAATCATCTTCAGGATCCGAAACCTATTCTAGAGTCATAGTGTCTTCATCATCAATGTTCGAATGCATCTTACGTAAGATTATCGTAAAAAGACTTATGGAAATCATGTTTAATCAGTGGCACCCTGTTCAGAAGTTTGTTTCTTCTTAGAGACTTACCTCAAACAATGTAAGATAGTTAACAAACGCGACGACCCGTGCTTGAACACAAAGATGGAATGTTCTTCTTCAGGATCTCAGGAACTGAGATATTTTCTACGACTATAGGGAGTCTTCGCCGTCAGTTCTTCCAGGAGTCACTCAAGAGACATAATGGAATCATATTTAATCTATGGCTGCACCCTCCTCTCTGGGGTTTCTTCAGCATCATCAGAGAAACTAGACACTTCTTCTAGGACAACATTCGGATTTTGCGAAGCAAACGTTAGTCAATTTGCACTAGTTCTCTCTTCCAACCGAATTCCTTCTTTGGATGGAGTGTTCTTCAGGATCATCCTAGGAACTGAAACCTTTTCTAGGATCTTGTGAAGTCTGCATCTTCAATACTGGAACATTCACCAACAAGCCCTCCTTCTTTCAGCAAAACTCTTCAAGCAGAGAATAGACCGGGATCCATGCAAGAGGCATAACGGAATCAATGGCCTTTAATGATGACCATCTATAGGTCGCTCTATATAACGTGCCTAATAAGCATGTGAAAGTGGGTTATATGCATGATCTTCGCAAAAACTGGGGACTTCTGGAATTCAATTGGACTCTTGGTCGGCGGTATAGTGTAGTGATTGTTAGGAGGAAAGGGAATGCGGTAATTTGATAAACAAAACAAAAAAAAAAAAGGTTATTCGCTACTCCAAATATCTCTCCTGAACTATAGAGGGTTCTGATTGGAGGACCACCTTTATCCTATCAGGATACAGGAAAATAAATGAAAACAATAAAAAAATAAAAGAATGAAAGAATCTTGGATCAGCTACGCTTACAAGCAAAAAACTATATGTTATGCAATATATATACATATATAGAACAAAAAATTAATTTGGTTGAAAAAATATATAAAGACACAACTTGGTCCAAAAAATGCAAATAACTGAAAATAATACTTCTTTCCTGAAATTATATTATAAATAACGATTGATTACAAAAATAAACTAATTATACCTTAAATAAAATAAATGTCTCACTATGGAAGGCGGCGGTGAGGGGAGCGGTGAGGGCGGCGATGTGGTGAGCGGTGATGAGGTGAGCGGAGCGGGTGGTGGTGATAGATGGCCCGAGCGGCGTGGGTTGTGGTGAGCCAGTGGAGCTGGATCGTCCAAAGATCGCCCAGAGCGGGCAGGGATGTTGAGAGGTAGACTGCCGGGGTGTTGGTTTGGCTCCAGGTGGACAACTGGGGGACAACACCGGGGTTAACTAATGTTATTTATTGTTCCTGAAAACTACTCAGACCCCCCCTATAATATATACTATATAATACATATATATAATAATACAATTTAAAGAACTGAACAGTGATTGTTCCAATTTCAAGCCAGTACCTTGATAGACCAATACTGTAAAACCAATCCATGGGCGAGACCAGCATCTAGCTGGTGGGGGGTTAGCCGAGGGATTGAGAGAGCAGGGCTAAGGGAACACATGCCCTTATCCCAGAATCCAAACCTTTCAATCTAAATTAGGAAGGTAACATGCGGAGGAAGATTGAAGATGTCGTCGTTGGATGCAAAGTTAAAGGACAATATTAAACGGTAATGATGTACTGTCGGATCTCATCATCCTGGAGGCATGTCTCAATCTGACTGGAGAACATTTCTTACTGGAAATTTAATGCTATTTGTCAGTCTGAAGGTTGTCCAACCTACCGGAAAAACACTTTTCTCCTGGAATTCCCGAGGAAGGCTAAATGACCGGATAATCCCATTCTCCTGAGTTCAAGTACGGTTTAATTTTTGATAATCTCCTGCTTATAATATGCATACGTGAATCGCCGACAACTTACTGTGATGTATAAAAAGAATACACACATAGAAAAATTATTATTATAAAATTAATTATATTTATTTTTCTATAAAAAGAAACTGAATTAATAAATAATGAGAAACCATTTCTTTTAAAACAAATGAGTAAAAAAACAAAACACGGCCATCAGCTGTTTTTTAGTGTGTGTAGAGACGAGTCGGGGCCTGTGTTGAATGGAGACGGTCTGAGTGAAGATAGAGAGGGGTGTTTTAGGCTTAAAATGTAATGAACTAAATAGAAGAGAATTGATGGTGAAATTGAGTGTTTGTTTATATGTACAGGATATATGCCCAGAAATATATAACTTAAATTTCAAAAAAAAATATAAAACAAAAAAAGATTGAATTGGTGTTAAGAATTTAGTTTTTAAGATTTTTCTTTTGATTTTTGTTTGTTTCAATGTTTTTTATTTAATAATGTAGATGATTTAAGAAAATAAACCCAAATTATTTGTTCTCGTAAATTCTATTCTATTCATTTTTCCTGTTGGCCCAGTAAGATAATTTGAAAACCTTTCGATTAGATTTAATATTTTTGCAAAATTTAGAAGACAACATGGCATCTCTTTAGAAATCGAAATTTTTTAAAAAATTACGTGCACTTTCTTAAAAATTGCCCGTCTTGAACTTTTGATATTTTTTTAGGGCCCTTTTCGAAAAAACTATTGTAGAAATCAAAATTTAGTAAAAGATCAAAGAGATAAAATTTCTACAGGAAATGTGGTAATTTATTGTTTATTATTTATTCTTTTTGTTTTAATTATTATTATTTTGTTTATTTTATTACTATTAATCAATTAACTTTTCGCTCCCCCTCAATCGATGGTTTGTGCTAATAATCTATAGTTGACTTACATAGATGCTACTAAATCCTCATAATACAGTTGACCTCCTGTGCATCTTTGTGAACAAGATAATTCCTGATAGAATGCAATCATTTGGATGTGATTTTCAGCCTAATCGGCTAAAGAGAGGAATGAAATTAGAGAGGACCTTAACTTATAAACACCGGTAGCTCAGTGGTTTGCGTGCTTGCTTATCTGGGAGTTCAAATAAATCGGTAAAATAAATCCTTCGGATGGGACGTTAAGCGATGGTCCCAAGCCTGTACGATGTATATGACTACGCAGTTAAAGCCCGGGCATGAGTCATAATAACTAACTAATAATTAGGATTTATTATTTGTTGGAATTGCTTTTGAAAATTCCATTTTTGACAAAACACTGATGACCCTGTAAGAAAAAAAAGAAAAAAAGTAATCAAATTTAATATAATGATATCAAAGAGGAATTATCTGGTGGAAGAAGATGCTGGGGTGGCGGCTTCCCTGTAGTCACTTAGAGTGATGGACAGAATGATAAATGAGTGACATTCCGTCAGAGGGTCTGGGGGCAGAGAGTGAACAGTCCAGTCACTCTGCTCGGGATTCAGCGAGCATTAGACTGAGTCGTTAGTCGGTCGGAATGATGAGTAGAGCTTTAACACCATCAAACCCAGTCAGGCATTCCCTGAGTTTGGCGAGCAACTGGGTGGGCGAGTGCACCTAGGGACCTAAGCATTCAATGCTCTTATCTCTTAAGCACTGGGCTCCCTCCTTTCCTGGATCTGAAGATACCAAGTTTTTCATGAAGTATATAAAAACTAAGAACTTGTTTATTGTATATTGTCTAATTCTACTAAAAATTATACATACCGTAGGGTGGCCCTTATTTTGAAAACGTTTAAATTTCTCAGACCTCCACCAGGAATTTTGTTTACAATGTTGAAAAAATTACCCCTGAATTTTTTCAGATTTTTTTGACCATATTGTTTAACAATGTTTAACAAGTTTAACATTGAGTTTAAATGGGGATTTTGCGATTAGAGAGACTTTAGAGCGTAACTTTTGATGCCTCGAATTGATTGTTCTGAAATTTCGTATTCTTACGTTTTGGGGGCCGCTGAATTCAAATTTGATGTCAAAAATCAAGGTTTGACAGTTACACTTGCCAAAAAACTGTCAATAATTTTAACTAATAAACAATTTTCTCAAAAAATCCATCCGTGATGTGATTTTATAGGTTTTAGAGGTCGCTGATTTCAAATTTGATGTCAAAAAACTGTCAATAATTCAAATTTATATAAAATTTCATGAATAAATTTTTCAATTATGTGATTATATATGTTTTAGTTAGGGGTCGCTGAATTCAAATTTGATGTCAAAAATCAAGTTTTGACAGTTACAGTTGTCAAAAAACTCATTTGTTTTAACTAATAAACAACTTTTTCAAAAATGCCATCCATGATATGATTTTATAGGATTTTTTGATTCAGAATAATGTTTTTAATTTTGAATTATTGACAGTTTTTTGACAAGTGTAACTGTCAAACCTTGATTGTTGACATCAAATTTGAATTCAGTGACCCCCAAAACATAAGAATATGAAATTTCAGAACAATCCATCCGAGGCATCAAAAGTTACGCTCTAAAGTCTCTGATGAACCTGACTTGCAATAACATATTTTGGAAAATATGGAACAAAGTAGAACAACATTGAACCACAGAAAAGGAGAAGGCCTCTGGCTCAGAATATTATCAAGTCTAAGCTCCGTGGGCTTTCGAAATTTGTTTTAGATCACCTAGGTAATAATCCAACGTAGTTGACAGTTTGGGAACAATAAATAAAAAAACCAAATTATGAACCCTATTTTGACTAACACGAACGTACATTTGACAGAAATAAAAAACCAATTGGGGACAAAGCAATGAATCGCCATAAGAATGTAACCTACAAAGAGCTCAAGGCATAAAGTGTTAGATTTTCTTTTGTAAAATAATTTATCTTGTGAAACAAAATTAAAAATTTCAATATCATTGTAATAACAATTTTTGTTAAATAAATTGTTACTATGTTTACTGCAAACAATTTTCGCACCTAGAATGCTTTAGGAACCTGTGAGACTCACATGGCACCCGAGGGGTAATCAGATAAGATGTCGTATAACGGGTTGAAAAACATATGTTTTCCTTCTTTTTTTTTTTTTTATTGAGTTTTAGTCCCAAACGACCGCTTTGGGGTAAAGCGAAAATATAATTGATTAATTCGTGCTGTGGAAGTTCATATCCGGTGATTCACCGACAACATTTTTTTGTACTTAGGGCTGCTAAATCTACATACAAAATTTAACGTTGATATATTCATCACTCCTAATGTTATTAGTATTTTAGAGACGAGCTTCTCCATTCTGTGGCGTCTCACTTTTATGATGAACGACGATTAAACTAACAATTTTTCAAAAAATAAAAGCTTTCAGCTTATTGAGAGACTAAAAGGTATAATATTTCAGTTAGGTGGAAGCTTCTCGCTCCTTCAACCAATTCGATTAGGAAATTTATTAGGGAGAAGTGGAAATATGTAAAACCAATATGGTGTTCCGTTTCAGGAAGGTTAAACAAAAAGAAAATATTGGTCATGTGTTCAGTTAATTGAACGTACTGAAGGTTTACGAACTCTTATAGGTCACATATTGACTTGAAAAAGACCATTCTATCATCAATTGAATTTTTTTTAGAAGGACAAACATGAAACGTTTGATGAACACCTCGAATATAAGTTCACATCTCCAGCTGTTCCAAGTATTGGAAAAGCTAAGTAATCTGTCAGAAATTCTATATTTTTACCGGAATTTTATGTTTACCGACATTCTGATTCCAAAATTGAAAAAAAAAAATTTTTGGGTCTGTGTGTGTGTTTGCGAACACGATAACTCCCGATAGATTGAATTCATCGATATGTAATCTGTCAAAAATTGGATTCTAAGTTTTTAACAGAATTTTTTCTTAAGCTTCTCTAGGTACGTTAATTTTTTCCGTTTTTTTTTTTAGCTTTTTTTTTGGACAATATTTTGGGATATCTACGTCCCTTCATTTGGTCACTATGAACGACAGAATTTCCCCTGGGAGAATCCCCTGATTTTTAAATTGAAACAAACAAAAAGTATCTTAACTCCTGATAAAATGAATATATCGACATGAAATTTTACATACGTATCCAAAACCTTATATACCAAACAACAACTATAAATTTTCAGCTAAATCGGTCAAAGGGAATAGGGGATTAGGGGAGAGGTTTAACTCAAAAGGTTATGCTTTAGTGGAAACTGTCGACTGGTTTTGGAGGAGGAGCAAAATTTTAATTGATAAATTCGTTCTGGGGAAGTACATATCTGGTGATTCCCCGACGAAGAGGCATATCGGCCAGCTACCACGATGATCATTTTGGAAATTTTCAGACACATTGGTTTAAGGACAAAGCAACTACAGAAAAACAATTATATGAAGTAGCTGAAATTAATTCAGAGTAAAATTGAAGTGTATTAGCAATAATTTAGTAAAGAAGCAAGATATGGACGCGCAATGCCCTCGAAGAGGAATGGTGTCACGAAGGCGAGCAGCGAGCCGACCCGGCCACCAGAAGACCACACCGCAGAGGAGCGGAGGCACCGACCCACCAGGGTTCCCAACCCGTCGAGCACACAACACCGAAATACAAAACCATCACTTTCCAACTCGGGTAACATAACAACATTCAGGTTTTGAGGAAACTAAAGTCTAATATAGAAATCAGTTGACTCAGATGGGAGACAGGAATAACTTATCTGCCCCCATCCATGAAATTTTAAATTGTTAAAGTGTTTTTATTTATCGATAGTTTATTTTTATTATAAAAAAAAATTTTAATTTTATTTAATAAAACCTTTTAATTATGTTAATTTCAAAATGTATTTTATCAGACCTGATGATGAGGGCAACCTCGAAAGCCGGCTAGCGAACGAACTAAATCACTCCCAGAGAGAGTCTTGGCTCTAGAATTAGGGGAGACCCCTCTTTTTTTTATAAGACATTTTAGTAGGGAACCGGAGCACTTATGTGGCGGATGTCAAAATCTCACAGATTTTTATTTGTATTCGCTAGCCGGCTTTCGAAGTTGCCCTCATCATCAGGCTGTCTGATTAAATAAATATTGAAATTAACATAATTAAAATATTTTAGTGAATAAAATTTTTTTTTTTTTTTTTTTTGTCTTTTATTTATAAAGAAGCAACTGTTGCTACGGTGCAACAACCAGCATCTATGTTGGTAGGTATAGATATTTTGGCGTGAATGGCATGTGAGAGGAAGGCCACCCAGTGGTAGGTCCTCGGGACGAAAATTTATATTAATTATAAGAACAAGGGAAGAAATAAAATTTAAAAAAATAAATAAATAAATTAAAAAAAAAAAATAATAATAAATAAATAAATAAAAAGGAGTTGAAGGGCAACGTTGATGGATGGGTAAGAGAGATGATAAAAGTAAAGGAAAATAATGAAAAAAAAATAAAAAATATTAAGAACGAATAGGAACTAAGGTGGCAGTAAGTCGCGGTTCCACCTCCTCTTCAACCTTCGTGGGGGGTTTTGTGGTAAGTGTTGTGAAGATAAAGTACGTATTTCTGGGTTTGTATGTGTGTAAAGTTTTCTAAAAAAACGTATGTAAGTAGTTTGTATTGTGTCGGGTACTGTGTGTATCATAAGATCGTTATGAAGTGTTCTGTTGTTTATGTATGGGGGGCACTGTGTTATCAGTCTGAGGGTTTTTGACTGAAATGCCTGAATTCGTTTGATGTTGGATGTTTTTGCTGAACCGTAGATCTGTGATCCGTATGTCCATAATGGTCTAAGTAAGTAAGTATAACAGTTCCGTTTTTGTGTCATGTCTAATTTTGATCGTCTATTTAGAAGTCCGTAGAGTATTTTGAGTCGACGGTTCAGCGTGTTTCGTGTGAGACGTGTGTGAGGATTCCATGTCAGTCTTCGATCCAATGTCAGTCCTAGGTATCGTACAGTATTAGTTTGAGGGAGGGGCTTGTCGTAGATGAAAACGGGGGGGCATGTTTCTCGTCGAAGTGTAAATGTGATGTGCTGTGATTTTTCTGTATTGAGTTTTATTTTCCATGTGTTGCACCAGTTTTCAATTTGTGTGAGATGGTGTTGTAGTGTAAATGAGGCGTGTATGTGAAGGTCAGCAGCAGCTAAGATGGCGGTGTCATCAGCGTATGTAGCTGTCATTGTGTGGATGGAGGTGGGCATGTCAGATGTGTATATTGTATATAATAAACGAGCTAAGACAGAACCCTGCGGTACACCCGCCAATATGGGTCTTATTGAGGAGACAGCAGAGCCCTGACGGACGGCGAAGTATCTGTTTGTTAGATATGAATGAATGATTAAGTAATATGTGTGAGGAAGCAACGGTCTCAATTTATAAAGGAGTCCCGCGTGCCAAACTCGGTCAAAAGCCTGACTTACATCAAGGAACGCCCCCGTTGCGTAGAACTTTCTTTCTAGGGCAGACGCCACGTAATCCACAACCCTGTGTAACTGGTGTATTGTGGAGTGTTCTGAGCGGAAGCCAAACTGATGATGAGGAAGTGTTTGCTGACTGGAAAGAATAGTTATGAGCCTTTTGTATAGTAATTTTTCGAAGAGTTTAGAACAAAGAGGAAGAAGACTGATAGGTCGGTAGGAGGAAGGAGAGTGTTCTGGCTTCTTTGATTTTAGTATCATAAGAATGTGTGAGAGTTTCCATTGAATTGGAAAGCGTGTTGTGCGTAGTATACAGTTAAACAGGGTTGTCAGGAACACGACAGCTTTCCGAGGTAATTCCTTGAGAACTTCAGCCGTAATGAGGTCGTATCCCGGGGACTTCTTTTTGGGGAGGTGTTGAATTTCAAATGCGACTTCAGAAGGTGTGAATGATTTGGGAGGGAGTGAAAGAGGTAGTGGGATATGTAGTGTTTGTGAGACATGTGTTAAATCATGCATGTCTGGATGAGGTGTGAAGGTTTGTGTGAGATGGGAGGCGAAGCGCTCTGCTTTCTCCTCGTCTGTTATGGCCCATGAGTCATTGTCATATCGCAGAGGTACTGACGTTGCTGGTTGACGCAGCACCCGACGAGTTTTTCGCTAGAGACTGCCATTTTCAGCATTCAAGTTGGAGAAGTAAGTATCAAATTTAGCTTTTCGAAATAATTTAATTTCCGTCTTCAGTTTGTTATTCAGTCGATTGTATATCTGTTTGTCAGTCGGTAGTCTGGAGGATTGCCATATCTGCCGCGCTCTCCGCTTCTCCCTGATCAATCTGCGAATGTACTCTGGGTAAGCCGGTAGATCTTGCCTGGAAGCCAGCTTTGAGGGAAATGATGAAGACCATGCGGCATCCTGAACACAACATGTGAAGAACTCCACTGCCTGCTCTAGCTCCTCCTCTGTCTTTAGGGAATATGGTACAGAGAGCTTAGCGTTTAAGGTTTCCCTGAATAACTCCCAGTCCATCAGTCCTGGAGTTAGCGTCGGTTTATTCTCCTTTTGAGACGGCTCCGCCCAGACGTTTAAAAACACCGGTGAATGATCCGAAGAGAGGTCGGTTGTGGTGCTGGCAGATGATGGCATACCTCTTAAACCTTTGTGTACAAAAAAGTCAAGTAGGTCTGGTAATTTGCGTCTTGAAGTTGGCCAGTATGTTGGTGTATTCGGTGAAGTGGTTTGTAAGTTGTCATTGTTAATTGTAGTATTAAGACTCCTTCCCCTTGGTGTACAGAGTCGCGAGCCCCATTGCTGGTGTTTAGCATTGTAGTCTCCACCGGCAATGAAACAGGGTCCCCATTTCCGGAAAAATGCTGAAAATGTAGCAGGAGCTATGGCGAACCTCGGAGGGCAATAAACGGCAACAAGGTTAATCTTTTTGTGTCGTGTATGTAGAGTGATAGCTGCTGCCTGGATGTGAGGTGTGGTTACGTTCGGAAGTGGATAGTGTGTGAGAGAGGACTTTATAAGAACAGCTGCCCCGCCGTGACTAGTGTCGTCAGGATGATCAGCTCGATGTGTAGTGTAGTTCCGGAAGGACAATTTTGATTTGGACGTCAGGTGGGTTTCAGAGATTAGGGCAACGTCAATCCGTCTGTCATGTAGAAGTATGTCCAGTTCGTTTTTATGTTGTATAAGTCCGTTCGCGTTCCACAGAAGAACTGACAAGGAACCAATGGTGAGTGAATTAGTGTGCATACTGTGTGAAGAGTTGTGTCATTTGTGATAACTGTGAAAGGAGGGTGACAAGGGGCTGGATGATAGTTTGTAGACTTGATAAAAAATTATTAAAATGTGGAGGGATACCATTATTAGGAGGTGACCACTGGGACCCTTCCTCTCCCATGACCCCTGACGGAGGATCGGTTCTGTCCAGTCCAGAGGAAGTTCTCTGATGTCGAAGTGCATCGGCGTAGTTAAATTTTCTTTCTGTAGTGGGAAGTGAATAAAATTTAAAAATAATTTATAATAAAAATAAACTATAAATAAGTAAAACCATCTAAAAAACTAACAACTGATATTTTCATTATACAATTTTTTTTATTTTACAAAAACATTATAATTGTGTTAATTTCAAAATGTATTTTATCAGACTGCCTGATGGTGAGAGCAACCTCGAAAGCCGGCTAGCTAATACAAATAAAAATATGAGAGGTCAGTCTATATTTTATTTTACAACCTGTGAAATGATCACTTCTCACTAAATCAGTCACCTTTCTATTAACTAATAAAAGACTTCAAGACCACGAAATTCATTTAGGTTATGTTTGGGAGAAGTCCAAAACTTAAAGCACAGAAGGATGCTTGTTTAAGTCGAAAGGACTTAGGATAGGAGGGATTCTGTGCGATATATGCTTGGTTCTTTGGCAAACCTCCAAGAATGTGTTTATTTAAATTGACTTGGAAGAAACGCGAAGGCAGGAAACATTTAAGATTCAGTATACTTTATTGATGGCTTTCCTATGAAAAAAAGGGGGCCACAATCATTTTATGTATAAAGGAATATATTTGTAGCAATTTTGTGGGAGTCAGATGTACCATAATTCAACCCATTCAAGCTGGCAGTGAGAGAGGAAAATGGTGTGAAAATAAATCAAGGAGAATGTGTAAGGTTGAAATTGGGTCTGCTTGTGGTCAGAACTCATAGCTTAGTTTTCGAGGGGGCTGCTTATATAGGGGCACCCTTAATCTTTATAAATAAAAAAACAGGTGAATCACCGTCAATGTACTTCGCACAACGAATTAATCAACTATTTTTTTAGCTTTCCGTCTGAACTTTGTCAAGTCTTTACTCATCATACTAGATTTCGTGTTGATACACATTATATTTTTTGAGTATGGTTTTCCCTCCCTCTGTTAAACCCTTTCCCTTCGCCCTTAGGTTTTTTCAAAATTTAATATTTTTTTCGTCCCTTTATCAAAAATGGAAAAAAATAATCCTGTGTTTCTGTTAACAAGATAACTCTTTATATGCCGACATGAATTGTATATGTTGTGGTGAAAACAATTGTGTTGTTAAATAAAATTAATAAATATAAATAAAATTAAAATAATAATTGAATTAATAATAATGAAATAATAATTAAATAAACAATAAATTGTAGAAATTTTATAACTGGTCTTCTATTATATTTTGATTTTTACAGTAATTTCCAAAAAGGGCCCTAAAAAAAATATCAAAAGTTCAAGACGTGCAATTTTGTAGAAAGTGCACGTATTTTTTTTTTTTTATTTCAATTAAACTTTTCAATTAGGATTTCTGAAGAGATGCCATTTTAAATTATTTTTCAATAATATTAAATCTAATCCAAAGGTTTTCAATTTATCTTATTGGGCCAACAGGGAAAATTAATAGAATAAAATTTATGAGATCTGGGTTTATTTTCTTACATCTATATTATAAAACTAAAAACTAAACATTGAAACAAAAAAATCAAAAACTAAATTCTTAAAACTATTTCATTCTTTTTTCTGTTCTATAATTTTGGCCATTTATCAAATTTAGGTTATATATTTTTTGGGCATATATATTTTGTACATATAAATAAATAACAGTACCTTCTTTGCGGATCAATTTTACTGTTAGTTCATCACATCTTAATTCTAAACAACTCTCTGTCCACCTTCACATCTCAACCCCGACCACACTCCATTGACTCCTCTACACTAATTCAAAAACAGCTGATGGCCGAGTTTTGTTTTCTACTCATTTGTTTTGAAAGAAAATGCATTCATATTATTTATTTACTAATTCAGTTGCTTCTTGGATTTTATAGAAAAATAAATATAATTCATTTTTTTATATTAATAATCATTTTAATGTGTGTATTTTTTTTTATACACTACAATGTACACCCAGAACTACATAAGGACGAAACCTTTTGATTTTCAGTCAAATCATCCGAAGGGAGGGGAGGGAGAGTCCTACATAAAAACCCAGTTAATGGGGTATTTGAGTCCAGCCTTTTTTTTTTTTTTTTTTTTTTGTTTTGTTTTCCCCTTCTATGCGACAGTGTCATCATCAGTGGCACATCCCTCTGGCCAGTAGTCCTTTAGCATGTACACTGTACGGGTGGGCTGTCCCACTAATGATGATAACGTTAAATATAAAACAGAGGGAAGACAAGTAGGTAGTCGTGGTTCTCGTGCATGAATGCGATGACCATGTAAAGTTGAGCGGGATAGTCGTGGTTTGACATTGATAATGAGATACCAGAGAGATAAAGTTAAATTCAGACTCAGTTTTCATTAGATTGAGGCCACAAAGCGATTGTGAGATTTGAGGTACCTTACTCCTACAATTATCATAATAAAACGGAGAATTTAGCTGGGATTAACCAAAATCTCAGGGCTTAACTTAATTAGAAAATGAATTCACATGCAAATTTAAATGGTCCATGTGCGGCAGTAAATTTTGTGGGTTAGATCCTGGGCAAGAATTGTTAACTGTACGCTCAATGCGTCGACTAAAATATTGCAACGGCGGAATGTGAAATATAAAAACTAATGAATTCAATAAATTATTGAATTGTATATTTATAATTTAAATATTTATTATAATATTAATTTATATATATTATAAACTAGAAAAAAGTTTGAGGTAACCATAAAAGCCAAACAGTTATTATGACTCGTGCCCGGCTTTAATTCGTCATATCGCCTACTACTAGAGCGGTATTTCGTCACTCTGGTGGACATAAGCCCGACTCTATTGCGTATGTAGCCATGTAATCATGGGCGCCGGTAGCAGGGTGGTATGCGTGCTTGCCTTCTGAGCTCAAGATCGCGGGTTCGAAACCCAGCCGAGGCACTTAGTTTATTTTATCTCGGAGGTAAAAAAAAAAATTAAGCATGCCGTCTTTCGGATGGGACGTTAAGCGATGGTCCAGAGCCTGTACGATGTCAGGTACCCGTTAAAGAACCCTGCCCTAGGTGATTTTTAGTTTAGTAAAGTTTAGGGTATGCAAAAAAGATCATGCCCAAATGATCGAAGAATTAGCTCTTTGGTAGTAGGCGATATGACTCTGTAGTTAAAGCCCGGGCATGAGTCATAATAACTAACTTAACTCCATCAGAAGTTATTGTATTCACTAAACAGGTTTTTTTTTCAATTTTTTGAATCAGGCGTCGAAAAGCATTGAATTTCATTGAAAAATCAACACCGAATTTCTGTCAAATTAAGTTACTTATACTTGTTGGTATGGTCTTGCCATTTCGCCTGAAGCAGTCCTATACTTAATATTTTTTAGGGGCATAATTAAATATTAATAACTTCTTAAAAAACCTTTTTAAATTAATTACTTTATTTTTTTAGAGAGAGAAACTTATGTATATTTGAAAGAAAAAAAAAATGGAGTAAAAAGAATAAAATCATTTTTTTTTTCTCTTGAAAATGATAGTAACTAAAGCGGAAATTTAAAAAAAATGTCAACGAGAGGCATTTGGCTAACTTAAATCAACTAAATGTAGAGGTTTGTTTTCTTTCTTGTGTCTGTACCAGTTGTTTGTGTAAGCTTCTCTTTCTCCTTTCAAAGGTCTCCAACGTCAAAGAACTTCTCATAAAATAGACAACAAGAGAATTACAATTGGATTTCTTTCTACGAAGTTTCTACCAGGAATTTCATGTTTTCCTACTTACTTATACAAAAAATGAAAAAGAAAAGTCGTCGGTGACTCTCCTGCGATGTACTTCCCCAGAACGAATTATTCAATTAACTTTTCACTACGCCAGTTTTGAATTTACATATGAAATTTTGTGTCGATACATTTATTCTATCGGGACTATTGTGTTCACAGACAGACAGAATTTTCTTTTTTTCATATTTGGAATCAGGCGGTCGGAAAACGTGAAATTCAATTGAAAACCCCGGATTACATTTTTAAGGAAGTAAAAGTTTGGTGTTTTTGAGAATTCCCGAAAAAATTATCATATCGAGGTTAGGTTAGGTTTTATGACTCATGCCCGGGCTTTAACTACGAGGTCATATCGCCTACTACCAGAGCGCTCTTTCGTCACTCCGGTGGACATGAGCCCGACTCTACTGTGGGCGTCCTAAATTTTGCTTACCCTAAAATTTTATACAATAAACTAAGGGCCACATTCTTGAGCTCAGAAGACAAACACGCATACCACTGAGCTACTGGCGCCCTCTCAGTAACAAATGTATCAGAAGGTAAGGTTAAGAAATTTTAGTTATTATGATTCATGCTTAGGCTTTAAATTCGAGGTCATATCGCCTACCACCAGAGCGTTCTATCTACGGGGTCTTTGACGAGTACCTGACATCGTACAGGCTCGGGACCATCGCTTAACGTCCCGTCCGAAGGACGGTGTGCTCATGTTTTTCACCTCCCATATAAAAAAACCTAAAGGCCTCGACCGGGTCTCGAACCCATAATCTTAAGCTCAGTAAGCAAACACTACCACTGATTAAGGTTCTGTTAAATTTCCTCTGAAAATGCCATATTAGGTTCACAAAATTAGTGTTCGGATTAGCCCCAATGAGGGAGATTCGAATTTTCGGAACTCGATTATATTTTACTGTAAGACCGTTTATCTCCATGGATAATAAACAATTGGAAAACCCACATACATTAAAGCGCTCTTCACACTAATCGATACCAGACTCACAACAGAATTTAATTTGAAAATTGCTTTAACACATTTAATTACTTAGAATTTTGAGGCCAAGTTAAACTGATAAAGTTAATGGAACATTGACAAGTTAAACTGATAAAGTTAATGGAACATTGACAAGTTAAACTGATAAAGTTAATGGAACATTGACAAGTTAAACTGATAAAGTTAATGGAACATTGACAAGTTAAACTGATAAAGTTAATGGAACATTGACAAGTTAAACTGATAAAGTTAATGGAACATTGACAAGTTAAACTGATAAAGTTAATGGAACATTGACAAGTTAAACTGATAAAGTTAATGGAACATTGACAAGTTAAACTGATAAAGTTAATGGAACATTGACAAGTTAAACTGATAAAGTTAATGGAACATTGACAAGTTAAACTGATAAAGTTAATGGAACATTGACAAGTTAAACTGATAAAGTTAATGGAACATTGACAAGTTAAACTGATAAAGTTAATGGAACATTGACAAGTTAAACTGATAAAGTTAATGGAACATTGACAAGTTAAACTGATAAAGTTAATGGAACATTGACAAGTTAAAAAAAAAACAAATTAAATTGTTCAATAATGTTTAAATTATTCATGTCCTTGTACCAGTCGACATGCTTCGCGTGCATGGTCAGCGTCAATTTTAAAAATTCGCGAACAGTCTCCTTCGATAACTACGAGCTCATATCGCCTACTACCAGACCGTTCTTTCATCGCTATGTTGGACATAAGCCCGAGTCTTCTATGGGAGTCTTAATATTGCCTATCCACGTTTAGTTAGAGGAATTTATCGAGTATCTGACATCGCACAGGCTCGGGACCAACCCTTAACGTTCCATCTAATGGGCATAATTTGACTTTCTTATACCAACCACGCTTCAGAGATAACTCAGTGGTGATACTCCCTAGTCACTGATTTCTTCTCATTTGTATCTTATCACTGTCACTGTTGCTGCTCAGGAGCTCTCTAGGCCATTGACTCTTAAGCCGTCGTTGGGGAAGTATGGCAGAATGGAGGGCACGGACTAGAGGATTATTGTGGAAACTAAGAAGGGAAAATATATTTTTTATACTTGGATTTAGCGACTTCAGTGACAAAAGGTACGTTAAGGTTAGTGTGAAGAGTTTTGTTGTTATTTTACGAAGGATTTTTGATTGAAAGGATTGGATGCGCTGGAGATTGGAAGCCTTGGCAGAACCCCAGAGTTCAAGTCCGTAGCTTTGTTTTTGAAAATTAATTTGATGATGGCTTTTGGCAATATGAAACACAAGAGAGAATAGAGGGACGAAGTGATTTTCAGAAGAGCTTTCCCCTTTTTTTTTTTTTTTCTTCTTATTTCTTTTGTTCATTGATAATAACAATTAGTTCTGGAGCAGAAACAAGACTGAAACATAAATATTTGATGATAGTAACTTTGACCAGTTACCACGAAACTCAAACCACCACAACTCCAATTTTCCTGATTGGACTTTTTAAGGTAATTGAGCTCTGGAGGGAACCCAGAGGACGAAACGGATCAATGGATGACGGGAGTACAGCATCAATTGAGTTTCAATCAACCTCGTTTGATCCCTCAAATGATGCATATTAAATGTCCACAGAAAATATTTCAATTGGCTTCAAAATGAGACATAACATTATCCAGAAATATATATTTCCCTTAACAAAAAAAAAAAAATGTTTCATTCCCACTCCAAAAACCAATCGACAGTATGACGTATGCATGCCCAGTGTGAGCAGGTCTTGCAAGCAATACCAACTTGAGAACTCTTCAAGTGGCCCAAAACAAATGCCTTAGATTGGTTGGTAGCTACTCGAGGGACACCTCCATCCTCCAAATCCATGAACACCTAAATGTTGACCTCCTACTGGACTACATAATAAATTTCAGTAAGAACTTTTTACTTAAGTGTGACACAAATCGAAACGTTTTGGTAAAGAAAATAGGGAAAACACAGGGAGGGAAACACAAAAATATCCGTTCACGATTTTAAATATAATTTCTGTTTTTGAATGTTTATTAATTTATTTTCTATTCCTTTCAGTTATATGTATGTGGTGGGCTGGTGTTTTACACCTAGGGACCTAAGCATCCAGTGCTCTTATTCCTTCCCTGGAAGCGCTGGGCTTCCCCCTTATTATATTAACTGTATGTTTATAGTTATACTACCTGAACCAAGCCCTTCATGAAGTGCTCAGTCTGCCAGTTTCCTTAATGAACCTCATAGTCCAATCTTCTAAAGTCCTCCTCTGCGATTACAGGAATTATCGGAATCTCGTCCGCGCATATCCCGAGCAGATGCCCAGGAAGTGTGCCGCCGTTTCGTCTTCTTCCCCACATCTATCGCAGGTAGGACTGTCCTTGACTCCTACAGTCTGTAGGTGTCTATTGAACGGACCATGTCCTGTGAGAACTCCAGTCAGTTGCCGAAGCTCGTTCCTTTTGAGGTTCAGGATCCCATCCTTCGACACCTTGGACTCCCCTCCCAGGAACATCTTCGACTGCCTGCATGTGGTCTTTTCTCTCCAAGTTCGGTATGTCTCCCGAGATATTCCCAGCACCGGATCTGGCCCCATAAAAGGCTTACTTGAACCTTCCTTGGCTAGTCGGTTTCATTTCAGTCACTTTGTATTTTTTTTTTCTTCAAGAGTTTATATTTACTCTCAAGCAGTAGCATTGTCTTTAATTTAACTGATTATTTTTGATTTGTATTTAGTGTTTAAGGGTAATGGTTAAAGAACCTTATTGTATAATAATTATACAATAAGGTTCCTTAACCATTACCCGTACAATTATTGTATCTCTGTAAATGCGACTGTTAGAATAAACT
The DNA here is from genome assembly GCA_963662175.1 of Aradus depressus. Classification (NCBI taxonomy): domain Eukaryota; kingdom Metazoa; phylum Arthropoda; class Insecta; order Hemiptera; family Aradidae; genus Aradus; species Aradus depressus. Next base: position 29,096,162 of record OY759224.1, on the reverse strand, counting down.
CTTCTTCTTTTTCAATCGACAGTGTGCCAGGAAGTTAGTTGTATATAAAGTATGTTTCTGTTACATGATAAATATATAGCTGAGACTTACTCTCTGTTTAACAAGACCCAATTTGTGTATTCCAAGGAAGCTGTATGAAACACCCCCAAGATTAGCTGCTTGAGTTAACATAATGAGAAGATTTAAATCCAGTAGTCAGGGTTGTTACCAGACTGAAGATGACTAGGAGTTGTCTGATCATGACATAAGCTACCTACTGAGTATCGGGTTACTGTACCCATCCATCAGTGGTTCGGCAGCTGAATATCATTATGTCTTTGTGACTCTTCTGAAGTCATAGATCATAGAGAAGGAAGGTCAAAGAGGACACACCTTGTTTTCTCCAATCAGTCGAGTAGGATGTCCAATGTTTTGGGGGGCCCTAAAAATTTTTTTTGAGTTGAGAACAAAATTTGAATTAGGTCAGGTATGTAAGAGAAAGAAGTAAATAAATATTAAATATATATTGGATCTTATACCTATACTCCTTCATATATTTATCGGCTTTTGTTATGTATTTATTTATTCAATCATACAATATTTGTATACAAGAAGGTTCTCGGATGTGTGTGATTCGCCTCTTTGCACCCTAAATCAGTGTATCGTATATTATGACTCTACAAAGGTGGCTTCTGTAACTAAGTGCGGCCCTTGAGGTCCGCACGGCAAACTTCCCAGCTTGATATCAATATCAATAATAATAATAATAACAAACAGGTTCTCGGATGTGTGTGTTTCGCCTCTTTGCACCCTAAATCAGTGTATCGTATATTATGACTCTACAAAGGTGGCTTCTGTAACTAAGTGCGGCCCTTGAGGTCCACACGACAAACTTCCCAGCTTGATATCAATATCAATAATAATAATAACAAACAGGTTCTCGGATGTGTGTGTTTCGCCTCTTTGCACCCTAAATCAGTGTATCGTGTATTATGACTCTACAAATGTGGCTTCTGTAACTAAGTGCGGCCCTTGAGGTCCACACGACAAACTTCCCAATATGACATCAATATCAATAATAATCATAACACAAAACTAGGCATTTTATTCAGAACAGAATTATTTAGTGATTAAATTTAATCTATAGGTACCTAGATTTTTAATTGTTATTAAAATTCACATAGATCACAGAGCCTATTTTTTTAATTTTGCTTTTAAAACTACTACATTTTAAATTTCATTAAAATCCGTTGTTGAGCTAGACCTATTTTTATGCTTAACCCCCTCACAACCCCTCTTCCCCTTAAGAATCTCGTGACGCCACATAGTCTATATCTCAATTGGCTCTTAAGAATACTACATGTGAAATTTCACTACAATCCGACTATCCGTTAACGAGCTAGAACAATTTTTATGCCTAGCCCCTCTCATAACCCCCCTCCCGTTCAAAATTTTCAGACGCCATATAGCCTATTTTTCAATCTGGCTCTAAAGGATGCAACATTGCCACCAGAACAATATAGATCGGATAAATCTTTTTCAAGAATTCCTAAAATCCACTTTTTTATCAGTATTTTTGTTCAAACATAAAAACGGCTGGACCGAATTTGATAAAATTTATTTCAGATCATATTTACGTTGATACGCTTCGATAGGCATCAAAGCGAAGTCGATATCATTTCTCATTCGCGAAAAATTGACCACGCACGTACTGTAATGACCTTGAAACATAAAAATATGATGAAAATTTTGATTTCGATTTTCGGACCCATTACAAAAACTTCCGTATATGCTGGCAAATTAAAAAAAAGTATGTGTGTCAGTGAATGAGATAACTCTCGATAGAATAAATGTATCGACATGATGTAAATTCAAGCTTTATATAAGGACGTCACCAATCATTTGTGGGGGGTTGGGGGGCGCTCAACTCAAAAACCCCCATAATAGCCGATGTAATGAATATATCGGCACAAAATTTAATATGATTCAGAAGCCCTTATCTAAGTCAATTCATTTTGCGGAGAAAACACTTAGAATTTTTGCTTGATTACATAACATTCTCAATACTTCATATGCCTGAGAAAGTGAAATTGGTTGGAGAGAAAGATCTACGATGGGAGTGTTGATGTGGAAACAACCGTTCGTTGTCTTTCGATTCTGGAGACCTCTAACAAAGAAACAAGATTACGGTGTTAGTCTCTCAAAGTAATGATCGTTGGAGGAAAACTCAACCCGGATCACGTCCACGGAGAAGAAAACCTCTAGAGAGAGGGAGCCTGGTAAAAGAGCTTTCCCAGGCAATGTGCCATGCCGACTGTACAGGCAATCCACTTTCCCGGAGGAACAACAGCTTGTTAAAGCGTTAGTGGTCCTTTGTTAATTATCCCACCTTCATCCGTTAACTGACATTCCGTGGAGGGGAAAATGTACAATTTTATCAAAGAATAACTATAGTTAATTATTGAGACTCAAGATCGCGAATTCGTAAGCCCCCTCCCTTAATTCCCCACATTTCTTCGACCGATTTTGTTGAAAATTAGCAGGTGTCATCATGGCATTTTTAATTAGGTTATAGGGAGTTATAGTGTTCACAGACACAGCCAAACACACAGATAAACATTTTTTCGTCCATTATTGGAATTAGGGCGTCAAAAAAAATTAAATTCCTGTGAAAATAAATTTTTAAATTTTGACCGAATAGACTTTACTCCTAACGAAAAAATGTTTCAAGATAATGTTCCTTAATAAATTTTAAACATAGTTACTTATTATGACTCATGCCCGGGCTTTAACTACGAGGTCAAATCGCCTACTACTCTTTTGTCACTTTGGTGGACATGAGCCCGACTCTACTATATGAGTCCTAAATGTTGCCTACCCTAAATTTTTATTCACCTAAGGCAGGGGTCTATAACGAGTACCTGACATCGTACAGGCTCGGGACCATCGCTTAACGTCCCATCCGATGGACGGCGTGTTTAAGTTTATTTTACCTCCCAGATAAAATAAACTAAGAACCTCGGTAGGGTTTCGAACCCACGTTCTTGAGCTCAGAAGACCGAGCTACTGGCGCTCTCAATAACAATATTTATGTACACTTATGTACACAGGCTCGGGACCATCGCTTAACGTCCCATCCGAAGGACGGCGTACTTAAATTGTAGTTAGGTATTTATTGTGATTCAAGGACACACAATTTAGTATAAGGATTTAGGGGCCCCTATGTAAATCAACTGTTCAATATTAGTTCGAACCGTCAATTTGCTAAACTCTCATACTTTGCCGATTGGTAGTATTCGTTGGAGTCCAAACTTCAAGAAAGCGTCATTTGAATCCGAATAACGTTTGACTGGGAACTGAAGCTTTCTATATCCTTCTAATGTCTTGAATGTAATGATTGTCTGTGGTGGAGTTGTTATATATTATAATTTTTTTAAATTAGGTACATTAGATCGCACCGGGCATTCTGGGGGCCTCCCTAGCTACGCTAACGCCTACAATATGGTTAGGTATGCTTGTAAGCTAAGTCAGGGCTTGTATTAAACGATTTAAGACCTCCTCCATGGCAACTCCTGGCACAGAGCCGGTCTTTCCTTTCTACTCTACTGGGCATGCGTACATCCGGATTCCCAAAAAATGTGCTAGCGGCCATGTCCTATTTGACGAGATTTATGTGGTGTCGTCCCGACACATAGAGCATGCAGACTACGCGCCCCCCTCTCTCCAGAATGTTCCTGACATTTCCAACATTAATCTGAATTATTGTTTTCTGGTTGGTTCATATCTTTTCTTATATTACATCCACCGCTATACGAGATGTAGGGAAATATATGTAAACGTTCAGAAATTTTGTTCTTTTTTTCCCAGAAAATTCACGTATTGTGATGATTATTAAAATGTTAAACCAAGTAAAAATTAAATAAATAATTTTGTCAAATAAATAAAATTAAATAAACAAATAATATAAATTATTATAAGGTTAGAGGGCGCCGGTAGCTCGGTGGTATGCGTGCTTGTCTTCTGAGCTCAAGATCGTGGGTTCGAAACCCAACCGAGGCCTTTAGTTAAGTTTATCTGTGAGGTAAAATAAACTGAAGCACGCCGTCCTTCGGATGGGAACTTTAAGCGATGGTCCCGAGCCTGTACGATGTCAGGTACTCGTTAAAGACCCCCGACCCTAGGTGAATAAAAATTTAGGGTAGGCAACATTTATGACTCCCACAGTAGAGTCGGGCTCATGTCCACTAGATTGACGAAAGAGGCTCTGGTAGTAGGCGATATGACCTCGTAGTTAAAGCCCGAGCATGAGTCATAAAACCTAACCTAATTATTATAATTAAATAATAAAATTACCACATTTCCTTAGAAATGTGCACGTAATTAAAAAATTTCAACTAATAATTATTTAAATTGAATTTCTTCTAAATTTACTAAAGAGATGCCATCTTGTTTTGTTTTTTTAATTTTCTTTTAAATATAAAAATTTCTTATATTCCTTATATACATTTAGTTTACATTCTCCGGAGCGCTATAACTTTTGTCATATTGATCCTACCTCAAATTTGAGGACTTTAGACAATTGGAAATTTTGTAAGAAACACTTTTGGTAAGTGGACTTGAAAAATAAAATAAAACTGGTTTATTTAATATATTGTCTAATTTCACTAACTATATATACATGGGAGTACTTTCGGTATTTCTACCATCCTCAGCCAAAAGCATAAGAGATAAGACTAAGTTAATTTTCAGAATGTCAGCCTCTCGAGGAACCCATTACCCTCCCTACTGGTGTTCCCCATGACGTCAGACATTCCTAACTAAGCTAAATTGTCAAGCTGTGAGATATTTTATGTATGATACTTTTGGTTGGTTGGTTGGTTGGTTGGTTATTTTGGGCGAACAACTACTTCGGTTATTATCGCCCTATCTTGTTACATTCCTTGCACTAACTAAGCCAGCGAACTCTTGATGCAGATGACAGGAACAGACATGAACGGATCCCACAGGGGGCCACGGGGCCCAGGGAAGGCCAAGCACAGGACCAAGGGCAACCAACGAACAGGCAGGCCGGACCGGGGGACAAAGACTACGGCACCGCCGGGCCACTCACTTTTGGTAAGGCCAATTTTTCAATAGGAATAATTATTTTCGGGTAAATCAAGGAAACCTTTAAAAAAATTTGTTTCAAAACTACAATTTCAAGATGGTTTTCTGCATGTCTCGAAAGTCGGACGACTTGCAAAAATTGAATTTCTTATAAAACATGTACTTTAGTTTTCTCTACTACTTCTACTCGTACAGATTTTTCATTAAGAAATTAAGAAAACAAGAAATTTATGTTAAAAGCTAAACATATAATTTTTGATCGATTACATAACTTATATAAGTGAGAAAAGTACAAATACATAATTTTGGAATATAATTAATTATACTATTGCTATCCAAATTGTTTGTTCTATGAGCATCTTGTGTTTTCTGAGTTTTGTAGACCAGGATGAGAGTTGACCCCGACAGAACACATCTAAGAAGGGATATAGCTCCAGTTTATGTCGACCCTTTCCCCTACTGGATATAAATATTTAAGGATTCGCAACACAGGTTCAAATCTCTGGTTTGTCAATGACCTATCTGCAGCAACATCCCACTGGACATTGGAATATTGGAGTATCAGCGGCGAACAAGGCAAGCTCGACTATGAATTATGTATAATTAATAAGCCGAAAATATCAAAATAATAATATTTATTATATAATATACATGTCATGGAAAGAAATATTATTATTATTATATATTATATAGAAATTATGTAAAATTAAATAAACAATACATTACCACATTTCCTGTAGAAATTTTATAATTGGTCTCCTATTTAATTTTAAAAAGGGCCCTAAAAAAATATAGAATGTTCAAGACGTGCAATTTTAAAGAAAGTGCACGTACTATATTTAAAAAAAATTCAATTAACAAACTTTTCATTTGGATTTCTAAAAAGATGCCATTTTGTCTTCTAAATTTTGCAAAAATATTAAATCTAATCCAAAGGTTTTCAAATTATCATACTGGGCCAACAGGGAAAATGAATAGAATAGAATACGAGAACAAATATTGAGTTTATTTTCTTAAATCTACATTATTAAAATTAAAAACAGAACATTGAAACAAACAAAAATCAAAAGAAAAATCTAAAAACTAAATTCTTAACACTAATTCAATCTTTTTTTGTTTTATAATTTTGGCCATTATTTAAATTTAAGTTACCTATATATTTCTGGGCATATATCCTGTACATATAAACAAACAACAGTACCTTCTTTGCGGATCAATTTCACCGTCAATTCACTTCTATTTAGTTCATCACATCTTAAACCAAAGACTCTACATCTTTACTCAGACCGTCTCCATTGTTCAAACCTCGACACTACACTACTCACATAAAAAAAACAGCTGATGGCCATGTTTTGTTTTCTACTTTTGTTTTTTAAAAAAAATTGCTTTTTATAAAAAAATTAATATAATTAATTTTTTATTAACATTAATAATTTAATATGTGTATTTTTTTATACATCACAATAATTAAACAGCGATAAATTGGAAAAAGAGAGAAAATAAAAAACAAGGAATTAAAAAATGACAAAATTGTTCACATTTATTTCAAAATCTACATCATGTTTGTACAACAGAAGATGCACGTGATGATGATGATGTCGTAGAAATTGCTTTCTTTCTATTTTTTACATGATTGAAATCATCAAAAATGTTATCAAAATTTAAATTATTCAAAACTTGCTCAATCGAAAGTATTGCGAATGCATTCAACTTTTCTTCGCCCTTCGAACTTCATAGATAATTTTTTATATATTTTATTATTGAATTATCGTATATATATATTATATTTTGGATTTTTCTAGAAACTTCTTGCAATTTTGAAAAACATGCTGGAAAATTTCATGACATTCTAAAAAATTCTAGAATGTTCTGGTTTATTATATAATTTATTGATAGTAAAGATGAGGATAATATTGAAAACATAATTCAAGGGCCCCCGAAAGGGTAAGGTGTGTAATCTCCACGTTACTTTGGCCGACTTGTCTGAAGAACAGTATGTCATCCTTGGAGGGTTCCTGGTACACGTATAAAATTTCGTGCCGATAAATTCTTTCTATCGAAATTTTTTTTTTTTTTTTCATTTTTGGAAACGTATCGAAAAACATGGATTTCTTTTAAAAATTGAAGATTTTCAACCAAATAGGTCTAAAGCATGGAAGGAAATACATTGTATACACACGAAATTTCATATACAGTAGAACCTCTATAAGTCGAACACCAAGGGAGACGCCATAAAATTCGAGTTATAGAGTTTTCGACGGATTTTGATTCGACTTGTAGAGATTACGATTCATTCTAACTAATTTTGAGTTAGAGAGGTGAAATAAATAAAAATTCAGGTTACAGAGGTAACAAACATATTTATATTTATTATAAACTAGCAGTAATACCCGGCGTTGCCCGGGGAACTTTGACTTTTCTCCTAATATCTCTCGTTCGAATCCATTTCAATTCTTCAATAATACATTCATGATGTTATAATTTTCAATTATTCATACGGAATAACGCTTATAGTCCTTCAACGGCAGACATCCCAGCTAGTAAGTTTTTAGGACCCCTGGGCACCATGGCTAGTACGCGCCATTCAACGGCGGAAACCACAGCTAGTCAATACTTAGCATCAGTGGACGTTCTAGCCAGTGCGTACTTGAGAACGCTTGTGACCACCAGGTTGATTAAAACATAGACTTCAACCATGAATTGAACCAAATTTTCTTGAGACAATTTGTTAACGTGTTTAAACAAACAAAAGTTCACAAAAACGTTAAATAAAACATTGAATTAGCAAATTTCCTAGCACCCTTAAACGTTCTGCTCAAACATAGGGTCGTGACATCACCCAATACTACCTGACATCACCCAACACTACGTGACATCACCCAACCCTCCTCTCACAGCTTGTTCATCTCATGGCCTCAGATTTTAATTGTGAAATGTTTCATGAAAAAGGTACAAACATTATCTTAAATCTAAAAACCGTTTAAAAGCTAGAAATTTGAAGAATGGAGTCTACCGAGCTCAGGATCGCCATTTAGAAATCTAGCCAAGTCACTTAGCTCAGATGTTTTAATCGGGAAGATAAAAATAAATTTGAGCACGTCGTCCTTCGGATTGAGCTTTAAGCTATGATCGAGGGCCTTTTTGTATGTCAGGTACTCGATAATGAGTCGTATGTTATGTATCTAAACCTGGGTAGTTGAAATTACATTTACGTTAAAAATAACTTGAGCACGTCGTCCTTCGGATTGGACTCCAAGCTATGATTGAGGGCCTTTTTGTATGTCAGGTGCTCGATAATGAGTCGTATGTTATGTAACTAAACCTAGGTAGCTAAAATTTCACTTAGGTTCGAAAAACCTTGAGCACGTCGTCCTTCGGATGGGACTTTCCCGATATATCTTAATCTGTCTATCAGTTTTAACAAATAGTAAATTCATAAACCGTTGAAAAGCAGGAAATTTGAAGAATGGTATTTAGCCCGACTTTTTTCGAAAAACATTATTATTTCAATTTTTGTGTAGGATTCAGATATCCGGGTTGTTCATCAGTTTTAACAAATATTAAATCTAAAAACCGTTTAAAAGCGAGAAATTTGAAGAATGGAGTTTACCGAGCTCAGGATCGCCATTTAGAAATCTAGCCAAGTCACTTAGGTCAGATGTTTTAATCGGGAAGATAAAAATAAATTTGAGCACGTCGTCCTTCGGATTGGACTTTAGGCTATGATCGAGGGCCTTTTTGTATGTCAGGTGCTCGATAATCAGTCGTATGTTATGTAACTAAACCTAGGTAGCTAAAATTTCACTTAGGTTCAAAAAACCTTGAGCACGTCGTTCTTCGGATGGGACTTTCCCGATATAACTGAATCTGTCTATCAGTTTTAACAAATATTAAATCTATAAACCGTTAAAAAGCAGGAAATTTGAAGAATGGTATTTAGCCCGACTTTTTTCGAAAAACATTTTTATTTCGATTTTTGTGTAGGATTCAGATATCCCGGTTGTTCATCAGTTTTAACAAATATTAAATCTAAAAACCGTTTAAAAGCTAGAAATGTGAAAAATGGAGTCTACCGAGCTCAGGATCGCCATTTAGAAATCTAGCCAAGTCACTTAGCTCATATGTTTTAATCGGGAAAATAAAAATAAATTTGAGCACGTCGTCCTTCGGATTGAGCTTTAAGCTATGATCGAGGGCCTTTTTGTATGTCAGGTACTCGATAATGAGTCGTATGTTATGTATCTAAACCTGGGTAGTTGAAATTACATTTACGTTAAAAATAACGTGAGCACGTCGTCCTTCGGATTGGACTCCAAGCTATGATTGAGGGCCTTTTTGTATGTCAGGTGCTCGATAATGAGTCGTATGTTATGTAACTAAACCTAGGTAGCTAAAATTTCACTTAGGTTCGAAAAACCTTGAGCACGTCGTCCTTCGGATGGGACTTTCCCGATATATCTTAATCTTTCTATCAGTTTTAACAAATAGTAAATCTATAAACCGTTAAAAAGCAGGAAATTTGAAGAATGGTATTTAGCCCGACTTTTTTCGAAAAACATTTTTATTTCAATTTTTGTGTAGGATTCAGATATCCGGGTAGCTGACCCGACAGACGTCGTTCTGTCAAAAGCTATTGGACTGGATTTGTTTTTATTTATTTTTTTTACTTGGAACCACAGCAAGTTCCTACTTAAGAACACCGGGCACCTTAGATAGTATGCGCCTTGCAACTCCGTGCAACCAGCTATTAAGTTCTTAGGACCGCCGGGCAACACAGATAGTACGTAGTTAGGAACGCAGGGCACCGCAGCTAGTATGTGCCTTGCAACAGCGGATGCCCTAGGTATTTTGTGCTTAAGAACGCTGGTGAGAGCCATTATTTACCGTAAAACGGTGCACCTTCAAGGTAATACATGCTTAGAAAACCCACCCTATTAAAATTAGGGCTATTTCCCATCTTTAAGAAAGCTCCATGTGAGATTCATTCAGCATTAATGGACCCCCGCCCCTCCCGTCCAAAAGAGTCACAGCCAATTTTTAAATATTGCTTTTGAAACTACCATTTAGGTATATGCTTGCCCTCCCCATACCCCCCTCCCGTTGACAATTTTGAGACGTCACATATCCTTTTTTTGTTTTTGTCTTTTAAGAATACTACATGTGAAATTCCATGACAATCCGACCATTCGTTAATGAGCTACAACTATTTTATGCTAAGGCCTACCCCCAAAACCCCCCTCCCTTTCAAAATGTTGAGATGCCACACACCCTATTTTTTAATTCGGGCTTTAAGAATACCACATGTGAAATTCCATGACAATCCGATCATCTGTTAATGACCTATCAGTATCTTTATATTTACGCCTACCCCCACAACCCCCCCTCCCGTTCAAAATTTTGAGATGTCACGTACCGTATTTTTCAATTTGGCCTTTAAGAATACTACATGTCAAATTTCGTGACAATCCAAACAACCGTTAATGCGCTAGGACTATTTTTATACTTAGGCCCCCCCCATAACCCCCCCTCCTGTTCAAAATTTTGAGATGTCTCGTAGCGTATTTTTCAATTTGGCCTTTAAGAATACTACATGTGAAATTCCATGTCAATCGGATCATCCGTTAAAGACCTATCACTATCTTTATATAAGGCCTAGCCCCCCCCTCCCCCTTTCAAATTTTGAGACTTCACACATCCTTTTTTTAAATTTGGCTTTTTAGAATACTACATGTGAAATTCCATGACAATCCGACTATTAGTTAATGAGTTACCGGTATCTTTATACTAAGGCCTACCTCCACAACCCCCCCTCCCGTGCAAAATTTAGCCAATCATTTTTATTATATAGATGTAGATATGTAAAAACTGAATAAAACGAAACAGTAAGTAAATGACAAAGATGACAACCAAAGATAAATCGAGGAATTTGCCAGAAGCGAAGATTTAAAAACAATCAAGAAAATAAAACGCACTAAAAACTGATAACACGCTCTAAAAACTGATAACACGCACTAAAAACTGATAACACGCACTAAAAACTGAATAAAACGAAACAGTAAGAGTTGTAATTACGTTTTATTCAGCCAAGAAAATAACATGCACTAAAACCTGAATAAAACGAAACGGTAAGTAAATGATTTTAGGGTGTCTGAGATCGATTCACTTGATTCATTGTTCACATCGATTATTATGACCCCAAACATCGATTCTTCGATTAATCTATCTCAGATCGCCATCCCTAGAATTAACAGCTAAGAACTCTTCATAAGAACCTTCCTCGGACTTCAACGAATATTTGAAAAAAAAAAATTAGCCGAATTGGTGCAGCCGTTCTCGAGTTTTGCGCTTAGCAAAAATAGGCAGTCATTTTTATTATATAGATCAACATTATTTCAAAACATCCTTAAAAGCCAGTAATTTTTTTTTGCTTTAAATAATTGGTAATCCTATTTATTGTATACTCCTAAATTGTTTTCTAAGAAACAATGGTACCTATACATTGTCGGCAAATTCTTAAAGTCGGTAACTTATTTTTCTTCGAGCTATAGAGGTAATAAGTTTCAAATAATCGAGTTGTAAAGGTTGTAAAATAAAATATTGCTATGTTCGAGATATAGAGGTCCAATTTATTTTTTCGATTTATAGAGGGAAAATATGTACCAATATGGCTTGTAGGGACTCACTGATTATTTCGACTAATAGAGGGTTGAGATTTCGAGTAATGGAGGTTTTGGGGCTTGAAGGGAAAGAAACAAAGATTTTTTTCGAGTTTTGGAGGTTTTCGACTTATCGAGGTTCGACTTAAAGAGGTTCTACTGTATAACTTCAAAACCCTATAAGGATTATACCAGTAAAATTCAGCAAAGTCGGCCGAAGAGAAGGCGGCTTAATCTCTAAACTTTAATAACTGCCAATATGATGAAACTAACGACAAGTAAGTTGGAAGGATTTAGAAGTTCCGGTATAGCAACTATTGATTAATTAGGTCGATTGTTCTTAAAAATAAGAGCGATAACATTATTAACACGTGATGGGGAAGTACATTGCGGGTGATTCACGACTTTTTTTAGGTCTTTCGGTCTCATCAATATCAAGTGGAGAATCAAATCTGGGTTAAATCGATCAATGATTCCAATGGGAAAATTATAGGGCTCCCCTCATTTGTCAAAGGGCTTCTGTAAGAGGATTAAAGGTTAAATAAATCCGTATAAATCGGATTTCAAAAATTTCTTATACCTAAGCTTGTCATATATTTTTGGAATTAGGTAGGTGATCGGAATAGATGAAATTCCGTTGAAAATACAACATCGAAATTCTGATTACATAACTTCCCTTATACTTTGTATAGCTGAGAATGTGAAAAGTCTTCAATAATGGCACTTTCTATGCCACTGTGAGAAAGCATGCCCCATCACAGATCATTAGCCATCCTGAGGGACTTAAACCAAGTTTGAAACAAAGTCTAACTTAGTGGAGTGTAAACTTAACATAGCGGTCTCCAACTTTGGACTCTAATTCATTGAGACTAGAATAATATCTATTTCTATTGATATGATATCTATACAATATGACTACCACAACTCCTCGTAACATATTGGACGGACCTCTTAAGAGGCTATTCGTGTTAGTACAGTGGTCGGCAAACTCATCAGTCAATAGAGCCAAATATCAACAGTAAAACGATTGAATAGTCTTTTGAGAGCCAAATATCAACATTACAACGATTGAATAGTCAATGTCCGAATACATTTTTTGCGTTCTGTGTTGATATAGTGGAAATACTAATAAATAAAATAAAATGATAGATAAAACGACGATGGCGTAATCCGAAACCAGTACACATTTAAGTATATGTTTGTGGAATTAGACAATATAAGTATTCAAAAAAGTGTTTTATCTATCATTTTATTTTATTGATTGAATAGTCTTTTGAGAGCCAAATATCAAAAGTAAAACGATTTTTTAATTTAAACTATATAGGTAGGTACATTGTTATTAACTTAATTAGGGTTCTTCTAAGCTGGTCTTTGCTAAAAACGCCCTCAGTACAATCGCTGAGGTCGACCCCTTCCAACTCTGCCATCCACACTTATTTCGTTCATCCTCTCTGTATGTCCATCCCATCTCAACATACCTTTCTCAATCCTCGACACTACATCTTCATTCACTCCACAACGCTCCCTAAAATTAACTTAATAAGCTTATAAAGTTTCAAGTCTTAGTGAAAACCTCCAAAACTCGAAAAAAAGTTTTGTTCCTTTCCCTTCAAGCCCCAAACCTCCATTACTCAAAATCTCAACCCTCTATTAGTCGAAATAATCAGTGAGTCCCTACAAGCCATTTTGGTACAAATCTTTCCTCTATAACTCGAAAAAATAAATTGGACCTCTGTATCTCGAACATAGCAATGTTTTATTTTACAACCTTTACAACTCGAAACTTATTACCTCTATAGCTGGAAGAAAAATAAGTTACCGACTTTAAGAATTTGCCGACAATGTACAACATTGTTTCTTAGAAAACAATTTAGGAGTCTACAATAAATAGGATTACCAATTATCTAAAGCAAAAAAAAATTACTGACTTTTTTTAATACCTACATATACTACGTATTTTTTATTTTAAGGATGTTTTGAAATAATGTTGATTTATAATAAATATAAATATGTTTGTTACCTCTGTAACTTGAATTTTTATTTATTTCACCTCTCTAACTCAAAATTAGTTAGAATGAATCTTAACCTCTACAAGTCGAATCAAAATCCGCCTAAGTCGAAATCCTCCATAAGTCGAAAACTCTATAACTCGAATTTTTTGGCATCTCCCTTGATGTTCGACTTATAGGGTTCTACTGTATTATTATTATTATTATTATATGATTATAAATTATTAATTATTACAAATTTATTTATTTAGTGAGAGGCCTACAAACTCCGAGCCCCAGTCCTCTAGTCATTACTTTTAAAATATTCATATGATTTATTGGAAGTGTCTTAAATCACTAATAGCTCTCCAAAAATCATACAATATGAGGCATGTCCGGCCAATTTTCCTGGTATCATTTACATTCCTTAGAATACAACTGAAAGGAGATTACATTTCAAATTTGAGTTATAGTGGCTTGTCAAAATATTTTTATTTCTTCAGGAAATTGGTTGAAGAATGTAATATTTTGACTTTTTTTTAAACATAAATTTCTCTCAAGTTTTCTTTAAGCATGTTTTTGAAGCAATATAACTTTTTCAGTTGCGGATACAGAATTCTTTTCGGGGGAGTGCAATTTTTGAGCTAGCCGGCTTTCGAGGTTGGGCTCATCATCATACAATAAATACAATAAAACAAAGACTTATTGTGGAAACTTGTTATAAATAAAAAACATAGGTGCTTCAAAACTAAATTTCAGTTCGGTTTTTGGCATGTATCTCAAAAACCGGACGACTTGCAAAAAATCGAATTTTATATAAAACATGTATTTTACTTTTTTCTACAACTTTTACTTGTGCAGATTTTTCATTAGGTCATAAATATAAGGGGTGTCTTGTTAAATGTACTTAGGCCCTGACTAAAGTGGTCTCAATTTACGTGCGATTTCATGTGATTTCTCCAATCAAACTTTCAAGTTCATGGTTACAATCGTTTTTGCGGCAGAGTACTCACAATTTTCCACAGACAGACATCATCGCAAAAATTATCAAAACGTATTCAGGGGATCTTGAAAAGTGAAAATCCGTTAAAACCTCGAACTCTGATTTTTGCACAATTCTTCGTTATACAATAATATATAAAGGTTTAAAAAAGTAAAGTCGTGAATCACCGGCAATGTACATCCCCAGAACAAATTAATCAATTAACTTTTCGCCTTCCAAAACCAACCGACCGTTTGCGCTAATATTCAACAGTTGATTTACATAGGGGCTCCTAAATCCTCATCCTAAATTTCGTGTCGATAAATTCATTACATCAGCATTCATTAGGGTTTTCAGATTGAGCCCCCTCCCATAAACCACCTTCCCTTCAGCCGATTTCGCTGAAAATTATATAGGGTTATGGGGTGTCCATACATTCATTACAACGCACAGTGGGCCAATTAACCTACTTAGCACGAAAAATTCAAATTATGAAACTCTCACTAGAAAGATGGGAACAATTGGTATTGGAAGTAGACTAGTTGTAGACATTGAACCCAAGAGGTGGGCCTCAGTTGTTTACAATAAGTGAGCAAAGCCGGCATGTAAACACAGGAACGACACGTCATCTTTTCACATCAGTTACATTCGTACAGTGGTATAGTGCAGTTCATATATTTTTCAAACCTTAGCTAATATGTCTGATTCAGGAGAAGCTAAGTGAATAAACTATATTGTTTATTTTGCCAAAATAGTGCATTAATTAATTAAATTCTGTGCATAAAGTTGTTTATTAGAAATTTTACATTCTGAAAGCCGCCAAAAAATTGCAGGCTATTGCATGCCTTCTACTTAGCATTTTTCTCTTGATAATTTAGTATTCTAATTGTTGTAAAAGAAGCAGAACCTTAGCTCTCCTTGATAAGCCACAGTATTTTTTCCCCCCTTTTACAGTAAGCTCTAATGTAGTGAAGAACTCTTACATGTTTTCACTATGGTTGAAATTCAAGAGTCTTAAACGAAACGTAGCGGTTCGGGGAATGGCGGTTGCACTTCAAAAACGATTATCCAACAAAATCAATGAGGAAGCTCTTCCAAGAAAATTGAATAATTTCATAAAAAGTGCGGAATTGCGAAAGTATCGTTCTACAAGAAAATTTTCCGACGGATGTGTTATCGCTGCTAAGAGAACCCAACTTGTTACCAACCAACTCATCGTATTGTTTTTAAAATTATTTTATAGGTTAGGTTTTATGACTCATGCCCGGGCTTTAACTACGAGGTCATATCGCCTACAACCAGAGCGCTATTTCGTCACTCTGGTGGACATGAGCCCGACTCTACTGTGGGAGTCATAAATGTTGCCTACCCTAAAATTTTTATTCACCTAGGGCAGGGGTCTTTAACGAGTACCTGACATCGTACAAGCTCGGGACCATCGCTTAACGTCCCATCCGAAGGACGGCGTGCTTAAGTTTATTTTACCTCCCAAATAAAATAAACTAAAAGGCCTCGGTCGGGTTTCGAAGCCACGATCTTGAGCTCAGAAGGCAAGCACGCATACCACTGAGCTACCGGCGCCCTCTATATATATTTTCATTATTAAACTGCTATTGTACAAGAAAGTGTTCTTTTTTTCATTTTTTTTTTTTTACCCCAATGACACTTAACTCTTTAATTATAATCTTTTCCTACCATATAGATGCTTGTAAAATATGAGAGCTGTACTTTTTAATTTTTTCGCTTTAATTATGCGTTTCGCCCCACTGTGCAACGGCAGTTTTTTACCATTTTGGCCGATTTGGTTGCTAATTATACAAATGCTACCGGTTACACCATCTTCAGGTTTAGTTATAAACTAAGTCAATATTAAGTGCAATCATGAACGAAGAACCGTCCGTATAGAATGACCGTCCTTCGTAAGCAGGCTTGCTCATTAGCCTTATGGTAGATCCGCCATTGAAGTAGTTTTTTTTTCATCCAATTTAATATGTGATTTAATCTTGATAAAAAAAGAAATTAAATCTTGAATATTGCCAATAAAGAAATTTAATTTCCATCAATATCTTGAATTGCCTTCTCAAGATATTTGAATCGAACTTTGTGGGGGCCGTAATTACAAGAAAAGAAATCTTTATGAACCAGAATCACCGTCAATTAAGTAATTAGTGGAAAGGAGAGAATCTCTATTATCCGTGGTTTTTCATAAAATAATTGGACCATTTTGACTGGAAAAAGGATTCTAATTAGTATGAAAAGAATGAATTATCTGACCTTTCAGGCCTAGAAATGAATGAAGACGAGCGAATATTTTATCACTAATTAATTTACTTCCCTAAAACTATGTTTTCACTCTCCCTCTAACACCTATCGACCGACAGGGACTTCTGAATCATACTAAATTTCGTGTCGATACATTCATTACATCGGCAGTTTTTGTTTTTGAGTCCTCTCCGGTCATTTTTGATGAAAATTAATAAGTGTCATCCTTATGGGGTTTTTGGATTTTAATAGTCATGTCGATACATAAATTTTAAATATTACATACGAGTATAAACTAAAAAAAAATTAATGACTCCCGATGTATTGAATTTATCGATTTGAAATATTATATGAAGATTGAGAAGTCCTGAGTAAGATATTTATTAAAGGAGGTGGTGAAGATGGAGGAGGTGGTGAAGATGGAGGAGACGGTAGAGGTGGAGGTGGCGATACAGGTGAAAATGGAGGTGGCGCTAGAGGTGAAAAAGGCGTTGGATAAGGTTGTGGAGGTGGAAGAGGCGTTGGATAAGGTTGTGGAGAAGGCGGTGGAAGTGGCGCTAGAGGTGAAAATAGAGGTGGAGGAGGCAGTAGAGGTGAAAGGGGCGTTGGATAAGGTTGTGGAGAAGGCGGTGGAGGTGGCGCTAGAGGTGAAAATAGAGGTGGAGGAGGCAGTAGAGGTGAAAGGGGCGTTGTTGGATAAGACTGTGGAGAAGGCGTTGAAGGTGGCGCTAGAGGTAGAGGAAGCAGTAGAGGCGAAAAAGGCAGTGGATAAGACTTTGGAGGTGGCGCCAGAGGTAGAGGAAGCAGTAGAGGCGAAATAGGCTGTGGAGAAGGCAGTGGGGGTGGCAGTAGAGGTAAAGATGGAGGAAGAATCGCGATGGAGATGGAAGTCAAGGAGGCTGTCATTACATCAAAATTTTTTTGTCCCCCCCCCCCCCTTCGTTGACCGATTTGGCTAAACATAAGTAGGTGTTCGCCTTACGGAGTTCTGGTTACACATAAAAAATGTGTTCTCAATCAGTCGATAGATTTTAGAGAGAAAGCGAAAACTTAATTAATAAGCCGAGATGGGGAAGTACATTGCGGGTGATTCACCGATTTTTTTTTCTTCATTTTTTGAATCGAAATTCGAAGAACATGGATAAAAAATATCGGGATCCAGAAATATATAGCCTATACGGAACCTGCACATCATAGTTTTTTTTTTGTTTTTTTTCACTAGGTACAGTGTTTTGATGTGGACAGGATGTCGTGTTCCATTTCCCGGAAATATACCAACATTGTTTTCAAAGGGCCCCCCCTACCGTGACCAGTGAATGCCCCTAAATCACGCACCACACCGAAGAAAATGAATGAATTATTAATCAATAGCTGCTATTTTAAATATTAGTCACGTCCATGATTTTTAACTAATATGGTTATTTTTTTCCGACAGTTTTTTTTCCAGAGGTGTCTTCTTTTTGGGACATTTCCACGTCCTCCTTCTTCTGGTCACTGTGAACGAGGTTTAGATCATAGAAATCAGGAGGAGGGACGTAGAAATGTCGAATACAAACAAATAATAAATCAGACAAGTATGACGTGGTAATTTGGTTCCATTTTGAAAGAAGAATGCGAACAAAGATATACAGCGGTACCATAATTGGTAACATTTTACGACTCCATTTTAAAATTTCACACTCGGCTGCTCTCTATGAAATCATAATAAAAAAAAAATAAAATAAAAAAAAAAAATTTAAAAATGTGTGAGTGACGTGGTACTCACAAGGATTGATGTAAACATCTACTTTAGTTTCAAAAATTTGCTATCTTGCTCTGATTTTCATTAAAATTTGTTTTATAATGTTACAATAAGAAAAGCAGTATGAGGAATTAAACTTTCAAATTTATTGTTCTTCAATTTCTTTTATACATGAAATTATATGTTTGTGATAGCTAAGATAATTATATTTTTTTTAATTTACTGCTATATTATTTTCTTTTGCCATAAATTTTATTTATTGTGACAAATCTAAGCTATCGAAGCATCTTAATCTAAAAGTTTCTTACCGAAAGATCATTTTCGTAATATTGATATTTCAGTTAAATTCACTACAACGGTAAATATGATCAATAATGTAAAAATACAATGTTATAATATTATCTAATCATGTTTTTTAGAGTTGTTTTATTGTTATTGGTTTTATTATATATTTATCTTTACATTCATTCATGTGACGGAATATATTATACGATAATGCAATCGAAATATATTGCATTTTCTTTGATGATCACAACATTAAAAGTACCACAAAAAAGTACAACATAAAAAGTCAAATGCATTCAAAATATAATACACACTTTTTATTCCATGAACATAGAAATGCTCAAAAACAGCTGACATCACAGATAAAAAAAGTGACTAGCTGTGTGTGTTCACATCAACGAGACTTACCCTCTCACGGTCTGACATAGCCCCTACTATACCGAGAGCTAAGATGTTTTACATAAAAAATAAATAAATAAATATTTCTTGGGTTTCACCCTGGCAGCTTTAGTATCGCAGCAGCTAATTGCGTATTTCTGCATCGCAACATCTTAACATTTCGGCGCCACAGACGAAGTATTTTGTTGCATCCTCACCAGGGCACTAAGAACCATGAAATTCATAGATTTGACTAAAAATCAATAGGTGTCACCATTATAAGGTGTTGGATAAACATATAACATTCTGTGTCGATACATTCATTCTATCGTGTTCACAGGCACATCTCCAAAAAATCGTATTTCATATAAAGTCTTTTAATTTACCTCCATTTAGTTGTAGGAATGAGGGGAATACCTGTGGGGTTGTTCCGGGGGGTCTCTGAGCTCAAGAGTTGTTTTTCTTATGATTTATCATATTTATGATTTCTTTATGAATTATAATTTTTTCACATTAATTTAATTTCGTTATTTTGTAACTATTATTTTGTTTATTTGTATTAATTTATATATACCTCATATTATTATTCATGTTTTCCTAATTATTATATTATTTTATCTTATTTTGTGTATATTGTCATTTATTATTTTGTATTTTTTTTTTATACTCACTGTCATCTTTACTTATGGTTCTATTTTAACTAATTGTAAATTTACCAAATAAAAAAAAAAAAAAAATTTTCAAAAACTTTTAGGTCATAAATATAAACAGTATCTTGTAAAATATACTTAGGTCCCGAAGTAAAGTGGTCACAATTTTCGTCAGATTTCTGCCAGAATCTAAGTTAGCACATGTAAAATCTCCATTCCTTTCAAGATAATAGCTATAATAATTTTTGCATCATGTATTCAGGGCACCTTGAAATGCGAAAAATTCGATCTCGGATTTTGGCACGATTACAATGCTTCCTTATTATAATATAGGTTATATAAAGGTTCAAATGATTAGTAAAATTCTGTTAGAGTAATCTTGCTGTAGGTATACCTGACCTATAAAGTCTATAATTTATAGTTTTATTGGCACACGTAATTTACAACTCGTAAATCGTGTACTCGTAAGAGTTTTACGATTCGCTGAATTATAAAATAGAAGTAACTGTGGATCGATGTTCGTCAGCCTCAAATTGGCTTAATACGGTCACCATTTAATCTACTGACGATATTTTTTATCTGATGCTACAAATGAGGTCATTTTGTACATGAATCAAAACTGCTGACAGAAATACAATATTTTTATTTGAGAATATAGTTGACAAAAAATATGTTAAAACTGTAAGAAATGCTAGATCCTGATGAAAGTTTGAGAAATTCATCACAAGATGGATTAATTAATCTGAAAATAAGGGGGGGAATATACTGAATCACTGGTTATGTACTTCCCACCACGAATTAATCAATTTCGTTTCCGCTTTCCCTCTGACTGCTTTGACTAAAACACAATAATTGACTCACACTGTGGCTTATGGATCTTCATATTAAATTGTGTGTTGATACATTCATTAAATCGGTAGTTATTAAGATATTTGAGCTAAGCCCTCCTGATCCCCCTCTCCCTTTCGGCAGATTCCGATGAAAATTGATAGGTGTCGTCTTTGTAGATATTTGAATTTACATATGAAATTTCATGTCAATACATTCATTACAACAACAGTTATTAGAGTTGTCAGTAGCCTCCTTATCCCGCTCTTCCCTTTAGCCGATTTCTCTGGAAATCAATAGATGTCGTCTTTAGAGAGTGATCGATGCACATATAATATGCGTAATATAACCGCAGGTGATCCGATTTTTGAGATATATGTCAAAAACCGTCCTGAAATGTCGTTTTAAAACACGTATTTTTAGACGTTTCCTTGATTTGCCCGAAAAATATTAGCCCTATCGAAAAATTGTTCCTTACCAAAAATCGTTCTTAATAAATTCACAATCGTCCACTTTCGTTAGATTTGAGATAGGACCAACACGAACAAAGTTATAGCAACCCAAAGAATGCACAGTCAATTTCCGTAAAATATATAACTAGTTGTAATTTTTACATCACTCAAAATAATTTCATACTGGCGTTACTGGGTACAAGAAAGTCACACTATACCATTAAAGGAAGAAAACTGCTGATGCTGACACATTACTTTCATATAACTCAGTAATGCCAGTGAGTAATAATTTTGAGAGAAGGGACGGAGAGTGTTTTGTACAAAAGTGATTGGTATAAAAAAGTCCTAATATAACGCGAGATCATTGACCTATGGACCTATTCGTCGATTCAGAATTTCTGTCTACAATCCTGAATAAAATATACGTTTCACCAGAGAAATTCAGTTTGAATTATCCGTTGAAATCTCTACAATAGGGTATATGCTTTGAAATGCCCTTTGGCACCAGGATGGGCTTATACTGGAAGGGACAGAAGAACTGTCCACTTAGTCCAGTAAATAGGGCTGTTTTCCATCCCAGTAATCTGCTGTTTGAACGAGCTGTGTAGAAGTCAAATTGGTAGTTCTAACGTTGCCTCGCCTCACTGGAGCGCTAAATCAGCTTCTATTCACCATCCCTTCGTAGCAGTTAAATGTCAGATCAGTTTAAATGGTGTATTTGTTTTCATTTACTTTATCACCTAGAACAGGGTTTTTTTAATTGGAGTGTGCGCTGCCTAAGGAAGGTCTGTCTGTCTGTCGTCTCTATCTGTCGCGTCTGTCGTCTCTTTATCCATCTATTTGTCTGTCGTCTGTCCTATCTGTCGTTCTGTCTGTCGTCTCTGTATCTGTTTGTCTGTCTGTTATCTCAGCCACTGTCTGTCGTCTGACTCTATCCATCGTGTCTGTCGTCTCTGTCTGTCTCTAGTCACTATCTGTCTGTCTGTCGTCTCTTTATCTCTTTCTTTGTCTGACGTCTCTTTAAGCCTATCACCTCTGTAGCTTTCTATCAGTCTGCCCTCTCTAGCTCTTTCTGTATGTCGTCTTTGTATCTGCCTGTCGTCTCTGTCTCGGTTTTTCAGTCTATCGTCCCTCTCTGTCTGTCGTCTCTGTATCTGTTTGTCTGTGTGTTGTCTCAGCCACTGTCTGTCTTCTCTACCTGACATCGTACAGGCTAGGGACCATCGCTTAACGTCCCATACGAAGGACAGCGTGCTTAAGTTTGTTTTACCTCCCAGATAAAATAAACTAAGGGCCTCGGTCGGGTAAATATATATTTACGCTTAATAATAATTTTGATGTATGTTAACTGAGAGTACATAGGGGGGTCCAGTTAGTATGTGCTATAGTTACGACATGTGGTAAACCTGAATTATAGTGAGGAGCGCATTGTACACTAACAATGAGAGGGAGCACTGTAGCGTAGCCACATCTGTCAGTAGCAGGTCACAGCAGGTGGGGGGAAGTCCTTAGTCCCTGTCTATACACACTTTGTTATTTATTGAATTTTTTTTTTATCAGGGGGGGTCTTTCGGCCTCATCAATATCAAGTGAATTGGAGATCAAATCTGGGTTAAATCGATCAATGGGAAAATTATATGGATCCCCTCACTCATTGTCAGTTGGACTTCTGTAAGAGGACAACTCGTTAAATCATTGCGCACAGACGTCGGATTCTGAAAATTTCTATTTCTAAAATTCTATTATTCTAATTTAAAATTCGTTGATATGATTTATAATTTAAACATTACTTTGTAATATTTCCTTGAGGGCGTCGGAAGCTCAGTGGTATGCATGCTTCTGAGCTCAAGATCGTGGGTTCGAAACCCGACCGAGGTCCTTAGTTTATTTTATCTGGGAGGTAAAATAAACTTAAGCACGCCGTCCTTCGGACGGGACGTTAAGCAATGTTCCTGAGCCTGTACGATGTCAGGTACTCGTTAAAGAGTCCTACCCTAAGTGAATAAAAATTTAGGGTAGACAAAATTTAGGACTCCCACAGTAGATTCGGGCTCATGTCCACCAGAGTGACGAAAGAGCGCTTTGGTAGTAGGCGATATGACCTCGTAGTTAAAGCCCGGGCATGAGTCATAAAACCTAATCTAATATTTCCTTCGAAAATTTATTGTACATTTTTTGCGGTCGTATTTGCCCTATCTCGAATCTGAAGACACTTATTGGAAATTAAACAAAAAATATTTTTCGTAAGGATCTATTTTTCGTTATGAGTAACCGTTATAGATTTGACCAAGCAATCGTCTAAAAATATGTGTTTCTAAATGTTAATTTAGGACGGTTTTCGGCATGTATCTCGAAAACCGGACGATCTATAATCGTATTTTATATAAAATGTCTCTCTACAACACTTATTCGTAAACACTTTTGATTACGTCATAAATATGAGCAGTATCTTGGAAAATGTACTTGGCCCCAAAGTATAGTGACCTTTTTTTTTTCAAAACAAGTCTAAGTTATAGTGCTATCTTCATTTCAAATTTTAAGTTCATAGCTCCAATCGTGTCTCAGTAGAGCGGTCATAAAGTTCCAATGATTTGTGTGTCGATATGACTAACCGTTTTGGGAGTAATGAAGGAAACGTCTAGAAATATGTCTTTCAAAACAACATTTTAGAATGGTTTTCGGTATATATCTCGCAAAAAAATATGTATTTTAATTTTTTCTAAAACTTTTATTTGAAAAGATTTTTTATTCGGTCATAAACATTAGCGGTATCTTGTAAAATGTACTTAGGCTTTTAAGTAAACTGATGTGTATATTTACATATGATTTCATTATTTGTTTAATTAACATATGTTCTATTTCAATAATTCAGTTAGTGTTATGTTTCTAACCATTAAAGGTTTATTTATGTGAATATGTTTATATCTATAATATTTAGTACATAATATCATGGCGAACGAGGATGAAGCAATGCATAATGAACAAGAAAAAAGGACTGGTGACAATATTCATTTTAGAAAAGTAAGAGCACGCCTTAAAGGACAAATTACAAGGTTGGAGAACTTAATTAAATTTAACAGTATTAAGAAAAGTTCGGAAGTAAATGAAAGGCTTTTGAATCTTGAAGCTATACGGGACAAATTTGCGACAGTTCGGGAAAACATAAAACTTTCTGTTGAGAATGAGAATTTACAGGAGGAACTCGAGGTAAGGTACGAACTCGAGGATAGGTTGGTGGCAGTGAAGGTAGGTCTACAGGAGTTTGGGATCCCTCATGTCGGAGTCAGAGAGCAGACAGGCCGGGGTCAGATCTGAAGCATCCGAGTTGCCCACCTCACAGGTTACTTCTAGCTTGAACTTCGTACCTTTTCACGAATAAGAGACTTTCTCTAATATTAAAAAACATTTTGAAACTTATGATTTCATTATTTGTTTAATTAACATATGTTCTGTATCAATAATTCAGTTAGTATTATGTTTCTAACCAATAAAGGTTTATTTATGTGAATATGTTTATATCTATAATATTTAGTACATAATATAAACTAATCTCAAATTTTGTCCGATTTCGATCAAAACATAATCAGATTTAAGTTATCGCATGTGACTTGTTCATTCCATTTTTCAAGTTAATAGCTACAATCGTTACAAAAGTTCCAAACACACACATCAGGGGATCTCGAAATGTAGAATTCCGTTGGAAACTCGATCTTGGTTCTTACGATGGCAATACTTCTTTCTACTTAAGTTATAAGACAGTAAAAATAATTAAACAAAGAAAAGTAATAAATAATAAAAAAAAAAAAAAAGGATGACTTATAATAAGAGTTGTTTCGTTTAAGATGAACTAAATCTTCATAAAGCTACGAAGGATTAAAAAAAGTCTGCTGAAAATTTGAAAGTTTGTGCTTTGTTTTTGTTTATCGTTAACTTAATTATTTTTCATATTAAGAAGTAGGTCAGTTAATATAGCACTCATTATACTGTTGTGGAACTTATAATTAAACTTTGTGTTGTTATAGGTTAGGTTTTATGACTCATGCCCGGGCTTTTAACTACGAGGTCATATCGCCTACTACCAGAGCGTTCTTTCGTCACTCTGGTGGATATGAGATCGACTCTACTGTGGGAGTGCTAAATTTTGCCTATCCTAAATTTTTATTCACCCCGGGCAGGGGTCTTTAACGAGTACCTGACATCGTACAGGCTCGGGACCATCGCTTAACGTCCCATCCGAAGGACAGCGTGCTTAAGTTTATTTTACCTCCCAGATAAAATAAACTAAGGGCCTCTGCCGGATTTAAAAAAAAATGTATCTACTGTATTTATTATATACATTATTTATCTACTGTATAATATTATTATTTTTGTACTCATATTTTCAAGTATTTATTAGTTCATTTAATTTTATTTTTACTAGTATTGTTATTACTAAACAGATATGTATCAGACTCAAATAGTTATAGCTGTTTTTGTAAACATTCTCATGACGTTTCCTGTTACCATGTAATGGTTCAACAGAAAACAATTAATATTACATGTAATTATTAATATTACAGTTCTTGTGTTACCCACACCCTAATCCCATCATCCCCTGTGGTCGATTTGGCTGAAAATCAATAGATGTCGGCCTTATGGGCTTTTCCCTTTTTAAAATCCGTATCGATATATTCGTTATATACATATAACCTATCTCATGTCTGTTTATGAGATTTCTGTCTGTGGTTGTGAGGGCAAAAGCGTAGTGCATTGAACGCGGGTTCGAATCCCGTCCCGGGATTTTATTATTATTTAATATTTAATGGATAAAACTTTAGTAGATGTTTAATTTAAAAAAAAAAAAAATCTTGATCTATTAACCTGCTCGTTGAATCACCTGCAATGTACTTCCAGCATGAATTAATCAACTGAGTAAGTTTTTGCTCTCCCTCCATAGCAAATAAAACATTTGGGCTAAAAAAAGCAATAGTAGACTTACATACGGACTTCTGAATCTTCATACTAAATTATGTAACATTCATTATAACGGAAGTTATTAGCGTTTTTGAGTTGAGGTCCCCCACTTCTTATTAATTTTTGGAATCAAGAGGTCGGTAAACATGAAATTTCGGAAATCAACATCAAAAACAACTCCGTACAACTGCGGAAGTAATATAACCATGTAAATAAATATATGCGTCAAAAATATATAATAACTTAAAAGCCGGCGGGGTTTCTTGTACACTGTAAATTTACAATTTACAATCTTTGCGCTCTTATATAAATAATTCATGAACAAGGTAAATTGTATGGTTTCATTCATTATGCAATATTAGTAAATCTTAACAAAAGAGAACACGCAATGTTTAAAATTTGAATATTTATAAATTGTGGCACCCTGCTAGGAAAAGTATATGATAAAAGGTATGTATACGGACTTTGGACCAGCGGGAAATCGGATGACCGAGATTACTTAATGAAACATTTTCATGGATTCAACGGCGTAGATTAGGTTAGGTTTTATGACTCATGTCCGGGCTTTAACTACGAGGTCATATCGCCTACTACCTTTTTTTTTTTTTTTTTTTTTTTTTATTTGCTTTCAAAAGAGGGTGCGCCTTGCATTGCAGCAATATCACCCTGTCTACGTTTGGTCAAAGCTCGGGGATCAAGGGGTTACCATCTTACGTTGCCTGTTTCTGCTCCCGCCAGGAGCCGACAAATCGGCAGAACGTATATATATCGCCTACTACCAGAGCGCTTTTTCCTCACTCTGGTGAAATGAGCCCGACTCTACTGTGGGAGTCCTAAATTTTGCCTACCCTAAATTTTTATTCACCTAGGGTAGGGGGTCTTTAAAGAATACCTGACATCGTACAGGCTCGGGACCATCGCTTAACGTCCCATCAGAAGGACGGCGTGCTTAAGTTTATTTTACCTTTCAGATAAAATAAACTAGGGGCCTCGGTCGGGTTTCGAATCCACGTTCTTGAGCTCAGAAGACAAGCACGCATACCACTGAGCTACCGGCGCCCTCAGAGAGAGAAAATATTTCAAAATTCCCTAATGTAAAATTTTCAACCTTGGATTTGTTAAAAATTATAAAGAAAATTTGTTAAAACCTTAGTCGACGTTTGTGTTTTATGCCGACTATATTATATGATAATAATATAATAATATATGATAATACTATAAAAATATATGATAATAATATATGATAATACTATAATTATATATGATAATAATATATGATAATACTATAATAATATATGATAATACTATAATAATATATGATAATACTATAAAAATATATGATAATAATATATGATAATACTATAATTATATATGATAATAATATATGATAATACTATAATAATATATGATAATACTATTATAATATATGATAATAATATATTATATCGAGCTCGCCCAAAATTGGTTTTCCCTAATTTTCTTATAACTTTTGTGCAACTTCTAGATTCTATGAAACGAGGGGGTCGGAGGAAAAGTCAAAAACCCGAATTAATGAATATAGTGACATAAAATTTATGAGGATTCATAATGTGTGTAAATCACTATTGATTTTTAGTCAAAACGGTCAAGTGGTTTTAGAGGGATAGCAAAAACATAATTAATTAATTCGTGTGGGGAAATGAAAATTTTGGGGTGTTCCTTGGATAATATTTGGGTATCCTAAATCAAATTTAATGGCTGTTCTTTTATTAGTATTACATTTACAAGACTTTGCTCTTTTTTTAAACAATAAATAAGAAAGATAAAAATGGTAAAGCTAAGGAAAAAAACTTAAAAAAAAAAAACTTCAGCTAAAAAAGTTGAACAAAGAATCTTTTTCATTTATGATATTTTTCCTCCGAGTTAAATAATTTTAAGATGGTTTTCATTTGTTTAGTTACAATTAAGGAAGGAACCTGCAGTTTTCCGGTGAAAATTAAGAGTTTCCGTCAGAAAGTTGGCAATTCATTATCCCAGTAGGGTCCATGTTGTAAAGCTTAGGAAAGACAAACGCAAAAAGTTGTATCTTTGTGCGTAATGTGGCAAAAAGTGGAATCTTAAATGAAGGAAATTATAAGGAAAGTTGTTTTTGTGTTATTGCAGGATTTATGTACAGGCTCAGTAAGCATTCGCGTATGCGGACGACGTAGTCATTACCGGGCGGACGAAGACTGCATTTACGACACCCAATACCAATAATAACTTCAGGAAAATATAATATTTACGCCGTTGACTCCATGAAAATGTTACATTAGGCAATCTCGGTTATCCGATTTTCCTCTTGTCCAAATTGGAGAACGGAAAATTACATAATTATAAATATATCAAGCAATGGAATTACATTGATTCATCGACGCCTTTTTTTTTTTTTTTTTTTTACATAAATAAAGATAATAGCTCAAGAGAATTTTGAATAAATAAATGTAATTTTATATTCAATTTTCAATACAAACAGAAGGGTTCATGTTAGGAATATTCAATGAGTTCTTGTTATTGGGTTCAATTCACAAATAATGGAGGCGTCTCACTGTGGATGCATAACGTTATTAGTTAGTAGAACATACTGCAGTCTACATTAGTGGCGTAGGTGGCAATGTATCGACCCCCCCCCCCTCACCCATCCAACTTCTAGGAAAACAAAATTATATATGCATGCGGGAGGGCGCTGGTGCATGTTTGCTTACTGTGCTCAAGTTTCGCAGGATCGAAAACCGGCCGAGACCGTTAATTTATTTTATCTGGGAGGGAAAAAAAAATTTAAGCACGCCGTCCTTCGGATGAGACGCTAAGCGATCGTCCCAAGCCTAGTTAAAGACCCCCTACTCTAGGTGAATACAAATTTAGGGTAGACAAAATTTAGGACACTCAAGATAGAGTCGGGTTCAAGTTAGTGGGCGATATGACCTATGATGTAAACAATTACACACATTATAATTATTAATTTATTACAAAATCAATTATTATTATTTGTATAAAAAAACAGCTGTTAGGAGTGAAGTAGTAAAATTAATTAGTGAATAAATATACAAAGATGGATTAGTGGCATTTTGTTTAAAAACGAAATGTAAACAACCAATGAATGGAGAACAAATGCCGTCGAACAGCTGTTAAAATAGAGAGAGTTACTACAGTGTTAACAGTCTAAGGAGAGTTGTTTAGTCAAAAAGTGGCAACAAAAAAAGAAAAGAAAAGAGACTAAAGTAGTTTAATAGGTACGTAATTATATTTACCAGTCCAACATATTTTTTTTATTTTTACCACAACTAGTTTCGGAAATTTGCCATCTTCAGGTGGTGAATCTTTCTAGAGAAGAGGTCAAGGAACACGTTCGAGTCAGCCAGTGTCCAGCTGGTCCCTGATGATACTCCAACGTGTCCCTTGACCTCTTCTCTAGAAAGATTCACCACTTGAAGATGGCAAATTGCCGAAACTAGTTGTGGTAAAAATAAAAAAATATGTTGGACTGATAAATCTAATTACGTATTTAACAAGCTAGTCCACTACATCTGCCTACCACCAAGTAATAGACTAAAGTAGTTGTAGAAATGTGTTTGTAAGATTTTTTCTTCTAAATAATTTTTTTATTTTTTATTTTCCAATATTAGTTATTAAATTTATAATGTAGGTTAAGATAAAAAAACACAATATTTGTTCTCTTATTCTATGCCATTCATTTTGCCTGTGAAGCAAGTAGTATAATTTATACCTCTGGATTAGATTTAACATATTTGCAAATTTAGGAAAACAATATGGCATCTCTTTATTATATTTAGAAGAAATCCAATTGAATTTTTTTTAAATACGAGCACTTTCTTCAAAATTGCACGTCTTGAACTTTCGATATTTTTTAGGGTCCTTTTCGGAAAAAACTGTAGAAATCAAAATTTAGTAGAAGACCAGCAACAATTTCTACAGGAAATTTGATAATATTTATTATTATTTGTTTAATTATTATTAATTTTATTATTTCAATTATTATTTTTATACTTATTTTATTTAACATTTTTTAATTATTACAGACCTTGTAGTTAAAGCTCAGGAATGAGTCATAATAACAAACTATATGGTAACGATGTTTCAATAGAATGACTTTGTGAAGGTGAAATTAGGAGAAATGGTGAAGAGTGGAGGTTAGGATGGATTTGGAGCGAAACATCGGGGCTATGGGAGCGAGACTGCATCCTAGAGATAGCATCGATAGAGCTGGCATGAGAGGCCAAGGTTCTTCATGGACAGAGGATCTCCAGATGGGTGAGCGATTTTGAAGGAGGTATATCGATATTTTGTAGCAAATATAAATCGATCCGGAAAGAAAAACACGATTTCACTATTCGATATCGATGAAAAAGTAGTCTTTGGAATTCACATATGAAATTTTGTGTCGATTTCATTCATTCTATCGGGAGTTATCAAAAAAAATAAAAATAAAATTTAATTTCAACTAAAATTGTTCATGTTAGAGGAAACCCTATACACGGAAACGGAATTTTATTCTCACTGTTCAAAAAGTATAATATAATCACAATAAAGAATCGTGTTTCATATCCAAAAATTTGATACAAAGCTTTCATTTTTATTTTTTGGGCAGAGTTCCTCCACACCTTAAAAGTCAGTCCAATGTACGTTATTGTTTTATTTATTCATTTATAATTGATTAATATATCTACATATATATTATTTTTCATATATTGTTATAGTTACATTGTTTTCTTTCTTTTCTATATCTCGCACATTGGGACCTGATGATGGGACGTAAGAACGTCCCGAAACATCGTTGGGATAAAAACACTTCCGAAGAGTTTTTTTTGAAAAATAGTTATCTTAATTTTTATTAAATTGAAAAATGTGTCTACTTATTATAAACGTATCATGTATTAATTTTGTTTATGTACTCATATATTTTTAAGTATTTATTTGTTCAGTTTTTATTAATTTCATTTTACTTTTTTTAATAGTTTTGTTATTACTACTAATCATAGATGTGTTAGACTCAAGTAGTTATAACTCTAATTTATAAGCTATCTTAACGTATAAATTCTTTTGACGTATCCTATTACCATGTATTGGTTTAACGGAAATACATTTATTATTATTATTATTATCATGTTCATAGACACACAGACCAAAATTATTTTTTTCCATAATGGGAATCTGGAGGTCAGAATGATATTCCTTCAAATTTTTGACCGATTTCATAACGTATTCTATCCTTCATAGCTGGGGAATAAAAATAAATAAAACAATAGAAAAACTTGCTTTATATAAATAAAATAATATAAATACATAACTCGTGTTCGTTTTTTCATTAACATTTTCAGTCAATATTGACTACTAAAAAGTCATTATTAGTTACATGTGAAAAAGTAGGTGCGTCTACCCGAAAAAAAAAAATTGTTCAAATAAATGACATTGCAATGCATTTGTTTAATGGGAATTGTGCAATGAGAATCTTTTCAATGGCATTGATCAAGTTATTGGTCGATTCAACAAATGCTCTATCCTTACAATCCTTTGTTCAACTGAGAGTCATCGAATTGAAATTTCTTTGAAGCGTGTGAACCCCTTCTATTCAACTGGAAGAATTAAATTTCGTCTAGACTTGTCGCATAACAACACGTTATTGAATTCGAACTCGGATATTTGGGAGGATATTGAATTTTTCTCCCCACAAATAATAAATAATATTAGTCAATGAATAGAGAATTTCATATGTGGTAGTAAGATGTTGTGGGACGAGATTTCTAATAGAAATAAAAGACGTTGTCTTCCCACTGTTTTATTTTATACCAGAACCGGTTTTCGACGCAACAGCGTCATCCCCAGTGGTTCATCCCACCCACACAGCACAGCGGTTGGAAGATAACTGGCAGCTATCTGTGGGTGGGATGAACCACTGATGATGACGCTTTTGCGTCGAAAACCGGTTCTGGTATAAAATAAAACAGTGGGAAGACAACGTCTTTTATTTCTATTAATAGAGAATTTAATAATTTGTTTAAATTTGAAATATTAATGGTCATTTTAAAAATATTTAAATATTTTCCCTCTCAACAATACTAGTCATATTTATGATACCAGAAAGAAATAAGAATTTCTAATAACTACACATTGTTCCTCTCATTTTGAAAAATAAGTATATCTGCTCCTTGAAAAAAATAGATAGAGAAAATAACAATGAATAAAAGTATATAAGTATATCTGCTTCTTGAAAAAAATAGATAGAGAAAATAACAATGAATAAAAGTATATAAGTATATCTGCTTCTTGAAAAAAATAGATAGAGAAAATAACAATGAATAAAAGTATATAAGTATATCTGCTTCTTGAAAAAAATAAAGTAGATAGAGAAAATAACAATGAATAAAAGTATATAAGTATATCTGCTTCTTGAAAAAAATAAAGTAGATAGAGAAAATAACAATGAATAAAAGTATATAAAAGCTTTCATATTACTTCCCGAGCTGTACCAAGTATAAAGGAAGTTATGTAATGGCTCAAAAATTCGATGCTATGTTTTCAACAGAATTTCATGTTTTCCAACCTTCTGACTAATGTTAAAACTTAACATAATAATTATTATTCTTGGTACATCGACGACGTTTTTTACTTTCATATACATTTTTATTTTCTTGGCAGAGGTAAAATATAAATATAATGCTAAATATTTTGATTTAAAAAAATGTATATATACAAAATAATTACTATAGAACTTATAAAATATTAGTGAAGCCAATCTGCCAAAAAAAAAAAAAAAAATGAAAGCAAAATATGAATTAAAACTTTTTTATTCAAAACTCCGTTTCCACACAATTATTATTATTATTCATCTCAATTGTTTGATGCAATTACTATTATATGGTTTAACGGAAATAAATATTATTATTGTTATCATTGTTAATATTACTATGTATATATTATTATTATTATTTCTATATCGTCAGACGGTAATATTTTCAGCAGTATCTGATTCTTCCCAAGGCGTTCCCTGGCTTATATCCGTTCTCAGAATATTGAATTTTCGACCGATCACGTAGTTCCCCTATGCTACGTGCTGGCCAACCAGTTGAACAGTGACCCAGATGTGGTGTACCAGACCACCCTAAGTGCAGCCACACTCCTATTGTACAATACTGTACTAAGTGCGGCCATATTGCACTTCTTCTTACAATAGTGCATCCCTCCCTCTTGACAACCTGTTCCCATATGACACTCCAGTCATGAGAAAGTTAGCCCTCTCTAACATCCCCTAGGGATTCATCAACCAGTTGAACCCTGAGGACGTTTTTTGAGACTCGTGAGAAAAATTTTGCAGTGTGCAGCAGATGCACATTGCATTTGTGCGCAGTGGTGACTTATGGCAAAGTTCTTTATACATACCAGGGCGAGCAATAAACATGAAAAATAATTGTAGGAATATTGAGGGTCAGTCGAAGATGGAAGAAAACAGGCAACACTAATCAAACGCACACGTTTCGATATATTTTAAATCATCATCAGGGCCTACAAACATGGGGGAGGGGGGGGGGGGGGGGGGGGGTCTAGATTAGTAGATTAGAATCAAAAATAAACAAAAAATTTTTTTTGTTGATAACCATTCCAGAACATTAAAAATACATTATAACAAGTTAAAAATTGAAACTGAATTACTATGAATACATTACTAAACATTAAAATTAAATATGAATACATTACTAAACATAAACATTAATGATGGAAATAGACAAATAGGTGGAACATAATAAAGAGTAAACATTAAAATGACTTACTATGAATAAGCAGGGTTGGGGAGAAGACATGTACACTGGATGGAGTCTTACATTGCAATGAAATGGTACAAAATAATACTAGGGTGCTGAAGGAAACAGGTACAGGGAGCTAGGAAAACCCCGTCATAAATGTCACATTACAGCCAGAAATGTTGAAAGTAATATAAATATGTATTATTAAGGTTGTTGGTGTCTATATACGCTAACATATATTTATTATCTATATATCTATATATAAATAATAAAAATATATACCTATATAAATTCATATTTAATTTTAATGTTTAGTAATGTATTCATAGTAATTCAGTTTCAATGTTTAACTTGTTATAATGTATTTTTAACGTTCAGGAATGGTTATCAACAAAAAAACTTTTTTGTTTATTTTTGGTTCTAATCTTGATTTGCTACCTACTCTATACCGCCATTTTTAAATTAATTTGAGAGGGGAAGGGAGGAGGGAGAGGATTGAAAAAGCATATATGTATAAACTGGTAGGCTGATGCTTTGCACCTAGGGACCTAAGCATCCAATGATCTTATCCCCCGTCTCTGGAAGTGCTGAGCTTCCACCTTACCTTGTTACTTAGTCGTTTACGATACCAATACCATAGTTTCCTTAATGAATCTGAGAATGCTTCCATGGTCACATGTGGAATCTCGTCCGAGTATATACCCAGGAAGTGTGCCGCCGTCTCGTCTTCTTCCTTCTGTCACGGGTAGAGGACTGTCCTTGACTCCTACAGTGTGTAGGTGTCTATTGAACCGACCGTGTCCTGTGAGAAATGTTAGTTACCGAAGTTACCGAAGCTCGTTCCTTTTGAGGTTCAGGATCCCCATCCTTCAACATCTTGGAATTCTCACCCTGGAGCATCTTCGCTGTCTGCTTGTGGTTCTTTTTCTCCATGACTAGTTCACAAGGTCTCTAGTGTATATTTTTTTTTTTTTTTTTTTTTTTTTTTTTTTTTTTTAATGGCTCCAAGGCGTAATTGCCCTATATAGCCTGACACAATGTTTCAATGATGTTTGAGTTTTTTGGGGAAACCCAGGAGGGCCAGAGACCCGGGGCGGAAACAGAAGGCCCCCAACGACGCAAGCCATCAGCCCCACACCAGCCCCCACCCCCCCATCGTCCCCCTCCTATCTTTACTAAATTTCTATTTTATTTCGTTTTATAAATTGGAATATAGTAGGAATGAATTTGTCTTGGGAAGTTACTAACTGAGTGAGAAAATTTTCGACATTCTGCAACATTACACATCCCTGTCTTGAATCGTCATATTTTATACATGACACAAAGATGTGTAACATGTCTTCCATATCACCGCATATATCGCAGTTCGGAGTATCAGCGAGTCTCATTAAATAAAGGTACTTGTTAACCCTGCCGTGGCCGGTTCTTATCCTGGTCAGGATAACGATCTGTGTCCTGCTAAGTTGTCTGTCTGTCCTGGTGAACCAGGGGACCTGCCTGGGACTCTTCTGGATCCTGTAGTAAAACTGTCCCTTGGTGTGACATGTTTCCTCGAAGCTCTTCCTCCATCTCTCTCCTGTCTCCCGTCTGACCTCCTGGAATAGGTCGTACACAGGTACGTACTGTTCACTTCTCACTTCTCTCAACTCTTCTGTCTGTTTGGCCAACGAGTCAGCCCTCTCATTCCCATACAGATTCACGTGTCCCGGTACCCATTGTATGACGTAGTCATTCTCAGTCTTATCAAGGAGTTTTATTATGTCATTCAGAATAACGTTATTTGTACTGCATCTGTACATATATTTTAACTGTTGGATGGAGACTTTTGAATCGGTTAGGATTACAATGCGATAGTTATTAAAATGACTTTCAGTATAACCTATAGCTGTTTTTATCGCTTCAAGTTCTGCATTATTTATGGATAATAATTTGTGAAGTTTGTGGTTTATTGAATGGTGTGTTTGTGGATCATAAATTCCTATCCCTACGTTGTCTTGAGACTTAGAGGCGTCAGTAAAAATTCTGTAGGTGTCTCTATATAATGTGTCCAGGTGATCCAGCGTCATATGTTTCAGAACTACTGGGTTTAGTGTTTTTTTGCTTACATTTAAGTTAGGAATGTTGGTGTGTGTTTCTACTGTGATTTGGGTTATTGGTCGAAATGTATCAAATTTGTAAGGGCCGTTGTTTGGTTTGATGAGTTGTTTAATGTCTTGTAGTTGGAGGTTCTGTGTTGTAAGGTAAGTATTGAGTTGGGGGTTTTGATTGTTTATCAGTGTGTGCAATGGGTGGCACTGGTCTGAGTATATTTTGATGAGTTTTTTTTGGATGAGCCATTCCCTTCGAAGATTGAGCGGTATTTCCCCGGCTTCCGAGAGAAGGACATGGACGGGCGTGGTTCGAAAGGATCCTAGACATATTCTTAAAGCTTGGTTCTGAATGGTTTGAAGTTTGTGGATGAGAGGGGACTTCGAGCTATGGTAGATTTCACATCCGTAATCAGAGAGAGGCCTCACTATTGCTTTATACAGGATGAGCATGTTAGTAGGGTGAGCACCCCAGCTGATACCTGCCAGGGCTTTTAGAACATTTATACTTTTTTTAGATTTTGTAATTATTTCATCTAAATGAGTTTTAAAATTTAGTTTATTATCTAATGTTAGACCTAAAAATTTTTTTTGTTTTTCAGCATTAATGGATTTGTTGTTTACTTCCAACTTGATAATTTCAAATTTTATTCTTTTCTTCGTGAAAGGAACCAGTGCACATTTGTCCGAGTTTATTGTCAATTTGAGTTTGTCTAGTACCCTTGTAATGTGGTTGTATCCCTCGAGTATGATGTGAGTGGCTGTGTCTATTGTCCGTTGGGTGGTGAATATGACGATGTCGTCGGCATACTGGATGAGGGTGAGTTGCTGAGGCAGGTCGTGATGGAGCTGGTTGGTGTAGATGTTGAAGAGGAGAGGAGACCAGACGTCCCCCTGCAGGAGCCCCCGCTCGCTCTCCCCCACCACCTCCCCCTCGGCCGTCTTGATGAAGAATCTCTTCTTTCGGATGCATTCGTAGATCCATCTAATTATCTTGTCCGGCACTCTGCTTTCTATTAGTCTGTCCATCAGGCTTTGGGTTTGGACATTATCATAAGCCTTATTGATATCGATGAATAGTGCAAGGAGTATCTGCTTCTTTCTGAATGCTTCTTCTACGGCACTGACTAGCAACATGAGGGCATCCGCAGTTGACCTGCACTTTCTAAATCCCAGGGAGTAGGGGCTCAACAGTCGATGTTTCTCTACAAACCATTCCAATCGGTTTTTTATCATACCATTTATGATCTTAGCCAGACATGGGATCAGGGCTATTCCACGATATGAACTTACTAGCTCCAGGTTTTTATGTGGTTTTGGAATGGGAATGATGTTAATGTTCCGCCACTCCTCCGGTAGTTCGCATCTAGAAAACATACCATTGTACATTTCTAGTAATGTTTCCTTTGCTTCGGTGGGGAGATACTTCACCATTTCATAGTTGACTTCATCCCTGCCAGGTGCGCTACCTTTCTTTCTGTAGAGGACTGCTTCTAGCTCCGACATCTGGAATGGTTGAGTCATGAACGGGACTTCACTGTCGTCACAGTGCCTTCTCCTCAGTGGGATCACATATGTACCCAGTTTCTCCTCCTTTCTGATTGAAGCTA
Organism: Aradus depressus; assembly: GCA_963662175.1. Lineage (NCBI taxonomy): Eukaryota > Metazoa > Arthropoda > Insecta > Hemiptera > Aradidae > Aradus > Aradus depressus. The sequence continues at coordinate 29,058,427 of OY759224.1, read as the reverse complement.
GAAAGTCAGTAGCTGCATTTTTATTTTCTATTATCTTGTTTTTTTCTTGTTGAAATTTGCCTCGGATCGCTCTTATGTTTTTCCACATAACATTTAGCATATTAGGAGTGACGTTTTCCGTAAATTCTATCCAACATTTTTTTTTTTCTTCTCTTATCAATTTTTTTGTTAAGTTAATTTTTTGTCTCATTTCTTTATAAGTCTGAAGTGTCATATTCTTCTTGAAGTTTTTGATTGAATCTATTTTTCCTTCATGTGCTTTTTTTATATCATCATTCCACCAGCATTTTGCCTTGACTTTGCGATTTGGTCCGGTCTTATGTCGTGGAATAGCTTTGTCTCCAGCCCTGTTCATGATGGCTATCAGGTGGTTGATGTTAGTTATGCTGGTGGTCGCTAACTCCTTTTCGACTTCCGTCTGATACGTGGTGTAGTCTGCCTGTCTGAAGTTCCTCCGGTCAGTGTACGGTCTGTTCGGGGTGAGTGGAGTGTCCAGCTGTGCTTGGGTGAGGATGGGAAGGTGGTCGCTACCCATCGAGTCGTCCAACACCTGCCAAATGAGGCTGTGAACCAGGTCTGGGGTGGCTAGGGTTAAGTCCACACAGGACCGAGCTTGGCTCGGCTGAGTTAGTCGGGTTTCAGATCCGTCGTTCAGTAAGATCAGCCGAGAGTCGTCCAGTTCTTCACTAATCAGTCGTCCTTGTCTTGACTCACTACTACTGCCCCACACCGGGCTGTTCCCATTTAAATCTCCACAAAGTATAGAAAAGTTTTTACTTTCTACTTCAAAAAATAATTTCTTAATTTGATTTTTATTGAGGTAATTATTAGGAGCTATATAAACATTAAATATTGATATTTTAGGTCGGGAGTTTACAATTTGAATTCCGATGACTTCTATATTGTTAATGGGTTGAATGTCGATTTTTTCAAAAATTAACCCCTTATGGAGGAGGAACGCCACCCCTCCGTAGCCATCGCTCCGGTCCTGCCTATAGAGTTGATAGTTGGCCGTCGAGAAGGTCAGTTCCGGTCTAAGCCACGTCTCCTGAAAAACTCCCACGTGAATCCCATTTACGTTTAGAAAATTAGTTATTTCTGACCATTTATTTTTGATACTTCGACAGTTTAACTGCACAATGTTTATATTTTGATTTTGAATTTTATTCATAGAATTTTAAAGCTTTTGTAAATGTATTTTATGTTACCAATTGTTTAAAAACGAGAAGAAAAAAAAAATAATAATACGAGACCTGACAAATGAAAGAAAAAAAAAACAAACAGAATATTTGCGACACAGTAAATGTAGGGATTGTATGTATCAATTGTCCTTGCCTTTCTGCGATATTGATGATCCTACTTGAGGATTAATTTTATTTACTATTTCTTGATTTTCGTCGACAATATTATACAAAGTTCCACCTACTAAATTAATTAGATCTATCTCGTTGTTTTCTTTTGAACTTATTTTGTGAATTAACTGGGTCAGCATGTCGATCAGTCGTTCCTGAACGGTAGTTTTATGAGGATTGTTGGTTATAGGACGGGATATGGATGTAGTTGAACCGGAAACCAGAGGAAAGGGGGGTGGCGGTCGGGGGGGCGAGCTGAGAGGCGAGGAAGAGGGTCGTTTCGTAGATATCGTTTTCGTAATTCGACCATAGCTCGGACCTGGCACGGGTGATATCATTGCCGCTCTTGGCATGAAATTTATATTTTTTACTGTCGGTAGATCAGGGTATTCTGTTAGAGCTGAGAATCTATTAAACGAAACAAAATTACTTTTCTTGTGAGTTTCAGCGGCCTCTTTATATGGGATTCCCTTTTCTGCCATGGTTCGCTTGATGCTTTTTTGTCTGTTATATTCGGTACAGTTGTTCCTATCAGTGGGCTTGTGGGGTGTTTTGCAATGGATGCAATTAGTCAGGTTGGGACAGGAATCTTCTTCGTGGTCCGGCTCTTCCCGACCGCAATTACCGCATCTAATTTTACTTTTACAGAATTTTTTAATATGGTTGAAATTATAGCAACGGAAACATTGAACGACATTATAAACATATGGTTCTACTTTACGCGGTGCTAAAAACAAATGTACTTTTTCAGGAAGATTTTGAGAGTAAAAGTAAATTTTAACAGACCCGGAATTTACATATTTAGTTTCCCCGTTCTCGTCTCTTATCCTTCTCTTTATGCGAACAACATCCAAGATTGTGGTTTTACTTGACAAATTTTCTTTAATTTCACATTCTTCCATGTCGAGGGGGATGTTTCGGATTACTCCTATTCTATTGACACATTGTATCGGAATATATGCTTCACATTTCAGTATTTTAATAACTGGGTGGGATACAAAGGAATTAGCCAGGTCCGGTTTCAGAAAATTTACTTTGACTTTTTTATTATTCACTCTGTTAATTTCTATAAATTTTACATTATATTGCATCAATATTTTACCCACCTTTATTTCATGTAAGTCGTATTCTGCTTGTAATATTACATAAAACGGGCCTTGAAAATAAGGCAGGTATTTAGCGTTAATTTTTTTTGCTACTGTCTCCTTGTTATTCATTGACTCATTTATATTTATATTTTGACCTGTGTCAGTAATATCTGGAGGCTCCGAGTCCTCCATTTTCTTATTAACTAAAACTAAAACTATTAACTGGTATGAAATCAATCGAAATAAATAATATTAGATATATGAATTAACAAAGAAGAGAAAAAAAAGGAACTTAGCTGTGTATACGAGTTGAGTGAGTTAATCCTCTGGACACGATGTAAACTCTACCACTGGTAACCACAGACTGTAGTGTATATTGATCAGCTGAACAATAATGACATATATACAGGGTGGCCCAGATAAGCGGGCCACAAGTGAAATAGCTCCTAAACGGTTAGAGATATCAAAATTGTGCATAGGACTAAAGTTGTAGCACTCGCCGAGAGCTAAAGTATGGCTCCTCGAAAAGACATAAATGACCCTTTTAATCGCTCAAACAGCCCTTCGAAGGGCGGGTTCCCTTTTGACCCTTAAGTTTCATTACATTTTATTAAAGTACTAAAAAAACAAGGAAGAACTGTGCAAACAGATTTTTGATACGTCAAGTAGTTCTTGGAAAAAAAAAAAACGTTTAAAGTTGCACGTTTTTCCTAAACCCCCTACACACGTCCCGACAAAACCACCCAACTGTTGGGACAGACAAGGTTGGGCCCGACGGTTGGTGAGTGTGTAGGCTTGTCGGCAGACAAAAAGAGTTGTACCTGACGGTCGGGACGACAGATCTAGTTGGGTCAGCGTGATATCCCAACAGCCCCCGACAGCAGACTCCCCCACCCTAAAAACCTGTCGGGTCGGTATGTGTGTAGCGTTGTCGTCCAACCGACACACGAATCAGTTAACTCCAGGTAGCCATTCAGTGTTGATTCTTTGTCTGAAGTACCAAAAATGTCTCAAGTTCTGGCGGATGAGAAAACCATGATTGAAGAGTTACTACAGAACTTAAAAACTTCCCGCTGTTTGTGGGATGTCCAGTGTGACGCATATTCGAACAGGGATCGGAGGAACGAAGCATATAATTCCCTTTTGGGCATTTTTCAAACAGTGTACCCAGATGCAACATTGGGAACGTTGAAAAAGAAACTGGAAAACATGAGAAGTTCCTATAAAAGAGAAGAGAAAAAGGTAAGCTATAGAAAACATGTTTTATTAGTAAGTGATTTACATAATGTAACATGAATTTTTATTTTAGATGATTTTGAGATTAATAATTTGTGTTTGTATACCTACAAACTTATTGCTGTATATTGTATATCAAGTACAAACAAATATAAACATCAAAATGAAATAATGGAAATACGTCAGGTGGTACTGTCGGGACGTGTGTAGGGGGTCTTATTCTGAAGTTATTAAATTGCAGCTAACTTCTGAATAAGAAAAACGTGCAACTTTAAACGTTTTTGTTCCGAGAACTACGTATCAAAAATCTGTTTGCACAGTTCTTCCTTGTTACTTTAGTACTTTGCTAAAATGTAATGAAACTCAAGGGTCAAAAGGGAACCCGCCCTTCGAAGGGCTGTTTGAGCCATTAAAAGGGCCATTTATGTCTTTTCGAGGACGCCATACTATAGCTCTCGGCGAGTGCTACAACTTTAGTTCTATGCATAATTTTGATATCTCTAATCGTTTAGGAGTTATTTCACTTGTGGCCCGCTTATCTGAGTCACCCTGTATAAAGGAACCTATATAAATAACATGAATAAATACAAATAAAACATATATAAATAAAATAAGTAATTACAAATTAATAATAATAATGTAATAAAGACAGTAAATATGGAGTGGGGATGTAGGTATTGAATATAAATATAATATGAAAGTTGAAATACATTATTGATTAACAATAAATGATCTATGTTTCAGAGCGCTGATCAAATAATAGAAAATGTTTGAGATATTCTTATTATGGGCTAGGAGTAATGTATGAAAGTTGGATGGGTCTATACTGATACTGAGGCAGGATGTGGCTTCTAATGGGGGAGTATATCGGACAGGATATTAACAGATGGTATACGTCTTCCAATTCGTTTTTATTGCAGATTGTACAAAGTTCCTGGGGATTGAGGCTGTATACATTATTTTTGTAACTGATTTTAAGATAGTACTTGTCCGACAGACGGAGTTGAGCCAGTGCTTTGATGTGTGAGAAAGGAGCATTCAGATTTAGGTTGGAGTTGATTTGCGTTGTAAATATTGGGATAAAAGGCATTCCAAAGGGTAATACAGTAGAATCCCGATAATTCGTATGTTCAAGGGACTGAAGGTTTGGTACGAATTATCGGGATTACTAATTATCGGGAGTACAAAATATAAAAAATTAAAAAACGTATTAATGTAAATATGAATGTATTAAGAAGTATGTACAATGTGGTAAGAATAAAAACTATGCAATAAACACTGCTTTATACTAAACTATACAACAAACAATACATGCAATAAAAAATATGTACATATGTTCTAGATTAAATAAACAGCAATCAAACATTTGTTGGAAAAATGTTAGACAAGATCAATAAAATTGCTAAAACTTTCCCCCTCTCCTCTCCTCTCCTCATTTCCTTTGAGTAAAAAGACTACGAATTACATAATATTATGATAATATGAGATTTCATAGAAAACTTGTCTTTCTCACTCGCTCTCCCCTTTGCCTCTGTAGGAATCACGTGATTTCCTAGAAAACATTTATCTCGCACTCATTCTGCTCTCTCGTCTCTCACTGTCCTCTCTCCCCCTCTCGAAAACAGTAAGAATTAACGAGGTTTTTAAGCTGGAAATACGAATTGTAAGTCGTTTTAAGTGACCTCGAGCACAAAAAGTAATACGAATTACCGAGGGGTCCGAAATGCATTGTTTTTATACCACTTATCGGGATTTTCTCTGGGGACCGACAAATTTGTACGAATTAGCTGGAAATACGAATAATCAGGATACGAAATATCGGGATTCCACTGTATTTATCTTTATTCTTCAGATGATTCACAAAAGCGTCCGAAACCCTGGGCAGAGAGTTTCTTAGCTTTACCGGATCCAATTGATTAATTCCTTCTGGGGAAGTACATTGCCGTTGATTCACGACTTTTTTATTTATTTTTTATTTCATATAACTCACTTTATACGTTTTTGCGACAACCCACCGTTATATTGAAAGAGGAATACAATTGGTGTCAGGTGTAGTGTTTACTGTGGGAGAGCAGTGACAAAACGGATAAACGGAAAGAGGAGTTATTTGATTAACATTAGACCCCCCCCCCCCCCCCCCCCCACCCCTCTAAAACTGTCATCACATGTTAGAGGTAAAATGAAAATGAATTGGCCTGACCAGGACCATTGTTGGGATTACAGTAATTTGGTGTCAGAACAAACCATTTCTCTCTACTACAGGTAGTTGGTAGACACTCTCCACTGGCTAAATTAGACAGCCTACAGCCTACAGCCTACATACAGCCAGCTTTCAACATAAAATGCCCTTTTCAGATATCTCACTACAAAATAAATTTATCTACTTTTGAAATTAACAATTACGGTAGAACCTCTTTAAGTCGAACCTCGATAAGTCGAAAACCTCCGAAACTCGAAAAAAAAGTTTTGTTCCTTTCCCTTCAAGCCCCAAAACCTCCATTACTCGACATCTCACCCCACTATTAGTCGAAATAATCACCAACAAGCCATTTTGGTACATATTTTCCCTCTATAATTCGAAAAAATAAATTGGACCTCTGTATCTCGAACATAGCAATGTTTTATTATACAACCTTTACAACTCGATTATTTGAAACTTATTACCTCTATAGCTCGAAGAAAAATAAGTTACCGACTTTAAGAATTTGCCGACAATGTACACCATTGTTTCTTAGAAAACAATCTAAAGCAAAAAAAAAATTACTGACTTTTTTTAATAACTACATATACTACGTATTTTTTATTTTAGGATGTTTTGAAATAATGTTGATTTATAATAAATATAAATATGTTACCTCTGTAACTTTAATTTGGAGTTAGAGAGGTGAAATAAATAAAAATCCAAGTTAGAATAAATCCTAACCTCTACAAGTCTAATCAAAATCCGCCTAACTCGAAAACTCTATAACTCGAATTTTTTGGCGTCTCCCTTGATGTTCGACTTATAGAGGTTCTACTGTATATCAAAATATAAATTCAAAATGGTGGCCTAATTAATTAAAATGTTATTGATATTATAACAATGTTTGTGTGCCTGTGAACACGATAACTCCCAATAGAATGAATGTATCGACACGAAATTTTATATGTGAATCCAGAACCTTCCAACGACGACACTTATCGTTTTTCAGCCGAATCGGCCTTCCACAATTCATTTCTTGTCCAGGCCTCCTCTCTTTGGAACTCCCAGCCTCCCCCAATCCGTCACTCTCCTTCCGTAGCTTCCTTCGTCAACCTCATTATCTAATCAATTATGTACTTATTCCATTTTTTTATTCCATTTTTAATACCTCCATTTTATTTTATCATATTTCCTAAATTATTCTATCATAACCAATATTATTCCTTTTTTGTTCATTTTACACATTTATTTTTCTTCTTTCTCCTCCCACTTCTCTATCGAGCCTCTACTGTCTAAAATTAACTTTATTTCAAACCTTGTCTGGGCATCCTCCCTTCTCATTTATAGTCAACCATCATGGCATTATGCTCTGTCGATTTTTAATAATCTATTTTATTTTATTCATATTTATATAGATATAACTGAGGGCGCCGGTAGCTCAGTGGTATGCGTGCTTGACTTCTGAGCTCAAGAACGTGGGTTCGTAACCCGACCAAGGCCCTTAGTTTATTTTATCTGGGAGGTAAAATAAACTTAAGCACGCCGTCCTTCGGATGGGACGTTAAGTGATGGTCCCGACCCTGCACAATGTCAGGTACTCGTTAAAGACTCCTACCCTAGGTGAATAAAAATTTAGGGTAGGCAAAATTTAGGACTCCCACAGTAGAGTCGGGCTCATGTCCAACAGAGTGACGAAAGAGCGCTCTGGCAGTAGGCGATATGACCTCGTAGTTAAAGCCCGGGCATGAGTCATAAAACCTAACCTAACCTATAGATATAACTTTTTTTTTTCATCATAATTGAGCTGTTAATTTTATGTTTCTTCATGTTAATCTCAGAAGAGCTGTAGAATCTAAAAGACTTTTTATTTCCGAAAAGAACCGGCTTTCAACACAACTGCGTCATCATCAGTGGTGCATCACTCCTACTGTATGTACTGTAAGACAGAGACTGATTTGCTTTGATGATATTGAAGCTAAATAAACCTGGTTTGAACAGGGTGAGTACCTGGGCGGGTGGGGATCCGGAAATGCTTTGTTCTCCCTTCCGTCTGTTTGTAATATATAACCAGGGTTAACGGCCTTTCTCTAGCGCGGACTTCATGTTATCCGAATACAATTTGGGAGTCCCTCTGTAGATTCGGGCTTACGTCCACCAGAGCGACAAATGAGCGTTTGTAGGCGATATGACAAGCGAAACTGAACCGTGTGAATTCACACTTGATAGACTGGACTGGTATCGGATTGCGACTAAACTACGACATAACGTCTATGGACCGCCTCCAAAATGGCATTAGATCAATCTAGGACGGTTGGACTGCGACTGGACCTCGACCAGACTGCGATTGCACTGGCACCGGACTGCGACTAAACTACGAAGAACGTCTATAGTCCGGCTCCAGAATGTCAATAGATCAATCTAGGACGGTTGGACTGCGACTGGACCTCGACTGATCATCATATTTGTTCAATTTAGTGTTATTGAAATAAATTCTTCCTCATATAATTCATATTCATTTGTATTTTTGGGTTGTGTAAGGAGATCCTGTATTCATACATAATATATTTATCATAGCATCACTTCTAACTATAGGTACTATAACTTATATGTTTCGGGAAGCTCTCCCATATAATAACTGGGGAAAGAATATAAGATCTAGGACACCCAGCGACGGCTTAAGCGTCAATGGCCTAGAGACCTCCTGAGCAGAAGCAGTGACAGTGATTAGCTATAAACAAGAGAAAAACAGTGACTAGGGAGTGTCACCACTGGGTGATTTCTCCTCTCATGACATTTTGACATTGCCATTATCTCTTTATTAGCACATTTGCTTGTTGTATTTATTTGTATACAGTTGTAAATAGCTATTTGTAAATTTAAAAAAAATATATATTTGGACGTGATACCAAATAATCAACTAGTATGACTGAACATAACTTTCAATTCAGAAAGTCATATTATATTGAACTATAGAATATCCTTTATATAACAGGATCTATAGATGGTCGGCACTCAACCGTACTTTATGAAACCGCTTCCTTTCAACCGACAACCATACGGCTTTATTTATACAAATCTAACTAGATTTGGAAACCTTTAATATTCAGTAAAAAAGAGAATATTCCAAGAATATAATTGAATTGAAATAATTTCCAATTCAGTATGGCGAATTGTGATATAATTGAAGGAATATCCCCTGTATAATTCAGGAAGAGATAAAAGGAACAGTTGTATTGAATCCCACGGCCTTAACGTCTTTTCAATCTTCAATTCAATCAGAGGTTTTATTTGATAAGGATTATCTTGTTAAGAACATCCAAAAAAAAGAAGAACAAAGGAAAACATGAGTTCTATACAAATCCTCTCGCCATTATTCAGAAGAAATCGTATTGTTTGTATTGTGTATTTTATGGGATTATTTTCGAATTTCGCTACTGGAATAAGAGTGGTGATGGATCAAGTATCTGAGAGGAAATTCAAAGTGTATTCCTCTCTATTATCAACCGATATTACATCTTAGAATAATACTAAATATAAAAATAAAACAAATAAATAATAGAAAATAATCGAGTATAAAATTTCTAATAAGGTTAGGTTTTATGACTCATGCCCCGGCTTTAACTACGAGGTCATGTCGCCTACTACCAGAGCGCTCTTTCGTCAGTCTGGTGGACATGAGCCCGACTCTACTGTGGGAGTCCTAAATTACTATTCACCTAGGGCACGTGTCTTTAACAAGTACCTGACATCGTACAAGCTCAGGGCCATCGCTTAACGTCCCATCCGAAGGACGGCGTGCGTAAGTTTATTTTACCTCCCAGATAAAATAAACTAAGGGCCTCGGTCGGGTTTCGAACCCACGTTTTTGAGCTCAGAAGATAAACACGCATACCACTGAGCTACCGGCTCTTCTAAATTTCTAATAATTATTTTATTTTATTTATTTATATATTTACAACGGCATAACATTTGCCATTAACATTTGCGATAAATAGTGCAGTGTCAAGTGCGTGGCTGTACTGCTGAGGTACGTGACCGAAGAGGAGTCCTGGAGCAGGTCCTTCTGCCATACTATCTTGAGGCGTCGTGGTGGATATGTGGAGAGAGTGTTTGTGGATAATTGTTGTATAAAAGTTCTTTAGGAGCAGATATAGATGAGCCCTTACGTCTAGCGCTGGAGGAAGAGATTCGCGGACAGTCCAGACCAGAGCGTAGCAAGGACATAGTCCAGGAATGGGTTGTGAAGAAATGGCAACAGCGATGATCACGATCGTCGGATGGCCGAACGACCTATGCATATTTTCCGGAAATCCTGGTACGTCTGGACTCTGTACGTGTGGATACTGCCTAACCTATGAGTGAAAATAACAGTGAAATAGATGCGCAATGGTACTTTTATTTATTTATATGTTTATATGCCCACGCAGTTTAGTCTCTTTTCATTTTAAATATTGTAGCCATTCTTTAATTCAATGTTATTTTGGGCATATAAATAAATAAAAGTACCATTGCGCATCTATTTCACTGTTATTTTCACTCCTACATGGTTCACTGCACCTTGCTCCTAAAAACACTTCTATCTCTAGACTGTCCACTTCCATAACACAACTTAGACTGTTTTACACTATTTAAAACAGCTGATCGTCCACATTATTCTCCATTCATTGGTTGTTCACATTTCGTTGTAAAACAAAATGCGACTAGACCATCTTTGTATATTTATTCACTATTTAAGTTACTTCATTCCTAACAGCTGTTTTTAAATAAATAATAATAATTAATTTTATAATATACTAGCAGTAATACCCGGCGTTGCCCGGGGAACTTTGATTTTTCTCCCAATATCTTCTATAACGCTATTCAGTTTCTCGACAGTACATTCATGATGTTATAATTTTCAATTATTCATAATAAGGCTTATAGTCCTTCAGCTGTTGTAACGCTAGTAAGTTTTTAGGACCCCTGGGCACCACAGCTAGTATGCGCCTTTCAACGGCGGAAGCCACACCTAGTGAATACTTAGCATCGCTGGACGTCCTAGTCAGTGCGTACTTAAGAACGTTTGTGACCACAGCTAGTATGTGGCTTGCAACGCTGAGCACCACAGCTAGTACGTAGTTGGGAATGCTGGGCATCATAGCTAGTATGTGCCTTGCGACGGCGGACCCAACAGCTAGTACGCAGTTAGGAACGCTGGTCACCACAGCTAGTATGTGCCTCGCAACAGCGGACCCCACAGCTAGTACGAAGTTAGGAACGCTGGGCATCACAGCTATTAAGTGCCTTGCAACAGCGGACCCCACAGCTAGTGTAGTTAAATACGCTGGGCATTACAGTTAGTAAGTGCTTTGCAACAGCGAACTTCACAGCTAGTACATAGTTAGGAACGCTGGGCACTACAGCTAGTAAATGCCTTGCAACAACGGACCCCACAGCTAGTACGTAGTTAGGAACGCTGGGCATCACAGCTAGTAAATGCCTTGCAACAACGGACCCCACAGCTAGTACGTAGTTAGGAACGCTGGTCACCACAGCTAGTATGTGCCTCGCAACAGCGGACCCCACAGCTAGTACGAAGTTAGGAACGCTGGGCATCACAGCTATTAAGTGCCTTGCAACAGCGGACCCCACAGCTAGTACATAGTTAAATACGCTGGGCATTACAGTTAGTAAGTGCTTTGCAACAGCGAACTTCACAGCTAGTACATAGTTAGGAACGCTGGGCACGATATATTTTAATACGATATTAGGAACCCTGGGCATCACAGCTAGTATGATTTTGCAACGACGGACCCCACAGCTAGTACGTTTTTAGGAACGCTGGGCCCTACAGGTAGTAGGTGCCTTGCAACGGCGGACCCCACAGCTAGTACCTAAGTAGTTAAATACGCTGGGCCACACTGCTAGCGCCTTGCAACAGCAGACCCCACAGCTAGTACGTAGTTAGGAACGCTGGGCATCACAGCTAGTAAATGTCTTGTAGGTGCCTTGCAACAGCGAACCCCACAGCCAGTACATAGTTAGGAACGCTGGGGCTGAGCACTACAGCTAGTAAATGTCTTGCAACAGTGAACCCCACAGCGAATACATAGTTACTACTACTACATGTGAAATTCATGACAATCCGATTCATGACAATACGATCAACAGTTAATGAGCGAGCTCTATATTTATACTTAGTCCCCCCCCTCAACCCCGCCACCCGTTCAAAACTTCGGGATGCCACACACCTTATTTTTCTATTTGGCCTTCAGGAATAATATATGCGAAATTTCGTGACAATACGACCAACCGTTAATGAGCTAACTCTATATGTATATTTAGCCCCCCCCCCCCATAACCCCCCCTCCCGTTCAAAACTTGGGGACGCCACACACCTTTTTTTCCTATTTGGCTTTTAAAAATACTACATGTGAAATTTCATGACGATTCGCCCATTAGTTAATGAGTTAGCTCTATATTTATACTTAGGACCCCCCACTACCCCCCTCCCGTAAAAAATTTTGAGCCGTCACACCGCCTATTTTTTTATTTGGTCTTCAGGAATACTACATGTGAAACTTCGTGACAATCCGACCAACTGTTAAAGAGTTAGCTCTATATTTATACTTAGGCCCCCCACAACCCCCCCTCCCGTTCAAAACTTTGGGACGCCACACACCTTTTTTTCCTATTTGGCTTTTAAAAATACTACATGTGAAATTTCATGACGATTCGCCCATTAGTTAATGAGTTAGCTCTATATTTATACTTAGGCCCCCCCACAAGCCCCCCTCCCGATCAAAATTTTGGGACGCCACATAGCCTATTATTCAATCGGGCTCAAAAGAATGCTACATGGGAAGTTTCATAAAAATCCGGCGTGATGCTGGAACAAACATACATACATACATACATACATACATACATACATACATACATACATACATACATACAAACAAACAAACAAACAAACCCCGTTTCAGCTTTATTAATATAGATTCTCTTGAACTTTCGATATTTTTTTAGGGCCCTTTTCGGAAATTACTGTAGCGGTCAAAGTTTAGTAGAAGACCAGCTATATTTTGTGTGGGAAATATGGTAATTTTATTTAATTATTTATTAATTTTTAATTTTATTAATTCAATTATTATTTTTATATTATTTTACATTTTTCAAATATTTATCACAACTTACTAAACTGAATTCGTGCTAATCCGAACAGTAATTTTATATATCGGATAGTAAAAAGAAAAGTGAGGAAATCCTAAAGTTTGTCTAAACCCGAGGCAAGGAAAAGTCACAGGTGAAACAGCTCAGCATGAATTAATCAATTAACTTTCCGTTCCCCCTCCAAAATTAATCAACTGTTAGGGCTAATAATAGTTGACTTTACATAAGGGCTTCTGAATCCTCATACTAAATTTTGTGCCGATAAATTTATTAAATCGGCAGTTATTAGAGATTTGGAGTCGAGCCGACCTCCTCTAGTTCCCCCCTCTCAGCCAATTTCGCGGAAAATTAATTGCTGCTTTAGGATGCTAAAAACTACAATTTTCAGAATTTTCGTGTTAAGCCCCCCTTGGTTTTGTCCAATTTGGCTGATGGGGTTTCTGGATACACATATAAAATTGTGTTGATACATTCATTTTATCACATAGGCAACAATTTTATTTTTCATTTTTTTTATTTCCGATTACATCACTTCCTCTTTACTTCGTATAGCTGGAGGGGAAGATCCGTCTATCTGGCAAGTACAATCTTAAAATCAGTTACAAAAATAATGTATACACCCTTAATCCCCAGGAACTTTGTACAATATGCAATAAAAACGAATTGGAAGACGTATACCATCTGTTAATATCCTGTCCGATATACAGGGGGTTGGAACATGGGGTGGGATTAGGGGATGGGGGTGGGTACAGGGGGTGGGAACAGGGGGTGGGAAAAGGGGGTGGGATTAGGGGGTGGGTGTGGGAACAGGGGGTGGGATTAGGGGGTGGGGGTGGGGCAGGGGGTGGGGACAGGGGGTGGGGACAGGGGGTGGGATTAGGGGGTGGGAACAGGGGGTGGGGTGGGGACAGGGGGTGGGAAAATGGGGTGGGATTAGTGGGTGGGATTAGTGGGTGGGGGTGGGTACAGGGGGTGCGTACATGGGGTGGGCGTGGGGACAGGGGGTGGGGGTGGGAACATGGGTTGGGATTAGGGGGTGGGGGTGGGGACATGGGGTGGGATTAGGGGGTGGGGTGGGTACAGGGGGTGGGGACATGGGGTGGGGACATGGGGTGGGGACAGGGGGTGGGAACATGGGGTGGGATTAGGGGGTGGGGGTGGGGACAGGGGGTGGGAACATGGGGTGGGATTAGGGGGTGGGAACAGGGGGTGGGGGTGGGGACAGGGGGTGGGGACCGGGGGTGGGAAAATGGGGTGGGGACAGGGGGTGGGAAAATGGGGTGGGATTAGTGGGTGGGGGTGGGTACAGGGGGTGCGTACATGGGGTGGGCGTGGGGACAGGGGGTGGGAACAGGGGGTGGGAAAATGGGGTGGGATTAGTGGGTGGGGGTGGGTACAGGGGGTGCGTACATGGGGTGGGCGTCGGGACAGGGGGTGGGAACATGGGGTGGGATTAGGGGGTGGGGTGAGGACATGGGGTGGGATTAGGGGGTGGGGGTGGGTACAGGGGGTGGGAACATGGGGTGGGATTAGGGGGTGGGTGGGAACATGGGGTGGGGATAGGGGTAGGATTAGGGGGTGGGGGTGGGTACAGGGGGTGGGGGTGGGGACAGGGGTGGGAAAAGGGGGTGGGGTGGGAAAAGGGGGTGGGATTAGGGGGTGGGGTGGGGACAGGGGGTGGGGACAGGGGGTGGGGACATGGGGTGGGATTAGGCGGTGGGAACAGGGGGTGCGTACATGGGGTGGGCGTGGGGACAGGGGGTGGGAACAGGGGGTGGGGGTGGGAACATGGGGTGAAATTAGGGGGTGGGAACATGGGGTGGGGTTAGGGGTGGGGGTGGGTACAGGGGGTGGGGGTGGGTACAGGGGGTGGGAACATGGGGTGGGATTAGGGGGTGGGGTGAGTACAGGGGGTGGGGACAGGGGGTGGGGGTGGGGACAGCGGGTGGGGGTGGGGACAGCGGGTGGGAACATGGGGTTGGATTAGGGGGTGGGAGTGGGTTGCAGGGGGTGGGATTAGGGGGTGGGAGTGGGTACAGGGGGTGGGTACATGGGGTGGGCGTGGGGACAGTGGGTGGGAACATGGGGTGGGATTAGGGGGTGGGGGTGGGAACAGGGGGTGGGGACAGGGGGTGGGGACAGGGGGTGGTGACAGGGGGTGGGGACAGGGGTGGGATTAGGGGGTGGGGGTGGGAACAGGGGGTGGGGGTGGGAACAGGGGGTGGGGGTGGGGACAAGGGGTGGGGGTGAGGACATGGGGTGGGATTAGGGGGTGGGGGTGGGTACAGGGGGTGGGAACATGGGGTGGGATTAGGGGGTGGGTGGGAACATGGGGTGGGGATAGGGGTAGGATTAGGGGGTGGGGGTGGGTACAGGGGGTGGGGGTGGGGACAGGGGTGGGAAAAGGGGGTGGGATTAGGGGGTGGGGGTGGGAAAAGGGGGTGGGATTAGGGGGTGGGGGTGGGGACAGGGGGTGGGGACAGGGGGTGGGAACATGGGGTGGGATTAGGCGGTGGGAACAGGGGATGCGTACATGGGGTGGGCGTGGGGACAGGGGGTGAGAACAGGAGGTGGGGGGTGGGAACATGGGGTGGGATTAGGGGGTGGGAACATGGGGTGGGATTAGGGGTGGGGGTGGGTATAGGGAGGGGGGGTGGGTACAGGGGGTGGGGGTGGGAACATGGGGTGTGATTAGGGGGTGGGGTGGGTACAGGGGGTGGGGACAGGGGGTGGGGGTGGGGACAGCGGGTGGGAACATGGGGTTGGATTAGGGGGTGGGAGTGGGTTGCAGGGGGTGGGATTAGGGGGTGGGAGTGGGTACAGGGGGTGGGTACATGGGGTGGGCCTGGGGACAGTGGGTGGGAACATGGTGTGGGATTAGGGGGTGGGGGTGGGAACAGGGGGTGGGGACAGGGGGTGGGGACAGGGGGTGGGGACAGGGGTGGGAACATGGGGTGGGATTAGGGGGTGGGGGTGGGAACAGGGGGTGGGGGTGGGAACAGGGGGTGGGGGTGGGGACAGTGGGTGGGGACAGGGGGTGGGCGTGGGAAAAGGGGGTGGGATTAGGGGGTGGGGACAGGGGGTGGGAACATGGGGTGGGATTAGGGGGTGGGGACAGGGGGTGGGCGTGGGAAAAGGGGGTGGGATTAGGGGGTGGGGACAGGGGGTGGGAACATGGGGTGGGATTAGGGGGTGGGGGTGGGTACAGGGGGTGGGAACAGGGGGTGGGGACAGGGGTTGGGCGTGGGAAAAGGGGGTGGGATTAGGGGGTGGGGACAGGGGGTGGGAACATGGGGTGGGATTAGGGGGTGGGGGTGGGTACAGGGGGTGGGAACAGGGGGTGGGAAAAGGGGGTGGGATTAGGGGGTGGGGACAGGGGGTGGGATTTTGGAATGTGTTTGGGTTGATATCCAGCTTCCTGAGCGATCGATCTGCGACCATGAGTCAGCTATACGCTAGCACTACAGTGGACGTCACTAGAAACACAAAATTATTACTGGCGCACGGAGCGACGAACGGCCAATGGCCGCAATCGTCGTGACCGGCCCCCAGGTGGATGTGATGGCGCTCCACCATCTCTCCACCAGCCATATAGTTGTGGCCTGTATCAGGCACGCCAACGCAAGCTGCTACGTGATCAGCGGATACTTCCCGCCGTCTGAGAACATAGAACGACAGCTGGGCCACCTGGACCTAGTACTGGACTCCCTCTCGGGGCGCAATGTCATAGTTCTGGCGGACGTCAACTCCTGGTCAGTCTCCTGGGGATCGGTTCGCACCGACCGCCGGGGCGACAGGCTATTGGATTTGATCGCCCGCCATGACCTGTGCATAGTCAATGACCCACTTTCTCCGCCCACATTCCACGGTTCCAATGGAGTGTCCCATGTTGACGTCACGCTGGTGTCGAGCGGACTATTCCGGGCTGTGGGCAGCTGGAGCGTCCGAGAGATCACATCTAGCGACCATAGTGTACTGGATGTTCTGCTCTTTGACGCCCATCTTCCCGCAGTCCGGCCTAGAGACCCGCGCTTTGCTACCCGCAAGGCCATCTCCGACGCTTTCGTGACCGCCGTTGCCGTCTACTCCTGCGACGATCAGTGGGAGGGTCTCAGGAGTTCTGAACCGGTTGGCCAGATTGAGGATGGGGTCGGCAGGCTCAGTAGTATACTACTTCGAGCTGCCGATGAGACCATCCCCAAGAAGGTAAACCGGATCAGGAAGGTACCCTGGTGGAGTGAGGATCTTACCCTCGCCAAGAAGGCTGTATATCGTGCCAGGAGGAGGTTTCAGCGGTGCCAAAACCAAAACCCACTCCAGAGGGTAATACGGAGGGAGGAGTACCGGCAGCTTAGCAAGGCTTATGGTAGAAGAGTCGAGGCCGCGAAGAAGGAGAGCTGGAGGAAGTTCGTTGAAGACGAGAGCAGCAAAAACCCGTGGGGAATCCCTTACCGTGTCGCCGCCGGGAGGCTAAGGCCGGTCGCCCCGGTGGCCTCCATCAGGGTTGGCAACCAGTATGCCATGTCCCTGGAGGAGGCTGGCGGGATGTACTTGAGGGAGGCCTTCCCGGAGGACGACCCGGCGGAGGATTCACCCAGCCAACGAGACATCAGGAACGCTGCCCGTACTTGGCCGGATACGGGGAACGCACCTGATTGGGACGAGATTGACCTGAGCTTGGCGGTTGGGAGGCAGAAGAGTGGCGGCGCCCCTGGGAGCGATCTCATAGACGCCGCTATAATCAAGAAAGCCTTCCCGGCCATCAAGTCGGATCTCTTACTACTTTATAACACCTGCCTTAGGAGGGGCCACTTCCCTAGGACTTGGAAACGAGCACTCGTGTGTACGTTTGTTAAGCCTGGTGATAGGGACCTTTCCCTGGCAGGTAGCCACAGACCAATCAGCCTGCTCCCCGTATTCGGTAAAGTATTGGAGACTCTTATTTTCAATGGAATTCGGGCCCAGGTACATGCTTTTGTATCCCACAGGCAGTTCGGTGGCTTGAGGGGCAGATCCGCCGAAGATGCGTTGATGATGCTGAGGGCGGATGTGGAGAATGACCGTGGGAAATATGCCCTGTGTGTCTTCTTTGACATCGCGTCGGCCTTCGACTGCGCCTGGTGGCCTGCCATCCTCACGCGACTGCGGGCTGTGGGACTGCCTGGGAATGTGTTTGGGTTGATATCCAGCTTCCTCAGCGATCGATCTGCGACCATGAGTCAGCTATACGCTAGCACTACAGTGGACGTCACTAGAGGCTGTCCTCAGGGCTCGGTCCTCGGACCGATACTTTGGGCCATACTCTTTGACGGACTGCTCCGTGATCTCGAGGGCCGTGGATATAAGGCAATCGCCTACGTCGACGACCTCGTTGTTACGGTGCACGCTGATAGTCGAGCTGCTCTAACCGTTCGCGCCCAAGCCGCCATTGACGATATAGACAACTGGTGCTGCGCCAACAAACTGGCTCTCTCTCCTAGCAAGACCTCGGCTTTGCTGATGAGAGGGAGAACTGACGCCCGACACCCCCTGGTAATCAAAATCCACGGACGCCGCATTGAGAGCCCGGCAACGGTCACTTATCTCGGAGTGCGGATCGGGCCGGGCCTCAACGTGACGCCCCACGTTGTTGCCATTAAAGAAAGGACTACCGCCACTTTCAACGCTTTGAGCTGCCTAGCCCGCGCGACGTGGGGCCTCGGCTATTCTGCGTGTAGAATCATCTACACTGGAGTATTCGAGGCTGTAGCAAGGTACGCCGCTGCTGGGTGGTGGCATCGTCCCACGAAGCGGCGACGCGTTATCCTTGTGCAAGCCCAGAGAGCAGCCCTTTTAAGGGTTACAAAGGCCTATCGTACTGTCTCTACGGCTGCGCTACAGGTGCTGGCAAGAGCTCCGCCCATAGACTTAGTCTTGGACGGGGCTGTCGCCTCGTACTATTGTAGACGCAATTTGCCCTTAGGAGCAGATATAGATGAGCCTTTACGTCTAGCCCTGGAGGAAGAGATGCGCGGACAGTCCAGACCGGAGCGTTGGCATAGTCCAGGAATGGATAGTGGAGAAATGGCAACAGCGGTGGTCACGATCATCGGATGGCCGAACGACCTACGCATATTTACCGGAAATCCGGGTTCGTCTGGACTCTACTTGGATACTGCCTGACCACTGGATGTCCCAGATACTATCAGGTCACGGAGATTTCAACTCCAAGCTGTTCTTCTTTAAGAGGAAGAACAACCCGAACTGCTCGTGCGGCGGGGTCGAGACGGCGGAGCACGTGGTCCTCGAATGTCCGCTGTACGACGGGCCTAGGGTGGAGTTGATACGCGGGACAGGATCGTATCTGGGACTCGACCTGCGGCAGCTGATGACGGAAACCGGCTACCCAATGTTCAGCCGATTTGTCGCCTCCTGGCGGAGAAAGAAGCAAGCATTTTGACCCTGCGCCGGGGAGGCCTGCAGTCGTCCCCGGCGCCCTAACGAACCACAATTAGCGATCGCCCTACATTTATCCCGAGCTCTCTCGGCCCGCCAAGAAATTAAGGTGGGCTGGGAGTGACCGCTGATCGTCGCAGATGGTCGGCAGCGGTCGCTCCTAGCCTACCACAGCATCATAAGTTCTGCATTTTAAATAATGTACTTTAGTATTTTAATTTTGTAAATAAATTTGTTAGGCCTCCCTTTTTCCCCGACGATTCGGCGATGGTGTCGTGGCCTCCACCGGAGGTCGGCAACCCAAAAAAAAAAAAAAAAAAAATTGACAGTGACAATCCGACCAACCGTTAAAGAGTTAGCTCTATATTTATACTTAGGCTTACCCCCACAACCCCCCCTCCCGTTCAAAACTTTGGGCGCCACACACCTTTTTTTCCTATTTGGCTTATAAAAATACTACTTGTGAAATTTCATGACAATTCGCCCATTAGTTAATGAGTTAGCTCTATATTTATACTTAGGCCCCCCCACAACCCCCCCTCCCGTTTAAAACTTTGGGACGCCACACACCTTTTTTTCCTATTTGGCTTTTAAAAATACTACATGTGAAATTTCATAACAATTCGACCATTAGTTAATGAGTTAGCACTATTTATATACTTAGGCCCCTCTTACAACCCCCCCTCCCGATCATAATTTTGGGACGCCACATAGCCTATTATTCAATCGGGCTCATAGGGATGCTACATGGGAAGTTTCATAAAAATCCGTCCAACCGTTTGGGCGTGATGCTGGAACAAACATACATACATACATACATACATACATACAAACAAACAAACAAACAAACCCCGTTTCAGCTTTATTAATATAGATTAATAATCTACAAGATCACAGATATACATAAATTATATACACTTCATTCTGCATAATTATAATTTTAATAATCCTGCATCAAGTTACGAACCAGGCAAAAAAGGGTCACCAACTAAGTTTGAATAAATATTTGATTATTGGGCAAATATAAATACAAATAAATAAATAAAAACTGAATATTTGAAAATAGAAGTGTATTTTCACATGGCCGAATATATATTTTCATTACGGAAGATTAACCAAGAATAATTACCATGGAAGTAACTTTTAATAGGTCCCTACAATTAATTTCCATTAGAGTTTAACTTTTTTTTATCTTCGTATTTCATTCTATGTTTTTTACCTTTATTTTGCTTTAATTTTTATTTTTTTGTTTTCTTAAATACTCATAATAATTTCAAACTGGACATTAAAGTGCAGAAAAAAAAGTCGTCATCAGAAAGAATTAAACAATTACATTTTCACTTTCCCTCCAAGACCAATCCAGTGTTTAGAAGAAAGTCAATTGTTAACTTTTGTGGAGATACATTTAAGATATCGGCTGTTATTAGGGTTTTTAGGCTCCCATCCCCAAAAAAAAAAAAAAAAAAAAAAAAAAAAAAAAAAAAAAAAAAAAAAAAAAAAACGCCGGCTGCCATGTCCCACAAACTTGTTTTGACCCATTACCAACCCCATGCATCAAATTTCAGCAAAATCCATTCATGAAGCAAAAAGTGAAGGACTGAAGATAAGTTTATCAGGGGTGTAGCCAGAGGGAGACGGGGGCGCGTGCTCCCCTCCCTGGCCAGAGCAAAAAATCAATATAAAAATTGAATAAATTAAAAAATAGTTTTTATTAAAAAGCAATTAATTGCTTACCAGTTACCAACAGGATCTTCAAATTTCCCTTGCGTCTGATTCCTAAATCAGCAATCAGCTGTTACATAAATGTACATGTACAAAACAAGTCATATTACATTTATTTAAATATATATGAATTCCATCATTTCATTTCTTCGCTCAAAATCGTCATATATGTTATACTTTATACTCTTAAAGCTGATTTTACATGTGCAGTAAAATTGTAAAGCGCAGCAGTAGTAAATGCAAGCTATTGGATGTGAATCATTTAATTCTAAAAGCACAGAAACTACAGCGTGCATTTGCTGCGCTTTGCATTTTTGCTCATGTAAACTTAAGTATTACAGTCAGTGGTTACCTCAGGGGGAGCTTCTAGAGGTCCGAGTCTACCAAATTAATAACAAAAAGTCTGCAACGCTAGCTACGAAAACTGCTGGCTGTGTCCACGGGAGTCTATACCCCCCACCCTCGTAGCTTAACTTTGCCCCCCCTCCCCCCCTGCTAAAAATCTTGGCTACGCCACAGAACTTTACTAATGCCTTTTGTAGCTCCACCCCCTCACCGCCCCCTCATCATTCCCCAGGTCAAATGTTCAGCCTGGCGGCAGATTGGAAAAGTACTCCAACAATGACGTCTAGTTGTTCGAAGCAGGGACGGTGCAAGAAAACCAGTGTATTTGAAATTTGGTATATGGTCGATTCTCAGTTAACGGGCAATTTTCCAGTCCCTTTTCTTTTCTGTCACTTACTGTAAGGTTTTAACTATTATATTTATTCTCGTTAGTACATATTCGCTCTATTTTTCAAATTAACAATAACAAATAGTTTGATAATGTTGCACCCTAATGATAAATGTTTTTTTTTTTTTTTTTTTTGGCCTTATGTAGGTTGCATATTAGCCATAAGTCTTATAATGGTGTTTAACCTAGTTATTTACGACATCCATGGCCCCGGGAGGGAGTTCTATCTTCGAAATAAAACTCACTCCCGGACAGGATTCGAACCCGCAAACCATGGTGACCAAAGCCCTACGCTCTAGACCATACGGCCACCATGGTTCCCGATAATTGTTTTCAAATACAAGTTAAGTAACTACCATGGCTGTCCCTCTCTCAAGTTTTGCCTACATTTTCTTATTTTAAAAAAAAACTTATTTTATTTTTATTGACGAGATACGTTTTTCTATAAAAAGAAGTTTCTGTGAAAAAGAATTTATAGTTAGTTATTATGACTCATGCCCGGGCTTTAACTACGAGGTCATATCGCTTACTACCGAAGCGCTCTTTCGTCACTCTGGTGGACATGAGCCCGACTCTACTTTGGGAGTTCTAAATTATTATTCACCTAGGGCAGGTGTCTTTAACGAGTACCTGACATCGTACAGGCTCGGGACCATTGCTTAACATCCCATCCGAAGGACGGCGTGCTTAAGTTTATTTTACCTCCCAGATAAAATAAACTAAGGGCTTCGGCTGGGTTTCGAAGAACATTTTGACTGATTAAATGGACAGTGAGGTGGCAACCTGTAAATCGACCCTTGGGGTGGCTATCATATAGCCCTTTACTGAGGTCGTTAAGCCCCATCTAACAAGACACCAAAGATGTTGCTTCCTGTTTGGCCGAGGTTAGTACTTCAACATTCCCTCCCAAGGTCGTCCGGTTCATCTTTACTTTCACTGCCTTCGTAATATTTTACGTTGACCTTTTTGCAATGGCCTTTAGTATCTTATATTCATTTTTAGTATCTTGCTAATTAGCATACAGATGGCACCTCTGCCTCTGAGATTATTATAATAGTGTAATAAACTATATACATTATCATATATTGCCTTCAAGATGTAATTGTTTTATTTTTTAAATAAACTTTTTTTTTTTCAGCTTCTTTGTGTTTTTAAGGTTCCATACGTGGACGACCATATACGGAAGTCTATTTATGAGTGTCTTTCTATCTATATTGATCCTATAACCACATTGGGACCTGATGATGGGACGTAAGAACGTCCCGAAACAACGTTGGGGGATAAAGGCACTTCCGAAGAGTTTTCTTTGAAAAATAGTTACCTATCTTAATTTTTATTAAATTGAAAAATGTGTCTACTTATTATGAACTTGTATTATTATTATTATTTATTTATTTTTTATTTTTTTTTTTATATACTCATATATTTTTAAGTATTTATTTGTACAGTTTTTATTAATTTAATTTTACTGTTTTTAATGTTTTTTTTTGTTACTACTAATCATAGATGTGTTAGACTCAAGTAGTTATAAATCTAATTTATAAGCTATCATGATGTATTTGACGTATCCTATTACCATGTATTGGTTTAACGAAAATAAATTATTATTATTATTATATTAATAAAACTTTTCAAAAAGAATAAAAATTGTCGGTGAATCACAGAATATGTACTTATCCAGCGCGAATTAATTACGTTTTCGCTCTTGCTCCAACCAGTCGACTTAAAGGCTCCTAAATCCTCGTACTACATTTCCTGTCGATATATTATTACATCAGCAGTTATTTGTGAGTTCGTCCTCCTCTGATCCCACCTTCTTTTCTGTCAATTCCGCTGAAAATTAATAAGGGTTGTCATTTTGTAGTTTTGAATTCACATATGAAATTTCGTGTCGGTACATTCATTATTCATTATCCGACCTTAGTTAATCATGCCCGGGCTTTAAGTATGAGGTCATATCACCTACTACCAGAGCTCTCTTTCGTCACTCTGGTGGACATGAGCCCGACTCTACTGTGGGAGTCCTAAATTGTGCCTATCTAGGTTTATTCCACATGGGTAGGAATCCTTAACCAATACCTGACATCTTACAGACCTGGGATTCAAACCCGAGATCTTGAGTTCAGTAGGCAAGCACGTTACCTCTAAGCTACCGGCACCCAGATATAAATGTGAGAATCCTGAACTTATCTAGGTACATGTAATAATTAACTGCTACTGCGAAATTTACACCTTTTGGCACATCACATATTTTAATTGAGAATTTACAGCTGTTTGGCAAATAGACAGATTGGCAGAAAGCCAGTCTCATTGCTTACACTGCTTCCAACAGGACATGCAAAACAGGTAAATTTGCAACTTAATTGGGACTTAACTAAACTTTGTACTTCTTTTTATGCCCTCATTCGAATATTTGGTGAACATTTCACTCGTCAGACTGCAGCCCTGACTTCATTTTACTTTCTCAGATGTACGAAGTATAGCAGTTATGTAATCTGTCAGAAATATCGATAAAATGAATATATCAATATATAATTTTATATGTGTATCCAGAATCCTCTAAGCACAACATCTATTGATTTTCAGTCAAATCGACCAAATAGAAGATAGGGCTTAGGAGGGAGGCTTAATACAAATATTCCAATAACTGTCGTTGCAATGCATGTATTGACATAAAATTTCGTATGTTATTTCAAAGTCATATAATGATGAAACTTTAAATTTTTATTCACCTAGGGCAGGGGTTTCGAGCTCAAGATCGTGGCTTCGAAACCCGACTGAGGCCCTTAGTTTATTTTATCTGGGAGGTAAAATAAACTTAAACACGCCGTCCTTCGGATGGGACGCTAAGTGATAGTCCCGAGCCTGTACGTTGTCAGTTACTCGTTAAAGACCCCTACTCTAGGTGAATAAAAGTTTAGGGTAGGCAAAATTTAGGACTCCCATAGTAGAGTCGGGCTCATGTTCACCAGAGTGATGAAAGAGCGCTCTGGTAGTAGGCAATATGACCTCATAGTTAAAGTCCGGGAATGAATCATGAAACCTAACCTACAATAAGAAAATAATTACAGCGATAATAATAAAAAATATTTAAAAAAAATAAAATACTATAATAATAATAAGAATAAGAATATAGGAAATTAGGTTTGAAAAAAATATATAGGTATATAGTGAATACATACATTAAAAAAAATTATAATATTTTATATATATAACATTATAAAAATATTTAAAAAAATATATATATAATTATAAAAAATAAATATATTTATTGTAATTCAAAGAAAGGGAAATACATTGCACATGAATACATGTCAATACACTCAAAGAATGTAAGGAAGGGCACATACTGGGGATGGGTATCGACCAACAAAACATTAAAACGATTAACGACATCGATTATTACTAATTAATCGATATACTTATTAATTGTTGATTAAAATTAATCGATTAAATCGAACGCACCAACAAAAGTTAATACAATCAGTCAATCACAACTCACAAATGACAAAACACAAATGATTAGAAATTAGAATTAGAAGTAACTATTAGAAGGTTACTTTTTACTTATCACCAGTTCACCACAGAGGCACTGTGTTGTATCGATAGTCAATATGATAGTCTCCTCCCACTTTTTTAGACGATTTGTACTTCGGATGAATTATAATTAATTCATTTTTCTTTTTTTCTCCTGTTTTTCGGATGAGTTGTAATTTTAATTAAAAATTTAATAACCATTAAATAATCATCGATTATCCGATTAATCTAACCCAAATGACATCGATTAAAAAACTACCTATTATTTTACCAAAACATCGATTATTTCTATTAATCGGTTAATCGATACCCATCCCTAGCACATACCCTGTCCCTACTCTTTTGGTAAGCCAGTCAGGGGGGTACCAAATGTTGTCACCTCGCCAGATTACCCAAGTCCGCCTCTGGAGAGGCTTACACCGAAGTAATTCCATTCTCAGTTCAGAAACTGTTATTCAATCCCTTCGAGTTCTGTACTGATTGCTTCTTTCAGGAAGGATAGAAAAGTGGAGGTCTCAAATGTCTACTTTCAAATAATCGCCAATTTTAATACAGTTAAAAAAAGAAAAAAGAAATTGCTTTCTATATTGATTCTGACTAAAACGGTTTTAAGGGTGGTGATCAAAAAAATGGTGACTTGATAGAAAAAGAAAGTTAAGGAATCTGCTGTAATCCCATGGTCTGATATTGAAGTGGACTTTCATAACCTGGCCTGTCAGAATTAAGAGATCTCCTGGTCCGTCCTGACCCGGGTATGACACTGCCAGACCGGACAAAAGAACTCAGACGTTATTACCCCAGAAGTCGGCAGAGGTCATTCTATCTCTTGGATCGTCTTGGAATGTTGTCTATTATGAAAAATTCCATTTGGTTCCATCTTGGAATGGTGTCACCGGCCATGTTAAGTAGATTTTATTTATTTATTTATTTTTTTTTTGAAAAATTACTTTGTAATTTATCATTCCTGGATTGTGGAGGAAATCTGTAGGATCATATCTATGGTCGCAGGGAATAAGTTGTTAAGTCGTAAAATGGTCAAAATGAGTTAAGTGTACTGTGATCATCTCCCAAGCCATCTGCGGATTGTGAAGAAGTTGGGAGCTCAGGATTCTAAAGCCGGGTTTACACTATGTAGCAAAACAGCTATATAGCCGAGCTATATGTAGAAAAACAGCTATATAGCCGAGCTATATGTAGCAAAACAGTTATATAGCCGAGGTATATGTAGCTGAGATGTATAGCTATGACTAAAAACGTTTCGTTGTGTAGCTGCAGCAGCTGTATGAGGCTGTACTTGATGAAATCAACCAGTTTACTTCTGGATGGTGATGACAACTGATGAGCGTCTTTGGGCGACAGCTATATAGCTATGCTACAACAAAAAACGCGCTTCCAGTCCGGCAATATAGATCTTGAATTGAACTATATAGCCGGACTATATAGCTGTTTTGCTACATAGTGTAAACGCGGCATAATACTTTAGGAATTGTAAAGATGTGGGTTTTTGGTATCTCGTAAAATTGTGTATGTTCTCGATTAAATCAACTTATTCTATTTCTTTGACGAATCATTCACGAGATAACTGCATTTAACCATTTATTAACTTTTTCGTGAATAAGTCTCGTTTTAAAGCGTCTTAAAGAGAGGAGAAGAACGAAATAGCAGTATAAGGGATCGAATCTAGTTTTTTAAAATGCACACATTTCTTAAATTGCTCTCAATTCGTTTTTACAGAAGAGATAGTGGAATTATTGTTAGTGGGAAGCGTACAAGGAGAGTGCATGTCGCGACAAGAATATTGTGCAAAGATTGCGGTAAAATAGCGTGGCTGGACACTATGATCGCATGTCCTCCCTACCGGAAGTGTTTTAATAACAACTGTCCTGCCGTTGGACTGCAGGAAGTCAGTCTACCGACAAATGAACACCAGGGTATGTCTCCACATTTCACAGGGACTGCACACCCTAACCCCCCATTATACACAGGTCACTCATTCATGTACAACCATAACTAAGTATAGATGGGAGGGGTGTGTTCTGAAGAGTACAGCTGGAATAGACAGTCGGTCATCAGTGGGGCGCTCGGAAATTGGAAGGGGGTGAGTTCTATATGACGTACTTTGACAGACTGACAAATGCATTTAGATGAAGGGGGGGGGGGGGGGGGGGTGGGGGGGGGGGGGGAG
This sequence comes from Aradus depressus, assembly GCA_963662175.1. Lineage (NCBI taxonomy): Eukaryota > Metazoa > Arthropoda > Insecta > Hemiptera > Aradidae > Aradus > Aradus depressus. Next base: position 29,030,805 of record OY759224.1, on the reverse strand, counting down.
GGGGATTATAGAACTGATGGACTGACATTCGTCAGTTTACGTCCGCAGTATGTCGCCAATCGATACTGTTCCCATACATATTTCGTCAATGATGGACACGCCAGAGCTACACGTCAGCCAAACTGCAGTCACTGCATTACACCATCAATCAAGGAGCAGTATGGCTGTTTGAAATGGCTAAAAAATGAAAGATACTTCAGTCAATACAACTCTGATAACTGCCGTAGTAATGACTCTACGAGTATCCCAAAATTTCATATGAGAATTTAGAATCCTATAGGATGACACTTATTAATTTTCAGCGGAATCGGCTGAAGGAAAGGGAGATCAGAGGGATGCTCAATTCAAAAACCCTTATAAATGCCAATTTTATGAATTTATAGACACAAAATTTAGTATGAGGATTTAGGAGCCCATATGTAAGTCAACTGTTGAATATTACGGTATACTGGTTTTGGGGGGAGCGAAAATTTAATTGATTAATTCGTCTGGGGAAGTACATTGCCGGTGATCGACCGACGACTTTTTTTATTGTATCTATTGACTACAAGATGCGGGGAAAGACTTTTTTCAAAAAGAGAGGCTTATATGGCTTTAAATAAACATATGACTTTCATTTCATTACATTTATTGATTATTCATTACAGTGGGGCAAAAAGCATAATTAGTAAGAAAAAATTAAAAAATACAGCTCTCATATTTCACAAGCATCTATATAATAGGAAAAGATTATAATTAAAAAGATATGTGTCATTGGGGTAAAAAAAAATGAAAAAAGCACTTGCTTGTACAATAACAGTTTAATAATGGAAATATAATAAAATAATTTTAAAAATAATAAGATGAATCATGCGACGAGTTGGTTGGCAACAAGTTGGGTTCTCTCAGCAGCGATAACACATCCGTCGGAAAATATTTTCTTGTAGAACGATAATTTCAACCATAGCGAAAACATGTAAGAGTTCTTCACGAACTTTCTGTAAAAAGAAAAAAAAAATACTGTGGCTTATCAAGGAGAGTTAAGGTTCTGCTTCTTTTACAACAATTAGAATACTAAATTACCAAGAGAAAAATGCTAAGTAGAAGGTATGCAATTGGGCGGCTTTCAGAATGTAAAATTTCCAATAACAACTTTATGCATTGAATTTAATTAATTAATGCACTATTTTGGCAAAATAAACAATACAGATTATTCACTTACCTTCTCTTGAATCAGACATATTAGATAAGGTTTGAAAAATATATGAACTGCACTGTACCACTGTACGAATGTAACTGATGTGAAAAGATGACGTGTCCTTCCCGTGTTTACATGCCGGCTTTGCGCACTTATTGTAAACAACGGAGGCCCACCTCTTGGGTTCAATGTCTACAACCAGTCTACTTCCAAAACCAACTGTTCTCATCTTTCTATTGAGAGATTCATAATTTGAATTTTTTCGTGCTAAGTTGGTGCGTTGACCCACTGTGCAACGGCAGTTATTACAGTTGTTGTGTTAAGCCACCCTCTCTAATACCCCCCCCCCCCCCCTCCCTTCACTTCGGCCGATTTAGCTGAGAATCAATAGGCGTCGCTTAGAGGATTCACGATACGATACATTCATTTTATTGGGACTTTTTTTTTTTTTCATTTTTGGAATTAGAAGGAAGGTTGGAAAACAAGAAAACTCGTTGAAAACTCTTTATTGAATGTTTGACCGATTGCATAACTTCCCCTATACTTCGTACAACTGGGAAAGCACTATGGAAGCTTTCATAAATGAAACACAACTTTATATATGGTTATTTTTTCGTTTTAAAAATAAGAAAAAAATTCGTTTCCAAATATAGGGTTTTCTCTAACATAAACAATTTAATTCAATTTATTTATTTTTATTTAGGGAAAACTGAAGCGATCCTGTTTACAAAACGTATTACCCCAAAAAGTAGAAAATTTGGACTGGACCGATACAGTAAAATAACAGACGACAGATCTTCAGGCAACATATCAGGCAGAAAGCAAATACTGTGAGCGGACTTGTGTTCTCCTTATTCCCGTTACTCCACAGAAAGGCAGCCCTTAATCTAACCAATAGACTCCTCATATACAAGCTTCTGTTGCGGCCAGTGATAACGTATGCATGCCCAGTGTGGGCCGGCCTTGCAAGCAATATCAACTTGAGAACTCTTCAAGTGGCCCAAAACTCCACAGATTGGTTGGTAGCTATTCGAGGGACACCTCCATCCTCCAAATCCATGAAGACCTAAATGTTGAGCTCCTACTGGACTACATAATAAATTTCAGTAAAAACATTTTACTTGAGTGTGACACAAATCAAAACGTTTTGGTAAAGAAAATAGGGAAAACTCAGGGAGGGAAACACAAAAATATCTGTTCACGATTTAAAATTATAATCTCTGTTTTTGAATGTATATTCATTTATTTTCTATTCATTTCAGTAACTTTGTATTTGTTTTTTTCTTTCTTTTCTTTAAGCGTTTTTTAAAATATACTCTTAAGCAGTAGCATTGTCTTTAATTTAACTGATTATTTTTAATTTGTATTTAGTGTATAACGGTAATTGTTAAGGAACCTTATTGTATAATTGTAACTCTGTAAATGCGTCTGTTATAATAAATTCTTCTTCATCTTCAATTTTTTTGTTTTATTGTATGTATCCATTTCAAGGAACAGATATACTTATATACTTTTTTCAAAAAAAGTGAAGCAATATTCAGCTATTCGTAATTCTTTCTTTCTTTCTGGTATCATTATCATGATTAGTATTATTGAGAGGGAAAATATTTATATTTTTTCTAATAACCATATTTTATCTTATAACTTTTCTGTCCTTTTTTTCTTCCAGGTTGCGCTTTTCTGGATTCGACCAACTTGTCACCATAACAAATTCTGTTGGTACTGGTTCAGGTGCATGGGACGTTGTTTTGAACAAGTCCTCACTACACCAGATGTGAACCATACATCAAGTTAAATAAACATTGACATCCTATCAACTCCGAAAGTCCTCATCTACTGTCGGAGCAGCACATGCTGCCTGGTCCCAGGAAATCACTACCTGCTCCAAACATCTGTTCTGTTCTAACTCCGAACTGGAACCAATTTCCGACTTTGTCCTATCTCAGATTGGCCTAAACATCAAGGAGTCTCATTTCGTCCAAAAGATGCTCTGACTTTATCCAAGACCGCATAATAATATTTATTTCCGTTTAACCATACCATGGTAGATGGATACGTCATATAGTTTTGTACATAGAAATTGGATATAAATTATATACATCACAGAGACATACGAGATCAAAAATATTAATTATAAAAATATAATAAATAAATAATACAAAATTAATTGATAAAAAATGCCTTATATTAATAAATACAATAGATACTATTTTTATTATTTTTTTTTATACTTTTTTCATATTAGCTTACTGAGCTCAAGATAGCGGGTTTGAAATCCGGCCGAGACCCTTAGAGTAGGATAGGCAAAATTTAGGACTCGCGTAGTAGGGTCGGGCTTGTGTCCAACAGAGTGTCGAAAGAGCGCTCTGGTAGTAGGCGATATGACCTTGTAGTTAAAAGCCCGGTCATGATTCATAATAACTAACTAACTAGGTGAATAAACGTATTTAAGCAACATTTAGAACTCCCGCAGTGGATTAGGGCGACGAAAGAACGCTCTGGTAGTAGGCGATATGACCTCGTAGTTATTGCCCAGGCGTGAGTCACAATAATTAACTACTATTTTTGTTAATTGTTTAATTATATATATTTAATATTTATATTTTTTTAAGATACCTTCGTTCACGACGATATTTTGGTGGGGTTACACGCCCATTCCTTCAGGTCATAAGGAGCGAAATATAGATACAAAAAAAATATTTTTTATTGAATGAACAAAATGAGATAAATGATAAAAACGAATAAAATTAATGAAAATATTATACATAAGTAATAACGATAGAACTTATAGACACCATGGCTGTCGAGAAAAACCGAAAATTTTTGATTCCTTATATTCGGTTTTTTCAAGAACCGACACTCGAAATACCAAGTTCGTAATTACAGGGGTCCGGGTCTGGAACCAAGCACCTCTCCACCCTGATCACCGATAACACATCAAGTTACCCCGGGGTCCCGCAGAAAGCCCCGCTCCGACACCCCTCCCGTCTCTACGAGTTCTGGGATGAGACTTGCAGTCTATGAAGGCTGGATCCCAGATGTGCTGCAGGTCCCCGGAAATCTACCTGCTCTCTCCCCAGCTGCCCTCCTCACAACTAATAGCCTCATATACCCCGCAGCACCACTTGGAACACCCAACATTTCCCCTTGGGACAAGTGGTCTGTATTATTATTATATTTTTTTTCTCTTCCACACACTGGTTTGAGGATCCTTCGGAAGTGGGGCTGACATGGATGGTTTCCGGTGCAGCCCGGTGCATCTCCGTCCCCAATATGCATCTGAAAGGCTGCTTCCTGCAACACACATATGTTGTCATGTGACTTCCCAAGATACAAATTCATTACTTGTAATTATCTCCTGAAAGAGAGAGAGACCTCATATGCTCAAAGCGTTGCAAGAATTATGCAAATGCCTGAAAATTCGATACTTTTTACCGATTTCACGTTTCCCGACAAATGCATATCCAGAACTTCCTATGGGAGCAGAGGAAATTTACATAAGGATTGAGAAGTCCCTGAGAAGACACCTTTTAATTGTGAGAAAGGCAGACTTTTATTTGAATTAATTTATTTTAGTTAGTTATTATGACTCATGCCCGGGCTTTAACTACGAGGTCATATCGCTTCCTACCAACACTTTAGTCACTTTGGTGGACATGACCCCGACTTTATTGTGGGAGTCTTAAATTTTGCCTATCCTAAATTTTTATTCACCTATAGCAGGGGTCTTTAACGATTATCTGACATCGTACAGGCTCGGGACCATTGCTTAACGTCCCATCCGAAGGAGGGCGTGCTTAAGTTTATTTTACCTCCCAGATAAAATAAATTAACGACCTCGCCCGGGTTTCGAACCCACGATTTTGACCTCAGAAGGCAAGCACACATACCACTGAGCTACCGGCGCCCTCTTAATTTATTTTATATTCCTAGGTATTCGAAGTACAGGAAAAATGATGTAATCGGTCAGAATTATGAAGTTTTGAATTCATATATGAAATTTCATGTCAATACATTCATTATGACGGCAGTTTTTAGAGTTTTAAGTTAAGTCTCTCTCCTAATCCCCCCTTCCCTTTGGCCGATTTGGCTGAAAATATAAGTCTTGTTCTTATGGGGTTCAGGTCTATATAAAATTTCGTCTCGATACATTCATTCTTTCAGCAGTTATTAGAGTTTTTGTGTTACGATAACTACCGATAGAATGTATGTTTCGACATATTATTTTATATGTGTATCCAGAACCACATAAGTACCAAATAAAATAAGCCAAATCGAATAGAGCCATTAGTGGGAGGGGGCTTAAGAGAGAATTTCTGACACATAACTTCCCCTATACTTCAGTTAAAATGATAGCTAGCGAGGGGCAGTTATATGGACCTTCAGACTTTGGATAACATTGGTACATAATCCACCCCAGCAATCAATCTGAATGTATTCATTGTGAAAAAGTATATACTTCATTTTAAGAAAAGAAGCATAAAACTTTCTGTTTCATGAGCACTGTCTCTAACTTTATTTCCTTTGCATAGAGTGCCAACGCTCACAAAAATTTATTTAACAGGTACCTCCCCCCCCCCCCTCCCCCCCCCCCCCCCCCACGAAACTTTATGTCCAGACATTGCCAGAAGAGTTCTTCGCTGCACCCTCCCTAAATTTTCTCTTTGTAAAAACAAAAAAAAAATAAATATAAAAAAAAATATGTAGACTGGAGTTAAACTTTGTTGAATCGTAAATTTTCCCGTAAGATAAGACCCAGAGCGTGTAAAACAGTTTACCTGCAACTTTGGATAACGGATGAGCCTGGAGTTCGCTCCAGTAACTGCAAAAAAGTTGTACGTGAATGTACTTCCCCAGTGGGGATTAATCAACGGTTTTTGCTCCTTCTCACGTTGCAACGTGCAATCAGGGTGATAAATATGCTTACATCAAAGAGTGACACAAACAACCACATAAAAAATTTTAAATACGAGTTGTCATTAACTTCTGTAAGAGGCATGTAGTTTGAGATGGTTAGGCGAATCGGAGGGTAGACAATGCTATTGTTTAATCGTCTGCAAACGATGACGACGATTCTATTGATCATAGTTGAACGTACAAGATGTCCCTTCAGGGCGAAACTATCGGGGATTTCTGATTTAAACTGTTTTTCTACGATTTTTCGTCATCTAACCACATGAAAACATTTTTCACAATGATATTAATGACTTTTTCGCATTTCAGAAATTGATTCTTAATCTAATGCATTTTTTAGAATTCAAAACAGAGAATATGTGTAGTCATGAAATGGATTTTACGATTATGGTACTTTTCTGACTGTAGTCCTCTTTCGCTTCAATAGCGTTGTAGATCAATAGGTAGGTATCTAAGGAGTTCCGTATCCTCACACTACATCTGTTGTGGGTATATTACATCGACATTATTATATATTATAATATTAAGAAAGTTATTCTGGTTTTTGAGTTTAGCCCCACTCTTATCCTCTCCTTCCCTTCTGCAGATTCCGCTGAAAATTAGTAACTGTTGTCTTTACGGGGTTTGAAAGGAAAAAAAAAAATGGAAACTAAGGAAAATGACAATTAGTTGATATTCGATTTTAACGATTGTTCCTAAATCAAATTACTTCTTAAGTAAAAATGTTACTTTTTGAATAAAGATAAAATAAAAAGAAAAAACAAAAGTAAAAATGAAAGAATATTTCTTAAATAATACTGTTTTTCATGTCACATTTATTTCATGTTTCTCTGTTGCTGGCCACTGTGCACCATCTATCCCCTATTCTCTCCGCTATCTCGTCCCTCCACCGCAGTCCAGGTCTTCCTTTTCCTCTTCTTCTGTCTCTAGTCCGTACAGACTTAAGCCCATCGTCGAGGACCCATCCTTGTCACATGCCCGGCCCATCTCTACTTCAGCAAGTGTGCTTCCTTCTGGAAGCTTCTTAGCCTCACCTTCCGTAGAACCTCGCTGTTTCTTATCTTTTTTTTTTCATTCATTTTAAAATTTCTTTTCTGATTTCCTTTCAAATTCTTTTTGGATTGCTTTTCTGATCTCTTCTGTTGAAAGAGCAGTAGACTCAAAACCTCCAAAAGGAGAGGCTAGTCAATGAAGCTACTTTATTTATTTTTATTTTACATCCATTCTCTTATACTTTTTCTATTAAGACTCCCTCTGAACCCACCCGTCCCTTCGGTCGATTTAGCTGAAAATCAACAGGTATCATCGTTAAAAGGTTCTGTATTTACATATAAAATTTCGTTATGATACGATCATTCTATCGAGAGTTATCGTCTTCATAGACACACAAATAGAAAATATTTTTCAATGATTTTTTTATTTTTTGTCGATGTGAACTTTTGGTCGAGATATAAAACTTAACTTATAAGACACGAACCAGACTCAACTATGGGAGTTCTAAATTTTGCCTATCCTAAAATTTTATCTTAAGTTTATTTTACCTCCCAGATAGAATAAACTAAGGGCCTCGGCCGGGTTTCAAACCCGCGTTCTGGAGCTCAGTAAGCAAGCACGCATACCACTGAGCTACCGGGGAATCTTTTTGAATAGATAAGTTTTATCTACCGGAAGGTTAAGGTCTATTTTTTAATCAACCCCTGGTCCATCCCAGCATCCACTCACGCAATCTTTGTAACTCGAAAACCATTGCAACGATTAATGAGAAATCTTTTTGAACAAATTAGTTTTAGCTCCAAAGCTAGCGTTACTACAGTTGAAGGACTATAAGCCTTATTCCATATGAATAATTGAAAATTATAACATCATGAATGTACTGTCGAGGAACTGAATAGCCTTTTAGGAGATATTGGGAGAAAAGTCAAAGTTCCCCGGGCAACGCCGGGTATTACTGCTAGTTGATAATATAAGCCACTTTATATCCTGACTTCTTCAATGTATCTCTTCCTACAGACTCGGCATATACGGTAGTGTGCACCAACTTTTGTTCTTTTCACCATGGTACATGAACTAGTGTAAACGGATTGGCCATCCAGGGAAATTCTGACTGCATTTCTTAGTCAACAGAAGAGTTTTCTTTATGGGGAAAATCTTGTTAGAGAAAAACAAGAAGAAAAAAAAAACACAACTTCAATACACAATGGACTGCAAGATATTGCATAGGAGATACGTGGAGGTCAAACATGCAAATGCAGCAGATGAAATCTCCATTGAGGATGCATACCAGAACCGGGCAGAAGAAAAAAAACAATAGCGAGTGTTGGAAGTAAGATTGCATCTTGGACAGACAGGTCGTAATGTACACTTCGGTATGGCTCCATCCGGCTGTCGTTTCACATACAGACCGGGGCGTAGCCAGCCAACCCCTGTTAAATTTAAGGAAAGATAAAAAAAAATATATTGGAATTTTTCGCACCATTTCGTTTTTTTTATTCAGTTTATTTAAGAAGTACTAAATTGTATCATTAGTATAAGAAAGTATTGTAATCAGGGGTGTAGCCACGGGGGAACCCCCCCTGGCCAGAGCAAAAAATCAAGATAAAAATTAAATAAACTAAAAAAATTGTTTTTATTAAAAATTTCCCGTGCGTCTGACTCCTAATTCAGCAATCAGCTGTTACATAAATGTACATGTACAAAACAAGTCATATTACATTTATTTAAATATATATATGAATTCCATCATTTCATTTCCTCGATCAAAATCGTCATTTATGTTATACTTTATACTCTTAAAGCTGATTTTACAAGAGCAGCAAAAATGCAAAGCGCAGCAGCAGCAAATGCACGCTGTTGGATGTGAGTCATTTATTTCTAAAAGCACAGAAACCACAGCGTGCATTTGCTGCTGCTGTTCTTTGCATTCTTGCTGCTCATGTAAAGTCAACTTAAGTATTACAGTCAGTGGTTACCAGTTCCGAGTCTCCCAAATTAATAACAAAAAGTCTGCATAGCTAACCACGGAAACTTTGCCCCCCCCCCCCCCCTGCTCAAAATCCTGGCTACGCCCCTGATTGTAATCATTCGAAAATTCGAGTTTTCAATGGAATTATACGTTTCAAAGTTCTTATAATATCTTTTGACCATTATGTCAATGATCAACTCAAATACTTTGATAATTGCCGATGTAATGTATCGGCACGATGATAATTTTTTATAACTTCTCCGAAAATATCTTTTTCACGACGACATTTCGAGACTTTTTTCAGGGCACAAATTGCGAAATATGGAACAGAGAAAGAAAACAAAATAACAATAACAATTTTAAATATAGGTTAGGTTAGGTTTTATGACTCATGCCCGGGCTTTAACTACGAGGTCATATCGCCTACTACCAGAGCGCTCTTTCGTCACTCTGGTGGACATGAGCCCGACTCTACTGTGGGAGTCCTAAATTTTGCCTACCCTAAATTTTTATTCATCTAGGTTAGGGGTCTTTAACGAGTACCTGACATCGTACAGGCTCGGGACCATCGCTTAACGTCCCATCCGAAGGACGGCGTGCTTAAGTTTATTTAACCTCCCAGATAAAATAAACTAAGGGCCTCGGTCGGGCTACGAACCCACGACCTTGAGCTCAGAAGTCAAGCACGCATACCACTGAGCTACCGGCTTTAATTTTAAATATATATTGTGATAATAAAAAATAATAATGCATAATCTATGTGAATAAAATTTAGGACTCCCAATAATAGAGTCGCCCTCATTTCTATCAGAGTGAAAAAAGAGCGCTCTGTTAGTTAAAGCCCGGGCATGAGCCATAATAACTAATAAATTAAGTTTTCTCATTCCTTCTAATGATACATTCATTACATCGGCAGTTATTAAAGTTGTTGTGTTAAGTCCCCCCCAATCGTCCTCCCTCCCCAGCCCCGCCGCAACATATATCAGTGCCCTAGTCGAAAATCTACCTTGCGCCCTCTTGTAAGGAGAGAAAATTTCAATAATTAAAAAATAAAACTTCATAAAAAATGTTTTAATGTTAAAATTTATTATAAAAATAGAAAAAAAAATATATATATATACTATATATAAAAAAATTATAAAAACAACATATATTACCATAATATATCTGAAAAAATGATTGAAAGACATCAAATTGTATCCATTTTTGAAAAAATTCAATTGTATTTTTCGGGCTTATCCATTAGCAAATTCTTCAATTACATCGTTGAAATTTATGTTCTTGGCCAGTTCGTTTTCTATTGCAAGAACAGCAGAGCATGGAGTCTTTCTTGTGTCATAGTTGATCTTAAATATTTTTTTATTAATTTCAATTTGCTAAAACTCCTTTCGCAACTGGCTACTGATACTGGAATAGTTCAAAGTATGCGTAACGCAATCGTGAATAAGTCGCGAGTATTAGTTTTTTTTTTTCAATTCTTTCAATCAAGGTCAAAGAGTTAACAACTCTTGTGTCCCTAACATCGAGGCGCCCTAGGCGATCGCCTTCCCCCCCCCCCCCCCCCCCACCCTTCCCTGGAGGTATTGTATTCACAGACACACTCATAGATTTTTTTTTTTATTTATGGGATCAGGGGATCGGAAAAAATTAATTTCCGATGAAAACTCAACGTCGAATTTAAGACAGATTACATAACTTCCCCTATACATCGTATAGTTGGATTCGTATTTGAATTGCCGTCCGAAAAGATGGTTCGTTGCCGGGACATTGTCAGTGACTTTAATAAAAGTGCCGGGTGTTCCTTCAATATAGGGACGAGGTAGGGATATGTCCCAGGAATGGAACAAAAACGACATGTCTTCCCCTATTAAATATTTATTTCAATACAAGTGAATACGACCCATCATATTACACATGTCAAATTTACATAGAAGTTTCAAGGGAATTTGATTTTCTCATTATTAAAAAATAATAAAATAACCGAGGGTGCCGGTAGCTCAGTGGTATACATGCTTGACTTCTGAGCTCAAGAACGTGGGTTCTCAACCCGACCGAAGCCCTTAGTTTATTTTATCTAAGAGGTAAAATAAACTTAAGCACACCGTCCTTCGGATGGGACGTTAAGCGATGGTCCCGCGCCTGTACGATGTCAGGTACTCGTTAAAGACCCCTGCCCTAGGTGAATAAAAATTTAGGGTAGGCAAAATTTAGGACTCCCACAGAAGAGTCGAGCTCATGTCCACCAGAATCACGAAAGAGCGAGCGCTCTGGTAGTAGGAGATATGACTTCGTAGTTAAAGCCCGGGCATGAGTCATAAAACCTAACCTAATAAAATAACCATAACAAATAAATAAAAAATATGTGTTTCATATTTAAAAGAAAAAAACATATTTCGATAAATAGCTATTATTTTCATTTTTTTGGCAGAGTTCCTCCACCTGATTTCCTCTTTAAGGTCGGTCGAATCTACGTTTTAATCATTATTACATTTTACATTTTTTATTTTAGTTTAATCATTTTTTCATTTATATATAATCATTATGACTATAGTCTTATAGCCTATTTATTATCAGAGCGCTCTTTCGTCACTCTGGTGGACATGAGCCCGACTCTACTATAGGAGTACTAAATTTTGCCGACCCTAAATTTCTATTCACCTAGGGTAGGGGGTCTTTAAAGAATACCTGACATCGTACAGGCTCGGGACCATCGCTTAACGTCCCATCCGAAGGACGGCGTGCTTAAGTTTATTTTATCTCCCAGATAAAATAAACTAAGGACCTCGGTCGGTTTTCGAACCCACGTTCTTGAGCTCAGAAGACAAGCACGCATACCACTGAGCTACCGACACCCTCAGAGAGAGAAAATATTTCCAAAATACGGTAGCTAAGTGGTATGCGTGCTTGCTTACTCAGCTTTTAGTATATTTTATCTGAGAAGTAAAATAAACTTAAGCACGCCGTCCTTCAGATGGGACGCTAAGCGATGATCTCGAGCCTGTACAATGTTAGGTAATCGTCAGAGGCCCTAGGTGAATAAAAATTAAGGGTATTTTAGTAATTATTAGTATTTTTTATGAAAATTAATGATAGAGTGAACTGTAAGGGTGGTTGGTATAAGAAAGTCCTGTAATGGCCGCATCAGTTTTTTGATATTTTGTTTATATTCTGAATAATTACTGAGCCGAAAATTGTGTACATTTTATTTATGGCATGAAGGATAGAATTAGCATGTTCCTCTTTGCCATGCGAAAATAATAAATTCGAATATACACGATCTAACTATTCTCAAAGCAGGAGAGGAAGCTGTAACTTACTGGAAAGTAGGCAGGCAGTATGCAGTTGTTAGGAAGCATTTCTGGTCTTGCAAATTGCAGTCCTGTCGGAGCTACGTTGAGAACTAACAGTCAATTAACAACGTAGCTTATTGCGAGCCCATTGTGACTTGGACTATTTACGTCTTCATTACACAGCTAGTCAATAAACTGCACAATATATTGTTATGTTTGGGTTTTGCTATTCTGGGAGCAGTGTTGAGAGTTTTCATTGACAAATATTAGTCAAAATCTGTAGGTAGTTTGCCAAACTATACACACAACTTCTGAAAACAGACCACTTTCACACTGATATGGAGGGAACTGACCCATTTTAATAAGTATAAGAGAAGTTATGTAACCGATCGATAATTTTATGTTTTTCGAATCACTGATTCCGCTGCGTCTGTATGTTTGTGAACACGATAACCCCCTATAGATGGAATGTATCCAAATCTGTGTATCCAGTATGTATGTATAAGGCGAAACTTATTGACATTTAGCCCAATCAACCAAAGTAAATTTGAATCATTATTATTTAACAGCCAAAACAACTTTCAAACAATCACTTTTTTACAGACACTCCCCAACATATATTCGAGGGGTGATGAAAAAGTTCCAGGACTGATTTTTTAAAAATTTATTAAAAAAATGTACAAGTTATTGGACATTGTCCCCTTCAAAGTACTCCCCTTGGGAAGCTATACGATTGAAAGAGGCGTATTGACACGCGAGCAACGAGCCGAACATTAGTCAGTGCACATGCCTGGGGATGAAGTGCGCAGGCGCTAGACGAACAAGGTAGGCTCGGGGTCTGCTCCACCTTTTGTCGGTTTTTTGACTAACCATCAAAGGAATGTTCGGCTCGTGCTGCGGTGTGTGTGGACTGGTACCAAGCCGAACCGTCCCGACTTGACCCGAGCACTGTTGTTGTTTATAACCAATATTATAACCAACTCAAATATTTAGGTTTTTGGAAGTGCACGTTCTTTTTTTTTTTAAATATTATTCAATCAATTATATTTTATTATGGCTTCCGAAGACTGGTCTCAGGAGCTTCAAATTCAGTTTGCTCAGGCTATGAGACAGTACCCAGTCATATGGGATTTAAAACACAAATTACATTTTAATAAAATAAAGAGATTGGATGCTTGGGAGGAATTATCCAAACACTTTTCCATGTCAGTAATGCAATTGAGAAGTAAATGGGAGTCTCTTCAGGCATCGTTCGCAGAGAAAAAAAGAAAAGAAATACATTGTGTACAGCCACAGGGAGAGGTATGTAAATTAATTACGTAAATAGCTACCTACCTTGAGGATTTTCTTCCGACTTTAAATAATAATAAAATTAAATACAAATAAACGTAAATTTGTTATCTGCAGGTTAACTTGTGCAGGTTATGTTCGTTAGTATGGTTGAGGAGCATCCAAATGCTCGGCTCGTCTCGGTTCGGCTTGGAGTGTGTTCGTTGAAAACTGAAAACGAGCCGACCACTGTTCGGCTCGTTGCTCGCATGTCTGTACTAGCCTTTACACAACGCCGTTTCCACTGCTGGAAAGACCCTGAGAACTCATCTGGAATGCTGTTCAGCTTCTCCAGCGATTTTTCTTTAATTTCGTCACTTGAGTGAAATCTCTGCCCTTTTAAGGGTCTCTTGAATTTCGGATTTTGGGTGTGTGTGAACACGATAACTCCCTATAGAATGAATGTTATAGTTAGTTATTATGATTCATGCCCGGGCCTTAACTACGTGGTCATATCGCCTACTACCAGAGCGCTCTTTCATCACTCTGGTGGACATGAGCCCGACTCTACACTGGGAATTCTATATTTTGCCTACCTTAAATTTTTATTCACCTAGGGCAGGGGTCTTTAAAGAGTACCTGACATCGTACTGGCTCGGGACCAGATAAAATAAACTAAAGGCCTCGTACCCTCGAACTAGAGCTCAGTAAGCAAGCACGCATACCACTGAGCTACCGGCACCCTCATGAATGTTATATATTTATATTAAAAATCCCACAAAATTGGCTGAAGGGGGTGGGTGGTAGGGGAGGGCCTCAACTCAAAAACCCTAATAAATGCCGATGTATTCAATATGCCGACACAAAATGTAGTATGAAGATTCACAAGTTTCTCTACAAGTCAAAAATGTTTAATGATACTTTTTTTGCAGAGATGCTTTGAAACACTTGATAAAAGTAAAGAAAAAACGTATATTTAAAAAAAAATATTGTCTATTTCACAAATATATATATAATATGGGAGGAGGGCGCCGGTAGCTCAGTGGTATGCGTGCTTGACTCTGAGCTCAAGATCGTGGGTTCGTAACCCAAACAAGGCCCTTAGTTTATTTTATCTAGGAGGTAAAATAAACTTAAACACGCCGTCCTTCGGATGGGAGGTACTCGTTAAAGACTCCCTGCCCTAGGTGAATAAAAATTTAGGGAGGCCAAATTTAGGACTCCCACAGTAGAGTCGGGCTCATGTCCACCAGAGTGACGAAGGAGCGCTCTGGTAGTAGGCGATATGACCTCGTAGTTAAAGCCAGGGCATGAGTCATAAAACCTAACCTAACCTAACCTATAATATGGGAGTACTTTCTGTATTGATATCATCTTCTATTGTTAGTATTTGTTAAGTCGTGGCTACCGAAAGTACTTCCATATTATAGATATATTTTGTGAAATAGACAATATTTTTTTTTTATTTTTTAATGATTTTTATCCAAAACGATCAATCGATTTTACAAAACGAACACAAAATTGAAATTAGTGAAACCTCGAAATTGAATTTCAGATCGATTAACATTACTTCCACTATACATCAACAACAAAAAATGAAACTAAACCATGAAAATCATGATCTGTGAAAAGTAAGACCCAAGTTTATGCTCTGGTAATTTTATATTATTAAATCTAGTCCTGTTATGTACCTCTTTCACTTACAATTATGTACCTTAGTTACATCTTATTAAAGGTTCCACTGTCAACGTCAACTCTACTTAACAATTGTATTTTATTAACAACTACAATTGTTGAGATGATATTTTATAGTCACTCCTTGCAGAAAATTTATTGTACTCTGCAGTCATCGCTGTGTCATTTTCTCAATTAAAACGGTTAATAATTCTACGTTCATTCATGGTCAGTGACACACCAAGTGACTACTGTTGAGTACGGCCATCAATCATGATTTTTACTTCTCGCTATGTGAATTTATGTAATCGGACAGAAATTTCATGTGAAAATTTCACCAGAATTTCATGTGATTCGGACCCCCTGATATTCCAAAATTGGAAATAGAATGTAATTTCAAGATTGTGGGTTCGAAACCTTCGGATGGTCCTGAGCCTGTACAATGTCAGGTACTCGTTAAAGACCCCTGGCCTAGGTGAATAAAAATTTAGGATAGGAAAAATTTACTAAAAAACTAACTATATATATTGTAATGATCCACATTACACTGTGTATTAAAAAATAGAAAGAATTGTATAAGAGATTGGTTCACTGAGATAGCGAGAGGTGACCGTCTGTTATCATAATCAGTATACTCGATACAATGCTGTGATCGATTCTTCTTTTAGCAAAAAATAAATGTTTAAATCATATTAATGTATTGGAGATCAGCTGTTCACGTTAAACAAAAATAGTGTTATAAAATTGCTCTTCAAAAAAAAAAATTAATAGTGCGGTTTTTACTGTGTTTGTAAAAACGTGAACCAGTGAAAAGTACCAGGGAGAGGACCTTTTCACCAAACGGAATGAGTTGCAGCGGGGCGCGCTCTTCCTGGGCTGAAGAGAGTGCACCAGTGCCCACGGCCAGCCACAGCCAGCCAAGTAACTTCAAACAGGTACCACACCAGCCCCTGGCCACAGCATCGATGGCCGTTGACCCTCCAGGCCTTAGCGGCAAGAAGAGGACCCTAGACCAGCCTGACCAGCAGACACCCGCCTCACACCTCGCCGTCACCAAGAGGTATAAATCTTACAACTCACCAGTCATAGTTTCTAACAGGTATTCCGCTCTAACCAATTTAGACACTTCCAAGCCCCAACCGGCCGAATCAAATTCCGAAAATAGTAAAAAATTTAAAATACCTCCAATTTTTATTATAGGTTACAATAACCTAAAAGAAATAACAGCTGACATATTAAAGGTGGCTACATCACCGTTTGAAACCAAACAATGCCTAAAAGAAAAAATTAAAATTCAAGCGACCTCGTCAGACGATTTTAGGGCCCTCACAAAATTCTACGATACACATAAAATTAACTATTACACTTATGTTAATCCAGAAACTAAAAATGTATCGGTGATTCGCCGAGGTGTGCCATACGCGCTCAGCGAAGAAGACGTCAAAAATGAATTGCTCCCTCACTACCCAGTTATTTCGGTCACCAGGTTGCACAATAGAGACAAAATGCCCACGCCATTGTGCGCAGTCGAACTGACTAATAACGACCAGGGAAAAGCCATATTCTCACTTACGAAACTATACTACAGTCGGATCCACGTGGAGGAAAGACGCCGGTCCCTGCACGTTCCTCAATGCATGAACTGTCAAAAATTCGGGCACACCAAGAACTACTGCCGCCTTGAGTCGACCTGCGTTAAGTGTGCAGGGAATCACCATTATAAAGTTTGTCCTTTCCAAAAAACTGACAAACCGAAGTGCGCCAACTGTGGGGGCGACCATACCGCCAACTTTGGAGGCTGTCTGAAACGACCACCGAAACGGCAACTACAGTCCGCAGGCACCACCGCAAGCCAAACATTTCACACTAATACTAGTCAGCCTCCGCAACACACACATGCACATTCAGCCAACACATCCAATACACCAACATACGCACCTACCTCCCCGGAGCTCAAACCACCTACGAACTTTTGGTTTGACAAAAATCGAAGTAGGCCAACACCACCGCAACCTAATACTGCAAACAATGGAATTAGATCTGAGCCAACGACTGACCTGACTGGACTCATCATGAACCTCATCAAACCATTCATCCCCCACATCCAAGCATTCTTATCCAATTTATTCACTAACCTTTTTTCGATGAATCATGGCAAACCTTAATCTGGGAACTTTTCAAAATTTAACTATATTAAACTGGAATGCGGACGGCTTAAAGATAAGGCAACCGTCATTAACCAACTTTTTATCACGATATAATGTCGACATTGCATGCATTACTGAAACCCACCTCAAACCGACAGACAAACTCAAACTCTCTGGCTACTGTTCATATAGACTGGACCGACCGACACGTTTCGGTGGTGTTGGCATTTTCATCAAACGTCACCTGAAACATTCACAGATTTACATTCCCCCTCTCCAGAACTTGGAGGCAGTTGGAGTCACCCTCACCACACTCTCCGGCACACTCAACATCATATCAGCATACCATCGACCGAACACAAGACTGGTACAGACTGACTTCGAACATATTTTCACAGGACTACCGACTATAATGATCGGGGACCTCAACAGCAAACACACGCTATGGGGATGCAGAAGACAGAATAACAACGGGACTAGACTACAATCCATCTCAGAAAACCTGGGGATACAAATATCGACACCTGACGAACCGACATTCTACCCAACTCAACGAACGTACCAACCCGACATACTGGACATAGGACTGATACACAACTTTAACTTGCCCCTGTTTCACGAGACACTGACCGACTTAGACTCAGACCATCTCCCAGTTATCTGCACCTTCCTAGCACGGCCACAGAAGGAAGAATATCTTCCAAGGTTGATCACGGGGAAGATCGACTGGGCCACGTTTGAAGACGGAATGAACTGTCTCGGGGTCCCCCATCATTATAGCACGACGGACGACATTGACAATGCAGTTAGGACGTTCACACAAAACATACACACCTCAGTACATGAAGCAACATACCGACATTTCACTGACAAACGACACCTATTCCACAACAAGACACCAACACACATAATGGATATGATCTGTACAAAGAACACACTACGACAACACTGGCAAAGAACAAGAGATCCCCTTGAGAAAAGAGAACTGAATCGCCTGACCCGACGCATACGATGGGAACTTGACAAAGACAGAATCGCGAACTATCAGAAATACCTGACTGACATGACTCCGGGCGACAACAACTTATGGAAAGAGACACGACGACTTCTAGACCAAAGGACACCCCTACCCATCTTAACTGACGGACAAATGACTGCCACAACTGACAAAGAGAAAACCGAATTACTGGCGACCCATTTGGAAAATAAATTCACAACGACAGACGCTGACGATCATGAAACACTCATCACAGTTGAATCATACCTCTCACATACACTTCACACAGTCGAAGCACCCATACAGCATACCACACCATCAGAAATACACGCCCACATTACACGACTACACATAAAGAAGGCCCCCGGTGAAGACATCATCCCCAACCTGGTGCTGAAGAAGCTTCCTCCGAAGAGCATAGCCTACCTGGCAAGTGTGTTCAACGCCTGTCTTCGCCACGGCTACTTTCCTGCAGACTGGAAAAACGCCGTTGTTTTAACATTTCACAAGCCAGGTAAGGCGAAAAACGATCCAGGCAGCTATAGACCAATAAGCCTTTTAAATAGCCTCTCAAAGCTTCTTGAGAAAATAATTCACAAGAGCTCCTCCGTCATCTGGAGACTGCAGGGACCATCCCTGCCCACCAGTTTGGGTTTAAATCAAACCACTCAGCCGTCCATCAGCTACAGAGAGTTGCTGAGACCATTGTGGGGGGCTTTGAGCGGAAGCAGTACACCGTAGCAGCCTTCTTGGACGTCGCAGCTGCCTTCGACACCGTCTGGCACCAGGGCCTGCTCTTCAAATTAAAACAGACCTGGCCTCCGCAATACATCCAGAACATCATTAGCTCTTTTCTTCGTGACAGAACATTTCAAATAAGGGTGAACAACACACTGAGCTCCAAAAAGAAGATATCAGCGGGAGTCCCACAAGGTGCGATCCTCAGTCCACTCTTGTTTGATCTGTTCTGTCACGACATGCCAGAACCAGTCTCTGCAACCCTGGCGACTTACGCTGACGACACGTTGATCCTCAGTCAAAACATAGCTCTGGAAGCGGCCATCGACTCCCTACAAATCCAGGTGGATCAAATCAGCCAGTGGTTTGGAAAATGGAAGCTTAAGTTGAACGGTGGGAAGACGGAGGCGAAGGTGTTTGCTTTACGCCGCTTCTCGATAGAACACCTCAGAAGGCTGCAAATCGACCAACTCCCAATTCCATGGAATCCTAAAGATCAGGGTGTGCGCTATCTTGGAGTGCACCTTGACACAAGACTAACATGGCGCCTACATATCAACATAAAACTCCAACAAGCACACACACGACTCAGGCTCATCTACCCACTCATAAACAGAAATACACCACTCAGACACACATGCACATCCTTACTTTACAAAACACTAATACTTCCACTCTTAACTTACGCTTGCCCCGTATGGTTCTGCACTAGCCACACTAACATAACACGATTACAAACATTCCAAAACAAAGTCCTCCGGATAGCGGTGAACGCACCCTGGTTTATCAGGAACACCCAAATCCATCGGGAACTGGGAGTTGCTCCTTTTGCAGCCCACATTGAGAAACTCACCCGAAGCTTCCATCAAGGTCTGCCAGCCTGCTCTGGTGCGGTTCACTACAGTCTCGGCCAGCCTGTAGCTCGCAGGGTACAACCAAGACTGTACCAAGACTTTTTGTTTTAATTATAATTTTCTTGTTTATTTGCCCATTTTGTGTAAAGTACATATTTAGTACTGGTCCAAATAAAATGTTTTTCTTCTTCTTCTATTAATGTATTATTGATGTCATAATGTAATTGTAAATCAGAATAATGTTAGAAAATAAGAAATATAAAAAAAAAATGAAACTAAATTAAAATGTGCCAGTTAATGAAGGCTGTGATAATTTTGGCCAATGAAAAAAGCAGAGCAAAGTGCAAAAAATGTGTAGAGGTGAACTGTAGCTGTCTGGTTGTGTCGATGGTTCAGAGTGGTGTATGTGTGAGGGTGTCTGTGGATAGAGAGGTAGAAATTATGCAGTGAAGTGATTAGCTTTGTCTTGGGGCTTATAGCCGGAACAAGTAGGTGTTTCAGCATCATGAAGATCCGAAGGTAGACACCAAGAAGCAACGAGTGCAAAAGTCACCTATGGCCATTGTGGAAGTTACTGCTCATAAAGAAAAATCAGCTAAAAGAAAACATCTGAAGTGGAATATGAGTCATCCCATCCCCTAAATGATACAACATGAATACAGCGTTCATCATTCATCAATACAGCTTATAGGCCTATATAATACTGGGGTAATTTTATGTGTGTAAATGTGACTAATCCGTTTTAAATTAAATATAAAAGATTTTTTACTTAAACATAAAATATATCAGTCAAAAATTAATATGTACGTCTTATCTTCTATTTTATTTTTATACCAATTATCAATTATTATTAATTAATTATAAATGTAAGCGTGTAGCGTAATAAGCACCGTTACAATATATATATATATATATATATATATATATATATATATATATATATATATATATATCGAGACAGTCGGTGCTCCTGCCTCATGGTCATATTTGTGAAAAGATTCAGAAATTGAAATTAGAAAATAAAAAGAAAAATAAATAATTATAAAATACAATCACGAGAGAAGGGAGAATTGGAGAGAGAGAGACATATTGCAGATATAGGAAGCAGAGATGATAAATTATTAAGTATTTGTGATATAACCACAATGATAATGACTTATTATGTTGTAATAAATAATTAAGAATCAAATAACTAAAACAGGCATATAAAGTATTAATAAATATAAATCATTTCGAAAATGGTTCATCGAAAAGAGTTGGACTACTCTGCGAAGAAACGAACGAGTGGTCGAACCTCAAATCTTTAGTCTTTGATCGAACGTCGAGCCCGACTCCTGGATGTGTTGGATCCAGCCTGCTGCATAGCAGATTGAATTTTTTACATGTTACAGTAATTCTGCATAGACCCTGATCACATCCTCCAGACCACAGCAGCATATATGGTTTAAACCCACCATATGAATGGCTGAAAGGACTACGATGCACGAGATATGATGGGATGGAAAGCATGGCGATTTACAACCACGAGGGCTAGGAGAGACCACTTTGTACGAGAAGACAGCCCTATCCTCATGGATTCTCAACAATGGATGAGTAGCATGTTCACTTTTATCAACCATAACATTATAAACTAAAAAATTATAAATTAAAATTTAAATAATTCTAAAGTAAATGCCTGAAAATAAAGTAAATGAACCGTTACTAAAATTTAAAACAATTAAATTCAGTGAACCTTTTTATATGATAGAAGGACAATTATACTTAATATCCAATTTGTTAAAAATGTAACATGTTGTATTTTATTAAAATAAATAATGTTATCACTATTTTTTAACACTAATAAGTGAACAATTATTTATAATGATTTATTTGTGAATTTGTGACTTTGTCAGCCTTTCAAAGAACCTACAATAAGAAATGACCCTGAGAATTGAGTTTCATATAGCTGGCGAATTCAAATAAGTAGAATTAGTTTAAGTAATCCAGATCGGTTGTTACAATATATCGCACCCTTGCTTCAAAAGTGCCACAACACAAAAAACTCAGTTTTTCAGGAAATGCGAAAAACAACTTCCAGCTGGGTTAGGTAAATTTTAGTTGATCTAGTGACGTCACCAAGCAAAACTATGCATATAATTTACGATAGATTGTGGTCCTGCAGATTATCCAAGTTTTCAAATATAAATCTCGGTTTTATGAGTTGTAGCCCTTTTGTTGCCTAACAAATACTAGTGAGTGCAAACATAACGACAAAACGACACAACTGTTACCTAGCGGCTGGATTTTCAGTGCATTATCTGGCGCTTTAGGTGATTGGTATAAAGTTAAAAACCAAATCGAGTAGCAGTCTTAACTAAAAAACCCGAATTCTTGAGTTGTGGCACTTTTGAAGCAAGGGTTCATTCTATAGCGTGTTATCGTGTTCACACACAAATATATATTCTTTTATAGAGAGGACAGTGATCTGTAAAAAGTAGTTGGTATAAGAAAGTCCTGTTTTGGCCACATATATTTTTTTGTTAAATAATAATGAAACAAATATGAGTGCTTCTGATAAAATTAGGATTTTTTCAATTAAAAGTTTTTCTTTTAATATTTTTTATTCCTATTATTAATTGTGTTAGCACAAGACTTACCTCCAAATTCTAAATTCACAAGTTTTGGTTGTAGTTTTTAACATAAGCATTCTGAAATTGACTGATTCATTGTTTGTTTACATTCCGTTTTAAAACAAAACGCGACTAGTCCATCTTTGTATATTTATTCACTAATTAAGTTACTTCACTCCTAACAGCTGTTTTTATACAAATAATAATAATTTATTTTATAATATATTGATAATTTTAATGTGCTTAAATTTTTTACATCACAAATTATTGGGAACTGCCGATGTAATGTAAAACCGATACAAAATTTATATTTATATTCAAAATTCCGTAAGGATGACACCTATCAATTTTTCGCAAATTCGGTCGAAGCGAACGGGGGAGCCAGAGAAGGAGGTCTCTACACAAATAACTGCCAATGAAAGTCAAATATTGAGTTTTGGCCCAAACGTCAATTGACTTCGGAGTGAACGAGAACGTAATTATTTACTATTAAAGTTACAACTGGTCTCAAATCAAAAACATCAACCCTGCTCCACAATAAAATATTTTTAATATTGTAGTATCTACTTACTTAATAAGTTTTCACAATGAAAAATAAATGCCACTGTTTAAAAATTTCATATTTATTTTCAACTTTATTCTAAAGTATAAACCAAAAGCAATCCCAAAATGAAAAAAAGCATTAAATATACATTTTCTCAAAAAAGTATAAATCATTTGTAATTACATTTTTTTTTTTTTTGAGGTCATGGAAAGATGTGATATGACATTTAAGTCTTGTCAAATATAAGTCTTCTGGCTCGTTTAACAGAGAGAGAGAGAGAGAGAGAAAACTCGATCTCATCTTTTGGACTGAATAATACATAAGAACATGGCTTCAAGTTTCTTTCAAAAACATCCCTGAATAATTTGAGGTGGGGGGTGCTTTTGAATAAAATGAAAGGATGATACAACTGACAAAGATATCATTTTGTATGTTTCAGATGCAACTTCACTTTTGGCGCAGTCAAAATCAATTATATATATTGGGAATTCAGGAGTGAAGTGGAAAATTATTTTGGATTTCGTGAAAATTAAAAAAAAAAAAAATTGTCAGTGAATCACTGAATATGTAGGTACTTCCCCAGTATGAATCCTTACATAGTGGCTTCTGAGGTCGAGCTTCTCTACCCTGACCCCAGTTTCCCTACCACCTTTTTTGCGGAAAATACTTAGTTGACATCCTTATACCGTTTTAAATTTAAATATGAAAATATGAATACCTAAACCTGAATGTTCCTTTCTCACATATCAAAGCACTGGCTCAACTCCAAAATCAGTTACAAAAATAATGTATACACCCTTAATCCCCAGGAACTTTGTACAATCTGTAGTAAAAATGAATTGGAAGACGTATACCACCTGTTAATATCCTGTCCGATCTACTCCCCCATTAGAAGCCACTTCCTGCCTCAGAGTATCTGTATAGACCCATCCAACTTTCATACATTACTCCTAGCCCATAATAAGAATATCTCAAACATTTTCTATTATTTAATCAGCGCTCTGAAACTTAGATCATTCATTTTTAATCAATAATGTATTTCAACTTCCATATTATATTGATATCCAACACCTACATCCCCACTCCATATTTACTGTCTTAGTTACATCATTATTATTATTAATTTGTAATTACTTATTTCATTTATACTTTTTTTATTTATTTAGTTTGTTAAAGGTTTCTTTATATATGTCATTATTGTTCAACTCATCAATATATAATTTTGGAAATGTTAATGACTCAATTGAAAGGGGTGATCCCTTTAAACAATAAAAATTATTAATATTAATAAATTTAAATACGAAATTTTATGTGGATTCATTCATTAGCAGTTATTGGAATTTTGCCCCCCCCCCCCCCCCCTCTGATCCTTCCCTCCCTTCCGGTTGATCCGCTGAAAATTAATCAGGGTCGTCCTTATTAGGCTTTGAATTTCGTGTCAATACATTCATTACACCAGCAGTTTTTAAAGGTTTTGAGTTAAGCCTCACCCCTATTTCTTCCTTTCCTGTTGACCGATTTGACTGAAAATCAATAGATGTCGTCCATAAAGGTAGTCAAAACTCAACATCCAATTTGTGACCGATTATATGACTTCCCGTACAGCTGGGGAAGTAATTAGGGTGTCTGAATAGTAACGTTTATGCGTATAAGAGCGCATGACGGTAACCGACAGGTACGGAACCTTTCAATGCGTTATGAGATAAAATTTCTCTCTTTGAGATTGGACAAAACATTTAGCGGTGGTCTCATGAATAAAAAATGTTCCCAGTTTTCCTACTTAGGTATAATGTGTTTCTATCTTTTTGTGATGCATGCCCGGGCTTTAATTAGTGAAGCTTTTTTACCTAAGTCCGATTTTACTGTAAACTAAATGTTGCCTATAGTGCCGTCCCGAGGCTTGTTTTAGGATGGAGCGAGATCCAATTATGGCGCCCCTCTTGCTTGCCCCTATTATATACCAGTTGTGCCTGCAAGCATGGAACTTGGAAGATCTCGACATCTTAAGTCTCTGTCTAATTTGTCGATTGAAAACAGCACGTTGGCACTGTACTCTTCACAGTACCTACAGGAACAGTTGATGTAGAATTACAAACAAAATATGTAGGAATTAAGGTACATTTATTTATCAAAAAAAATTACTTTTATAAAGAGATCATTTGTATTATTTTAGTAACTAATAAAACAACAGATAACGTCATTCATATACCATACTAGCCACACGCTCGCAATCAAAATATCAAAAAGCGAAAAAAAAAAAATTTCCATAATTTTTCTAGAGGCCGCTCTGCTCCGTTCGCCCTATCCTAGGGCCGGCCCTGGTTGCCTAAATAGAAGAGTTATCACGCACACCTGACCACATAGACTCGGGTTATCCATAGGACGGCTAGCTCAAGTGTAAAATTGTGAACCAATGTTGATGGTATGTCACCATTAAGACCGGGAAGTTTCCAAGAGTCGCCCACTTCATCAACTTCAAAGGGACAGAAGATCCAAGAGAACTAGAACAACAAGAGACGAGGCTAATTAATCTGAAATTAATGATTGATGAAGTAAACAGAGAAGGGTGCCTTGAAGACAGGACACTGGAGACCCAAGGGTATTGTCTTTGAGGAGCAGTGATGTCTCTGGAGAAACTTAGAGATAGAAGACTGATTCAAAGCATAAGCAACTTTTGGTTAAGATTCCTAGATAGAAAAATGAGATTCCAGCTAGTAGGTAGGAAATCGGAGGAGGCTTCCTTGTAGACAGGACTCTGAAGAAGGCTTCCTTGTAGACAGGACTCTGAAGGAGGCATACTTGTAGTCAGGACTCTAAAGGAGGCTTCCTTGTAGATAGGACTCTGAAGGAGACTTCCTTGTAGACAGGACTCTGAAGAAGGCTTCCTTGTAGACAGGACTCTGAAGGAGGCTTCCTTGTAGACAGGACTCTGAAGGAGGCATCCTTGTAGACAGGAATCTGAAGAAGGCTTCCTTGTAGACAGGAATCTGAAGAAGGTTTCCCCTTGTAGATAGGACTCTGAAGGAGGCTTCCTTGTAGACAGGACTCTGAAGGAGGCATCCTTGTAGACAGGACTCTGAAGGAGGCATCCTTGTAGACAGGACTCTGAAGAAGGCTTCCTTGTAGACAGGATTCTGAAGAAGGTTTCCTTGTAGACTATGATAATAAAAAAATGTGTTGTGTAAAATAAAAATAAGTATATTGAATAATAATTGAATTAATAATAATTAAATAAACGAATAAAAATTACCACATGTAGAAATTATATCTCTGGTCTTTTAGTAAATTTTGATTTCTACAGTAGTTTCCGAAAAGGCCCCTAAAAAATATTTAAAGTTCAAGACGTGCAATTTTTAAGAAAGTATACTTCATTTTAAAAAAATTCAATTAAAAAACTTTTCATTTGGATTTCTAAAGAGATGCCATATGTTTTTCTAAATTTTTCAAAATATTAAATCTAATCCAACGGTTTTTAAATTATCTTACTGGGCTAACAGGGAAAATGAATAACATAGAATACGAGAACAAATATTTGGGTTTATTTACTTAAATCTACATTACAAAATTAAAAACTAAGATTGGTACATAAAAAAAAACATTAAATTAATTTTTTTTAAATAAATCTTATAAACTAATAAATATTGGCCATTCTTCTTTTAGAGTTGTCTTGGGGCATATAAAACATATTAATAAATAAAAGTACCTCCTTTGCGGATCAATTTCAATGTTATTACCATTTTTTGGGTTCACTACCTTAAGCCTAAACACTTTTCTCACTACATCTCAACTCAGACTTCTCACCTCAACCAGACAACTTCGTCTCGTCGGATATTGTCTTTGAGCAGCAGTGATGTCTCTGGAGAAACTGAAAAGATCGACCAATCCGATGGTTGGTCCAAGATTTTAGGTTAAGATTCTTGGAAGAAAAACATGAGACTAGCTAGTAGATAGGAAATCTAGCCCCATTAGCGGTGAAGTCTTTCTTATTGGCAGGGGTCTTGGGACCTAAGGCTAATTTCTTTCAGTTTCAATAGTGTCTCCGAAGAAACAGAGACAAAAGATCTACAAATCATAGTAAACATGTCGGACTGGTTGAAATTCTAGGTAAAAATATATGAGATTTTAGTAAGTAGATAGGAAATCTAGCCCCATTATCGGTGAAGGCTTCCTTGCTAGCCCTAGGGTTATCTCTCTGAACAGCAGTAATGGGAGAGTGAAACCATAGATTAATTTGAGGTGGGGCAGTACATTGCCGGAGATTCACTGACTATTTTTGAATTGTAAAATAAGTATATGAATAAAACCTATGGAACAATTTCCAACTCTCTGCACAAAATTATTGTTCCACTTTGATCGGAAACAATTTTATTTGAATGTTCCTCCTTTGTGACTATTCATGGAATTCATAGCATCAAAAGTATTCGAGTTACTGGGGGGGGAGAAGGGTCCAACTTCTACCGTCACATTCCCTCCGCCATTTTGCAAAAACATGTTACAACTTCTAGTATCATTGTCCAAAATTCCTGACATTTTTTTTCTAATGTTTCGGCAGTAGAAAAAAAAGTCGTCGCTGAGTCCCGGCAATGTACTTTCGCATTATCAGCAAAATGTTCGCTCTCTAAAGCTAACTTATTTAGATGAAAATACATAGATACAATTCTTGTTTTCTCTTTTATGTATTTTTATCAGTATTTTATTTATTTATTTCATTTATTTATATACTTCTTAATATATATTTCAACTATAATATATATATATGTAAAAATGAATTACTTCATTTTTGTTTTTAGTATAAGTAACATTGTATTTCGAAGGAGGTTACTGGAGTAACAATAAGAGAGGTTATAGTTTTGTTTAATTTAGGATTTAAAGACTATAAAAACCTATTTTCTTTTTAGGTAAGAAAATCATTGCATTATCTGTAAAACTAATGTTTAAAATCTATTAATAATAAATAAATATTTCTTTTTAGGAGAAAAACTGTCTATAGTTTTATCACCTACCCAGCATTCCAACATTATATATATATATATATAAAAGACACATATATGTGTCTTTTTCACTACGACATTTCGGGACGTTCTCACGACGCACAGTGTTTCCAAGGTGGAAAAAACCTCGAACATGAAATTCTTTATTTTTGACAAATTCTTGGAGTTTTGCAAAGGTTAATAGTCAAAAATGAATGTACTGCACCAATTTTCCATCTAGATTTTTTTTTTGGGATCGTTGAGGGAATTTAAAAAGTGACTTTTGACGAGTACTGATTATCGTACGTTTTCGCTTCGCTAACTAACTAACTTCTATTCTACCTCGGAGGCCTGTTGTTTTAATTAAAACTACGAAAGTTTGCATGTTAATTACCCAACATATGTAAGATAAAAGCCACGCGTCAGCTTCCTAGTATATTGGAAATATGCACAAAAATAAGGGATGTATAAGATATTAAAAAAAAAAAAAAGCTTATCGATTTCTGTAAAGGCTTTCACAATCAGCTCCACCTTCCTCCAGTCTCTTCCTAATTTTTTTCTATAGATATGATGTTGAACTAATTACGGTAAAAGTTTCAGGACCGGCGGTTGCCGGCTGTGACCTTCGCACAGATTTGAATGCGTGAATACGAGTATGTACGAAAATAATCACAAGTCTGTTGATGCCTATTAGCAGGAGAACGTTATGGGAAGTGTAAACAACACTAAGTGTCAAGATCAAGTCTTGATCTTATCAAAGGCTATCTAAGACCTAAGAAATTAAATAGGGAATGTTTAGTACTGTTTTATCATTGGTCGCGTTGTGTGATAAAAATGTGCGAGTCGGGGACCCTTATAATTCCGTACCGAATAGTTTGCGAGGAACTCATGAAAGATGAACCCAAGTTGAAATTGTGTTTTCAATTGTTGTACCCACATCTCGAGGAGAATGAACTATCTATGATAAGTAAACAACGATTCATTCCAAAATATAATAAAAAGTTAAAAGACGTTTATTACATATAATAAGACCAAATGTATTCAAAGACATAGTGAATGGTTAAAAGGTAATTTTATTGTTACTCTACCTGTGAATGGTGGTGGAAAGTCAGAATATTCACTCGATGAAGTAAACAGAGGAGGGAGGCCGACTAAAAATTTCCTAGAGAGCGGTTATAAGGCGAGAAAGTACAAGGTTCAACACCTTCAACGCTCACACTAAGCGAACAAGCATTATGTTTAATTAAAGAATTGTAACTACCTGAACCGTTGATTTATTCACCACATATGAAATGGACTATAAACTGTACTGGTAAAATGTGCGAATCTGTAAATAAACTCTCAAAAATGTAAATACTCAAGTACTGCCAAAAACCTATCAAGACTTGATTTGCGACCCCTTGTTTATAGCAACTTTTTTTTTCACCTTTAAATTTCATATAAGTATTCGCAGTCCAAAATAGTTGTTTCCAAAAAACGTTGTTTTGGAAACACTGTGCGACGCAGCCTCAGGTTATAGGTTAGGTTAGGTTTTATGACTCATGCCCGGGCTTTAACTACGAGGTCATATCGCCTACTACCAGAGCGCTCTTTCGTCACTCTGGTGGACATGAGCCCGACTCTACTGTGGGAGTCCTAAATTTTGCCTACCCTTAATTTTTTATTCATCTAGGGTAGGGGTCTTTAACGAGTACCTGACATCGTACAGGCTCGGGACCATCGCTTAACGTCCTATCCGAAGGACGGCGTGCTTAAGTTTATTTTACCTCCCAGATAAAATAAACTAAGGGCCTCGGTCGGTTATATATAGGTTATATATACATATATAAATTATAATTGTTATTTTTTTTTTCTTTCTTTTTTTTATATTTCACACAATGTGACCTGAGGATGCGTCGTGAGAACGTCCCGAAATGTCGTCGTGAAAAAGACACTTCAGAAAAAGTTATCAAAAAATATTTATCTTAATTTTAATTTAATTTTTAAAAATGTACCTAATTATCAACTGTATTTATTATATATTTTATCTACTGAATACATTTATTATTTTTGTACTCATATTTTCAAGTATTTTGTTATTAATTTCTTTTCAATTTTTTAGTAGTATTGTTAACTCTAATCCATGTGTCTAGCCTCGAAGAGTTTATATCTGTTTGTGTCTAAAATATAAGTATATTAATGCAAATATTATTATAATGTATCCTAATGCCATGTTATGGTTTAAATAAAATGAAATTATTATTAGATTACTCAAAGATTCCTGATCAATAAAGAACTTCTAAATTTCGTGTCGACACATTCAATACATTCTCAATTAATTATTCGGATTTTTTTGTCGAGTTCCATATATAATCTAACCACATAAAGGGTTTTTTTCCAACGAAATTTATGACTGGATTCATTTCAAAGGATGCAGTTTTCAAAATCAAAAACAAAAAATGTGATTTGACACGAAATCCGAGTCGATTCTACGAGTACGGGACTTTTTTCACTTTAATCTGCTTTTACCCTAAGATCACGGTAGATCCTCCACTGAAGAGGAACAGTTAGGGTCTAGGTAGTTCCACTGAGCGTTGTTGAGTCGGGCTTATGTCCACCAGCGAGGTGGTAGTCGATATGACCTCGTAGTTAAAGCCCAGGTATGAGTCCACAATAACTAACTATGTAAGTACTATCTGAACTGACTGCATACATAGAAGAGACGAGAAGCCGATGAAGGAAGACTGGGCCAACTATCTCTGGAATGCTCTGAAGAGTTGAAGGTTGTCTTGGTAATTAAGTAATTGGATTACTGAGGGATAGGAGACTGAGAGAATTATAGGAATGCTGAGTCGACTCGACTTATCTCATTCCCGCCTCGAGTTTCCCTTCGCCGCGCATCGGGGGAATCATTGCTCTTAAATATATAACGAAAATACACGCCCTCTAATACATTTCTATTTGTATTCCCATCAGAAGAGTTGTTTTTGGGCAAAAGAAGAAACTGTTTTTGAAACTGTAAATAAATAAAAATTCACACAGAAAGTAAGGGAAAATACTTGAGGGGTAATGGGATAGGCGAATCTCACGTTACACTTTCTAGTATCAATCCTAGTATAATCTACTTATTTGGTTGAAAATATATACAGTAGAACCTCTTTAAGTCGAACCTCGATAAGTCGAAAACCTCCAAAACTCGAAAAAAAGTTTTGTTCCTTTCCCTTCAAGCCCCAAAACCTCCATTACTCGAAATCTCAACCCTCTATTAGTCCAAATAATCAGTGAGTCCCTACAAGCCATTTTGGTACATATTTTCCCTCTATAACTCGAAAAAATAAATTGGACCTCTGTTTGAAACTTATTACCTCTATAGGTCGAAGAAAAATAAGTTACCGACTTTAAGAATTTGCCGACATTGTACACCATTGTTTCTTAGAAAACAATTTAGGAGTATACAATAAATAGGATTACCAATTATCTAAAGCAAAAAAAATTACTGACGTTTTTTAATACCTACATATAGGTACTATGTATTTTTTATTTTAAGGATGTTTTGAAATAATGTTGATTTATAATAAATATAAATATGTTTGTTACCTCTGTAACTTGAATTTTTATTTATTTCACCTCTCTAACTCAAAATTAGTTAGAATGAATTTTAACCTCTACAAGTCGAATCAAAATCCGCCTACGTCGAAATCCTCCATAAGTCGAAAACTCTATAACTCGAATTTTTTGGCATCTCCCTTGATGTTCGACTTATAGAGGTTCAACTGTATGTACATAGAAAGAGGGCTCCGGTAGTTGAGTGGTATGCGTGCTTGCTTGAGTTTATTTTATCTGGGAGGTAACTACAACTCATGGTGGTTTTCGGCATATATCTCGAAAACCGGACGACCTGTAAAAAATTATATTTCATATAAATTATGTATTTTAATATTCTCTACAACTATGACTCGAAAAGATTTTTGATTAGGTCATAAACATGAGCTGTATCTTGTCAAATGTAGTTAGATCCCGGGGGAAAGTGGTCTCTACCTCGTAGATACAACATTGGCTATGAAAATGTTGATAATTTCTCTAAAGATGCAGCAAGATGTTATTGTTTCAAAGTTTGTATTTAATAATTGTTTTAATTCTTATTAAATTTTAATATAAGAAGAGAAAATTAATATCCCCTAAATAATTATTTTTAACGGTGGAAAATGGTGAGATCGTAAAACAAATAAAAATTCAACATTATCTAATAAAACATTAATTAGAAAGATGAAATTAAAAATTAAAATAACAAAATTTCTCCATGATGCCCCCCCCCCCCTCTTTTGTGAAAGTATTAAATTCCAACGTTTATTGAAACTTGGAATTTTAATTATGAATTTCAATTAAATATTAATGTCAAGGGAACACGATCCAGCTGCACTGCTCAGAACATTGTGACATTTTGAAGGAGGGCTCCTGAACTCTGGGGTACCGAATGTTCAAATGTGTTATGAATGTTTTAGTTCCCAAATATACAAATTATAGGCGAAGGAAATTCGATATTAAGGTTTAATCGGAATTTCATGGTTTCTGACCCCTACACCGTAAAGAAAAAAAAAAAAAAAAAAAAAAAAAAGTGTTGGTTAATCACCGAGAATGTCCTTCCCCAGAACGAATTAATCAATTAGGTTTTCGCTGTGTCTCCAAAACCCAACGACCGTTTGGGCTAAAAATCTATAGTTGACATAGATAGGGGCTCGTACTATATGTTTTTTGAGGCGTGCCTCCCTCGTCTGCTCCTTTCCTTTCTTCGGTCAATTTCTCGAAAAATTAGTACATGTCGTCCTTATGGATTTTGAATTTATGTATTAAATTTCATGTCGATAAATTCATTTCAACAACAGTTATTAGAGATTTTATGTTGATCCTCACCCTTGATCCCCCCCTTTTCTTTGGCCGATTTGGCTGAAAATAATAGGAGAAGAACTATCATATGTATTATAGAATAAGAACTATTATATGTAATGAAGGTACACGACATTTCATATGTAAATTCAAAACCTTAGAGGACGACTATTAATTTTTAGTTAAATCGGCCGAAGGAAAGAGGTGACGAGGGGAGGGGGCTCAACTCAAAAACCTGCCCATGTCATAAATATATCGACACAAAATTTAGTATGAGGATTCAGAAGTCCATGAATAAGGAGGCTTCTCAAAGTTTCACTACAATCGTTCCTTCCATAACAATCCTGTTGCTCGATCCTTGTCATCACGTTTCCAACCCTGACGATCCTCCCCGAAGACTGAGGCGGTGCTGGCCGAGAGACCTGCTAAGATAAGATATCGTCCTGGAAGTGCTGGGCCTCTTTTCAGCTCTTCTGTCCCTCTCGGTCTGCCTCCACTGCTAGTCAGAAGCTAGGCAGATCCAGAAGATACGGGGGACCACCCGCGCCCTCGTGACCTCCTCTACCTCCATTTAGTTGTAGTAATGAAGAGAGCACCATGCGGGGCTGTTCCGGGGTTGTTCTGAGCTGAAGATTTGTTTTTCTTATGATTTATCACATTATTTTGAACATACTTTCCTTTATTTTGTTTTATGATTTCTTTATGTACTTTACTTTTTTCATTTATTTAATTTAGTTATTCTGTAACTATTATTTTGTTTATATTTATTAATTTGTATGCACTTTATATTATTATTATTGTTGTCCTTATTATTATTTTATTTTATCTTATTTTGTGTATATTGCCATTTACAGTAGAACCTCTATAAGTCGAACATCAAGGGAGACGCCAAAAAAATCGAGTTGTAGAGTTTTCGACTTATGGAGGATTTCGACTTAGGCGGATTTTGATTCGACTTGTCGAGGTTAAGATTCATTCTAACTAATTTTGACTTAGAGAGGTGGAATAAATAAAATTCAAGTTACAGAGATAACAAACATATTTATATTTATTATAAATCAACATTATTTCAAAACATCCTTAAAATAAAAAATACGTAGTATATGTAGGTATTAAAAAAAGTCAGTAATTTTTTTTGCTTTAGATAATTGGTAAACCTATTTATTGTATACTCCTAAATTGCTTTCCAAGAAACAATGGTGTACATTGTCGGCAAATTCTTATAGTCGGTAACTTATTTTTCTACGAGCTATAGAGGTAATAAGTTTCAAATAATCGAGTTGTAAAGGTTGTAAAATAAAACATTGCTATGTTTGAGATACAGAGGTCCAATTTATTTTTTCGAGTTATAGAGGGAAAATATGTACCAAAATGTCTTGTAGAGACTCACTGATTATTTCGACTAATAGAGGGTTGAGATTTCGAGTAATGGAGGTTTTGGGACTTGAAGGGAAAGGAACAAAACTTTTTTTTCGAGTTTTGGAGGTTTTCGACTTTTCGAGGTTCGACTTAAAGAGGTTCTACCGTAATTATTAATTTAAAAAGCAGATAAATTTATTTAGTAGTGAGATATCTGAAAAGGGCATTTTATGTTGAAAGCCGGCTGTATGTAGGCTGTAGGCTGTCTAATTTAGCCAGTGGAGAGTGTCTACCAACTACCTGTAGTAGAGAGAAATGGTTTGTTCTGACACCAAATTACTGTAATCCCAACAATGGTCCTGGTCAGGCCAATTCATTTTCGGAAGGGAAAGGAACAAAATTTTTTTTCGAGTTTTGGAGGTTTTCGACTTATCGAGGTTCGACTTAAAAAGGTTCTACTGTATTATTTTTTTTTTTATACTCACTGTCATCAAATGTACTTACAATTTTATTTTAACTGATTGTAAATATAACAACTAAACAAAAAAAAAAGAGGGAGAAAAAAACTGATGAGACCTCATCTGATTTTCAAAAACGATGTAACGTAAGTAGCATAAACTTAATAATAGGAGAGCATAAACTTAATAATAGGAGAGCATAAACTTAATAATATTATAAATAATTGAATCTAAGTAAGCAGATTAGCGAGAAAGTCCCCTACATCCTGTCTCTTGCAGTACATAGAGAAGACATCTCCGGTAGATGATAGACCAGATGTAGTAGGATGTTGATCTGAACGGTACGATGAACTTGTCTTTTGTCCACTCATAGCTCCTGAGGAAATTACATCTGTTACTCTGGGGATGGCGGCCACCCACAGAGATCATATCTGATCAACACTGAGTGCTCTACAAGGAAGGAGACTTAATTGAAATCAATAGTCTTATAGAAGAAATTGGGGGAAAAGATGTCTGACTTAGAGAGTAAAAGTTATGGGTAAATCACTAGTAAAGTACTTCCTCATCACGAATTTATTATATGGTCACAGGGAATAAGATGTTAAGTCGTAAAATTGCCAAAATGAGTTAAGTGTACAGTGATCATCTCCCAAGCCATCTGCTCACTGTGGAGATGTTGGGAGCTCAGGACTCTAATACTTTCGGAATTATAAAGATGTTGGTTTCTTGGTATCTCGTAAAATTGTGTTCTCGGTTAAATCAACTTAATCTACTTCTTTGAGGAATCATTCACAAGATAACTGCATTTAACCATTTATTCACTACGGCGGACTCAACTTTAGAGAGGCATCATTCACGAGTATTTCAAAAAGTATGGTAAATAATTAGGTAAGTGATGGGGAATGATTAGGTAACTAAGGGTACCACCTATATGATTAATAATGATGCAAACACAATTTATTTATTCTAAAAACTGGATTTACACGATTAATGCAAAAGTAAAAAAGTGCTGCCCTGAAAAGTTACGAATTACCAATTTATTCCCTGTGACCAGAGAGATATAGTATTTTATGTCACTATAGGTTAGTTTGGGTTTTTATGACTCATGCCCGGGCTTTAACTACGAGGTCATATCGCCTACTACCAGAGCTCTTTCGTCACTCTGGTGGACATGAGCATGTGGGAGTCCTAAATTTTGCCTACCCTAAATTTTTATTCACCTAGGGCAGGGAGTCTTTAACGAGTACCTGACATCGTACAGGCTCGGGACCATCGCTTAACCTCCCATCCTAAGGACGGCGTGTTTAAGTTTATTTTACCTCCCAGATAAAATAAACTAAGGGCCTCAGTCGGGTTTCAAACCCACGCTCTTGAGCTCAGAAGACAAGCACGCATACCATTGAGCTACCGGCGCCCTCGATATTTTTGTATTAAATTTTTTATCGTTTGTAATTTTGTCGTTTGATATTTTTGATTAGACATTTTGAATTTCATCTTTGGACAGCCATTGGTTATAGAGGGAGTGAGAAAACTTGATTTTATCGTTGTGGGGAAGTATAATGGAATTTTTCATTGATTTAGCGTGCAGAGAGGAGTTGAACCCGCGAACTCTCTTGTTCTTATAATGTTTAGCCCTGATCCACAAATCCTACCTGATATAGTCAAAGGTTTACAGATGACCAACCCTGTCAGTTCTGTTTCTTGAACACTAAGGTTTGACGCTTGGTCACTAGAATCTGTCAGGAGCATGAACAATGCCAGGTCGATGTGAGTTCTTCTAAAGAGCCCATGGATGTCTGTCAGATGTTAGATGTCACACGACCACATGAAATACCTTTTTGACATTAGAAAGACATTTTCTTAGTATTTTTTTCTTTTATTTTTCCTTTCGTTTCGATTCGATTGAAAGAACCAAACTGAACAGACAGAAAGAAAAGAGATGAACAATAAGAAAATATAAGAGGAATGTAATTTTTGCCTCTGGAGCTATCGATTCGAATTTTTCTATTATCCTCGGCTAGGGTCAGAGTGGCGGGACGGTGAGTAATTTTCCCGCGGTTATCGTCACGTGCCCCCCCTTCAAAAGCCCGGGAGAACAAAGAACGGTTGACTGAAGACAAGCGTGACGTACGTGTAGTCCGGCTCACACGAGCTATCCCTACCCGTGAAAACAATTAGATTTGTTGGGTTCGGTCTGAGTCGAAGGAAGAAGGGGTTGATAAATGAAAACCACTTCGTCTTGGGATCACCCACAGCATCAGTGGACCACAAGTGACAAGTAACACATAAATATCACTTGGTGAGTCACTTCTGTTACTCGAGAGCCGTAATCAATAATACAAATAGCAGTAATCAATAGTCATATCACTAAAAGGGTAATAGATTTCTGGGAAAATATTATGGTAGTTCATTAAATAGGACCGTAGTAAATTTATTATCTAGCAGTTAATATTAGTAATGAGTTATTGTGACTCATGCCCGGGCTTAAACTACGAGGTCATATCTCCTATAGGTTTTGACTTTCTAGGTTTATTTGCCTATGTGGTGAGCTGGTGTTTTACACCTAGGGACCTAAGCATCCAGTGCTCTTATCCCTTCCCTGGAAGCGCTGGACTTCCCCCTTATTATGTTACCTGTATGTTTATACTACCTGAACCAAGTCCTTCATGAAGTACTCAGTCTCCCAGTTTCCTTAATGAACCTGAGAATGCTCTCATAGTCCAATCTTCTAAAGTCTTCCTCTGCGATTACATCTCTTCCAAAGATGAGGAATCTCATTCGCGCATAACCCGAGCAGATGCCCAGGAAGTGTGCCGCCGTTTCGTCTTCTTCCCCACATCTATCGCAGGTAGGACTGTCCTTGACTCCCACAGTGTGTAGGTGTCTATTGAACGGACCATGTCCTGTGAGAAGTCCAGTCAGTTGCCGAAGCTCGTTCCTTTTGAGGTTCAGGATCCCATTCTTCAACACCTTGGACTCCCCTTCCAGGAACATCTTCGACGTGTCTTTTCTCTCCACGTACGCTCCGCGGGACTATCGCTTAACGTCCCAGCCGAAGGACGGTGTGCTCAAGGTTTTTTTCACCTCCCAAAAAAACCTAATAGTAACAGCCGGGTCTCGAACCTTCAAATTAATTTTCAGCCAAATCGTCAAAAGGGAAGAGGAAAAAATTTAATAACTGCTGTTGTAATGAATGTATTAACACGAAATTTCATACGTGAACTCAAAGCTCTATAAGAACGACACCTATTAATTTTCTGCGAAATTGATCGAAGGAAAGGGGAACCAGCGAGGAGCTTAAATACCCTAATAACGTCCGATGTACCTAACCAATATATCGACATAAAATTTAATATGAGGATTTAGAAGCTAAATATATACATAAGTCAAGTAGTGACGCCCAACGTTTAGCCCAAACGATCGATTGACTTTGGAGGGAGAGCGAAAACTTAACTGATTAATTCATGCTGGAGAAGTACATAGGTTATTCACTGATGACTTCATTTTTGGAACCAAAGGGATAAAAATTATGAAATTTCGGTGAAAACTCCATTTCTATTCTTTTTTCGTAAAAGTTATACGCGTTTACTTAGTATATATATAAAAATAATATAAAAAATAGAGAAATATTTGTATGTATATTCTTAAATAAGTTTTATACATATTCCTTTCCTAGGTGAAGACTGCTTAAATTTTTTAAAATGAAATCTTGAAAGTTTGTTCTGATGGCCTGAAAACGTTTCTTGTAACTAAATTTCAGATTCATGTAAATAACTTTTTTTTTTTTTTTTTTTAATAAGGAAAAAGAAAGTCTTATGAAATATTCAAAGAAAAGAGCCCATGTATGCGTGACTTTGTGAGTAAAATTCTGTTGATTTTTTTTTTTTTTTGTATAAACACGGCCATCGAATAATGTAACAACGGAGAAACACAGAACTAATCTTCAAGGAATTACTGATATGGAGCATGGCTTGGACAAGTGAGGTCCTGTCACGAGATGTAGGTCATATATATGTACCCCTTCCATGGGGGATATCTTAAAAAATATCTGTGTTAATAGCAAAATTAGTAGGTATGTTAATTTTGGAGATGAATGAAGGAAATCAAACCAGTGAGTGTCTTGGTTCGAACCATTTATTATAGCTCTTTATTGCGTCGGTTGCACCTTGTTGTGAGGTTATGGTGGACCGGGGGCGTCCACCAGTCGACACACCGTAATTTGTTGCTGCCGCCAGGAGCCGACAAACCAGCTGAACACTGGGTAGCCGGTCTCCGTCACCAGCTGACGTGGATTCAGTCCCAGGTATGATCCGGTCCTGCGAATCAACTCAACCCTGGCCTGGTCATACAGCGGGCTATCAAGGACTAAATGGTCTTGATCCGAACCATAGTCCAAAATATAGAAAAAAAATTATTCAGTCATTATTCAGAAATTCCTTGATTACAAAAAACGAAAATACCATTACCCCCTGTCACCATATATATTAATTGATACCCATATATCCCTACCTGTCCCTAATACACGACACAGTCACAATTCTTAGAGGGATAAATCCTTAGACCTACACATAGGAAAATATGTAATAAGGTAATATTAAAAATTATGAATTTGTAATTAATAAAGCCACTTGGGCCAATATAGAAGTCTGTAGAACGTTTCGACCTTATAGAAAGTTCTAGAACCAATGGCCGATCTAGGGACTGACCAGGTTCCAGTCCTCTTTATATTTAAAATATATTAAATATAGGTTTTATGTCTAGATCGCCATGGATAGAATATTATATTTATCATTGTGTAAATTATATAAAATAATTATGTAAATACCTGTTTATAGAGAAAAGAACCAAATTTGTATATGGACCCTTCTGGAACATGGACCTAGAAGGTTCCATGGGCCTATATAACAGCCCAGGCATCACACTCTGTATGAATAGATCAGGACTCACTGACTAGATCACTCACTATTACCTTGTATTAGAGTCTGTTTATTTTTATTGTTTTTATATCCAGTTTCCTTTTCTTTCTTCTTGTGTGAGCCGTTGCCCTGTACACCATTTTGTAAGTACTAAAATATATAATTAACTTATAACTTGTCTGATTTCTTTATTTTATGTTACGGTCTCCTGTCCTTTGCGCAATCTGCCTTTTACCGCTTCCTTATTACATATATATATATTTTTAAACCCCCCCTCCAACGAATTAATTAAGTTGTTGCTCCCTCTCCAAAAATCGTTTGGTCTAAAATTAATAAGGTTGATTTACATGGAGGAACCTGAAACCCCATAAATGTTGTGTCGATACAATCCTTATATCGGGCATTATTACGATTTTTGTGTCTAGACCCCCTCCTCTGGCCCCCACTAGTCAGGCAGATTTCGCGGAAAATTATTATATGCGTTTCTTATAGAGGTTTGAATTTAAAAATAAATTTAACGTTGATGCATCGGCAGTTATTGTTGGGGTTTTTGAGTTTAGCCAACCCTCAGAATCCCCCTTCCTTTTTGAGTGATTTCACTGAAACACTGAAAATTCATATTATTATTATTATTATTATTATTATTATTATATTATTGTAGGTTTTGAATCTATATATGACATTCTATGATTCCACATTTATTGGTAAAGATATAATCATAAGGAAGGACTTTAAAAGATTTGACCACAGGAGCATGCTCAGGTTCATTAAGGAAATTGGAAGACTGGGTCTTTCATGAAAGACTTGGTTTAGATATTAGGTTAGGTTAGGTTTCATGACTGCCCGGGCATGGGCTTTAACTACTCATATCGCCTACTACCAGAGCGCTCTTTCGTCACTGGTGGACATGAGCCCGACTCTACTGTAGGAGTCCTAAATTTTGCCTACCCTAAATTTTTATTCACCTAAGGTTCATGTCTTTAACGAGTACCTGACATCGTACAGACTCGGGTCCATCGCTTAACGTCCCATCCAAAGGACGGTGTGCTTAAGTTTATTTTACCTCCCAGATAAAACAAATTAAGGACCTCGGTCGGCTTTTGAACCCACGATCTTGAGCTCAGAAGGCAAGCACGCATACCACTGAGCTAACGGCGCCCTCGTATTCGTATCGATACCTTCATTTTTATCGGAAGTTATCCTGTTCACAAACACATAGAGATAAATTTTTTTTTTTTTGTAATTAGGGAATCCGGAAAACATGAAATTCCTGTGTAAACTCAACATCGAATTTCTGACGGATTACATAACTTCCCCTATACATCGTATTAACTGGGAGAAGTAAAACTTATAAGTTAAGCATACTTTGAAGATTAAAAATATTTTTTTTGTAGTAGATAGTTGTTTTTTGAGTTGACTTATAACCACCATAAATAACTACTATTTTTTTGTCAGTAACCAATTAATAAAGGGATTTTTACTGACCATACTGTACCTGACTGTTGCTACGCTAAGCTAAGTTAAGCTAAGCCCCCATCAAATTACATAGATAATATTTCAAAATAAGTCCGGGCTACAATGACGTGATCTTAGTCCCCACATCTATCACTCACATGGGTCAATTCTGGATCTTTTTTCCCCAGCCATATGAAGTTAGTTAGTTATTATGACTCATGCCCTAAGTCATATTGCCTTTTGTCACTCCGGTGGACATGAGCTCGACTCTACACGAGTACAATACAGGCTCGGGACCATCGCTTAACGTCCCCTTCGAAAGAAGATTTTATTTTACCTCTCAGTTAAATAAATTAAGGGCTTTTTTTTTTTTTTTGCAATCTATATACATGTCATATAATGAGCAAATATGGTAGCTGAATGCATGAATGTCTATGCCACATGTTGGGAGAGTTCAGCCAGCGCTGACACTCCCTAGAAACTAGTATAATGTTTAAATTTCATTTAGAAGATTTCGAGGCCACCTCCTATTCAGACGACGTGGAGGATTGTCAGGATGGGATTGAGAGGATAGGACTTGTTCAAATGGGTTAGCATGGGATGAAAGTTTATTGTGGAAATTTAAAAATCGGGATTGGACGAGTTCTTGGACGGTTGGGATGTTTAGGTCTTCATGGAGTAATTTATTGGTGACGTAGAAGGGAGCATTTACAATTTGACGAAGGACTTTGGACTGGAAAGCTTGGATGCGGTTTATATTGGATTATTTGGCTGTACCCCATAGTTCGAGGCCATATTGGGCGTATTATAGTTTTGTAAATGGTCAGTTTGTTGGCAGTAGAAAGTTTTACTTTTGGTCCAAGTAGTCTACGTAATAGTCCGTAACGTCGATTCAACTCTTGTTTAAGTCGTGTGTGTGGGTTCCACGTCAGTCGGCTGATTAAGTAGAACCCGAGGTAACGCACCTGGTTAGAGGAAGGAAAAACTAAGGGCTTAAGCTCAGTAGTCTATCTGAGCTACCGGCGCCCTCACATCTGATTACTGTAGTGTTCTTCTTTCTGTATCGGTCTGTATGATTTGAGTAACGGATAGCTCTGGATGTTCTCTGACATGCACAAACCACAATACAGTTCTATCTACAAAAACTATACACACAAAAAAACCCAAACTAGCGGGATCTGACCAGACTACTGTAGATTTGGTCGGCTCTCTGTTGTATTTTCTGTTTTTACTTACCAAATATACGAAGTATAGGGGAAGTTATGTAATCGGTCAATAATTCGATGCTGAATTTTCAACGGAATTTCATGTTTACCTACCCACAGATTCCAAATATGAAAAAAAAAATATCTGACTGTAAGACTGTGAACACGATAACTCCCGATAGAATGAAAGTATCGACATGAAATTTCATATTTGAAACCGAAACCCAATGAGAACTAACCTGTAAAATTTAAGCGTTATCGACCGAAGGTAAAGGGGGAGGTTCGGGGGAGAGAGCTTAATTCAAAAACCCTAATAACTGCCGATGTAATGAAATTTAATATGAGGAAAAAGGAGCGCCTAAGTAAATCAAGCGATGAATTGATTAATTCGTTTTGGGAAGTTTTAGATCTCAATTTTCGTCTGGTTACTTGGTCAGAGCGCTCAAAAAGTGCCAGTCACATCAGACAAATGATGGCGCCGGTAGCTCAGTGGTATGCGTGCTTGACTTCTGAGCTCAAGATCGTGGGTTCAAAACCCGACCGAGGCCCTTAGTTTATTTTATCTGGGAGGTAAAATAAACTTAAGCACGCCGTCCTTCGGATGGGACGTTAAGCGATGGTCCCGAGTCTGTACGATGTCAGGTACTACCCTAGCCTAGGTGAATAAAACTTTAGGGTAGGCAAAATTTAGGACTCCCACAGTAGTCGGGCTCATGTCCACCAGAGTGACGAAGGAGCGCTCTGGTATTAGGCGATATGGCCTCGTAGTTAAAGCCCGGGCATGAGTCATAAAACCTAACCTAACATCAGACAAATGTTGTTATCGTGCAACAATCGTGAAATTTCCGCAAATTCTAATGTTTTAGTGAGTGCGAATATTTGCGAATCATAATTTTCGTATGTAGTGGGAATTTCTTAATTTCAAAGCGTAACAGTGCAATCACGCTGTTGGATACAAAGGACTGAAGCCTCCCCCTATTGGGACGTCGATGAGACAA
This sequence comes from Aradus depressus, assembly GCA_963662175.1. Lineage (NCBI taxonomy): Eukaryota > Metazoa > Arthropoda > Insecta > Hemiptera > Aradidae > Aradus > Aradus depressus. The sequence goes on along the minus strand of OY759224.1, from coordinate 28,987,406 downwards.
ACTGACTTCTGACAATGGAGGGTCTGCCCTACGTGCCCAGGGGGCCCCCCTCTGGCTCAGGGCCCCCCCGCCCTCTGATCTCATGTACCAGTCCTCAAGTCACGTTGGTCTCATACATCTTTACATTATACACCAACCAACCCACCTGGCCACCCTACAAGATTTATGTAGTGGATTCTGGCTACGCCTGGGGCTAATCAGTGGGACAATATAGCAGAGGAGAGGCGTTGCCATGTACTTCCTCAGCACGAATTTATCACTAACGTTATCGCTCTCCCTCCAAAGGCAATCGACTGGGCAAAAACTCAACATTTTACTTATTATATTTGGCTTCTGAAGGCTCCATGTCCAAAATCAAATCCAAAATATCTAACCAAAAATAAAAAACGACAAAATTCCTAACTAAAATAAGGAATATTACAATACATTATTATAATTTATTATTAGCTCGATCCTAGGGTACAATTATTTGATCGATAATATTTTTAAAAAAATAAATAAATAAAAATAATAACAATACACTATTATAATTTAATATTACGCGCAATTGATTTTAAATGAAGGAGAACATCATCATATTCACGACATTGAAGAACATTTTTCAAACACTCATAATAATCAATAAAATGTCTACGCTTCGGATTAGCAATAACTGGTCATGCACTAAATTGTTCGATGACAATTTCAGTATCTCTTTGTTCTTTTCTCAAACATTTAAAATTAATTTAAGAGGCATTTCCAGAAGAAACAATTACACAATGTAAATGAGAAAATAATTATATTAAACTATATGAATTAAATAATACAAAACTAATACTAAAGACAACCATGCCTGGACACATCTCACAGATTGATAAGCCACGAAATAAACAAATTCAATATAGGGGTTAGGTTTGGTTTTATGACTCATGCCCGGGCTTTAACTACGAGGCCATATCGCCTACTACCAGAGCGCTCTTTCGTCAGTCTGGTGGACATGAGCCCTACTCTACTGTAGGAGTCCTAAATTTTGCCTACCCTAAATTTTTATTCACCTAGGGTAGGGGTCTTTTATCGAGTACCTGACAACATACAGGCTCGGGACCATCGCTTAACGTCCCATCCGAAGGACGACGTGCTTAAGTTTATTTTACCTCCCAGATAAAATAAACTAAGGGCCTCGGTCGGGTTTCGAACCCACGATCTTGAGTTCAGATGGCAAGCACGCATACCACTGAGCTACCGGCGCCCTCCAAATTCAATATATCACAATAAACTAAAAGTAGGCCTATTATTCTGACGTTGCAGGTTTTCGATTTCGTCGACCAAATTTATTTCAACTATTCCCCTTTGCTAAAACCCTGAACCGGTTCTATTTCCACATATACCTATGTTTGTTATTATCTGTTATGTTTTTTAGTTTTATTTTTTACTTATTAGTCAAAAGATGTTATTTTATGTAAATTAAGAAAAATTAGTGTTTTGTCAAATATTTCATGATGTAGCTAACAGTTAAGCCGGGGGATTCCCTAATTGAAATGGCACCTTTCACCAGAGAGGTATTGGAGGGGTCACACTCTGCAAACTAACTTAGTTCATAACTAGACCTGACGATGGTGTGAAGCCGAAACCGGTAGTTGTATTTTTATAAATATCTTTAGTGGAATGGACAACATTTCAAAAAATAAGCTTGTTTTATTTATTTATTACAAATTCCACAATATGTCCGCGTTCCTCAACTTAGAAGTTGTAATGAGAAAAACAAGTGATACGTATTAAATTAACCATAAACATTCCATTTCGAACTAAGTGAGTCATCATAATTATTTTAACGATTAATATTATTAAATCGATATTACAGAATATATTTAAGTTTTAGATAATATAGAATATGATATTTTTAAATTAGATATTTTGCCTAAGATATTTTGTCGTTTGATATTTTAGAGCAGATATTTAGACGTGATACCCTTCTGAATCCTCATACTATATTTTGAGTCGATACATTCGTTACATCGAATTGAGACCCCTCTTCCGTTCTGGTAATTCTACTAGAAAATTTTTTCTTGAATTCACATATGAAATTTTATGTAGTTACATTTATTACAACGGTATTGAAGTTTTTGAGCTGTCTCTCCCCTTATCAATCATTCTCCTTTAGCCGATCTGACTAAAAATCGACAGGTGTTGTCCGTATATGTTTTTGGGCATACATATAAATTTTCGTGTCAATATATTCATTTTATCAGCATTTATTCGAGTTTTTATGTTAAACCTTTCTTCCCTTAGGTCAATTTGACTGAAAAACAATAGGTACCTATCGTCTTTAAAGAATTCTGGATACACATATAATATTTTACGTCGATACATTCATTCTATCGGGAGTTATCGTTTACACACAAAAATTGGAGTTGTAGTCTAGCCTTGGACGGGACCGGTCGTGTCTGTTGTGTCTCTGAAAAAGTGTACTTTACAGTGGGTAGCAAGAAAATTTTTATTACTTTTTTTTGTACAATCATCAAGCTAAAAATCTGATCTATCGGAATATGTAAGTAGATTTCTATTTAATTTTGTGTCTATTAGGGAAAAGTGAAATAAAATACGTATACTATTTGGGATTTGAAGCTAGATTCATTATTGGAGTTACGTAAGATGGGAGATAAGAGTGAAGCAAGTGGCGGGATCACCATGACAACGGGAGACGCAGATGGGAGTGGTGGGGGGTCCCTTCTTAGCAGTGCGATCCTGGCCCGTCTCGGGCACCTGTTCCAGGAGCTTAGCTCCCTCAAATCGGACCTGGCCCAGATAAAAGTTGACAACCAGAAAACCTCCTCCACGATGTCCAATATTGAAGAAAATATAAGCTCTAATTTTAAAAAAATCAATCAGGATCTCATTAAAATAAAAAAAGAGCAACTTGTTCTGAAAAAAGAAAATAAATCCCTGAAACTAGAAATTAGACAGATAAAAATCCAATTTCAAGAATATCAAAATCAATCAAACTCTAACAAAGTGCAAATTAAAAATGTACCTTACTCCGATAGTATTGATAGTTTTGTAAATATCAAAACCATTGCTAATGCTGTTGGATTCGAACTGAAAAGGGATCAAATAGACAGCTATTACCGTATGAAACGAATTAGTTCAAAATACGAACCATCAATTGTTTTAAAATTTGTACGAAGCGCAGACAAAAATGAATTTCTGGCCGCTTGTAAAAACAAAAGGAAGGTACTTAATACTGGCCTGTTTTCTCTCTCTAGTTCTGAATCAACAAATCTTCCTATTTACGTATCCGAACATATGAATAAAGATACGTATGATCTTTTCAAAAAAGGTAAAAAACTACAAAAATTAGGAAAGGTTAAATTTGTCTGGTTTCGGAGTGGCCTAATCAGGGTTCGTAAAGTTGAAGGATGTCCGGCCATTGTAATAAGATGCGAAGAGGATCTATCCCAATTTAGGACAGAAGAAAGAGCGTACGACTCAACTGGCGTACCCACGGATTATGAAACAGACAATGACAATATTGATACTGACCAGTCTATCTCAGATCCATCTGTCTCACGGAAGAGAAAATTAAAGCCGGGAACATAGAGAGGTTTTTAATGCCGCGGTCCCCTCTGGTAAATCCAAAGGTAAAGGACCAAAGTCACCCTCGGCCAAAATCGGTTTCTGGAATATAAACGGCTTCAATATTCTCAACATAGCGATGCTACCCACGGAAATAAATATTAAAAATAATAATGGACCTGATCTGTCTCTCTAAAACATGGCTTCACAGCGACAACTGGAATCCCCCTTCTTTCCTGGACCAATATGAAGTATACTCGACCAAAGCGGTGAAAACACTCAGTGTTGGGAGAGTGAGCGGGGCCTGGCTGTGTTTCTGAAGAAAAGTGTTGTAACTTGTGATAAAGTGTTAATATCCAATAGTCAATGGCTTTATTTGCTTGTCAAAATCGGTGAAATTAGTTTAATATTGGGCACTGTTTACTGGAAGTTTCATTCTTTGTTTTTCAATTTTTCTGTGAACGTGTTTTTTAGTTTTTTCTAATCTCAGGATTAATTGTATTATAGTGTTTAATATTATTATTGATTGCGTTATTTCAAAATTCAAGAGGAAGCAATTTTTTAATTTGTATTTTCATATTTATCCATTTCATTTCTTTAATATAATTCTTTCATCTCAATACTCTACCATGTCAATTTTCATTTCTTTTTTTTCACTGTAGCTGATACACTTTATATATATTCTTTTTTATATTTTTCAATTTTATTTAAGAAGGCTGGCTGAACTCCTTCCAATGAAATGTATTTATTTCAAATGGAATAAAGTTTATTATTATTATTATTATTATCGTCTTTAAAGAATTCTGGATACACATATAATATTTTACGTCGATACATTCATTCTATCGGGAGTTATCGTTTACACACAAATTTTTTTTGTCATGTTTGGAATTGTTGACCGATTACATAACTTCCCCTATACTTCGTATAGCCAGAAAAGTAAAATGTCTTCGCTCCATTTTCACTGAAAGCTCAAGATTTTTCACATTTTCACAGTTTTCCACATTAATTAACCACTCTGTTGGTAGATGGAAAATTTATAACCCCGTATAACAATGTATAATGATCCTCAATTCTGACAGTTTATTCATTGTTAATTGTTAAATATAATACATTATGCCTCTCTACCAATTAAGGGGCTATTATTTATCTTATAATGATTTTGCATTGTTCTTATATACTCATTGTTTCATTAAAAATGAGTTCTTGTAAAAATATTAATATTGTATACAATTTTTTTAAGTTAATTTTTGGTATCAACAATTTATTTATAATTTATAATATTGTTACAAAGTGAATGGTTTGCGGGTTCGAATCCCGTCCGGGAGTGAATTTTATTTCGTATATAGAACTACCTTCCGGGGATGTCGTAAATAATTAGGTAACACCACTATAAGAGTCATGGCTAATATGCATCGTAAGGCCAAAAAATAATAATAATTATAATAATAAGTGAATAATTTATGAATATCTGGTAAATCTGGTGACCATATTAGCATAAAGCTTTTTCATTTACCAAAGAAAGCCTTAATTTTTTATTTCCGAAAAATAAAATAAAAATCATAACAAAAAAAAAGTGATGTGGCTTTATTACAGATCACTCTCCATCCCCCTTTGAAGTTAAATCCCAATGGGGACATAACCTGTCAAATTTAAGGGTATTAGTCGAAGGTACAAGTGGGTTCAGGGAAGGGGGCTCAATTCAAAAACCCTAATAACTACCGATGTAATGAATTTATCGATACATTTAGTATGAGGATTTAGGAGCCCCTTTGTAAGTTAACTGACTGCTCAAAAACTGAGAGAGGAGTTGGAGCTGGAATACATGGGAGGACAGTCAAGGGAGATACTAGTATATCTCTAGGTGTGTATCCTACTGTGTTCCAAGCTGAAGTATATGACATCCTCGGGTGTACCTGGCTCATTAAGAGACGGAATCTCTAAGAGCACCGTAAGGGCGGTAATAAAAGGCTGCTGACCAGGAAACATCAATTTCTGGAGAGGAGTCCCAAAGCAAAGACATTCAAAACTCTTTGTAGCGGAACCCTCAGAGAAAAGGAGTCGAGAGCTTCTGAATATGAGCAGAATGGATCTAAGAGCTATGACAGGGCTGATTACAGCACACTGTCATATGAACAAACACCTACACAATATGGGCATCACTGGAAGCAGGAAATGTGGTGAGCAAAATGAGACTCCGGTTCATATTCTAAGCCAGTGTAAGGCTCTAGACAGCAGAAGATTTTACTGCTTCGTGTCTGCCATAACGGAAACAAAGCAGGTAATCGAGGGAATCTGCAGTACACAGGGCACACAATAGGCCTACTCTAGCCATGGGGATATAATCAGCCCTCAAAAAAAAAAAAAAAAAAAAAAGTTAACTGTTGTATATTTGAGCAAAATGTAGACTGGTTTTGGAGGGAGAGCGAAAACTTATGATATGTTAGTAAAGTATTGCTGGGGAAATGCATTGCCGGTGATTTTTTTTTTTTTTTTTTTTTTCGGAATGAAGTTGTCGAAAAATATGAAATTTCATTGAAAACTCAACATCGAATTTCGAACTGATTACATTAACTTCCTTCCTTCGTTTAGCTGAAGTAAGAAAAAGGAGATTAACTTTAAAATATTTGAACTAATTTAACTGTTGGTGACAAATGTAACCGGTTAGATGAATGAAGGTTATATTGACGGAATTAATGAAGTTTCACTCCTGGGAAATCATAGGGAGGTACCTGTAGAGAGCCCGAAGTGCTAATGAACTAAAATGGGTCACACTATAGCCGCCACAAAATTAGGCGGATGGCACCCACGGATATATTGCGGGGCTCGGTTGCCTAGTCAAGAGAGTTTATATTGATGTAACATACAGATGTATCTGTAAGATAAGGAACATCTTCACTAGGGGGCTTGAGGGTGCAGATAGCTCACAGGATGGGCGATAGTCGATAGTGTGATAATTTAAAAAAATTAATGTTAAATTAAATAAAAATTCAAATAAATAAAAATAATCTAAAAAATAATAAATATTACCAAAATTATACATATACAAGTATATGTGCAATTTTGAAGAATGTGCACAAATTTAAAAATATTTCAATTAATAATTATTTCTATTGGATTTCTTCTAAAGAAACTAAAGAGGAGCCATATTGTTTTTCTAAATTTTGCAAAAATGTTCTATCCAATGCAAAGGTATAAATTATCTTACTGGGTTCACAGGGAAAATGAATAGTATAGAATTAGAGAAGAAATATTGGGTTTATTTATTCTTAATCTACATTATAAAATTCAAAATTATGATTGGAAATAAAAAAAATTAAATTATTTACAAAAACATAAAAACTCTAATAACTGCCGTTGTAATGAATGTATCGTCACGACATTCCACATGAATGACCTGAACCCCATGTGCTCAACTCAAAAACAACAATAACTGTTGATGTAATGAATGTATCTCTATGAAATTTGATATTTTGAGTCAAAACCCAATGAGGCCATAACCTGTCAAATGTCAGCGATATTGGTTGAAATGAAGGTGGGGTTCAGGGGAGGGGGCTCAATTCAAAAACCCCGATAACTCCCGATATTATGAATTTATCGACACACAATTTAGTAAGAGGATTTAGGAGGCCCTATGTAAGTCAACTGTTGAATATTAGCGCAAACGGTCGACTGGTTTTGGAGGGGGATCAAAAAGTTAGTTCATAATAATTGTAAATCGGTTTCCGATATATGTGACATTTATACTCCAATTATTGCAGGTATTATATCTGTGGCTACATGCCAGAACAAGTTAACTCCATTAAACATGATTTTGAGAAATTACCGTTTAAAGTTTTTTGTGTTACTTCTGTTTTATTCAAATAAAAAGTTCTAATTCTTCTTGAATATTGTTTACGCCTTTAAAAAGTTCGAATAATTTTATAAAATTATAATTATTGTAATTTAATTACGAAAAAAAAAAATTTAATTTGTCATTGTTAATTTGGATTATGAATTCGTTCATATTAGATGTATTACTATAATATATTCATATATATTATATGAGAATGTCAACAATGTTTTGATTTGGAGCAGTTGCTTGACAGTGGCGCCGCGCGTTTCCTTTTCGTGGCACTAATCAGTAGCCGTTAGTGATGTTATTCTACCTTATCTGGTTAATTAATTATAATAAAAAGATGCTCAGAGATATTAAAACAGAAAAATCTAAACGACGCGTGATGATATCGAATTTGATCCAATTAATCGGTTCTTGCATGAAAAAATGGAGTTAACTGGTTTTGGCATGTAAATGGCAGTTAACTGATTAAGTTTTCCCAGAATTACTATAAAAATGTTCATCAAAATCGGTTATTTTTTGTAAAAACAACAAAAGTTCACGTCAAAATATACAACTTTCCGTGATTATCTCATTTTTCAAAAAAATTGGACATAACTGGTTCTGGCATGTCGCCACAGATATATATACTACGTTTTCATGCATTTCAAATCTTTTTGAATATTGAACAAGGTTTGAAAATTGACAAGGGTTTTCATGGAGTGGGTTCAGATCGAATCCAAATCGGATTGAAAAGAGGATTTTAACTGTCAAAAGTAACCTCACCTAGGTTTTGTGTGAGCAGGTTATAAACAAGTGATATGCGCTGATAAGATAGATTGTTTGTTATTTTAATTTTAAAAGTGTTTTATTTGTTAATATAAATATTAATAATTACAGTGTTTTTAATTGTTTTGTGTACTGAATAATGGATTCCGCAAGAAATGGGAAGTCGTTTTTTTCATTTTTGGGGCAGGGGATAGTTTTAGCTTTAAATGAAATTGTTCACTATGTAGTCACAAAATAAATAAAAACAGTCTCTTTAAATAAATAGTCACTTTTTTTTACAAATAAAAACCATTAAAAACCTAACCTCAATAACCTGCTAAAAATATCCTTCCTTATTCAGTACACGAAAAATCCGCCAGGAGAGTCGTGCGCCACAACAGCGCATGCCTCAATGCTCAATACTAGTATGAGGGTTTTCATGTACTTCAATACGAATCACTTTCGATACGATCCCAGAAATTAGCGAATTGACCTTGGGATAACACGATTTGAAATCGATTTGAAACATGGGTTTTCATGGAACTCAAATCGATTCGAACACGCTATTTGGGATTCAAATCGATGTGAACGTCCATGAAAACGTAGTAATAATATAATATTTAAAGCCATATTATTCTCAACATTTTCAATTTATTTTCTTTCTTTCATTTTTGTTCTCATAATATTTAGTACATACAATATTTCGTCCTTAAAACATTATCAAGTTCACATCTGAAAATAATGAAATGAAAAATGAAATGAAAAGAAATTTTACTATTCTGGGACCGAGGTCCCTTAAGAATAAATACATACAGTGTAGGTAAAGAAAATGAAACAATGAAATATAGTATCAATAAAAAATTATCTTATGATACGCTTATCCGCTATAACCGGTAATCAATTTTTTTACACAACTACTTACCTCACATTATCATCATTGTTATTAAAAAATTAACTTTAGCTAGTAAAGTACGTCTTATTTTTCTAACAAATTTTTTCAAAATCCTAAAACATCATTCACCTAGAAAATTTAAACTAATCTATCATCTTAAATACTATCTACTACAACCATAATCCCAAAAACATATAATATTACTTCATAATAATTCAATTTTTACCAAAAAAACCTGAATTAATTTTTAACCTGAATTAATTTAAAAATAAAATTTAAGTAATTGTATCATAAGATAATTTTCAGATGTGAGCTTGATAATGTCTTAAGGACGAAATATTGTACTACATATTATGAAAACAAAAATAAAGTTAGTTTATCAATTTGTTCTGGGGAAGTACATTGCGCGTGATTCGGCGCGCCGTAACTGGTTTGCATGCCTCGACTACTGGGAGAGATCGTAATTTCCTCTCATCTCGTTTGACAGCCACTAGAATAATTCAATTGAGCAGACTGGTTGCTACACTCCTGTGTCTGGTTCAGCGGAGTAGTTTGCACGTATCGACTAAACGTCAGCAATGGGGAAGATTTGCCGATAATCCCCTAGCTGTGGTGAAAGCTTGCAAAACCCTGCACCAAGAAAGAAGCGAAAAGTTTAAAACCTAGAAGAATGAACAGGGGGGAGGGCTTTTAAAAGAAGGCACTTGGAGCAACTGTTGCTGTCTCGACAGACAAAAGAGGTTGAGCCTTTCAATCAAAAGAGGTCCAAATCCTCTTAAGCCTCGCCACTGGTACTCGATGGGGCTTATTCCGCCCTTTTTAACCTGTGGCTTCATCAAAAAAAAAAAAAAAAGCCCCATATGGCCTCTTTAATCTAGGTCGAAACCTTTGGGCGATATCCCAAGCCAGGTATACGGGAAGACCTCATTCTAGGAACTCATTCTCTTTCATATTTGTCAAGTCCTCCCCTGCTCTTTGTTACTTGAAACTTCCTATCTTTCAGTGAGCTTAATCTTCCCAAGTTCTGTTTTTTTTTATCATTTTTTTTTTAAAGTATTTAATCTGTAGGACTGTCATTTATGTGTAGACGTGTGGTTTTTTTTTAATAGCAAACGAAGAAAAACCTGGCTTTCCATTTTTAGGTTTTTTTTTTGGAGCTCTGCTCTGGGTTTGTGTGGACCTGACTGACTGACAGCCATCAGAATACAATGTTACAGATGAAGTAAAAAAATGTTTCTCACGAAATTACAACAGACATCAAATAGTTTTTAAATTAATACGACCTATAAAGGTGTATTATATATACACACCTTTATAGGTCGTAGGTTTATACAGATTCCGTTGAAAACTTAACATCGAATTTCTGACATCGAATTTCCCTTCACTTCGTAAAATTCTAACATGAAGAGGTTCTGTTGTGTAAATAAAAAAACTCAGTATTTGGCCATCGTTCCGGAAACTATGTACAGTAAAAATCGTTTATAAGAACATCCAAGGGACCGTCTGAACTTGGTTCTTAAACCCGATAGTTGTTATAACCGGTAATCAATTTTTTTCTGTTTAATTATCGATCCATTTTTTGAAAGTTGAAGCCTCTTTCCTCTGGAACTACTTTTGAGGGGTTGAAATTAGTAACCGCATTTAGTAACAACAGTTTTGCAAAATTATTTACTTTTGCTTGCAAAATTGGTCCATTTATCGGAATGTTTGCACTCCTTTGAACCTTGAACCACTGCAACAGAGCTTTTTCGACATCACCATGAGAACTTGTACGAATTTTTTTCCTGCTGGTACGATCGTTTTCGAATTCTTCTTTTAATTTTTTACGGTTCTTAAAAATGTTTGAAATGGTTGCATGACGCACCTTTAGTTCATTCGACAAAGCTCCATTTTTTTCTACATTTTCCAAACGAGAAATTATATGGAGTTTTTCCTCCACCGTATAGGTTTTTCGTTTTTTTTCTCTCATTGCACCGTCCTGTTTGAACGACTGCAGAGAACTGAGAGAGAATGTGTAGTCAGAAAATAATGTAAACAACGACGGAAACATTCCATGAAAATAATTGATTACTATTTCGTAGAATATTTTATGTCTGAACTCCTCTTTCGAGGGATTCGTTTTTTCATGAAGTTCTTATAAAAGGTTTGTTTTCTCAGAAATCCATTAACTTTAGGTCACTTTTTTTTTTTTTTTTTTTCACCTTTATTACTTAATTTCCAACTATGAATTACTTCACAACTAGGAAATATGAACACAACAAAGAAAAACAGAAACACCACTTGAGTCTCTTGATGAGACGGCTGGTCAACACCACCGCCTCCTCAGGGGTCCTCCTCAGGCAGGAGGTCACGCGGCCAACGACGATTCAGTCGCCGAGGAGGTCTGCCCGGCAAGGACCGACATTGCTTCCACCAGTGTGTTTGGATGTGTCGTGAACTTGTGCAAATTTGTGTATAATTGTTGTCTCACTTCGTGTAAGAATGGTATGTTCAGGTCATGATGTAATGTTATGTTTGATACGTAGTAAGGGCATTGTGTGATTGTTCGGAGGATTTCATTTTGGATGGCTTGAATTCTTTTGGTGTGTGAGGGCTTAGCTGAACCCCAGAGCTGAACGCCATACGTCCAGATGGGACTGATAACGGTCTTGTAAACACCCAGTTTGTGGTTGAGGCGAAGTTGAGATCGCTTGTCTAGTAGTCTTTTGAGGAGTCCAAATCGCCGTTTCATTTTCTGTCGAGTCTGTGAAACATGTTTACTCCATGTCAGTCGTCTGTCAAGATAGAGTCCTAAGTATCGTACGTCTTTGTCATGTTTCAGAGGGACATTATTCAGCCATACAGTTGGCAGTTAGGTCACTAAAAGCGATATGTTCTTACTAACGATGTTCTTATAACCAGATATTTTTTACATTAAGTTACATTAAAGCTCGCCGGGAACTAGAAATTTCGTTCTTATAATCGATATGTTTTTACAACCGGTGTTCTTTTAAACGATTTTTACTATATTTCCTTCTTCAGGGCCTAACAGAGTATAACAACCTGAAAAATAATCACTTCTCACTACATCAGTCTTCTATATTATACTGAATTTTACTTATTACTATTGGCGCCATCTCGAAACAATCATTCGTTTTGCGAATCATAGTTCCTTGAAAACTTGTCAATGTGTCACTATGTCGTTCCAATTCTTTGTAATTTGGAAACCCCAGCAGAAGTCAGGTTCCTCGATTCATCCTTGTTCCGTATTTGGTTCTCTATTAGTACCTCTATAGGTCCTAAGTGCCTGCGAACATCATGGTGCATGACGAATGCCACCAAATTACGTATGAGTAGTGGTATATTGTTCTGACAGAACTTCCCGTTGAGTCACTCAGTCACTCCTGTTAATATCAATATTCTAGAGAACTCTCTAGAATGTAGTGAAGACAGTCAACGCTTGACATATCTATTTAAACTCGAATTACTCATTGTCAGAGAATCATGGCCTTCTCAATTCTTCTGTAAAATTTCATGTCGATACATTTACACTGGAACCTCTCCATAGAGGAATCGTCAGGTCTATCAGGTCTACCGTTTTTGTCCTTTATCGAGAGGTGTCCGTTATTGCTTCAATCCAAAATCCTTCGTACAATAGCCAATGCTCCTTACTACTCCAACAAAACCCTTCACACTGACCTTAACGTACACTGAAGTCGCTAAATTCAAATATAAAAAATTATTTTCCCTTCTTAGTTCCCACAATAATCCTCTAGACCGTGCCCTCCATTCTGCCATACTTCCCCCAACAACGGCTTAAGCGTCAATGGCCGAGACTTCCTGAGCAGAAGCAGTGACTAGGGAGTGTCACCACTGGGTGATTTTTCCCCTCTTGCCATTGCCATTATCTCTGTATTAGCATATTTGCTTGTTCTATATATTTTTATACGGTTGTAAATATCTCTTTGTAAATAAAAAAAATAAAAAAATACCCAAAATTTCGGCTACGTCGGATCCCTTTTTTCCTGTATTATTATAAAGCCAGAAACAGGAAAATTTTTGACCGATTACATAACTTCCCCTATACTTCGTATAGCTGGGAAATAAAACCACTACACCTTTTCCCTCTCCACAACTATTTAAATTTTTTTCTACATGCGTAATACTTTGATTTCTTTTTTTGCAAAAGTTTAGAAATATTTACGGTTTGATAGCATCTCCATGAATTTATGTAAATCCTTGAGAATCTTCCAGGTAATGTGTCTGAGCAATGTTGCCATGTAATATGATATCTTCTGACAAATTCTGATCACCTTCAAATTCTTCACATAGAGAGCCAAATGTCATATGTCAGTGGATCCGCGGGAATCACAGACTTATAAAAAGTTGTCGGTGAATCACCGGCAATGTACTGTGATGTATAAAAATAATACACACATCAAAAAGATTAAATTATAAACATAAAAAAGTAATTATATTTATTTTTATATAGAAAGCAAATTTCTATTTAAAACAAATGCCAGTAAAAAAAAACACAAACTGTCAAAAATTCGATACGGAGTTTTCAACTCAATTTCATGTTTTTCAACCTCCAGATTACAATGAAATAAAAATGCTGTCGGTTTGTGTGTCCGTGAACACGATAACTCCTGTGAAGTATAAAAAGAATACACACAATAAATATTATTAAAAAATAAATAATTATATTTTTTATAAAAAGCAATTTTACTTTTATAAAATGCCAGTAAAAAACAAAATACGGCCATGAGCTGTTTTATTATTGTGTGTAGAGAGTCGAAGCCTGGTTGAATGGCGACGGTCTGAGTGAAGGTAGACAGTGGTGTTTAGGCGTATGTTGTAATGAACTAAATAGAAGTGAATTGAAGGTGAAACTGATTCAAAAAGAAGGTACTTTTATTTGTTTTTATGTAGGTACAGGAAAGAGGGCGCCGGTAGCTCAGTGGTATGCGTGCTTGACTTCTGAGCTTAAGGTTGTGGGTTCGTAGCCCGACCGATGCCCTTAATTTATTTTATCTGGGAGGTAAAATAAGCTTAAGCACGCCGTCCTTCGGATGGGACGTTAAGCGATGGTCCCGAGCCTGTACGATGTCAGGTACTCGTTAAAGACCCCTGCCCTAGGTGAATAAAAAATTTAGAGTAGGCAAAATTTAGGACTCCCACAGAAGAGTGACGATAGAGCGCTCTGGTAGTAGGCGATATGACCTCGTAGTTAAAGCCCGGGCATGAGTCATTAAACCTAACCTAACCTGTACAGAAAATATGCCCAGATATATATAACTTAATTTTAGAGAATGGCCCAAAATATAAAACAAAAAGATTGAATTAGTTTAAGAATTTAGTTTTTAAGATTTTTTTCTTTCGATTTTTGTTTGTTTCAATGTTTAATTTTAATAATAAACTCAAACTATTTGTTCTAGAAAATTCTATTCCTGTTGGCCCAGCAAGATTATTTGAAAACCTTTGGATTAGATTTTATATTTTAGTAAAATTTAGAAGTCAAGATGGCATCTCTTTAGAAATCCAAATGAAAAGTTTGTTAATTGAATTTTTTTTAAATATACGTGCACGTCTTGAAGTTGATACTTTTTAGGGCCCTTTTCGAACCTACCTGGTGTGAGAGATTGGTCCAAAACTAAGGGAAGTAGCTGTCCTGTGAGAGATGTAGTGTAAATATGTTTTGGCTGGTTTTTATAATGATATTTATTGTGTATTTTAATTCAAGTCTGTGATATTTTTAACATTGTATTATTTATGTTTTTATTTTATAAAAAAATTTGAATATATTTTATGACAACAATTATTTCTTTGGCTATATGATGAACAATTTTTATATTATGTACAGACTTATTGTATTTACTAGAATGAATGGTTTTTGCATGTTGAGAGAGTGAGTGAACCTGGCTATCCCCACCCCTTAGAGCTATGTCAGTTATCTTCCAACCGCTGTGCTGTGTGGGTGGGGTAAGTTAATTTTATAATTTTATTTTCTTACTCTGTACCCTGATGCTTTATGAATTATTTATACTTTTTATTATTTGTATTTTTGTTACTCTATGATAGATGAACCACTGATGATGACGCTGTTGCCTCGAAAACCGGTTCTGGTATAAAATAGAACAGTGGGAAGACAACGTCTTTTATTTCTATTAGAAATCTCGTCCCACAACATCTTACTATCACATAAGAGAGATAATATAAGTAAAGGAAAATAATGTTGAAAAATATCAAGAAGGGAGATTATTTAAGCTGGCAATAAGTCGCGGTTCCATCTTCTCTTCAACCTTCGTTGGGGTTTATGTGGTAAGTGTTGTGAAGATAATATACGAATTTCTGGGTTTGTATTTGTCTAAAGGTTGCTAAAAAACCGTATGTAAGTAGTTTGTATTGTGTCGGGTACTGTGTGTATCATGAGATCGTTTCTACTTGTAGCGAAGAAAAAAAGTTCTATTTCTTCTTCATCCATTCCCCGGGAAATGGCGGACAACCCCATTGAGACAAAACATTCCTTAAAATAAAATCTCTTCCAGAAGTACCTACCTTCGATTTTTTTAATATTACCACTGGAAGAAATTACTGGAAAAATTGGTACACAATCATCCTCTAGAGAAAACGCAACCGGGAGTTGGTTTAAAGACCTCCAGTCTCCTGATGAACAGATATAGGCTGAAAGTAGAGGATATAGTGTGTTCTGGCACAGTTACCGCAGACCTTATGCAGAGAGCACCATTGTCCTAGTATCTATTGTTCAGAACCCTTTACCTCGGACTGATTACAACCCTCCGAGGTTCTTCATAATGAGGGGGTATGGAAACAACAACGTTTATCAACTGGGGGATGTCCTGGGCTTCAGTCTATGGCCCACACATGAAGAATGAAGAAAAACTGGTAACACACTGAAAGGCGTTCCAAGTCACGAAAATTATCTCGGCCATCTGAAACGGTCGAAAGGTATTGTTTTGGTTTGAGCCAGGTCGCCCTCAGAAACCAAAAATTATAAAAAACCAATCGTCTGTCTGAATGTGGATACTCTTCCGACCTATTGAGTTCCAGCCAAATCTGCCAAAGTGGAGATTAAGCACATCCTAGATCAAAAGGAAATCCTTCGTTGGAAAACGGAATTTTTTTCTCATTGTTCAAAAAATAAAAAATATCCATATATAAAAGTAGTGCTACTTATATAAAAATTTGAATTTTTGCTTTAATTTTTCATTTTTATTTTCTTGCCGGAGGTTAATAAATATCCTATAATCGTAATTACTTTTATTTAATATTTTCATTATTTAAATTTCTTTTACATAGATACTATTTACTTTCCTGTTATTTGTAAATTTATATATATATATATATATATATATAGGTTAGGTTTTATGACTCATGCCCGGGCTTTAACTACGAGATCATATCGCCTACTGCCACACATGAGCCCGACTCTACTGTGAGAGTCCTAAATTTTGCCTACCCTAAATTTTTATTCACCTAGGGCAGGGGTCTTTAACGAGTACCTGACATCATACAGGCTCGGGACCATCGCTTAACGTCCCATCCGAAGGACGGAGTGCTTAAGTTTATTTTACCTTCCAGATAAAATAAACTAAGGGCCTCGGTCGGGTTTCGAACCCACCATCTTGAGCTCAGAAGGCAAGCACGCATACCACTGAGCTACCGGCGCCCTCTATATATATATATTTTGTATCTTTCGTTCTCTATATTTATCTATTGATGTTGTTTTATTAACTACTATTGGAGTTACTAGTCTCAAATCAAGAGAAGATCACATCCATTCTCCACCATAGAACAGATCTAGTTATCCTGACTCATGCTTACTAAAGGAGTAATTTTGTCACTCTGATGGACATGAGCTTCACTCTACTATGGTAGTACTAAATTTTGCCTATCTGAAATTTTATATAAACTTCTTTAACGAGTACCTGACATCGTACAGGCTCGGGACCATCGCTTAACGTCCCATCCAAAGGACAGCGCCCTCAAGGTTTTTTCACCTCCCAGATAAAAAATTGAAGGGCCTCGGCAGAGTTTCAAACCCTCGATCTTGAGCTCAGTAAGCAAGCACGTATACCACTCAGCTACCGATGCCCTCAGAAATCTTGTATATTGTCTATGTTGTATTTATACAATTTTGAGGCTACCTAAAGCTGTGACTCCCCGTCCCAACTAATTTCTGTCATGTACGGGTATAATAAATAATGGCCGTATGGAATAATGTCGATGTAATAAGGAGAGAAAAGAAGAAAACAATTAAATAAATAAATAATTAAAATAAATACTCAGTATATAATATTATTATAAGTATTAATAATAAAAATATTAATATCATAATTAATCCTATAAATATTAATATCATAAAAAAATATACTTGTGGAATTTGGTGAGGTCTTTATGTATTTTGGCGCCCCCCCCCCCCCCCACCCCAAAATTTTAAATTAGCCTCCCGTGACGTGAATGGAAGTTTTAAGTAAGTTGAAGGTTCTTTTAATTCCGGTCAGACTCAAAGTTCTGTACGTGAGTTTGCCTGATAAGAAACTCATAATGTAAGTACTTATTCGTAAAAGTATAGTTATTATTACATCAATAATTATACGCCTTTCTAGATGGTGTAATGATAAAAAACACGATGCCCTATGAAACGACATTAACGTTGGGAAAAAATAAAATATATATATATACTTATGTATATATGAATCGGTTTTACTCGATAAGCAAATAAGTTGGCATGATGAGATGGGTGACGACTTGGAAAATTCACAAAAACGAGAAGAAAAACCGGTTAGTACTTCCCCAGCAAAAATTAATTAATTAAGTTTTCGCTCTCCCTTCAAAGTCATATTATGACTTAATGGCTTCCGAATCCTCATACATAATAATTTTGTGTCGATACATTCATTACATGATCAGTTATTTTTGAATTTG
Organism: Aradus depressus; assembly: GCA_963662175.1. Classification (NCBI taxonomy): domain Eukaryota; kingdom Metazoa; phylum Arthropoda; class Insecta; order Hemiptera; family Aradidae; genus Aradus; species Aradus depressus. Next base: position 28,969,449 of record OY759224.1, on the reverse strand, counting down.
AATTGAACCCCCCTCTGATCTCCCTCTTTACCGACTAGCCAAGGAAGGTTCAAGTAAACCTTTCACGGGGCCAGAGCCGGTGTTGGAAATATCTCGGGAGACGTACCGAACCCGAATTAAAGAATGGACTAAGGACCTTTTGGAGCGTACTTGGAGAGAAAAGACCACATGCAGGCAGTCGAAGATGTTCCTGGGAGGGGAGTCCAGGGTTCTGAAAGTCGGGATCCTGAACCTCAAAAGGAACGAGCTTAGGCAACTGACTGGAGTTCTAACAGGACATGGTCCGTTCAATAGACACCTACACACTGTGGAAGTCAAGGACAGTCCTACCTGCGATAGATGTAGGGAAGAAGACGAAACGGCGGCACACTTCCTGGGCATCTGCTCGGGATATGCGCGAACGAGATTCCACATCTTTGGTAGAGATGCAATCGCAGAGGAAGACTTTAGAAGATTGGACTATGAGAGCATTCTTAGGTTCATTAAGGAAACTGGGAGACTGAGCACTCCATGAAGGACTTAGGTCCCTAGGTGTAATACACCAGCCCACCATATATATAAAAAAATCTCCCTCTTTCCCATCGGCTGATTCCACGGAAAACTAATAGTTGTTGTCCTTATTGAGTTTTGAATTTACATACGAAATTCTTTGTCGATACATTCATTAGAACAGCAGTTATTAAATATTTTGTGTTAAGCCTCCTCCCTAATCCCCCCTTTCCCTTTGGGCGATTTGGCTGAATATCGATAGATTTCGTCTTTATGTGGTTCTCGCTACATATATACAATTTCGTCTAAATATATTCATTCAATCGGGAGTTATCGTGTTCACAAACAAACACAAATACAGATTTTTTTAAAATTTGGGAATAAGGGGCTCGGAGGACATGAAATTTCAGTGAAAACTTGGCATCGAATTTCTTAACTATTACATAACTTCCTCTATACTTCGTACAGCTGGGGAAGTATTTAAAAAAATAATAATAAATAAGGCTAATTTAACAAATTACATGGAAAATTGAGCGATAATATTTGTGAATTTTTCTGCACTGTTTTATAATTTGTCGAAAAAGTAATCTGATTTAATTACAATTACTTCCCTCATCACCTGGCACGTATTGGAATCCATATGTCCTTGTGATTTGGATTCGGTTGCGGATGCCAACCACATCATCTTGGCGTGCAACAAGTACACTAACGGTAGGGATCAACTGTGGAGAGCAATAACACAGACTGACGGCCCACTACCGGCTAACAGATCAAACAATACTGTCACATAACGAACAGGACTTATACTTGGAATTATACAGCTACATTAAGACAAACATTACTTGGGAACACACATACATACGTACAGACACAAACAAAAACACACACTACTGACTTATAAGACACACTGATGACTTATAACATATTTCTTAATAATGGCCAATGTGCAAGTTCAATAAGGCCAAAATTGAAAAATAAAAAAAATAAAAAAATAAAATAAATAAATAAAAAAAAAGAGAGAAACTGGACCCCACCCACTCAAATCATATCCAATGACAAACGGCGCCTCCATTTTTCATATCAAATCTATAATATTAAAAGTATATATATATGTATAGGTGCATCGTATATACATGAAGTAGAATATGTTTTTAATTAACAAGAGATCCAATTACATTCAGATCGAAAGAGACACTTTTTTCTGGGAAGCGAGAAAAAAGGATGTTATTCTGACAACAATATATTACAAAAAGTGGTCGTTGAATCACCAGCTGTGTACTTCCCCAGAAGAAATTAATCAAATAACTTTTCGCTCTCCCTCCAAAACCGTACGGAAAAACACATATGAAATTTTGTGTCGTTAAATTCATTACAACGACAGTTATTAGACTTTTTGTCTTAAGCCTCCCTCTAATTCATCTCTTCCATTGGGTCCATTTGACTGAAAATCAATAATAATAATAATAATAATAAATGTATTTCCGTTAAACCAATACATGGTAATAGAATAGGTACGTCAAAAGAATTTATACATTAAGATAGCTTATAAATTAGATTTATAATAAGGAGACAAATTTTCCAATTTAATAAAAATTAAGATAACTATTTTTCAAAAAAAACTCTTCGGAAGAGTTTTTATCCCAACGATGTTTCAGGACGTTCTTACGTCCCATCATCAGGTCCCAATGTGCGAGGTATATAAAAAAATAAAATAAAACAATGTAACTATAACAATATATAAAAAATTAAAAAATAAAATATATATATATATATATAGGTGTCGTTGGAGAGATTAACATATAAACGTTCGCGTTGATACATTCATTCTATCGGGAGTTCAGTGTTCGCAGACACACACAGACAGAAATTGTATTTTCAAATTTGAAATCTGTAGGTCGCAAATTATGAAATTCCATTGAAAACCCTGCATCGAATGCAGGGTTTTGCATCGAATTTTTGACCGATATCATAACTTCCCTTATATTTCGCGCTGAGGACGCGCATTCCAGGTGATTCCGACGTTTATTTTTTTGATTTGAAGGAATGTTTTTTCGAATTCCCCTTTCTCAGATACAATTCTTTTCAATGACCCCTCCTCTTGTTCTTCGCCCCTTTGTCTCCCCCAAGTATGTTCTATTTGAGCCAACAGAGTATTGACTCTGATCGGATAATGACTGTCGAGAGAGGGCCACGTGCCTTTCGCCTCTCCACTTCTATGTTCTGAAGATAATGCCCCATCCTGGAGGAGTTCTTCGTCTATTGATGTCGGAGAAGGCGTGGAGGATTGGAAAAAGGATGTTTTTGTGGACCTGGCACGTGCTAATGTCCATGTCCTGGGCTGCCTTGCTACCATGCTAGCCTCCTGTTATTCCAACACCTCTTCTTAGCAGGATCACCTCCATTATACAAAGAACCATTACCTAATTATCTATACAAAATGTTCGTAACAGGGTACTTCCGTACCAATTTTGATGAGTAGGAACATTAATGGTTATTAGGAAAAATAAAAAATATTTTCCCTCTTAACAATTCTAGTCATGATTACGATACCAGGAAGAAAAATCAATATCATTGAGGAGATAACTGATCCATCTTTTTTCTTAGAACAATTTACAGAAATTTACAAGAAGGCGAAGAAGAAGACATGACTGTTGAAGTGGAATTCAATGATTATTAATCCTAATTACCAACAGTACCAGTTTTTTAATCAATAGGAAACTGTCTGATCAGACTTGCTTAATCATAATAAATCGTTGATTATGCCTACTGGGGAAATCACGTTTAAAAAAAATTCGCCAAGTACACTACCTCATAGGTGGCGCGGAAAGTGTGCAAATTATGCAGAATATGACGTTTCCAATTTTTGAAATCGCGATATCTCATGAATGATGATTCGTAGGAAAATAAACTATTTTTGTAGATAATTGCATGATCTACAAACTTTGTATAACCTATTTTTGCGATAACACTTACCGTTTACGAGAAATATGCGAAAAACCTATATTTGTGACCTTTGACCTTTAATAAAATTTTTAGCCTACATAGGATCGGTGGGGACTTTTGACATTTTATTTGTAATGGTGTATTTAAGGTCTGTACCAATTTTCAGCTCTATACGAAACTTTTTTTTGCCTATTTTGACTGGACATTAACCCATGTGCTGTATGGGTGGGATGTACCACTGATGATGTCGCAGTTACGTTGAAAACCGGTTCTGGTCTATAAAAAAAAAAAGTGGGAAGACAACGTATTTTTATTTCTATGTGAAGTTTATTGTCCATTTTCAACCAGCCTAATAATCTTGCAAATGACTATATCTCACAGAAAAGTGACAATTAATTTTCACATTGAGTCTTACTGAGTACAATGGAAGAGCCCTGTCACCGGCCGCTCGACTGTCACAACCTCATCTCAGCACTATCCTTCTATTTCTTCAGGTAACGACAATTCCATTCCAAGCCTGTTCCTCTGTTCGGTGATTAACTCTTTAACGTCACTTTTCTTTATCCTTCTTATTGTTAACAGTGCTTTTCTTCTGAATAAATGAAAGAATTCATTTTCTTTGAACATTTCCGGTCCCCGAGTTTTTTTTTTACTTTCCCAACCAGCTCAGAAGTAGCGTCCTTGTCTACCAGGACGAGGCCCTTGGGTTTTTTATCTGGAATTGGAAAAAACCTTAATAATCATATACATAAAGCTGAAAATGTCTGTGCGTTGTACCGCTATAACTCACGAACGGCTTCATGGATTTGATTAATTTTTTAAAATTTGTTCGTCATCGTCTGTGGAAGGTTATAGGCGTATTAGTACCTCAATATCTGGTCCATCCCAGCATCCGCCCACGCAATCTTTGTAACTCGAAAACCATTGCAACGATTAATGAGAAATCTTTTTGAATAAATTAGTTTTAGCTCCAAAGCTAGCGTTACTACAGTTGAAGGACTATAAGCCTTATTTCGTATGAATAATTGAAAATTATAACATCATGAATGTACTGTCGAGGAACTGAATAGCCTTATAGGAGATATTGGGAGAAAAGTCAAAGTTCCCCGGGCAACGCCGGGTATTACTGCTAGTCCTTAATAAAATAAATAATCCTTGGAAGACAAAATTTAGAACTCCCACAGTAGATATTTGATGTACACACATGTCCAGCAAAGCGACGAAAGAGAGCTCTGGTAGTAGGCGATATGACTTCATAGTATCGTGAGTCACAATCAGAAATGTTGAATCTAGGCTTCATACTCGACAAACGACTAACCTGGAATCCTCACACGAGACTGAAAAGACAAGAAATGAACAGACGTTATAAACTTTTACTAAGACTACTAGACAAAAGATCCAAATTAACTTTGAAAACAAAACGACTTATATACAAAGCAGTACTCAAACCTGTATGGACTTACGGACTCGAACGCTGGGCTTCTACCAAGGCTTCCAATCCTTTCAATCAAAATCCTTCATCAAAAATAGCCAATGCTCCTTATTACGTCTCCAACAAGACACTTCACACTGATCTTAACGTACCTTTTGTCACCGAAGTCGCTAAATCCAAGTATAAAAAATTATTTTCCCTTCTTAATTCCCACAATAATCCTCTAGACCGTGCCCTCCCATTCAGCCATACTTCCCCAACGACGCGTCAAGCGTCAATGGCCTAAAGACCTCCTTAGCATAGCAGCAGCAGTGACAATGACAGTGATTAATTACAAATGAGAGTAAATCAGTGACTAGGGAGTGTCACCACTGGATGATTTCTCATTATCTCTCTATTAGCACATTTGCTTGTATTTATTTTTATACAGTTGTAAATATCTATTTGTAAATAAGTGCGCAAGATGACTTGGGAGATGATCACAGTACACTTAACTAATTTTGGCCATTTTACGACTTAACAACTTATTCCCTGTGATCATAGATTTATGAACTTCGACCTATAGAAGTTGGACCAGATAAGCCCCACCGTTGCTTATTTATAATCTATATTTAATTCAATTTCAATGTACATTTAATTATTCAAACTAATTATGTGCTCGGCAGTGAATACAACTGTTTTACGTTTAATTGGGCTTCGCCTCTGAGTACACAATGGCTTTCTGGTGTTCCTGTGAACTGAGAGCACTATACTGCTTGGTTCAGGACACAATTAAATTCCTTTGTGCAACAGAGTACTGTTTGTGCAGATTACACCCGAGCTTTACTTCCTGTGTTGAAGCTACTAAATGAAACAAAGTGAATATTTTCATATTGACTTTGTCGTCTAATGGCGACTAATTTCGTTGAACAAACCCATATGAGACGAGCTCTGTGAAACCGTCCGTAAATATTAGCTGCTTATAATGATGATTATTCAATAGATTATTTTCCAGTGTTGATTCAAGAATGTTATTCAGCCGATTGTTAAATTAATTTATAGAAAATTAAAATTATCGTGAAAAGTTCTTATTTCACGGGTTGTAAAATAAAAAAAAAGTCATGTTTTGCCCTCCTTTTAAAGCCAATCGACTCAATATTTGACTAACATAGTTATGTATATACATACATTATATGAATGGCTTAGTTTCAAAACCGGCTAAGTCCACTTTTGTAAATTTTGAGAAAACAAGAAATAACTCTCCAGGTGCATGAATATTCCAAAAAATAGAAAACACTACATTTTGGCGTATTGCTGATGGAAATAACTTTTAATTTCTGTAGTCCGGCTACTTTTTGTAAGTGAATACACACAGAAAACGAACAAAAATGTTTGGACTTAGCCAGTTTTGAATCTAAGCAAGTTGATAGCTGGTTTTGAAAATAAACAACTTGGACTTAGTACCTACTTTCCAGAATAAATAAATGGATTTTTCCGGGTTTGAAAATAAAATACGAATTTATTCAATTTTGTAGAAAAAAAAGTATTTTTGTTTGCTTATAATTATCGATATTACATCGATATTTTAGTTGTATCGTCGGTTTAAACAACGCGAAATTCTTAAAGTCCACGGTAGGTATAATGGGTAGATTAACCTAATTAGATTCAATACTTTTCATCATATGGGCTTCATTATAGAAATGAATTCTTGGACTTAGCTGGTTTTGAAAATCAAATTGTTTAAATATACATTTTTTATTAATGGTTCGTTAAGAAAACATTTTTTTTTTCGACTATCTTTGTTACTTAAAGTTGGGAAATATCTCAAAAAAATTTTCCTGAAATATCTCAAAAAACATTTTCCTGAAATATCTCCGATTTTTATTTTTTTGGTCTTAGCCGGTTTTGAAACTAAGCCCTTCATATGTATCGTTACATACATCACATCGAGACCAGCCCTCCTTCCCTTCCAACTGATGTCGGAAAAAATTAATAGATGACATCCTTATGATTAAGGTACATATATTAACTCAAAAATCCAAATAACTTGTATTGAATGTATCAACACTAAATTTAGTAAGACGATTGAGAAACCACTATGTAAGTCAACGTTTTTTTTTGTTTTTGTTTTTGGGTGCTCCTGACCCCTTAGGGGGTCGGTGACATCACCCTATTGCGTTCTTCGACTACGGACCGGCTCGATGAGTACGGGCCACAGTCGTCTTTGGTTTCCGGCTCTTTACTCCAAGTGAACTCGGGATCTTTTCGGGGGTTCTGTTCTGCCTGCGTCCCAGAGCCGGGGGCAGCCGCCGCACGCCTGTCGGTGGTCGGTGGGGCTCCCGGCACCGGGTTAGGAGGCTTTCTTGATTCTCCGCCAGGTAGCCAGCCTCTGTCATCAGTCCCGGCAGGTCCAGTCCCAGGTACGATCCTGTCCGGCGAATCAGCGCCGCCCTGGGCACGTCGTATAGCGGGCATTCGAGAACTACATGTTTGGCAGTTTCGACGCCGCCACACGAGCAGGCAGGGCTGTTCTTATTCTTAAAGAAGAGCTTGGCGATGAAGTAGCATCTGTGACGTCGTAAGTCAACTGTAAATTTTTATCCAGCATTATTTTCACATTGCCTGTGACTTTTTTATTTTACAACCTGTGAAATAATCACTTTTCAATACATCAGCCATTTCAAATTTAATTTTCTATAATTAATAGTTTAGCTTCCAGGGAAGGAATAAGAGCAATGAATGCTTAGGTCCCTAGATGTTGGACACAAGGGCACCCTGTATCTTCCAGTTGATCGCTCCAGTAGACTTCCCTGAGATCTCATATTTGGTGAAGATGACCCCAAATCCATATCCTGGCTGACCCATCTCCAAACTTTGTTATCCTCTGATATTGGCAGCCAGCGGCAACCCCAAACCTCTTATCAACTTAACGAAGTATGTGAAGTTATATACTCGGTCAGAAGTATGTTTGAAAGCAAAAAGGTAAATGATTAATTCGTGCCTGGGAAGTGCATAGCTGTGATTCACTGTCGACTTTTTTGATTAATTTTTAAAATTATTTATAAACTTGAATGGTAATTTTTCAACATTTAAAATATATCGGCAGACTCCAAAGAGTCCCCTCTTCTTTTATGCCCCCTTCCCTTCGGTCGATTTTGCTGAAAATTGATAGGAGCGTCCCCATAGGGTTTTAGAAACACACATAAAATTTCGTGTCGAATCATTCATTTTTCTGGGAGTTACATTATGTAATCGGTCAAAAATTTGATGAATAAAATGGATGTATCAACACGAAATTTTATATGCAAATCCAGAACCCTCTAACGACGACATCTATTGATTTTCAGTCAAATCGACAAAAGGGAAAGGGAGATGCGGGAGGAGAAGTGAAAAACTCTAACTACCCTTGTAATAATCATCAAGTTTTATATTTGAAGTCGAAATCCAATAGGGACATAACCTGTCAAATGTGAGCAAAATCGGCCAAAAGGAAGGGGGGTTCAGAGGAAAGAGCAAAAGTTAATTCGTTCCGGGGAAGTACTTTGCCGATGATGCACCGACGACTTTTTTTTACAGTAGAACCTCTTTAAGTCGAACCTCGAAAACAGTCGAAAGTCGAAAACCTCCAAAATTCGAAAAAAAAGTTTTGTTCCTTTCCCTTCAAGCCCCAAAACCTCCATTACTCGAAATCTCAACCCTCTATTAGTCGAAATAATCAGTGAGTCCCTACAAGCCATTTTGGTACATATTTTCCCTCTATAACTCGAAAAAATAAATTGGACCTCCGTATCGCGAACATAGCGATGTTTTATTTTAGAACCTTTACAACTCGATTATTTGAAACTTATTACCTCTATAGCTCGAAGGAAAATAAGTTACCGACTTTAAGAATTCGCCGACAATGTACACCATTGTTTCTGAAAAAACAATTTAGGAGTATACAATAAATAGGATTACCAATGATCTAAAGCAAAAAAAAATTACTGACTTTTTTTAATACCTACATATACTACGTATTTTTTATTTTAAGGATGTTTTGAAATAATGTTGATTTATATAAATATGTTTGTTACCTCTGTAACTTGAATTTTTATTTATTTCACCTCTCTAACTCAAAATTAGTTAGAATGAATCTTAACCTCTACGAGTCGAATCAAAATCCGCCTAAGTCGAAATCCTCCATAAGTCGAAAACTCTATAACTCGAATTTTTTGGCTCTACTGTATATACTTATTTTCTTCTTGACCTACCCCACCTAACATTTTTTCTTCATCAAATTTCTGAACTAAAGACAAAGCCCCCAGCACTGTAGATCCGCCACTGAACAACGGCATTGTCAGTCGGCCATGTAATTAACAAACAACCAAAGAGCCTTATACCTTTGTACAATCGAGATAACATTCTTTTCCGTGCCTCTTGTTGAGGAATGTTATCTCAAAAGTAAGATCTGAATGTTGTGTTGAGGTAACCGGTATCTTGATGGACAAGTGACATTTAAGTAACTGTCATTCGAGCCAGTTGACATGTAACTATCACTAACTAACAGGAATGTTACAACGCCACACACTATGTGACCAACTAACAAAACGTCAAATAACAATTATAAGTCTATTTTCTTAATTATTATTAAATTCCCAGCATATAGGGAAGTTATTGTAATAGATCCGAAAATATAAATTAAAATTTTCAACATATTTTTATGTTTCAAGGTCACTACAATATTTGTACGTACGTATGTATAATACGGATAATATTTATTTTATTGACTTTCGCTTACTCTCCTGTGTTATTATTATTATTAATTTTTTATTTTGGGTTATATATTGTTATACTATATTTTATTGAATTGGAGAATATAGATAATATTTGAAGGTTCAGACTGTTTTATGATATTATATATTTTTCTACAACAATTATAATATGAAATGCGTTTACTTCAAAAGTTAGGAATCCTATTTTTCTACTTTGAGATTTGATGCAAATGGCCAGGGGCGTAGCCAGGGGGGGAAATGGGCACGTGTCCCCTCCGGCCAGAGCAAAAAAACAAGATACAAATTAAATAAACTAAAAATGTGCACAAAAAGATGCTGGAAGACGATCGAGAAAGCTTCAAAGAGGAAGTTCTTTCATGATTTTTAGAGGATAAACGAAAATGGTGCTTTACTTAAATGTACATGTACAAAACAAGTCATATATTTTTTAGATGAATTCGATCATTTCATTTCCTCGCTCAAAATCTTCATTTATGTTGGACTTTATACTCTAAAAACTGATTTTACATGCGCAGTAAAAATGCAAAGCATAGCAGCAGCAAATGCACGCTAATGGCTATGAGTCATTTAATTCTATAAGCACAGAAACCAAAGCGTGCATTTGCTGCTGCTGCGCTTTGCATTTTTGCTGATCATGTAAAGTCAACTTAAGTATTACAGTCAGTGGTTACCTCAGGGGAAGCTTCCAGGAGTCCGAGTCTCCTAAATTAATAACAAAAAGACTGCAGCGCTAACCACGGAAACTGTGGGCTGTGTCCCCGGGAGTTTTCCCGGGAGTCTCCCCCACCTCTATAGCGTAGCTTAACTTTGCCCCTCCCCCCCCCCCCCCCCCCCCCCCCGCTCAAAATCCTGGCTACGCCCCTGCAAATGGCATTATATCTAAAGGTATTTTATTGACGTGAAGAGCACGATAGAATTATATTTGGTGTTTAAATTTTGTTTGCCATTCAAGGGTTGATTTCACCAAGTCAGTTCCGGAAATTTCCCATATGTCATTTCGAGTTCATTTTGTGCAGTGAAAATACAAAAATCGTAACTTTTCATTTTCGCATACTCATGTGCATTCGCATATCAATTAAAAATCTATGTATAGATTAAATTCAATACTTTTGTGTCTATTATTATATTTTATTATTGTTATTGATATTGATATCAAGCTGGGAAGTTTGCCGTGTGGACCTCAAGGGCCGCACTTAGTTAGAAATGCCAGCTTTGTAGAGTCCTAAGACACGATACACTGATTTAGGGTGCAAAGAGGCGAAACACACACATCCGAGAACCCGTTTGTTACTTTTTTAAATATAACGATGAAACGTCAACTTAAAATTATATATTTTAAATATTTTTCATAAATCACTCTGACATGTCCTGCTCTCCCTATCCACTGCAAAAACGTAAGCCTTGAGTTAAAAACAAATTTGAAAAATTAATGAATGGATGTAATTTGTAAAAGAGAGTTGACTGACAATAAACAGGGCGTACTTTTTGAGTTTCAGCAATATGGAACAAAGAGAAGGGGGCGGTTCAGAGGGAAAAAACTGAAAAACCGAGAACTCTTCATAGAATGAATATTTCGATCAGAAATTGAATCTGCCAATTAGATAAAGAAACGGATGGAAAGTTTAGACGGGGATGAAAACTTATTTTTTTAATGAATAATTCAATCTGCCGATGAACGTGAGAACATTTTTTCTTACTAAATGCTTTTATCGGTCGATTCATTCTTCATTTCAAAGGGCTCAGAGAAAAAAAGTGTTTGTTTTCTCTAAATGTATTTTTTTTTTTTGGTCCAATGTTTACATTTACTAAACAAATGTTAATAAAACATGAAAATTAAAATAAGAAAAAAAATTTTGGTAAACCACCGTCTATGTACTTCCCCAGCAAGAATTAATCAATTACGTTTTCGCTCCACCTCAGTCAATCGACCGTTTGACTATAACTCAATATTTGACATATAGTAGCTTCTGATTCCTCATAATAGATTTTGTGCCGATACATTCATTACATCGGCAGTTAATGGAATTTTTGAGTTGAAAACACCAACTGATACCCGTGCATATATGAAATTTCGTGTCTACAATGGCAGCATGGGGCACCGCACACTGGAGCAAAATGAACAAACTGGCCAAAATTATGAAACTTATATACTACACGTTTTTTGGTGTACTGAACACGAAAAAAATTCCCTGACCTTATCATTGAGTACTGTATTTTGAAAAATACATCAGCTTCTCAAGAGGAGAACACGTGTTGTAGCTCATACAGCTTATGAGAAATATACAATTCGTGAGATTAGAAATTGCAATAGCTTCATTTTCTTCGAAAATTCGCTAAAATTAAACGTCTGCGTCTACTTTAAAATCAAGTTTCTCCCAAATTCTAAATTTTCGCAAAAACGAATTTCATTTTATGGTTATCTGAAGAAAATACTTTGAGAAAATGAAAGAGCGAGTGCCCGGCAACATCAAAAACTGATTTTTTCAGTAATTTTTATTAAGCAGTGACGCTAATGACAGTAATTATAATTCAGTACACTTACCCTGAGAAGAGATCTCCATATTTAAGACAATAAAATAATTAAAAAGATTGTGTTTTAACACGTTATAAATATAGACTGAGGCAATGTAGAGGGTATTAAAAGGTTGCAATGGTCTTGTTTATGTTTGTACACGTGTATGCAAGTAAACCCACCTTCACTCCCTCCTTAAAATCTGCATCTGTTTTTTTGTATTTTGTCCAGGTTTTGAGGCTTCTTGCCCAAGTGTGCGCCGGTAGCTCAATGTTATGCTTGTTATTAAAGAGCGCTCTGGTAGTAGGCGATACGATCTTCTAGTTAAAGCCCAGGCATGAGTCACAATAACTAGCTTGTCAATAATTTTCAAAAATACCCCAACTTACAGACAGCCATCCCCTTACATTTTTTATTTATAAATTTTTTTTTTTTGTATTTATTTATTTAAAGCCACAACTATGTAAAAGATGCACAACCAGCGGCTGGGCTGACAGGTAGGTACTATACAAAAATAATAAAAATAAAATAAAATAATAAAGATAAATATGACATGAAAGGTTTGAGAGAGGAAAAACAGCCAGCGGTGAACCCTCATGGCATCACTTCATACCAGGAGATCTCTATGCCAAACTATCTTTAATCTTCTTGGGGAATTGTGGGGTAAATTTGTACTTAACCCAAGAATACTAACTACACGTCTCGGAGACGAAGATTTAAAACGTCAGCTGCTTCGCTTGACTTTGAAGTGTTTCCCCCTCCTTCCAGCTATGCTTCGTTTGAGTAGCCTTGGGTTGATTTAGTTGGGTTCTAGCCGCCGGTCTTCATATTTCAGGTAAGTACTGAATTTTTTTCATAACATAGTGCGTCTCAGAGACGTAGAGTTAGTATTCAACGTAAATTATTCTACGTCTCTTGGACGTGTTGTTATGAATGATTGGTGTATTTTTCTACGTCTCTCAGACGTATTGTTATGAATAAATGTGCTTATTTATACGTCTCTGTGACGTAGTATTAGTAATGATTGGTGCTTTCATCCATAACTCTGATACACGGTTTTAGGATATATCTGTATTTTATATTAATTATTTTATGAACGGCATTGTTTCAGAACGCAACCATAGACAAAAATGCAAAAAAAAAACTAACCACTCCTGAAGAGATAGCAGCCGAATTATATCGCCAAATGAATGAGTCTGTTTGCAGCGAAACAGACTCTGCAATTGAAGAAGAAGACTATATTGAAGATTTTGATGATTCCGATCAAGATCCTGATTTTGACATTTCGGGAGAATATGAAGATGAAGATGAAAAATTGGCAAGCGTGGTACAGCAATCAATACAAGAAATATCTCCCCAAACTAGGAAATCAAATAAACCGACTTGGTAAAAATAAATTTTTTAAGAATGTGTTGGTCACATACCTACTATTTGTTCTACTTACTCTGATTTATTCGAATTCGACTCCTATTTTTTAGTTTAAGTGTTTTTTTTTATAGGTTCTGAACAGAATATACCTATCAATTGTGTTTTTTTGCTTAAAAATAAGGAAAGAGTTTTAAAAGTTGTCAAGGAGTTATTAAAAATATTTTTAATGAATGTGTTGGTCGTTTAAAATACCTTTTAGCATAATAATTGAAAACAATAATACGCATAACTTCAATACAAATCATTTCTGATAGCAAAAATGGATTTTTAATGCCATGTACGTCTGAGAGACGTATAGTTAGTAACAAATATATCAAAGTTTATGTTACTATTCCAGGGTTAAGATTTTGCGAATTCCCGGATTGGTGTGTAAGTAAATTTTGGTGTAGAAACGTTGGTATAAATGTTTAATGGTTGTGTCTATGGGTGTGATGTTCAAATCGCGGTGTAAAGTCTTGTTGCTAACGTATGGTGGGCATTGGGTGATCAGTGGGAGAGTCTTGGATTGAAATACCTGTATTCTTTTGATGTTCGAAGTCTTGGCTGTACCATATATTTGCAAGCCATAGGTCCAGAGAGGTCGGAGAAGATAGGTATAACAATTTAGTTTTTGTCGAGTAGATAATTTAGAACGCCAATTCAAAATACTGTACAATAGTCTAAGTCGCCGGTCTAGTGTGAGTCGTGTCGTCCGAGTATGAGGGTTCCAAGTCAGCCTTCTATCGAGGGTTAATCCTAAATATTTTACGGAAGAGGTATGAGGTAATGGCTGGTTTTCAAGGAATACTGGGGGGCAGTCACCACGACGGAGAGCGAATGTTACGTGTTGACATTTTGTGGTGTTAAATTTAATTTTCCAAGATTTACTTCAAACTTCAATTTTGTTGAGGTGTTGCTGTAGTATGTATATATTATAAATATTTAAATAAAACCTTTATTAGTTGCAAAAATTGCAAGTGAGGCTAATTTATGCCCCAGGTTTATTCTGTGTATTCCTCTCTGTAAGGCCCTCTGTACTTTATCGTTATCCGAGGCCCTCTGGATGTCACCACCAGACCTTTCTATTTTCCCATATCCCTGCTCAGTCCCTTTTTCTATTTCCAACCAGTAAATCTTCTTTTTTTTTCCAGGGTATATTCGCTATCTTCTTCGTCGTTCATCCCTCTCCCTGGCGTATATTCAAAATATTGGATTCTTCTCCTCTCAGTAATATTTGTATTTGTCAGACATTTATTCAAACATTTTGTACGACGAATTGTCTTTCGCTGTGACGTGTTGACAGTACAGAACAAAGATATTGATTATTATTATTACAGTGAAGAATTTTCCACTCACGCCTATCAATGCCCTACCTTCAGGTGTTCCTCCACTGCTGGACAGTGGTTGTTTAACCACAGTGCTGGTCTCCCGCGGCTTTCCCTCCTCTTCCCTAGTTGGAGAGTGGATTCCAATATAATTAAAGTGCGACCTGCATCATTTTTATTTTTGACATTATAACAGTAAATAAAATGGAAGTGAAATATACATTTAAGTCTGTAAAAGAAAAATTTAATGTATGAGGCAGTGATGTTGAATGGGTCGGCCATATTGGGAAGATGTTGGGGGACGCTATGAACAGAAAGGTCTGGTTGTTTTGGCGTGTCCTTGTCCCTAGCTCTCCCCTTTTGTGAAGTGAAGTAAAGTTCTGACTGGTGATGACTTGTCCCCCTTATTTGATTCCCAAATTATGTCCTGCAGACTGATGAACAACATCTAATAAGTGCAGGAGAAGAAGCAACAAAAGGAAAGAAAAGCTAGGTGTTGGAACATCCAGCGTTTAGGTTGTGGTACACCTGAGGTTATTGAGTTGGCATCATTTATTGTATGTATTTTATTTTGTGTAAATATATTCTTTTTATTATGAGTTTCTAGATTTTAGTAGTTTGTTTCCTATGCTCAAACCTAGTCAATAGTGATTTAACAATTTAGTTTTTCAAAACTTTCTTAGCTGATCAACTTTCGTCTTTGGTTTATAGAAATCCAATTTATATATTAAAATCAGTAATTTAAGTATCGTTCTATTAGATAGGCGATCTGGCATCCCATTAATATTTTATTTTAGTAACAATCAATATAAAGTTTGAGAAAATCTCCGCGTTTTTGAAGTAAAGTAAAGAATAATTATTTTTAATAAAAACGCGAACAATAGAAGAATTACAGGATATGTTAGATCGTTATTATGACTCATGCCCGGGCTTTAACTACATGGTCATATCGCCTACTACGAGAGCGCTCTTTTGGTGGACAAGAGCCCGACTCTACTATAGGATTCCTAAATTTTGCCTACCCTTAATTTTTATTCACCTAGGGTAGGGGGTCTTTAACATGACATCGTACAGGCTCGGGACCATCGCTTAACGTCCCATCCGAAGGCAAAGAAGGCAAGCACGCATACCACTGAGCCACCGGCGCCCTCTGGAGAGTGGATATGGCAGTGTGCGGGAGTCCTACTGGTGCTGTCCTCGTCGTGTTTCTTCCGCAGCTATACGAAGTAGAAGGGAAGTCATATAATAATTATATAACTAATTAAATATAATAATTATATAACCAGTTATTAATTATATAAGTAATTTTATATAATAAATATATAACCAATTATATAACTAATTATATGATAATTATATATCTAATTATATAACAAATTATTGGTCTTTTTTTTTGTCTTTGCGTCTGTGAACATGATAACTCCTGATAGAATGAATGTATCAACACAAATTCTTATATGTGAAACCAGAATCCTCTAACAACGACACCTATCAATTTTCAGTCAAATTGGTCAAAGGGTTGTTGATTTGGGATAAGTCTTAACTCAAAAACTCAAATAACTGGCGTTGTAATGAATAAACTTGAATGAAATAAAACTAGTTCATTTATGGTATTGTCTAATTTCACATAATATAATATATTATATATAATGTATATATATATATATATATATATATATATATACATATATATATATATATATATATATATATATATATATGGGAGTACTTTCGGTATTTCTACCATCCTCAGTCAAAAGTATAAGAGATAAATAAATAAAACAAACTTATTTTTTGAAATATTGTCTATTCCACTAAAGATATTTATGAAAATACAACTACCGGTTTCGGCCTTACACCATCGACAGGTCTAGTTATGAACTAAGTTAGTTTGCCGGGAGCGACCCTACAAAAAATTTTACAAAAATAATCGAACTGTATTTTTGAGTAGCGGCTGGGCTAGAGTGGTTTCTCTAAAAAAAACTGGAAGTTACCGGTGTGCGCAATATGTAAATAGGCTCGCGGGAAACACTGATCAAATATTTTTTCATTATTTATTGACGTTTTCTGAATGTTTTTTCCCGTTATCCTGTAGACAATCCTTCTTTTCTCTGGATAACTAAAACTTCCCTCTAAAACTGATTTATTATTAAAAATTTTTTGAAGGGTCGCTCTCTGCAAACTAACTTAGTTCATATCTAGACCTGACGATGGTGTAAGGCCGAAACCGGTTGTTTTATTTTTATAAATATCTTTAGTGGAGTAGACAATATTTCAAAAATAAGTTTGTTTTATTTATTTATTACAAATTCCACAATATGTCCGTGTTCCTCAACTTAGAAGTTGTATTTATACAACTCCCATGTACAGTAAACTCCCGATTATCCGCGGGATTGACTGGCGTGGATACCGCGGATAATCGAATTTCCTCCTTCGATAAGCCGCAAAATTGCCGATAATGGTTAAACAAAGGCCGAAGGCACTAAAAAAACAACACACAAGTAGTGCTTTAAATAAGTTTATTATACAATAAAAGGACGTACCTGATAACAAAACTCAATCAATGTCATGTAGGTTATTAAAAAGTCATGTTTACTGTTTAACAAAAAAGTCAGTCATTTGCTTTTGCTTTTTCGTAGTGCAACACTTTATCTTTATTTGTGATTTGAGTTTTCTCAACACCATCTTGTCACAAAGTGATGCGTCGTCTTTTGTCAATGTGTCCTAATGCTGCATCACGTGCAGATGACCCACTGGTCAGGCGATTCACTCGCACTCTAAGTAAGCAAACATCTGCAGTGCCGCTAGTCGCGTCCAAAACTGCTCAAGCACACACTACGTATATACCGATATATGTACTGCACAGTAATACTGAACTACATAAACTTTTTGTACTGTACATACATTATTAAGTGTACTGTACTGTATGTATATTTGTGATTTACGATTTTTATTACGTTTAAGTATGTATTTAGTAACTTTATTTCAATTTTTGTGAAATAATTTTCGGTTTCCAATCCTTCCTTTTTTATTAAAAAAATGCCTCCTACAGGCACCGCGGATAATCCGCAAAGCGGATAAACCGCCCGCGGATAATCGAGAGTTTACTGTATATTTATTCTGTGAAATTAGACAATACCACAAATAAACGAGTTTTATTTCATTTAAGTTATATTTGAATTATTTCACAATATCTCTGCAATAATGTCAGTTTTCCTTGTAATGAATGTTTCGACATAAAAAATTTACGTTCTTTAAATACTACATATTTAATTTCACTTTTCATTGTATATTTATACAAGGTAATCTTAAGAATCTAGTATACAAAACGTTTTACTCTCTTATACATCAAGAGTCGAGGATCAAATGAAATGGATCTTGGTTTCCCTTTCAAGAAGGAAGTCATTTTAAAGCAGTGAGTAATGAAAAGGATCCAGGACTAGACTGAAGATATCTCTGAGTATTTAACTTGAGTATTTATTTCAATAGATTCTCTTTTACTTCCCCACCTATTCAAAGTATAGGGAAAGATATGTAATCGGTAAGAAATTTTAAGTATTTCAATGGAATTTCTATGTTTTCCTGAAATAAAAAAATTATAAATGAAATAATAAAGAAAGAGGTCGGTGAATCACCGGCTAGGTACTTCCCCAACAAGAATTAATCAATTACAATTTTGCTCTCCCTCCAAACTCAATTAACAGTTTGGGCCAAAACTATATTAAATAGTGATTTCTGAATCCTCATACTAAATTTTCTATCGATTCATTTATTACCTCAGTTATACCTACGTGAGGGCGCCGGTAGCTCAGTGGTATGCGTGCTTGTACGATGTCAGGTACTCGTTAAAGACCCCTGCCCTAGGTTAATAAAAATTTAGGGTAGGCAAAATTAGGACTCCCACAGTAGAGTCTGGCTCATGTCGAAACAGCGTGACGAAACAGCGCTCTGGTAGTAGGCGATATGACCTCGTAGTTAAAGCCCTGGCATGAGTCATAAAACCTAACCTATATATGAATCGAGACCCTCTTCTCTTGCCCCTCAACATTAATAGAAACCGTCCTTACGAGATTTTGAATTTAAATATAAAATTTCGTATTGATATATTTATTTTATCGGGAGTTATCGCGTTCATAGACACACACAGACAGACCTTTTTTTTTTTTTTTTTTTTTCTAATTTTTGCAATCAGGAAAATTCCGCCTCAAATTTTTAGCCGATTACATAACTTCCCCTATACTTTAAGTTAAATGAAATTAATGAAAAATTAATAAATAAATAAAATATTTTTTTTTTAACTGTAGCGTCTTAAGTGTTAAGTAACTATTTCACTGGATGAATATTAGATTACTACGTAATCGGTCAGAAATTCGAAGTTGATTTTTAAACGGAACATGAAAAAAAATGTCGGTCTGTGTGTCTATGGTTTGTAGGTGTGTGTGAACACGATAACAAAATGAATGTATCGACACAAAATTTTCTGTGTGTATCCAGAACCCTCTAAGGACGACACTAATGGATATTTAGCCAAATCGGCCAAAGAGAAGGGGTGGATTATTGGGGAGGCTTATAACGGCCGATAGAATAAATATATCGACACATTTCATATGTGAATTCAAAACCTCATGACACAGCGGCAGAAGGTAGGCGACTTTTTTTTTTTCCATTTTGAGAATAAAGGGATGAAAACTGAACATCAAATTTCTGCCCGATTCCATAACCATCC
This sequence comes from Aradus depressus, assembly GCA_963662175.1. Classification (NCBI taxonomy): domain Eukaryota; kingdom Metazoa; phylum Arthropoda; class Insecta; order Hemiptera; family Aradidae; genus Aradus; species Aradus depressus. The sequence continues at coordinate 28,949,864 of OY759224.1, read as the reverse complement.
CCTATAGTTGGAGATGTAAAATAAACTAGGGGTGAGTGGTGGAGGGGAGGGATGATGGTGGGGGTGGGGGAGGCAACAGGTGGTAGAGTGGGGATAGAGGGGGGTGTCCGTTCTACTTCCCCACCCTGGCTTCAGTCAGTCGACACTGGTCCGTCTTTACTCATATCTGTGTACTGTTGTGCTTCCACATAGCTCCCGCTAAAAAAAAAACATCGCAAGTGATACAAAATTTTTTTTTTTTGTGACATGTCCCTCTGAACTGTTGTTCATCTTGCTCCACGATGCTCCTCAGTGCGCTATTTATTCTCCTTGTCTTGTCTAACGCCCAGACGTTAGAATTTACGGAAGGCACCTACCGAGGTATCACCATCTCTATTGACCCTTCAGTCCCTAAGGATAACTGCCAAGCTGTTCTCAACAATCTCGAGGTAAACTAACATTTTTTCTTGTTTATTTGATTTAATCTCCTTGGAGATTTCTTCTTCTCGTAATTTTTATTTCACCTAAAGTCGGTCAGAAAATGTTCAGTTTTCACCGGAATTTCATTTTTAAAATTAAAAAAAAAATTTCGTCAGTGAGTCAACGGCAATTTACTTCCCCAGAATGAATCAATTACGTCGTTTCACTCCCTCTAAAATCGACCGTTTGTGCTAAAAATCAATATTTGACTTATATAGGGACATCTGATTCCTCATAAAAAATTTTATGTCAAAATATTCATTATAACGGCAGTTATTAATGTTTTTGTGTTAAACCTATCCCTAATCTCCTATTTCCTTTTGTCCGATTTGTTTGAAAATTGACTGGTGTCGTCCTCATGGGGTTCTGAAAACATATATAAAATTTCGTGTCGATATATGCATTATCTTGTGAGTTATCGTGTTCAGAGACACATAGACGGACAGATGGAGATTTTTTTTTTTTCATTTTTGAATCAATGTTTCAGAAAAACAATTGACGAAAATTCACTATCGAATTTCAGACCATAACTTCTATACTTCGTGTAGCTGAGGAGTAAGAATTACTGTCGTATGTGTATCTGTGATAACTCCCGATAGAATGCTCATATCGACATAAAAATGTTGTGTACGTATTCAGAAACCCATATGGACGACATATATAAAATTTCATTCAAATCGGTCAAAGGGAAGTTGTGTACAGAATCAAAGTCAAAAAATATAATACTGTCGATGTAACGATATCAACATGAAGTTTTGTATGATGTTTCCGTCTCATTATTTTTCAACCAAATCCGTGAAATGGTTTCAGAGGGAGAGCTAAAACTTAAATAAATTAATAAATAAAATTTAATAATTCGCTCTGAGGAAATTCCGGGTGCTAGAAAAATAATAGCGATTAGTCAGAATCTAATGAAACCATCCAAGGGCGTAGTCAGGGAGGAAGTCACTAGAAATATATATTTTAAACTAGGTGTGCAATACATTCTGCTGTTTGCAAAAACTGAGCTGAGTCAGGCATATCTGTATAAAAAACTCAGTTAATGTTTTAATAATTATCAGTAACTTCTCACCTTGTATGTTCTTTATGAATATATTAATACTTTAAATAGATTTCAATTGAATTCTTTTTGTAGTCAACAACAGCTGTGAATATTTTTATCGAAAAAAAGTCGAAGTTTGTACGTTAGAACACTGAAAAAAAATGGCTCAAAAAAAGTGGTGTCCGATGGTAAACCGTAAAGGGCTTCGCCCGGATTTTTACATTTGAAATAGAAAAATTATATTTTGCGCGAGAATTTTGTCTCTCAATTGATTTCAACGGGGATTTCGTTTTTCAGTGATTATTCCTCCGTGGTATTTTCGATTTCAAATTTTTTTAGTAGTTAACCATCGTCACCGTGTCCACTACCATCGTGGCAAATTTCAATGTGATCGGTAAAGGGGTTTAGAAGGAGTACGAGTACAACGAAATACATGAGTCGCCTAAGAAAGATCTTCGTAAACTCAGCTCAAAAATTTAACTGATGTCGGAAAATCACTAAAAATGTACTTCCCTCGCTCAAAGTAATCGTAGTAATATTTTACTATTTCAATAGAATATTTAAAATTTTTGAAGTTAATCGTCTTTTTAATCTTTCTCTTCTTGGGTCGATTTGGCTGAAATTCAATAAGTTTCATTCTTTAATGCTTCTGGATTAGCGTAATAGTAAAAATAATATTTATTTCCGTTAAACTATAATTGGCCACGTCGTACAATTTTGTACATCAAAATAGCTTATAAATAATGTTACAACAACGTATTTTAAATCTTGGAGTATAAATACAGTTAGTAGTAAATACAGGGTCATATCGCCTACTACCAAAGCGGTCTTTCATGAGCCCGACTCTTACTGTAGGAGTCCTAAATTTTGCCTACCCTAAATTTTTATTCATCTTGGGTAGGGGTCCTTAACGAGTACCTGACATCGTACAGGCTCGGCACCATCACTTAACGTCCCATCCGAAGAACGGCGTGTTTGAGTTTATTTTACGGCCGGGGTTCGAATGACGAACTTGAGCTCCGTAAGCAAAATAAAATCTGTAATGTTGATAAATACTATTTTAATTTACATTTTTTTTATATAGCTCTTCTTTCAGAGGGCTGGAAAACAAGAAATTCCTTGAAAAAATCGAATGTTAGGGTTTTTTGAGTTAGGCCGCCTCTCTTTTTGTCGATTTGACTGAAAATTGATAGGTCAGTTATTAGAATATTTTTGTTAAACGGGTATCGTCACTATCGGATTCTGGATACATATATAAAATTTCGTATCGATGCATTCATTCCTTCGGGAATTATCGCTTTCAAAGGCGCACACATGCAGAGACAGGAAATTTTAATTTTTGGAATCAAGATGTCGAAAAACATAAAATTCCGGTGAAAACTCAATATCGAATTTCTGACCGATTTCGTAACTTAAACGGAAATGATCTTTAATTTACCAAAAACTATAACATGTTATAACAAATTGGATTTTTTCTTCTCCAGTTATACGAAGTATAGACGAAAAAATTCGGTAACCAGTTTTACGTTTGTTTAAGTTTTCCGACTCTTTGATTGAAAAAATATTTAAGGACAAGAATGATGATATTTTCAGCCAAATCCGCTTTCAGAAAGGAGTGGTGGGGATTGTACTAAAAAAACCTATAACTTTCAATGTGATTAACAACACGCGAAATTTGGTGTAAATACATTGTGCGGCGTTGCATTGTTTTCTTTCTTTTCTATATCTCGCACATTGGGACCTGATGATGGGACGTAAGAACGTCCCGAAACATCGTTGGGATAAAAACACTTCCGAAGAGTTTTTTTAAAAAATAGTTATCTTAATTTTTATTAAATTGAAAAATGTGTCTACTTATTATAAACGTATCATGTATTCATTTTTTTTATATACTCATATATTTTTAAGTATTTATTTGTTCAGTTTTTATTAATTTCATTTTACTTTTTTTAAATAGTTTTGTTATTACTACTAATCATAGATGTGTTAAGGGTATGGGCTTATTTTTGTACAAAATATAAAGCACGGCGCATCACGTTGTACTCAGCCATAACCGCATACGTTTCTTTGCCCAGGGCAAACGCGGAGGTTGAAAGTAGCGTAGTTGTATTGTGTGCAGTGTTGAAGGAGTCTTTAAATAATAATAAAAAAAGAGTGTGGGTCAGCAATTATTTGAAGAAGCGACCGACCCATGGTCATCGTAACCTACTTCGCGAACTGAGCTTGCAACCTACACTTTATCAAAATTTCCTCACTCTGATTTTCAGAAAACTTTTGAACGCCCCACAAAATATTGAATACCCCTTTTTTTTGCACAATATTTGTCCTCACACTCTCAATATTTTTGCACAAAACCGACATCTTCAAATTTTTGAGCGAAATTGTTGCCAGTGTGAGGGCCCCTTTAGACTCAAGTAGTTATAAATCTAATTTATAAGCTATCTTAATGTATAAATTCTTTTGACGTATCCTGTTACCATGTATTGGTTTAACGGAAATAAATTTATTATTATTATCATATTCAGAAATCCCTGAGTAAGACACTTATTGATTTGAGAGAGAGAGTGAAGACTTATTTGATGATTAATTTTCCGGTGAAGTACATTGGCTGGACTAATTCCAACAGCTTCTCAAAGTGAGATGTGTCAAATTGTCTAACTGATGGAGATCTTCTCATTCGCAATTTGGACAGCAGTGTTACCTCAATTCCCAAATCAGTTAGTTGATTATTTTGAATCATACCCGGGCTTTATATATTATGTGGTCATATCTACCAGAGCGCTCTTACGTCGCTCCGGTGGTCATGAGCCCGACTCTACTGTGGGAGTCCTAAATTTTACCTACCCTAAATTTTTATTCACCTAGGGCAGGGGTCTTTAACGAGTACCTGACATCGTACAGACTCGGGACCATCGCTTAACGTCCCTTCCGAAGGACGGTGTGCTTAAGTTTATTTTACCTCCCAGATAAAATAAACTAAGGGCCTCAGTCGGGTTTCGAACACACGTTCTTGAGCTCAGAAGACAAGCACGCATACCACTGAGCTACCGGCGCCCTCTAATAAAAAATATATATGTCCATCATACATGCAACAAATTAAATTATATTATTCTTTATTTTCAAACCAACAGTAAAAAATAAAAATAAATTGTTCATCTTTCTAACATCAAAGTTATTTAAAAAATGTACAATTGGTTCTGAATCGTATTCTGGTCTATTAGTGAGATAATTGTGGAGAAATGTCAGTCCCAACCGAAGGACGGCGTACTCAAGGTTTTTTTTTTACTTATTGGTCTCGGCAAACCTACCTCTGAGCTAGCGGCGCCCACTAACAAAATATCTATAATTTCGTATAGTTAAGGAAGTAAAAATATAAAATAAAGTGAATTGACTTAAACTCCGCTTAGAATTCCGTAAATTCCCGAGTTTGTGAGCCCGATAACTGCCGAATGAAATTTGATATGTATATCCAGAACCCCAATTGTGTGAATTTCATTTATAATTATAAATTAAATAATATTGTTTAACGTTGAACACTTATTATTTTTGTACAAATAACAGATATTTGAACCAGTAGTAATACTGCTACTTTGGAGCAGTTGCATTTCTTATCTTATCGTTAACTATAACTTTCATAGAAATATTTCTCTTCATATCAAAGAAGACATATTTATTATAAAGTTACGATATGATAACTACAATCAATAAACTATAATATGCACATAGTTCATTTCAAATTGTTAGTTATTGTGACTCATCTCCGGGCTTTTAACTACAAGGTCATAATGCCGACTACCAGAGTGCTCTTTCTGTTGGACATAAGGCTGACTCATGGAAGTACTAAATTTTGCCAACTAGGTTTGTTCATATAGAGTGGGGGTATTTAACATCCCATCCGAAGGACGGCGTGCTTAAGTTTATTTTACCCCTCAGCAAACGGCGCCCTCTGATTTCAACTTGTAAAAGCATTATTTACATTATAGACTGTATTCGGAACCCTAGGAAGATGAATTTTACGTCTATCCATCTATCACGCCCCCCTCTCCCCCCCCCCCCCCCCCCCCCCCCCCCGATATTTTGGAAACTACTCAAGACATATAATAGAAACTTTGCTCTAACACAGAAATACATCGATGGCGTAAAAATAATAAAGGGTAACAGAAAATTTTAGTTTTTGGATTGTGTAACAAGCTTTTGAATATATAAGGTACGAGTACTAGCAGTTTACCCGGCTTCGCCCGGAGTAATATTATCTGTCTGGTTAGTAACATTAAGGTATACGGATTTTAGAAAAAATTAAAGTTTTCAATAATTTTGAGGCTAGTGGTTTGTGAATTAGAGAATACTATAATTTTCATTTGATGTTTTAATTTGCCTTTAAATTCTATTTATTTGTTTTTATTCACTTTAAATTCTATTTTACATTTACATAATTCAAGAGTTCTACCTATATAAATACAACACTTGTTAGCTTCACTTTATTAGATTATATATATATTTTCTTTTTTATTTTATATTTATTATTATCTTGTAAATATCTGTTTACTGGAATGTATAGAGTAAAAAAAACAAGGGATTCCCCGTCATTACCTAAAAACCCCCTCCATAACTGTACCTTCTACCGTGTCAACCAATTCTGTCAGTTTGTAAGTGACTCTTGATAATGCCTTAACACGGCGAAACTAGTTGAGTATTTGAGAATATATAGTGAAGTTTGACAAAGAAATTGTGTATTTTAATTATCTATTCCTGTGAATTAGACATTCTGAAGCGCACGGTCTATGTAAGACGTTTAAAACGATGTTCTACTTAATATTGAAAAACTGGAACATTTCGTACTGGTATTACTGGGTAGGTGTATGAAAGTAATGAGTTGGTGACAGCGGTATTTTTTTTGTTTCATTGTAGCGTGATTCTGAGACTTTCTTATACCCAATAATGTCAATATGAAATTATTTTGAGAAGAGGGACAAAGTGATCTCTAAGCGTAGTTTATATAAGAAACTCCTGAGGGCGCCGGTAGCTCAGTGGTATGCGTGCTTGTCTTCTGAGCTCAAGATCGTGGGTTCGAAACCCAACCGAGGCCATTAGGTTTTTTTATGTGGGAGGTAAAATAAACTTAAGCACGCCGTCCTTCGGATGGGACGTTAAGCGGTGGTCTCGAGCCTGTACGATGTCAGATACTCGTTAAAGACCCCTAGGTACCTATAAGAGACTCCTGTAATGGCCACATCATACACATATTATAATTTTTTTTCTTATTTTTCATATAAACTACCAATTATGAAAAAAATATTGTGTAATTAGTTTTTACGCTAAACAAATTGAATATTATTTTCAAATTTGATCATATTCGTACTCAACTAATACTAAATGGAAGTTCAACCAGTTTACAAATCCAAAACTGTCCCCTTTTCCAGCCCCCATGGGGTTTTCCCTATCCCTCCAGTACAGTTAAGTCTTAAAAATATGGAAAACATTAAAAATAAAATTTCATCTCAAATTGAAATCTTAATAATAACAGAAAAATGTATAAAATACAAATATATAAGCATATATGGAATAAATATATGATAATAGTTATTATATGAATAAAAATACAAAGTTTTTTGAGAAATTATGTACGTTTATTTTATATATTTTGTGAAATATACAATATTTATAGAAAACAGGTTTTTCTTTGCATTTTTTGTTAATTGTTTCACAATATCTCTGCAAAAATTTATTTTCAACCCCCGACGCAAAAGGAGGGGTGTTATTAGTTTGAAGCCTTTGTCTGTGTGTCTGTCTGGCATCGTAACTCCAAGACGGCAGAACCGATTTCAAAGCGGTTTTTTCGTTTCAAAAGCTGGTATTTGCGAGATGGTTCATAGCCATGTTTGGTGGAAATCGGGTATGCCGTCTCCAAGATCTTCAGGTTTCATCAGAGCCTGTGTAGGGATCTCGGCCTCTATTACAGCTAGAGACTTGGAGTTTGAGCTCAAATGTTTATAAGGCCAAGCTTATGTTTTAATTTTATGTTTTGTATATATATTATATTGTTTTGTACATAGACCATTTGGTTATCGATGTAAATAATTTTTTATTAAGTATCACACATACACAAGACGACATCATCGCGAAAAAAGTCAAAACGTATTCAGGAGACCGTAAAAACACGTTGAAACATCGATATCGAATTTTTGCACGATTTCAATACTTCCTTATAAAGGTATAAGAAAAAAAAAAAAAAAAAGATGCAACAAAAATATAAATAAAATATTACAAATTGGAAATTGACCTAAAAAATGGTTTTGAATCCCATGTCGCAGAATATATGAAAGTTGTATCATGTCTAAAAGGGAATTAAACCCTACATGAGATTATTCAGACGTCAGTCAGCCCTTATGCATATTTTAATGCATTTCCGAAAATAACGTAGTATTTTAAATTTAAAATAGGAATTATATACTAACATATTCACTGCGATGGCCCTGTCATTTATAATTATGAATATTTAAAGTCTGTGTTAGCTCTAACTCTTGGTTAGGAAAACCGTTTATGATTTATAAGTTATATATAGTATTTACTGAGCTCAAGATCGCGGGTTCGAAACCCGGCAGAGGCCTTTAGGTTTTTTATCATCTTGGGAGGTGAAAAAAACATTGAGCTCAAAACAAAGATTTTGAGTAGGGGGGGGGGGGGGGGGGGGGGGCAAGTTAGGCTACAAGGGTGGGGGGTATAGACTCCCGGGGGCACAGCCCGCAGCTTCCGTGGTTAGCGTTGCAGACTTTTTGTTATTAATTTGGGAGACTCGGACCTCTAGAAGCTCCCCCTGAGGTAACCACTGACTGTAATACTTAAGTTGACTTTACATGAGCAACAGAAATGCAAAGCGCAGCAGCAGGAAATGCACGCTGTGGTTTCTGTGCTTTTAGAATTAAATGACTCTCATCCAGTAACGTGCATTTGCTGCTGCTGCGCATTGCATTTTTACTGCGCATGTAAAATCAGCTTGTAAGAATATAAAGTATAACACAAATGACGATTTTGAGCGAAGAAATGAAATGATCGAATTCATATATATTTAAATAAATGTAATAAGACTGGTTTTGTAGATGTACATTTATGTAACAGCTGATCGCTGATTTAGGAATCAGACGCACGGGAAGTTTGAAGATCCTTACGGTAACTTGCAAGCAATCCATTTTTAATAAAAACTATTTTTTTAGTTTATTTAATTTTTATTTCGTTTCTTTGCTCTGACCAGGGGGGGGGGGGGCACACGCGCCCCCCCTGCCCCCCCTGGCTACGCCCGGGGATATCTATTATGTTTTTTTTATTTCTTGAAATCAAAATTATTAGCTCCTAATTTTGATTTCAAGAATATAAATAAACAATTTCGCCATTTTGTTTAAATTGATTTTTCATTCAATTAATCCATTTTTATTTCCTTAGCTATATGAAGTATAGATAGAGAGAAAAAAAAATGCGCTCTTTCGTCACTCTGGTGGACATGAGCCCGACTCTAGCTATGGGAGTCGTAAATTTTGCCTAACCTAAATTTTTATTCACCTAGGTTAGGGGTTTCGGAGTACAGGCTCGGCACCATCGCTTAACGCCCCATCTGAAGGACGGTGTGCTTAAGTTTATTTTACCTCCCGTATAAAATAATCTAAAGGCCTCAAGCCGGGTTTTGAACTCGTAAACTTGAGCTCAGTAAACGAGCATGCATACCACTGAGCAGTAGAAGTAGAGAATAGGTAATATATAAATTATATATTTCCATTTTTTTTTTTGTTCAGTGATGAAATTTTTAATAAAAAAGAAAAAACGTTTAGTATGTAATCAGGAAAAAATAAGGCCACAAATACACAATGTTTGTACAAGATGGCATCCACTTTGGAGGACAGGACAAACAGAGACAGACAAACAAAGAAAACAACAAAACTGCCGACACTAGACAGAATATTGTTTGGGGTAAAGAAATACGAAACAAAAACAAAACAAAACAAAAAAATACATTTCTTGGTTAGGGGTTGTCTCAAGGGTGCCGAGGGTGACTTAGGGGAAGGGGAGAGAGACTGATCTCTAAGTGTAGTTGTATAAGAATGTCCGTTAATGTCCGTTAACAACTTATCGCTAACTATAGTAACGGCTACTGATATCTGTTGGTGAGAGGTCTTCAACCTTCCCATTAGCCCATATGACAGGCTGAGGATGACAAGACAACAGCACACAACATATAATATGACACGATACACAGAGTGTATATTTAACAAGTCGGCGTGTATGACAATTACACGAAACGCTCTACTTCTTATGAAAGTTCTCCTAATAACTATACCGATGGTAACTGTACCGTGCATACTGCATTTTCTCATGAGAGAGTCTTAGCAATGACCGAGAAACCGGCAGTGTACTTGCACAACAAGACTAAGTTGCCACTCTCTCTCCAAAACCAATCTTGAGTCTCGAAAAGAAAGGGTCTAGCCGGATAAGAGTACGAAAACTGCCCCCAACAATTTTCGAATGATAACCAACAGTTTTCACACATAAAAAAAAAAAATTTCCTGAAAATTTAAGCTCCCAACTCCCATTATTCAATAAGAAAAAAAAAATGCAATTTTCATTTTTTTTTTTCCTTTGCGGTTATTGCGAGCATGAAACTGTCGATTTTTTTTTTCAAGTTCTTATGCTTCAAATACACTTATATAGTATTTTTTTAATATCTTCCAATTTAAATTCCATTTTTCATCGACATTAGAAAAATTCAAAATGGCCGTTTCGAATGTTATTTTTGGGTGACACTCATTAAATTTTCACAGATTACGTGTTTTTTATATCAAAATATATCCTAATTAGGGTAGAGAATGCGTGTTTTTTATATATGTATATTTTGGTATATTATATTTTGATATAAAAAATACACGTATTCTGTGAAAATGTAATGAGTGTCACCCAAAAATAACATTCGAAACGGCCATTTTGAATTTTTCTAATGTCGATGAAAAATGGAATTTTAATTGGAAGATATTAAAAAAATACTATATAAGTGTTTTTGAAGCATAAGAACTTCAAAAAAAATCGACAGTTTCATACTCGCAATAACCGCTAATAAAAAAAAAAAAAAAAAAATGAAAGTTTAGTTAGGTTTTATGACTCATGCCCGGGCTTTAACTACGAGGTCATATCGCCTACTACCAGAGCGCTCTTTCGTCACTCTGGTGGACATGAGCCCGACTCTACTATGGGAGTCCTAAATTTTGCCTACCCTAAATTTTTTTATTCATCTAGAGTAGGGTTCTTTAACGAGTACCTGACATCGTACAGACTCGGGACCATCGCTTAACGTCCCATCCGAAGGACGGCGTGCTTAAGTTTATTTTACCTCCCAGATAAAATAAACTAACGGCCTCGGTCGGGCTACGAACCCACGTTCTTGAGCTCAGAAGTCAAGCACGCTTACCACTGAGCTACCGGCGCCCTCAGAAAATGAAAGTTGTATTTTTTTTTCTGATCGAATAATGGGAGTTGGGAGCTGAAATTTTCAGAAAAATTTTCTTTTTATATGTGCAAACTGTCGGTCAATTGCCCATTCGAAAATCGTTGGGGGCAGTTTTCGTACTCTTATCCAGCTAGATCCTTTCTATCTGTTTGTGTGTTTATGACTTTGAATCCGATAACTCTCGATAGAATAAATGTATCGAAACGAAATTTTGTGTGTGTATCTAGAACCCCATAAGGACCACACCTATTGATTTTCAGCTAAATCGACCAAAGAGAAAAAGGTTCAGGGGGAGGGGGCTCAACTCAAAAACCCTTGTACTTGTAATGTATCAACACAAAACAAGCGGACGCCGGTAGCTTCGAAGCAGCTGCTCAACGCAGGTTCGAAGCCCTGGTTTTGCTGTCCTTCGGATGGGACGTCCCGAACCAGTGCAATGTTAGGTACTCGTTAAAGACCACTTCACTCTAAGTGAATAAAGCTTGGTAAGCCAGAGTGAAGAAAGAGCGCTCTGGTAGTAGGCGATTAATTCGTTCTGGGTACGTACACTGCCGGTCACAGACTACTTTTTTAAACCTGCCCCTCGGAACACTATACCGTTGTAGCCAATTACTATGTTTTAAATGACAGACTGTGTACCCATGGGCGTACACATGACAGACATCTCTGTAATTTGGTCAGGTGAGGTGGGACATCTGTATCCGGCCAACATATACAACTTAGATATACTGTTCCGCCCAGTACAACATATTGTTCCGCTCTCCTAACTTTCCAACTGTTCCGTTTGTATAGACAGCTTTCCCAAACTAACCTTTCCCTTTCTCTGTCTCTCCTTAAGAGCGCTATTGATTCCACGAAGAGGGGGGGAGATCGTTACACTGTTTACCTGTTTCTATGGTGATACATGATAACAAAAACGTACATTTTGTCCGTTGCTATGAATTGATGAATCTATATTATCACTATTTCCTCAGCTGTGCGAAGCTTTGAGGTCATATCGCCTACTACCAGAGCGCTCTTTTTTTAGTCTGGTGAACATGAGCCTATGAGAGTCCTAAATTTTGCGTACCCTAAATTTTTATTCACCTAGGGCAGGGGTCTTTGACGAGTACTTGACATCGTACAGTGTCGTAATAAAAGAGGTTTAAATGTTAAATAAAACTAAAATAAATAATAATTAGATAAATAATATAATATATATAATAAAAATGCGTGCTTGACTTCTGAGCTCAAGAACGTGGGTTCGTAACCCGACCGAGGCCCTTAGTTTATTTTATCTGGGAGGTAAAATAAACTTAAGCACGCCGTCTTTCGGAGGGGACGTTAAGCGATGGTCCCGAGCCTGTTCGATGTCAGGTACTCGTTAAAGACCCCTACTCTAGGTGAATAAACATTTAGGGTAGGCAAAATTTAGGACTCCCACAGTAGAGTCGGGCTCATGTCCACCAGAGTGACGAAAGTGCGCTCTGGTAGTAGGCGATATGACCTCGTAGTTAAAGCCCGGGCATGTGTCATAAAACCTAACCTAACTTATATAATAAAAATAATTAATAAAAATAAACAAATAATGAAAAATAATAATGAAATAAACAATAAATTACCACATTTCCTGTAGAAATTTGATCTCTTTTCTTTTGCTAAAGTTTCATTTCTACAGTAGTTTTTCGAAAAGGACCCTAAAAAAGTATCAAAAGTTCAAGATGTGCAATTTTGAAAAAAGTGCACGTATATTTAAAAAAAAATTCAATTAACAAACTTTTCATTTGGATATCTAAAGAGATGCCACATGTTTTTCTAAATTGTGCAAAAATATAAAATCTAATCCAAAGGTCTTCAAATAATCTTACTGGGCAAACAGGGAAAATGAATAGAATAGAATTTTCGAGAACAAATATAGGGTTTATTTTCTTAAATCTACATTATTAAAATTAAAAAACTAAACATTGAAACAAACAAAAAATCAATAGAAAAAATCTTAAAAACTAAATTCTTAAAACTAATTATATTTTGGCCATTTTTTAAAATTTAAGTTATATTTTTCTGGGCATATATCCTGTATATATAAACAAACAACAGTACCTTTTTTTTGGATCAATTTCACCATCAATTCACTTCTATTTAGTTCATCACATTTTAAGCCTAAACTACACTCTCCACATACTCAGACCGTCGCCATTCACCCAGGCCTCGACATTCGTCTCTCCACACACATAAAAAAACAGCTGATGGCCGTGTTTTGTTTTCTACTTTTGTTTTAAAAGAAAATAACTTTTTATAGAAAAATTAATATAGGTAATTAATTTTTTTAACATTAATAATTTAATGTGTGTATTTTTTTTTTGTACATCACAACAGGCCTCGGCCGGGTTTCGAACTTAGATCCCGAGTTCAGCCAGCTAGTACGCATGCCTGAAACTCAATATTTGACTTACATAGTGGTTTGTGAATCCTCATACTATCCCAAGTTGTGGAGTTGAGTTTCTCTGTAGAATGATCGTAACTGACAACAGCATCTTTACTTCGTTGTCGTGTTACCTTACTTATGACACATGACTTTATAAGCTATAAATATTGTGAATTTTCACGTTTTCCGATATCCTTATTCCAAAAATGAATAAAAAAAAAAAATCTGTCTATGTGTCTGTGAACACCATAACTTCTAATAGAATGAATGTATCGACACGAAATTTTATTTCTAAATCCAGAACCGTTTCAAAATGACACCCAATGTTTTTCAGCCAAATCGACCAAAGGGAAGGAGGGGATCAAGGGGGAGACTTTCAAAAATCCTAACAACTGCCAATGTAATGAATGTATGGATTACTTGGTGGCAGGCAGATGTAGTGGACTAACTTGTTAAATAAGTAATTAGATTTATCAGTCCAAAATAATTTTTTTAATTTATACCACAACTAGTTTCGGCAATTTGCCATCTTCAGGTGGTGAATCTGAACATACATAAAACAAAAATTAAATTAGAATTTACGAGCTTTTACAGTTCATGTCAATCATTAACTGATAAATAAATAAGTTGAAAATAAAATATAACAATTTAAAAATACGTAACAATTACCAAAATTACAATAAGTTACTATATTTGAATTAAAAAAAGTACAATAAATTAAAATATTCTGAATTGGAATACCTTTCTAGAGAAGAGGTCAAGGGACACGTTCGAGTATCATCAGGGACCAGCTGGACACTGGCTGACTGGAAGACTCCCACTCCCCAAAACAAAGCTCAGGAAGGGGGGGGGTTTCAAATTGAGTTATCCTATTTAAGCAGAGGTTTTTTTTTGTTTTTAGACATTTCTTAATTCCTAATTTTTCGAACCAGTCGAGTGTGGGACCTTTATCGACGTGGTATAAATTAAAAAAATTATGTTGGACTGATAAATCTAATTATTTATTTGAATGTATCGACACAAAATTTAAGTATGAGGATTTAGGAGCCGCTATGTAAGTTAAATTTTGAATATTAGCGCTAACGGTGGACTAAAATTTAAACAAATATATAATTTGTTGTGGGGAAGTAGATTCCCCGATGATTTTTTGCTCTGTTTTTTTCACTGTTAGAATGATACAGTTCTGACAGAATATGGGATATGTTTCTTCAGCCTTTTGAGAGCTTACAGGATGAGCTTCAGAGAGATACAGATACAATGTCACAGAGAATTCGCTATAAGGGTTTCAGGACATGGCTTCTTTTTTTTTTGCTTCATTATGAATATTTTTTTTTTTTTTCTATTTTTACCTTGATTATAGAAATGTCACTTTCAAAGGAATACATTTTTTTTATTATTTTTTTTTTTTGAAAAACTCAAAGGAGCGTTTTTGCAAAGCTGCCGCCCACTTCATTATTCCACCGCGCGGCATCCTTTCCAGTAAAAAAAAATTAAGAAAGTTGGCTTATTTCCAAACCTCATTATGTTTCATACGGATTTTGATCAAAGCGTATCTTGCCTTCTGGTCACATTGAAAGCTAGTACAAATTTACACGAGTATATTTTATTATTTATATTAAAAAAAAAAAAAAATTTTAATGACGTAAAAAAAAATTTGTTGGTAAATCACCGGCAATGTACTTCCCCAGAACGAATTCACCCCGCTTGAGTGATTTCTCCATTGCCTTAAGATTTCACGGAAGGGTGAGTTGTCTTTATGGCGTTTTGAATTGAGCCCCTTCCCCTGAACACCCCTTTCCTTCAGTCGATATCGCTGAAATTTGACATGTTACACCCTCATTGGGTTTTGACTTTAAATATGAAATTTCATGTCGATGCATTCATTACATGGGTTGCTATTATTTTTTGAGTTAAGCCCCTCACTGGTCCGCACTTCCCTCTGGTCGAAGGCTCTCGAGATGTTTTGATTGTTGCGGGCGGGCAGCAGTTTTTTTTTTTTAATCATAACGGTTTGTTCTACTGATTTTTTTTTTTTTTTAAATATTTTATTTATATATTTACAACGGCATAACATTTGCCATTAGCAATTACGATAAATAGTGCAGTGTGCGTGGCTGTACTGCTGAGGTACCTGACCGAAGAGGAGTCCAGGCTAGTCCTGGAGCAGGTCCCTCTGCCATATCCGCTTGAGGCGTCGTGGTGGATTTGTGGTGAGAGTGTTTGTAGATTATTCTTGTATAAGTGGATTGGCGTGATGATGGAGTTTGTCGTGAAAATGTTGATACCGTGTCCTGAAACAGAAGGTACAAATGGGATGTTGAGGTCATTATGTAGTGTGACGTTGGAAACGTAAAATGGCGCATTGGCAATGTGATGTAGTATAATGGATTGTATTGACTGAAGACGTTGTATGTTTGATTTTTTGGCTGATGAAATTTTAAATTGGAAATATATGCTCATTCAAGTTTTTTTTTTCTGCCCATGTCTATTAGCTCAAATTTTGCAAAAATTGAATACATATAAAAATTTTTGCATCAAAATATTGCATCTCCAACCAAACTCTTCACACTGACCTTAACGTACCTCTTGTCACTGAAGTCGTTAAATCCTAATATAAAAAATTATTTTCCCTTCTTAGTTCCCACAATAATCCTCTAGTCCGTGCCCTCTATTCTGCCATACTTCCCCAACGACGGCTTAAGAGTCAATGGAGACCTCCTTAGCAGCAGCAATAACAGTGATTAGTCACAAATGAGAGGAAATCAGTGACTAGGGAGTGTCACCACTGGGTGATATCTCCCCTCATGACATTTTGACATTGCCATTATCTCTTTATTAGTACATTTGCTTGTTGTATTTATTTGTATACAGTTGTGAATAGCTATTTGTAAATAAAAATAAAAAAATTGCATAACCAATAATTCTAAAAATGAAAGCTCAACGACCCTTTATTTTGATCATCACACTGAGGCAAATGCATTTTTCGGATTAATAATAGGTTGATTTTTATTAGGCAAAAAAGTGGGACGTTTACCTCCGATAGTGGTGCCATCTCTTATCTCAACCACACACTAAACTGTCTTTCCAATTCTGTTTACCCAACATTGGATTTCTAACAGATTAAATAACTTGCCTTATACTTGAGGGCGCCGGTAGCTCATCTCAAGATTGTGGGTTCGAAACTCGGCTGAGGCTCTTAGTTTATTTTATCTGTGAGGTAAACTAAACTTAAGCATGTTGTCCCTCGGATGGATTCCGAGCCAGTACAATGTCAGGTTCTACAAAAGAGTACTCTGGTAGTAGGCGATATAAGCCCGGACATGATAACTAAAATAATAACTAACTAAAACTAAACATGTTTCAAGGACTGTATACTTCCGTTGTTTGCTGTTTACCATAATAACAGTTGTTTTGTTTTAAATTTTAAATCAACACTCAATGGAAATGGAAGCTTTTCAAATCATAAAACATACATAATTTATTCATAGCATTTATTTTTATCTTTATCCTCCATTGAAATAAATATATAGATAAAGTAAAATATAATAAGAAAATTTATTGCTTCCATAAATATAATAAGTTCAGTCTAGATAACCTTAGTTGTATTTTATTTAATTGGAAAAATGGTTATTCTGTGATTTATAAGTCTTGTGCCTTGTTTTTATATAAAAAATTATTTTTATCATAAAAATTGCCAAATTAATTATGCCTGATGTGAAATTGCTGAGAAAAATCAACAACTGGAATATCTGACTGATGACATAACTTCTCCTAAACTTCGTACAGCTGTCAAGATGAAATGAAATGTACTTCGCTATACCTATACATATAAAATGAGGGCGCCGGTAGCTCAGTGGTATGCGTGCTTGCCTTCTGAGCTCAAGATCGTGGGTTCGAAACCCGATCAAGGCCCTTAGTTTATTTTATCTGGGAGGTAAAATAAACTTAAGCACGCCGTCCTTCGGATGGGACATTAAGGCGATGGTCCCGAGTCTGTATGATGTCAGGTACTCGTTAAAGACCCCTACCCTAGGTGAATAAAAAAATTTAGGACTCCCACAGTAGAGTCGGGCTCATGTCCACCAGCGTGACGAAAGAGCGCTCTGGTAGTAGGCGATATGACCTCGTAGTTAAAGCCCGGGCATGAATTAATAATTTAAAAATATAAATGGAGCGTAATTATTAAAAAATCACCTTTATGGTGACTTTCTTGTTCTGTATTTGCTTTTGTCTTACACGGAATTGTCGAACACGTTCTTGGCATTTTTAACTATTTAACACTAACTCAGAATAAAACTAAAACGCTATACAAACACGTAGCATCGTCAACGACTTAAACTCATAGTTGATTTGTACGGATGCGCTACTGAACCCCTCTCCTAAGTGTTTCATCTTTGATTTTTTTTATGTCAAGGTCATTCCGATTCATTAGTTTCGCTGAAGAAGTTTCACTTCAATAAATTTGTTTTGTGTTTGTGAACATGATAACTCCCATTTGTGCAAATTTTTCGTCCCTGAGTTTGGTACTTTGGTTTTAGAGGGAGAGCGGATACAGTTGATTAATTGTGCTGGGATAGAGACGAGTGAAACACCTGGAATTGGGAAGGTATAGACTGATCGAGACCATGTTTATGAGGAGGGGAGAAGGCCCTCCTATATTCCCATAGGATGAACAACCGCCTGAAGGGACTCTTCTAACACTGAGCTATTAACTGAGGTTCTCAGGGTGGGCGAAGTGCCTGGAGCTACCACGAACCATCTCTGGACGGGGGTAGACCACAAATAATACCTCCTCCCAAGTGTGAACCACGGAAAGGTTTCACTTGGTTTCTTCGGCGGTGCTCTCTCCCGAGACTATCAGACCGCTTTGCTATGTTGCTCCGTGGTATCTTCAGAGAGTCAAAATAACCTTTCTGTAACCTATAATAGGCAGTGTGCTAGATATGGTATACACGTAGCAGCATGGACAGAAACCTTTCATGACCTTTTGCTTTCCCAGGCGAACTTATGTAATTGGAACCCCTGATTCGAAAAATTAAATCAGAAAAATTCCGGTCTGCTTATGAACACGATAACTGCCGATAGAGACGAAATTTTGTAGTTAGATGGTTATTATGTCTCATACCCGGGCTTTAACTACGACGTCATGTCGCCTACTACCAGAGTGCTCTTTCGTCACTCTGGTGGACATGAGCCCGACTCTACTGTGGGAATCCTAAATTTTATCTTACCCTTTTTATATACCTGGGCCAGGGGTCTAACGAGTACCTGACATCGTACAGGCTCGGGACCATCGCTTAACGTCCCATCCACTTACTTACTCTTACTCCGTTGGCGACGAACCCTGGAGATCCTTAGCCTCCCACACTAGCCTTCTCCACCGCGATCTGTCGTGCGCCACCGGTCGCCAGTTCACCACGTGGTGTTCCACAGCATCCTTCTTCACCAGGTCAGTCCACCTCAGCCGTGGTCTTCCTCGTGATCTGGCTCCTTGGACCTGAGCGTCCATGATGCGTCCTATGACTGTTTGCGGTCCGCCTCTCACCACGTGTCTAGCCCACCTTAAGCGCCGTGATTTCATATCTGCAACTACGGTCGGGTGTTGCCAGAAGATGTCTCTCAGCTCCCTGTTGGTTCTGATCCTCCACTCTTGGGTTTCTCTATTCTTGACCGGACCTGCTATTTTCCTCAGCACTTTATTTTAACGTCCCGTCCGAAGGACACACTTTAAGATCTCCCACAGTAGAGTCAGGCTCATACCCCCCAGAGCGACGAAATAGCGCTCTGGTAGTGGGCGATATGACTTCATAATTAAAGTCCGGGCATGTCACAAAAACAATTACATAACTTCTCTATAGAGTTTCAGTTATAAATTATATTAGTTTTTCACATCAAAAGATTCCATAACGGAACCATCTGTGAAAAACAAACAACTGTTAAAAAAGAATATTTTAAAATTTTTAGAAATTCTTGTTCTCATAAAAGAGTCAATTTCATTATATCGACAGCAATTAGTTTTTTTTCCCCTCCATCGAAACTCAGAAGGTTATTGGCGTGCTCCAGTTTTTTTTTTCACCTCCCGGATAGAAAAAAAACCTAAGGGCCTCAGCCGGGTTTCGAACCCGCGATCTTGAGCTTAGTCAGTAATCCTCCCAGACAGACATACTTATTTTTTTTAATTCCCCATATACACGAAGTATAGGGGAAGTTTTGTAATCAGTTTGAAATTTGATGCAGTGTTTACAATGGGTTTTCATATATGTATATACATATCATCATATATATAAAGCTGAAAATATCTGTGCGTTGTACCGCTATAACTCACCAACGGCTTGATGGATTTGATTCATTTTTTTAAAAATTTGTTCGTCATCGTCTGTGGAAGGTTATAGGCGTATTAGTACCTCAATATCTGATCCGTCCCAGCATCCACCCATACAATCTTTGTAACTCGAAAACCATTGCAACGATTAATGAGAAATCTTTTTGAATAAATTAGTTTTAGCTCCAAAGCTAGCGTTACTACAGTTGAAGGACTATAAGCCTTATTCCGTATGAATAATTAAATACTCATGCGTCATGGCATAAGACATGTTGTCATTGTGGGGGAGAAACTCTCAGCTGATGATGATGCTTCAAATTGTATGCGCTAAAATCGAGCAGCATCTAACAGCAACACCAATCGACGTATTGTGGGCGAAAAGGGGGTGCATCTGCAAAAAAAGATTAACGAAGTTGAAACAAAAAAATATAACTGATTTTTTCCACTAAAACACGTGTACTGTACAGGAACATACACTGCATTTTATTCTATACTTTTTTTGTACAAGTAGTATTATTTGAGTTTTTTGTAACAGAAGCCAGTTTATAGTGACAAACTTTCTTAGATTCCTTACCATGATTCTCTCCTCCAGCCAGTTTCAGCTAAATCAGTTAAAGAAAAATAATTCAAGCTATGGAAGTACATTGAGAATTTCTTGGTTGACTAATGTAATATACATGTACACTTACGTCTCATAAAAAGCGATTCTAAAATAATTTCCCATTGATTCAACTTTAGCCTCTTTCATTATTGTTTTTGGGGATTCGAGCCCCAAACTCTTGATTGTTTTATAATTCCCTTCCTATAATGACCCTATAATAACAGTTAGCCCCCCTTGACCCTGTGTTATTATAGCTAAACGGATCTACAATCTTATAATACCAGCTTATAGCTCCTTATTAACTCTTACCGTTTATAATTGAATTTCTATGCTCACTTCTAATATAATCATTATGAATTTAATTTCATGAAAATTATATAAATTGTTTAAAACAATTTACAATTTGAAAAAATCTGTTAAAAATCCGAATCATTTTTTTTTTAACTACAGACAAAATGACTCAGAGCGACAAGTTCTTGCTCGCCCTGTAAAACCAATCAACTGTCTGGACTAAAAATCTATAGTTGACTTATATAGCGGCTTCAGAATCACATTAAATTTTGTGTCGACACATTCATTACATCGGCAGTTATTTTTTTCCTCATTCAATCACCCTCTGATCCCCGTATTAACTTCGGCTGATTCCGCTGAAAATTATATATATATATTATATATATAGTACATATATATCGACCCAGACATGAGTCATAATAACTAATTATATATAATTTTGATCCAAAAACTCTAGTAAGATGCCATGAGTTATTGATGATACTCAACATTTTCGCAGAGATATTGTGAAACACTTAATAAAGAGAATAGGTTAGGTTAGGTTTTATGACTCATACCCGGGCTTTAACTACGAGGTCATATCGCCTACTACCAGAGCGCTCTTTCGTCACTCTGGTGGACATGAGCCCGACTCTACTGTGGGAGTCCTAAATTTTGCCTACCCTAAATTTTTATTCACCTAGGGTAGGGGTCTTTAACGAGTACCTGACATCGTACAGGCTCGGGACCGTCGCTAAGGACGGCGTGCTTAAGTTTATATAACCTCCCAGGTAAAATAAACTAAGGGCCTCGGTCGGGTTTCGAACCCACGATCTTGAGCTCAGAAGACAAGCACGCATACCACTGAGCTACCGGCGCCCTCATAAATATAAAGAGAATATAAAGAAAAACGAATGTTTTTCAAAAATAATTGTAAGTATTTGTCAAGTCGTTGCTGAAAATGGTAGCAATACCAAAAGTACTCCCATATATTTTATATTTCTTGTAAAATAGACAATATTTTTAAAAAACATTCGTTTTTCTTTATAACGAGATTTTGATAATGAGCTAATTTTCGTTTTAATCAGTTAAAATGAGCCTAAAAATATAATAAAACCATCAAAAACATTTTAGAAGAAAAATAGCCTCCTGTATGGGAATGAATTTCCCTCTATATGTGGCGTTTTGGGAAAATATTTACTTACAGATTCCAGAGAGGGGAAAAAAAAGGGGAAAATTTGAGATTACCTTCAGAGGACAGTAAAACCTGTCTAGGAGGGATTAATTTATTAGTTTGTTTTCCCCGACTCTGATTAACGTTCTTGTATTTCCCATGAGGGCGGAATTGGGGAAAGCTTTGCATTATTTTTTTTAATTTAAGGGCTAACAGAAAAAAAAAAAAAAAATTGTCGGTGAATCATTGGCAGTGAACTTCCCCAAAAACGAATTAATTAATTGATTATTTGCTCTCCCGCCAAAACCAGTCGACAGATTGCGCTAGTATTCAACAATTGACTATAGGAGGCTTCTAAATTCTCATACTAAATTGTGTGTCGAGAATTTCATTACGGCAGTTATTAGGTTGACAGGTTAAGTCCTCATTGGTGTTGACTTTAAATACGAAATTTCAAGTCGATACATCGGCAGTTATTGGGGTTTTTGAATTGAGCTTCCCCCCTCCCTTCTCATTTGCCGATTCTACTAATATTTTTTTTTTTGTCTTATTTATAAAGAAGCAACTGTTGCTAGGGTGTAACAACCAGCATCTATGATGGTAGGTAAGTGAAATGTTGACGTGAATGGCATGTGAGAGGAAGGCCACCCAGTGGTAGGTCCTCGGAACGAAAATTTATCTCAATTATTAGGACAAAACAGAGAAAAAAATAAAATAAATAAAAAAAAAAAAGTTAATAAATAAAAAGGAATTGAAAGATAATTTTGATGGATGGGTAAGAGAGATGATAAAAGTAAAGGAAAATAATGTAAAAAAATAAGAAATATTAAGAACGAATAGGATTTAAGGTGGCAGTAAGTCGCGGTTCCATCTTCTCTTCAACCTTCGTGGGGTGTTTTGTGGTAAGTGTTGTGAAGATAAAGTACGTATTTCTGTGTTTGTATATGTATATTTTCTAAAAAAACGTATGTAAGTAGTTTGTATTGTGTCGGGTACTGTGTGTACCATAAGATCGATATGAAGTGTTCTGTTGTTTATGTATGGACTGTGTTATCAGTCTGAGGGTTTTTGACTGAAACGCCTGAATTCGTTTGATGTTGGATGTTTTTGCTGAACCGTATATATGTGATCCGTATGTCCATAATGGTCTAAGTAAGTATCTTGATCGTTTATTTAGAAGTCCATAGAGTATTTTGAGTCGACGGTTCAGCGTGTTTTGTGTGAGACTCGTGTGAGGCTTCCATGTAAGTCTTGATCCAATGTCAGTCCTAGGTATCGTATAGTATTAGTTTGAGGGAGGGGCTTGTCGTAGATGAAAACGGGGGGGCATGTTTCTCGTCGAAGTGTAAATGTGATGTGCTGTGATTTTTCTGTATTAAGTTTTATTTTACATGTGTTGCACCAGTTTTCAATTTGTCTGAGATGGTGTTGTAGTGTAAATGAGGCGTGTATGTGAAGTTCAGCAGCAGCTAAGATGGCGGTACTAATAAATATAAATTTTTTTTACTTATTTCACGTAGTAAAGAGGACGTTATTTAATCGTTTAGTAATTATCACTGTAAGAATATTGTAAAAGTGGGTTTTATAGTTGATAAGGAGGCCTGTATGGTTGTCTTTCTGTACAATGTTATCGTTCGGAAATGAGGGCGTTTTGTTCATAAAATAGCCCCCATTCGGCTTTGTAATGAGGGTCTTTATCTGGAAGTCAACGACTTTACTAACAACCGGCCGATTGTAAGAAATGTAACTCCCAGAGAAATGGAAATATGCCCTAAATATTGGGCGGGACCCGATCGGGCTGTGCTTATCAGGGCTGCTCTATGGGATCGCCTATTTGGGGTCCGATTAGGAGTTGGTAGGGGCTCCCTAACATGTATTTCATAGTCGGGACCCGGTCAGGCAATGTTAGATTATTTTAGGCTTTTAAGACTATATTAATGAAACAAAATATAGTTTCATTTATAATATCCTTCTCTTTATTTTTTGAGTATCTAATATTGTATAGATTCCGGACCATCCGAAGGATGGCGTGCTCAGGAGACTCCTTTCTTCCTTTGCGGTTTTATCTCTACACTTTCGAGCCAGCCTCATGTCCTGGGTTTTGAAGGCGTTGGAGTACCCCCTTCTTTAATTTTCGGTTAAATTTTAATAAGAAGTTCCTCATATAGAAGAACACATATACTATATCTCCTTATTCTAAGGGACAGAGATCTCTTCTGTTTTGAGGAACTCCAGAGATGTCTTATCAGTCTAGTTACCAGGGCAATAAATCATTGGTCTGTTTCAAAAGGGAGACCAAAGCGACTGCCTTATCTCTGAACCAGTTTCCGTTTAACCATAATTAGATCCCAGAGCTCATCATTAATTTAATCTACATAAAGCATAAACCCTACTCCAGGCGGCCTCTCAAATCACAACTGATAACTGTAATCTCTGCCTCTTCATAGAACTCCACTCCACAGATAGGACCCCCGTTCAATAATTCTTCCGGATCATTCATTTTGAACAATTATTCATGATGTAATCGCCAATTAGCTGTTGATATTCATTATTTAAACATTTTGAACTGAATATATATTTTTGTACAATTTCTCTGTATAAACTTGTAATAAATAATGTTCGAATATATTTCTGCGATCTATGTCGTTATATGGCAAATACAAGCTGAGGTGACCAGATGTGCAATGCCCTTACTAACCCCGATTAGTATCCCGTGTCCAGTGTTCCTAAGCACATACTAGCTGTGGTGTCCAGCGTTGCTCGGCAAGTACTAGCTATGGTGAGCATCTCTGTAAACTTTGTTTTCATAACCTAAACTTGAAATATCATTGTCTTTTTCCGGTATTTGAATGACTATATGCCTCATTTCCATGATTACCTCAGATTAACTAAGACTGTGACACCCTGTTCCCTAGGGTGGTGCATAGGAGGGGGGGGGGGGGGGGGGGGATCCTACCTTAACATAATATTTATAAGTATTTGAGTTGTAATATAATAAAAATATAATATCGAAGTATAAGAAAAAATAAAAATGCTCTCTCTTCCTTTCGGCTGAAAAATTAATTGGTGTTGTCCTTACAGACCATAACTGCCAAGTAATGAACCTATCGACACGAAATTTTATATTAGAAGTTCGTCACTCAGGTGGACATGAGCCCGACTCTACTCTCGGTCTTTAACGAAAATCTAACATCACACAGGTAACTGGTTAGGTTAGGATAGGTTTTATGACTCATGCCCCGGCTTTAACTACGAGGTCATATCGCCTACTACCAGAGCGCTGTTTCGTCACTCTGGTGGACATGAGCCCGACTCTACTGTGGGAGTCCTAAATTTTTATTCATCTAGGGTAGGGGTCTTTAACGAATGTCTGACATCGTACAGGCTCGGGACCATCGCTTAACGTCCCATCCGAAGGTTAACGTCCCATCCGAAGGACTGCGTACTCAAGATATTTGTTATAGTTAATCGGTAAGATTCTACTATACAGAAATCATAGTTGATTCATCAGGTTGATTATCTTGTTTTGGAAGTGTGAAGAAAAAATTAAGTAAGGATTTAAAAAATAAAAAAACATCTGTCGAGTTAATTGTTCTGTTAAAATTTATGACAGACTGCATCTGAATAAAAGCGAGGTGTTAATGTTACCTTTTAATAGAGACTTTGAATGAGAAGATTTGTGGAATGATAATAGGCGTAGACAAGAAGAGGAAGAAGGACTATGGAGATGTGAACCTGAAAACAAAGTACAATCTACATTGAACCTTCTTCGGTAGTTGAAGAGTATGAGAAGAAAAAAATGTTGAGTTCCAGGTTCTCACAATTAGGTTTCAAACGTGTACTGGCCCGAGTGAGTACTGAATATCAAATGAGTGTAACAAGCTTGGGGATGCCAGACTTTTGGGAAAGTACTTCTTGTCAGTCTCTAATAATTTTCCAACTTTATTTTTACGTTTTTTTCTTTTTATTCTTTCTGTTACTATACGGCAATATTGGTCCCATCCCAATATAAGGAACATATTTTGTTATGAACAATTTTTCGATAATACTAACTGTTCTTGTCTAAATCAAGAAAACATCTGAAGATATAATAATATTTATTAGTTAGTTATTTTGACTCATGCCCGGGCTTTAACTACGAGGTCATATCGCCTACTACCGGAGCGCTCTTTCGACACTGTTGGACATGAGCCCGACTCTACTATGGGAGTCCTAAATTTTGCCTACCCTAAGCCTATCCTACTCTAAGGGCCTCGGCCGGATTTCAAACCCGCTATCTTAAGCTCTCTAAGCAAGCACTTGTCACATGTGCTTTGTAATGTTATTTGATAATTACACTAAAAAAACATTTTAAAACAGGTTCATAACCCAATTTTAATCTCATTCTTATTTTTTATTGACAAACTCTATCCTCCTCATATGTTCTTTTTTTAACATGATATTAACATCGCCATATGTTACATTACATGCTTACTTATATGAGATTAGATTTTGATTGAAATCGGTCTCAAATTAAGACCTTTTCAAAAATTATTTTCAAATAAAAGTTACAGCATACGAGTACATGCTGAAAACAGTCTTTAAATGACAACTCGAAACCCATTTTTTTTTTTACGTTTCCCTGATTTACGCGAAAACTGTTCGTCTATTCGAAAAAATGATCTTTACAAATAATGTTCTTTATTAAATTTCGAACTATCAAAATTCCTTCAGATTTGAGATATATTTGAGAAAAAATTAAATATATGTGATATGGCCATAACATGATTTCCTTATAACTCCATTTTCACTGTAATTTTGGATATTTGTGCCATCTGTTACACCCCCTTGGAACCTTGGAGTCTATCTTACGAGAAAGCCTCGTAACTCCACTATTGTTACTAAGATCAAGTAAGCATAGAAAGAAATCCTCCTAACTCCATAATATCGAATAAAACAAAAATAATACAAACATTTAGGTGTCTCCTGAAAAACGTTAAACACATTGAAATACATTACTTTCTTACACCCAGTAATGAGAGTTTGATATGAATTTGAGAGTGGAGAAAGAGAAGGGAGAGTGATTGTAAAAATGTGGTTGATATAAAAAAGTCCCTGTTATTTGTATGTTCAATCGAATGAACATTGATCCCACTCAATTCTATTCTTCTCAATGACATTGAAGTTGAAGGATTGGAAAGGACAACTAGAAGAGTTCCCTAAGCCCTTAAGTAAAACAACTTACCTTTAAAGGGAATTGAAGAAGCTACTTAGAAGTTTGGAAAAGTCTTCCTATTAGTGAGGGAGGGAGAGAGGAAACACTAAGTACTTTTCCAAATCTCTGGAATATTCAACATTGGCGAGGCTAGAACCCAGAACTTACTCGGGCTAGTAGATCAAGGTTAAATTTTGGGCGAAATCGGACAAAAATTAATATCAGTCTTAAATGTTGTCTATCCTAAATTTTTATTCACCTAGGGCAGGGATCTATAACGAGTACCTGACATCGTACAGGTTCGGGACCATCGCTTAACGTCCCATCCGAAGGACGGCGTGCTCAAGTTTATTTTACCTCTCAGATAAAATAAACTAAGGGCCTCGATCGGGATTTAAAATTTCATGGATGGGGACATAAAAGTTATTCCTGTCCCTATCCATGAAATTGTAAATTGTTAAACTTTTTAGATTGTTTTATTTATTTATTTTTATTATACATTTTAATTTTCATTCAAATTTCAAAAAATGTAATTCTATGAGACTGTTTGATGATGAGGACAACCGCGAAAGCCGGCTAGCTTATACTAATAAAAATCTATGAGAGGTCAGACTACATTTTATTTGACAACCTGTGAAATATTAGCGCAAACGTTCGACTGGTTTTTGAGGGAGAGCGAAAAGTTAATTAAATAATTCGTTCTAGGGAAGTACATCGCTGGTGATTCACCGACGATTTATTTTTTATTTTTTACTAAATGACATTTTTTTTGTGTGTGATGATGAGGGCCACCTCGAAAGCCGGCTAGCATATAATCATAAAATATGTGAGTGGTCAGATTACATTTTTCTATGAGTTCTGGCTTTATGAAGGGAGACGCTGATAAAATATATAAACTCAGAATGGGGGCAGTATTCCGAAAATGTTTAAGCATCACTGGAGTAGATATAGGAGCTATTTCTTTTGGAGAAGTATTTCCTAATTTTTCCAGTAGAGAAAACCTTAATAAGGTTAGACTGAGTGAAAAGCTAATCCTATGGATTGGGGAATGGATTTAGGAGAGAAGCTAAGTGGATGTTGATCGCATCTTCTTGCCGGCTTGCTGGTGTGAACTTCTTGAGTACCTCGTCACGAACTGCCAGCTCCGCACTCTGAATTTCAAAATACTCTCCCCCTTCCGTTCTTGTCCGGGGGGACTTCTTTCAAGTTCCATATGTCCTATGCAGCCTTCAACACTGCTATCTTAAGGATCTTCTTTTTTGGTACTTCCTACTTAAGCTAATCCTGATCCCATTAATATTTCATGTCTCCCCACTTTCGGTACCGGTACACCTACATTTGGAATGTGGGTGTTCTTACACTGGAGGAATAGTGGATGTTGTTAAGAGCAACTCAGAGTATTGGTCAGTCTAGTAATTCTCTATAGAGGAGGTTATTTAATAAGTCTAAAATTTGAATACATTGATCTCTACCAGAGGGTAATAGGCCATAAGTATGAGTACATCGTACATAGGAACCATTAAAATCCCAATTAATAAGTGTCGCTCTTAATGGGTTTTTGAATTTACATATGGTTGGTTGGTTGGTTTTATGACTCATGCCCGGGCTTTAACTACGAGGTCATATCGCCTACTACCAGAGCGCTCTTTCGTCACTCTGGTGGACATGAGCCCGACTCTACTGTGGGAGTCCTAAATTTTGCCTACCCTAAATTTTTTATTCATCTAGGGTAGGGGTCTTTAACGAGTACCTGACATCGCACAGGCTCGGGACCATCGCTTAACGTCCCATCCGAAGGACGGCGTGCTTAAGTTTATTTTACCTCCCAGATAAAATAAACTAAGGACCTCGGTTGGGCTACGAACCCACGACCTTGAGCTCAGAAGTCAAGCACGCATACCACTGAGCTACCAAATTTACATATGAAATTAATAATAATAATAATAAAAAATTTATTTCCGTTAAACCAATACATGGTAATAGATTACGTCAAAATAATTTATACATTAAGATAGCTTATAAATTAGATTTATAACTACTTGAGTCTAACACATCTATGATTAGTAGTAATAACAAAACTATTAAAAAACGTAAAATGAAATTAATAAAAACTGAACAAATAAATACTTAAAAATATATGAGTACATAAACAAAATTAATACAAGATACGTTTATAATAAGCAGACACATTTTTCAATTTAATAAAAATTAAGATAACTATTTTTCAAAAAAAAACTCTTCGGAAATGTTTTTACCCCAACGATGTTTCGGGACGTTCTTACGTCCCTTCATCAGTTCCCAATGTGCAAGATATAGAAAAGAAAGACAACAATGTAACTATAACAATATATGAAAAATAGATTAATCAATTATAAATGAATGTATAAAAAAGTCTAAATAAAAAAAAAAAAAATAAATGAATAAATGAAACAATAACATAGATTCGACTGACTTTAAGTTGTGGAGGAACTCTGTCCAAAAAATAAAAATGAAAGCTTTGTATCAAATAATGTTTTTGGGTATGAAACGGGATTCTTTATTGTGATTTTATTATTCTTTTTGAACAGTGAGAATAAAATTCTGTTTCCGTGTAAAGGGTTTATGATATCGATTCATTCATTATAAAGGCAGTTATTAGAGTTTACACGAAATTTTAAATGTTAATTGAGTACGACGACAACTATTGATTTTCAGCCAAATCGGCCAAAGGGAAGGGGGGATTAAGGTAGGGATTAACAGAAAATATCGAATAACTGTCGAATTGAATGTATTGACACGAAATTTAGTATAAGAATTTGGAGTCCTTTTCAGATTTTCAACCAAAATGGTAAACTTTTTAGAGAAAGAATTAAAATTTAATTTTCAGAGGGAAAACTAAATTGTTTATTTCGATGTGGGGAAGTTCATTGTCTGGAACTTGGGGTAAGCTCCTATATTAATATTGTCTTTTTTATAAAATTTCTTAAAAATTGGTCTAAGGTTTTAAAAGAAACGCGGATTACGGTTGACTGAGCATGATATAGTGACAATGGTCGCTTCAAGAAGTCTTTATCTCCTGCGTTATGGCTCATGGCCGTACCGCCAGCTCAGCTTGATTTCATTCAACATTTCTGCCTTGTCAGTAGCTTCCTTCCTGTTTCCGCTTTGGACAATACCCAAACGAGAATGAATAAAAAAATAATAATTAAATAATAATACGAGTTTCCGCGTAACATTTCTGAAAATTACGTATATTTATTCAATGGTATACCCTAAAACAGACGGATCTACAGTTTTGGTCTAAGTGACATTTTTAAAACTTTGAAGAAACTGTGCATTAAGTTCTTAACTGATTTAAAAAATCTATAATTTATCGAAACCGGAAATATTTTGTCTTCTGCTTTCATGATGAAAGTTGCTGTTAGCAAACCATAAAATTGGATAAAAATCTTAATTTCAAGGTCACTATTGATATGTTTAAGTTACTTGTTCATGTCACCAAAATGGTATGTGTGATTTGCTACTAGATCTCAGCACTGGCTAGGGTTTTACTTGTACAACTGAACAGAACTATCATTTTTGTACCCGATTATGCACTTAACGAAATTTTTTCAAAAATGTCACTTGGACCATTTTGATTCTTACCCCGTCAATTAATGTAAAGAAAAACGTCTGTTTTTTAAAACAATATTGTCTTTTTCACAAAATATATGGAAGTATTTTCGGTATTGCTACCATCTTCAGCCACGACTTAACAAATACTAAATGGCAGTTCAACCAGTTTACAATCCAAATTGTCCCCTTTTTCAGCCCCCACGGGGTTTTTCCCTGTCCGTTCCCAAAGATGACAATAATAAATATATAAACAAAAATAAAAAAATATAACAATACATAAAATAAAGATACATAGTTTTTAGAGAAATTAAATATGAGAAAGTATATTTTTATTCATATAATATTATTATATAAATATTTGGGATAAATATCATTTTCAAAGGTTGTAAAATAAAATATAGTTTGACCTCTCACAGATTTTATTAATTTTTCCGGGTAATAAAATCTGTAAGAGGTCAGTTAGACTATATTTTAATTTGCAACGTCTGAAATTGATATTTATCCCAAATATTTATGCAGTGAAATAGAGTTCGTGCTTTGTAACCAGGGGCTTTGGGAGCTTTGAAGCTTGCGCCTCATGGTACCCAGGGGCTTTGTGGGCCTGAAGCTTGCGCCTCATTTTACGCAGGGGCTTTGAAGCTTGCGCCTCGACCCGCTACTACTCTTCAACCTTCGTTTTCAAACAAACTTTTGTTATGCCAGTTCATTGTAATGTTTCCTCGATTCTTTGTGGTTATTTATTCTGGGACATCCATTATGACGTTTGTTTTTAAGTCATTTCGCTGTCGAGTTGCCTTGTTATTCTCTTGTGTTCGTGATTGTTTCAAAAGACCTCCCCTCCCCTTCTTTATTATTTAACAAAAGGAATACTTAGTGCTTTACTTTCATGTCTCCTGTAATATTGCTTTCTAGTCTTGAATCAATTCTTGATGATGTTCCGTCTACTTCTGGTTCATTTTAAGTTGGCCGATGAGACAAGTCCATGCACCTCCCCTTCTAATGTCCCTCCCATCTCATATTGACATCGCCTAGCTCAAGTGAAGTCCTACAACGAACAGTACCCAATGAGGGCGAAACTTCGTGCATATTCATTACAACGGCAGTTGTTCGAGATACTCTGCTAAGCCCTTTCCCTAATCAGTATGTATTGACCTTAAAGGGTTCTGGATACGAATATAAAATTTCCTGTCGATACGTACATTTTTTTTCATTTAAAAAAAACAGGGATCGTAAGAAATAATATAAAAAATGAAATTTCTGACCGGTTACATAACTTTCTCTATACTTCGAATAGCTGGCGAAGTTAAAGGAAAGTGTGTTAGAGGTTCTGTAGGCCTGGAAAAGTATAATTACATAGAGATCTCCCTTGGAGAAGAGGTGATGGGACAACTTCGGATAACTGAGGGGAGATGGGACAACTTCGGATAACTGAAGTTATGTAATCGGCAGAAATTGGTTATTGAGATTTCAACGGCATTCTCCCAACCTTTTTATTCAGTTAAACTTCAACATAAATGCCTTGTGGAATGGACTATATATGAAAAACAAAGTTTTGTTTTTTTATTTATTAAACATTTCCACAATATATAGCTTTTCAACAACAATAATAATAATAATAATAAATTTATTTCCGTTAAACCATTACATGGTAATAGGATACGTCATAAGAATTTATACATTAAGATAGCTTATATATTAGATTTATAACTGAGTGATATGTATATATATACTGTATGATTAATAATAATAAAAATATTTAAAAAATCATAATGAAATGTATAAAAACTGAATAAATAAATACTTAAAAATATATGAGTACAAAAAAATTAATATTACTTCGTAAAAACATTTAGGTTATGTTTTATGATTCATGTCCGGGCTTTAACTACGAGGTCATATCACCTACTACCAGAGTGCGCTTTCTTCACTGGTGGACATGGGCCGGACTCTACTATGGGAATCCTTTATTCAACTAGGGCAGAGGTCTTTAACGAGTACCTGACATCGTACAGGCTCAGGACCATCGCTTAACGACCCATCCGAAGGACGGCGTGCTTAAGTTTATTTTACCTCTAAGATAAAATAAACTAAGGGTCTCGGTCGTGTTTCGAACCCACGTTCTTGAAATTAGAAGGCAAGCATGCATACCACTGAGCTACCGGCGCCCCTAAGATACATTTATAATAAGTAGGTATATACATTTTTCAATTTAATAATAATTAAGATAACTATTTTTTTAGAACTCTTCCGGAAATGTCTTTATCCCAACGATGTCTCGGGACGTTCTTAAGTCCCTTCATCAGGTCCTAATGTTCGAAATATAGAAAATCAAAATAAAACTGTTATTATAGTTTCAGAGTATTCCTCTCCCTCTAAACCACGTCTCCCTTTTGACAGATTTGATTGAAAATGTAACGACAAATTACTTATGTCCTTCTCAATTTATATATAAAATTTCATGTTGATATGTTCATTACATTGTTAGTTACCTTTGAGATTGCATAACTCCTTTGATGTACTGTGAGAAGCTGCATAGCTGAAACTCATTCGAGGTTGCATCACTGCAAGGTCTTTGATGCTCCTACGTACGTGTTTACCGAGGTACCTGTTTGCACTAGGTTGGTGTGCGGTGAAGGCCAACCTATCCTAGATCTGACTCACTTAGGTTCCTCTCTGGGAATGCTAATGGCTCTACCAGAACGTTGCGAAATTGCAACCTTCTCTTGTAAACAGCCTGTTGCGTAAGTCGTATCATCACGTTGCAACACACACCCCCCCGGTTTGCAATGTTGTCCAACTGCTTTATTAATGTTCTTTTAATGTTGTTAAACATCAAAAAATTGTCATTTAATAATCACCTTTAATAATGTGGTTATATGATTCGAAGCTTTTTGGTTGATCTATCAGGAAGAAATAAGAGATAAAAAAGCTTACTTTCCATTGGTGCGGAAAAAAATGTATACAATATCGGGCAAATGAGGTCATCACTTCTAGTGACATTACATTTGTATAACCTTCCAAACGGTTCCACAAATGACACAAATAAAAGTATGATAAGAACTTCGTTATCAACTAAGTTTTCCCTCTCCCTCAGTTACCAACTCATGCCCGGGCTTTAACTACGAGGTCATATCGCCTACTACCAGAGCGCATTTTCGTCACAGCCCGACTTTACTATTAGAGTTCTAATTTTTGTCTACCTAGGTTTATTCACTTTTGGGTGCCTTGGGGGAGTTACCTGATACCATACCGAGTCGAGACCATCGCTTAACGTCTCACCCGAAGAACGGCGTGCTCAAGTGGGTTTTGAATTCGCGATCTTGAGCCCAGTAGGCTAGCAAGCTACCTTTCAGATACCTTAAATAATGATACGAAATAGGCCGGCAAAGAAATTAAGAAAATATATATTAAAGTAATGAATAATAAGATGAAAGGTTCAAGAAAGGATTAAAGATATACGAAAAAAAAAAAAAAAACTGAACACCGGACTGACGAAATTAAGTTGAAAGAAAATAATTAGTAAGGGAGCGCACCAAGATACGTGTGTACAGCACGGGAGCTGGACTGATATGTGTGCTCGAGACACACGATAACTCTCGATGGAACTAATGTATTGACACGAAATTTTATATTCGTATTCAGAACCTCATAAGGACGACTCCTACAGATTTTCAGTCAAATCGATACAAGATAACAAAAAAACTCTAATAACTACCGTTGTAATGAATGTTTGACACGAAATTTTATATTCGTATTCAGAACCTCATAAGGACGACTCCTACAGATTTGCAGTCGAATCGACACAAGATAATAACACAAAAACTCTAATAAATACCGTTGTAATGAATGTTTTGACACGAAATTTTGTATTCGTATTCAGAACCTCATAAGGACGACTCCTACAGATTTTCAGTCAAATCGACACAAGATAATAACACAAAAACTCTAATAACTACCGTTGTAATGAATGTCTTGACACGAAATTTTATATTCGTATTCAGAACCTCATAAGGACGACTCCTACAGATTTTCAGTCAATCGACACCAGATAATAACACAAAAACTCTAATAACTACCGTTGTAATGAATGTAACGACATGAAAATTATTCTGAAAAATTTCGAAAGCCACAATGTAAGTCAAATATTGATTTTTATCCGAAACGGTTAACTGGCTTTGAAGGGAGAGCGAAGTACATAGCCGGTGATTCACAGAACACTTTTTCACACACATTTTAACATATTTCCCCCTTTACAGCTTGAGGGTGGTAATTATCCCCATAGCTCCTCACCGCCCCATTCCACCCCCATAGTTCCACCCTTAGTAAACTCATTAATAATTCCGAAAGTTGCCGATTTAGCTATACTATAGTATATAGAAATCATCACCTTATTTGGCTTTGAGATTGTCGGCCATGCTGGCACGAAACCTGCATTCATCAATTAGATTTTATCATCCTGATGAAATGGTTTCTCGTTAATTGGCTATCAAAATTTAATTTCAATTTATCGACTTTTAGTGAAACACCTATTCAGCACTTTTTTTAAATGAGCTTTCGTGGTCTACCGAGTAAAAAGCAATTTAGTATTTTTATCTATTTTTTTTAATAGTTCATTTATCGTTTAAAAAATAGTATAGGGGAGGTTACGTAATCGGTGAGAAATTTATAGTTGAGTTTCAACAAAGTTGCATCTTTTCCAACCCCATGAATCACCGGCTATACAATCCACCGTTTGAGCTAAAACTCAATATTTGACTTACATTGTTGCTTCTGAAACAACAAAATGAACGTGAGGACGCCGTCCTTCGGATGGGACGTTAAGCGATGGTCCCGAGCCTGTACGATGTCAGGTACTCGTTAAAGACCCCTGCCCTGGATGAATAAAAATTTAGGGTAGGCAAAATTTAGGACTTCCACAGTAGAGTCGGGCTCATGTACACCAGAGCGAAAGAGGCGATATGACCTCGAAGTTATAGCCCGGGCATGAGTGACAATAACTATTATAGTTCAGATTTTTCAATAAATGGTTTTAAAAAAAATAAATAAATAAAAATAATAATTTTCGTTCAATCATTTTTCCGTTTTTTTTTTTTTTTTTTGTAGGTAACAATTTCACGAAACGAAGGTCCTTCTGGTAATAATCTTCATGAAAGTGATTTCACGAAAGTGAGGGAGGAGGACGGGTACCGAAGATCACGAACGGAAAATAAAAAAAACATAAAAAAATTTAGAAATAACGTAAAAAAAAGGGGATGGGGCGAAGGTGCTGTAAGTGGTGACAGGTAGTCTGTAATTTTGTGTGGACCGTCCAATATCATTTGGGATGGTTGAGTGGTGAGTGTGACTGGCAAGTTTACCTGAGAGACAGGTTCGAATCCTTGTGAGTTATTAATAACGTCTGGTTGGTAGGCTTATATGGCAACGTATAGAAAGCACCATTGTCATGATATATTATTCAAGGGATTACATTCACTATAAAAAAAAAATTTAAAGAAATAATTGTAAAATTTAAAATTGTGATTATGCCATTATTGAGAAAAATCTTCGGTGAATCACCGGCTATGTACTTCCCCAGTACAAATTCATCAATTACGTCTTCGCTCTCTCTTCAAAGCCAATCGACCATTTGGGCTAAAACTCAATATTTGACATGACTTTTGAACCTTCATATTAAATGGGTTGATACATTGTTTACAACGGCAGTTTTGAGTTTTAGTGTTAATCCTCCCCCCTTCCCTTTGGTCGATATGACTGAAAATTAATAGGGGTCCTACTTGAGGGTTCTGGATACACATATAAAATTATATCGGGTGTTATCGCGTTCACAGACATATACAGATTTTTTTTTTCATTTTTGAAATTAGGAGGTCGTGAATAATGAAATTCAATTGAAAAACCCGCATTGAAATTCTGACAACATTATTTGGGAAATTAAAATTATATCTGTGTGTCTGTGAACACGATAACTCCCGATAAAATGAGTATATCGAAACAAAATTGTGTATGTGTTTACTGAACCTTA
Organism: Aradus depressus; assembly: GCA_963662175.1. Taxonomy (NCBI): domain Eukaryota; kingdom Metazoa; phylum Arthropoda; class Insecta; order Hemiptera; family Aradidae; genus Aradus; species Aradus depressus. The sequence continues at coordinate 28,913,295 of OY759224.1, read as the reverse complement.
TGGGGATCGACATCAATTAATTTTCAGCTTATTCGGTAGAAGGGAAAAGAGAGATTAGGGAGAAGGGAGGGCTTAACATATAAGTCCGAATTTATTTATACAGAATTTTATATGTTGCTCCAAAACCCTAACATAAATACTGACACATATAGAGGGCGCCGGTAGCTCAGTGGTTTGCGTGCTTGCTTTCTGAGCTCAAGGTCATGGATTCGAAACCCGGCCGAGGCCTACCTACATCCCAGATAAAATGAGTCATAACTAACTAACTGACATCTATCAATTTTCACTGATAGGGACGAAGAGGATTAACACAAAGATGAGGACCCTACGAGGACGAGATTTATTGATTTTCAGGCACTTAATGCAAAAACCCTAAAAACAGTCTATATATTGAATGTATTAATACAAAAACCCTAATAACAGTCTATATATTGAATGTGATAGTAAGATGTTGTGGGACTAGATTTCTAATAGAAATAAAAGACGTTGTCTTCCCACTGTTTTATTTATACCAGAACCGGTTTTCGACGCAACAGCGTCATCATCAGTGGTTCATCCCACCACATAGCACAGCGGTTGGAAGATAACTGGCCAGTTATCTGCTGTGCTGTGTGGTGGGATGAACCACTGATGATGACGCTGTTGCGTCGAAAACCGGTTCTGGTATAAATAAAACAGTGGGAAGACAACGTCTTTTATTTCTATTATATATTGAATGTATTAATACAAAAACCCTAAAAACAGTCTATATATGTATTAATACAAAATTTAGTGCACAGATTCAGAAGATGTTGAACAAGATCGCTTTATATTTTCAAGTAGATTGGTTTTAGGACAAGCGCGAAAATTTAGTTGATTAATTCGTGTTGGGGAAGTACATTGCCCATGATTCAATTCATTATTATTCTTTTATACTTAAAACTCTTGGTATCACTTAAATAATTTTCCGAATATAGCCAATTTCTCCTTCTGTGTTATTTTAAACTTCATAAACATCGTTGTGGGGGAGCAATTGTATAAATTAAACTAATGGGGTGGTCTTAAAAAGGGGGTAAAAACCAGGAGTCGACAGTTAACTGCAGCTACTCTAAACAGAGGACTGGGAGAGCATTAATGGGACCATTTAGGAGAAGGGGCAAGCCTTGAGCGTAAATTAAAAGGAGCACTCGCGGGTAATTCGCTTTCAACGGTGGGGGCACCGCGGCAAGAATGTGGAGCGGCAAAAATAAATGAAAACAACAACCATTATACTGACAGAGTATAGTCAGGGATGGAGAACCCAGAGGTGCGTTGTGGAACCATAGCAAATAGCACTTAATGAAATGGTAAAAATAAAAGTCGGTGAATCAATGAAAGTACATCCCCAGTTTAATCATAGTGGCTCCTGAATCATACTAAATGTGTCACATATATTCATTTATTACTTATTCATATTTTTTAGATTTAGTTCACCCTCTGATTCCTCTCTCTGTTTCAACTCCCGCTGAAAATTAATAGGTGGCGTCATAAGTGAGGATTTGAGAGGCAGTTTAATAAAAAAATGTTTAATAACTGCCTTTGTAATGAATGTAACGACATAAAATTTGATACGTAAAATCCAGCCTTATAAAGGACTACATCTATTAATTTTCCGCGGAATCGAACAAAGAAAACAAGGTGATCATAAGAGGGGTGTTCGACTCATATTCTAATAACTGCCGACTCCTGCTAGGGGTGTTTTAAATTTTTCCTCACCTAAATTTTTATTCACCTAGGGTAGGAGTAATTAAATGGGCAATTGATAATTGAATTATTATAAATCAATTATTTACTTTGCTGTGTTCCTCCAGCTAGACTCCAGCCAGGTGGAGAGGGAGCCTAATGGTCGTTTCCAGTAATTCAACCATTCTCATTGTTGTATCCTCTGCAAACGATGCCGACGATTCTATTGAACATAGATTGACGCACAAGATATCATTATTTTCAGGGCAAAACTATCTACAAAATGACTACCAGCAATTTTATTTTGTTTCCAAGAGTTTTTGTTGTTTGACCTCACAAAGAACATTTTCACAACAATATTAATGACATTCCGAAAACCGAAAATTGATTGGATGGATCCAATGCATTTTTCAGGGATAAAAACAAAAAATCTGGGTAGAAATGGATTCTACGATTAGATCGCCTTAGTACCTGACATCGTACCATTTGGGCTTGTGGAGCAACGGACCTTGAAGTACCCGGAAAATGTTCAATCCGCCCCGCGCCCGGACCCCCGTATTTGTCTGTTTCCGTTTCATCTGTTCATCCAATTTTGATTCTGAAAAAAGATTTGAACTCTTTGAACCGTCTACTTTCGTCGTCATGATGTAAGTTATCAAAAAAGGAAGGGTACCAACATTTGGTCCGATTACATAACTTCCCGCATACTCTTCTATAGCTGTAAAGATGCTATGTTATCATATACTTATCGTCATCTACTTCTACTTATAGCATCCTTCCTTTATCACATGAGACTGATATATATATAGGTTAGATGTAGATTACCCCTTCGTGAAGATGTCTCCTACTAATGCGTTTTTTAGTAGCGTCTGTTGAGAATTGTCCCAAGCAAGGGGAGATCAAAAACATTAGAATCTGTGGGAAAACAAGCATCTCTGTGGGTTTAGATCGTTTAGTGGAGGGCCCGAAGTAAGCTAGTTCACCTTTACAAGCCAGCCTGGGATAATGCACAGAACATCCCTTCTACTCAGGAATTAAGGTTATGAACCCAAAAAAACGGTGATTACACTTTCTGATACCTGTTTCTTCACCTGTTTTTTTTTTTTTTTTTTTTTTTTTGCCCTCCATATTCTATGAGTTTTTCCACTATAAGACAGATTAGGCGAGAAATTTACAAATAATATAAAGTCATCGGTGAATCACCGGTATAACAAAATCAGTTCAAATCGTGACCCTTCGTCGTAAATATACCTGCCCTCCAATGTACCTTAACAAAAATCCCATCACTTTAAAAAACGAAGTCCACTATCTAGGCCTCATACTCGACAAACGGCTAACATGGAATTCTCACACGAGACTGAAAAGACAAGAAATGAACAGACGTTATAAACTTTTACTATGACTACTAGACAAAAGATACAAATTAACTTTGAAAACAAAACGACTTATAGAACACATAACATTTTAGGACAGTTTTCAGCATTTATTTCGCAAACTGCGCAACATGCAAAAAATTGTGTTTCATATAAAACATGCCTTTCAGTTTTCTCCACAACTTTTATTTAGAAAGATTTTTGATTAGGTCATAAATATAAGAGGTAACTTGCAAAACGTAATAAGACCCTGAAGTAAAAAATCAGATCTAGTTAGCACTGAAAACTCGATCTCGGATTTTCGCTCAATTACAATAGGTACTTCCTTATTCTAACGGTATAGGAAAGTAGTACTGAAAATAAAATTTATTTGACTGTTAAAATTGATATTCTTTTAATTGCTCGTTTGTCAATTCATTAATTTTGATTAAAAACCTTTGAACATGGTTGCAGGATTTACTGTAAAATAAACGCTTAAAATTTGAAAGATAATTGTAGAAAGTTGATAATTAATGTGTAGTAAGAGTTATTATATGAAAGTATGAAGCATTTAAAGAAAACTTAAAGAATGAGGAAATTTAATGTTCAAGTCTTTAGGTAGAAAGAAAGTGTATTCAGGAACTCTACTTGGTAAAGGAGTTAACATTAACGTTAGTGATGGTTAGAAGCGATTGTACGCTGAGGGAAGTCGAGGTGAAATAATAAAGTCGTTGGTGAATCATTCCCAACTTGAGATAGATCGAATAAGTTATTGACTTACATAGGGGCAATTTTGTATCGATGTATTCATTACATCAAAAGTTACTATAGATTAGGTTAGGTTTTATGACTCATGGGCTTTAACAACGAGGTCATATCGCCTACTACCAGAGCGCTCCTTCGTCACTCTGGTGGGCATGAGTCCGACTCTACTGTGGGAGTCCTAAATTTTGCCTACCCTAAATTTTTATTCACCTAGGGTAGGGGTCTTTAACGAGTACCTGACATCCTACAGGCTCGGAACCATCACTTAACGTCCCATCCGAAGGACGGTGTGCTTAAGTTTATTTTACCTGCCAGATAAAATAAACTAAGGGCCTCCGGTCGGGTTTCGAACCCACGACCTTGAGCTCAGAAGGCAAGCTGGCTCTCAGATCCTCCCCTCTTTCCCTTATGCCGATTCCGCTGAAAATTAAAAGGAAATGTCCTTTTGGAATTTTGAATTTACATATAAAATATCGTGTCATTATTCGTTACAGTGGCAGTTATTATCGTTTTTGTGTTAAGCCCCCCCCCCCCCCCCCCCCCCCCCCCCCCCATTAGACTGAAAATGAATAATGGAGTAGAACTTTTCCTATACCTCATAGAGCTGGGAAGTAAAATCTTTCCCTTCTTTGTGCCTGCGAATACAATAACTCCTAATAGTAAGAATATATTGACATGAAATTTTATATGTGCTTCCAGAATCACATAAAAACGAAATCTATCAATTTTCAGTCAAATCGGCAAAAGTGGGGAATTGGAGAAGGGGGCCCAACTCAAAAACCCTAATAATATTATCGGTGTTACAGAGGTTTCAGAGGGAGCGCGAAATCTTAGTTGACTAATTTGATCTGGGTTTTACTTTGTGTAAGCTCATTGGTAATTTTGACTGATATTGTCCTGTGACACTCTCGTTACCGTGTGTTTAGGATTTACTCGATGTCATTGACGAGTTGGTCACGACTTGGCTAGTTCCAGCTAATGAGGGCTGATAAGTAGTAGTAGGAGGTAGTGTTGCCATGACGTGCCCTCCTCCCTACCTCGGAGCATATTGGGCCTGAAATAAAGCGAGAGACTACCAGGGACATACGAAAGAGACGGCAATAGAGCACCCCTCCCACTGTAGTCGTAGGAGGCAGTGTTGCCATGACGTGCTCTCCTCTCTACCTCGGAGCATATTGGGCCTGAAATAAAGCGAGAGACTACCAGGGACAGACGGAAGAGACGGCAATAGAGCACCCCTCCCACTGTAGGGGACTACTGTAGTAGTAGGAGGCAGTGTTGCCATGACGTGCCCTCCTCCCTACCTCGGAGCATATTGGGCCTGAAATAAAGCGAGAGACTACAAGAGACATACGAAAGAGACGGCAATAGAGCACCCCTCCCACTGCAGTCGTAGGAGGCAGTTTTGCCATGACGTGCTCTCCTCCCTACCTCGGAGCATATTGGGCCTGAAATAAAGCGAGAGACTACCAGGGACGTACGAAAGAGACGGCAATAGAGCACCCCTCCCACTGTAGGGGACTACTGTAGTAGTAGGAGGCAGTGTTGCCATGACGTGCCCTCCTCCCTACCTCGGAGCATATTGGGCCTGAAATAAAGCGAGAGACTACCAGGGACATACGAAAGAGACTGGAATAGAGCACCCCTCCCACTGGCTACCCCTTTCATGATTTGTTTTTATTTTCAAAGAGAACTGGCCCATTAACAAATTGTCGTTATGGAGACAACCGTTTATTAAAAAGTATATATCAAATTTCAAACTGTGTGCGAGAGACATACATTCGATGGTCTCTCTCGCCTCAGTAGTAATCAACGAGAATGTTTTGTTCATATTTTTTCATTGAGATTTTATATCGTTTCTCTTACGATTTTTTTTTATTTTCAGTGTTCAGACTTTTCAGGCATCACCGATAGAGTGCCTAGAGGGGTAAAAATTCGGGGTTCGAATCCCAGTAACAAATACCGGTAGTAGTAATAAATATCCCACTCCCTATTTTGGTTTTTTTAATGGACGTGATATAAGTAGGCGCTGCTAGCGTGCTTAGGTTTTTTTTAAATCTAGTAAGTAACAAAATCTTGAGAACATTGACTTTCTGGAAGCCCTTCCTAGAAGGAATTTTATACTCCCTCCAAATCCAATGACCGTTTGGCCTAAAAATCATGAATCCTCATACAAAATGTTGTATCGATACATTCATTGCATCGACATTTGATGCTATTTTTGAAAACAGCTTTGAAACTCAAAATTTCTGACCGATTACAACATAACTTCCCCTATACCTCATATAGGTAAAAAAGACACGATACGAAGTGCATTTCCTGGATTAGTTTTCGCTCTAAAATGGTGGGCCCTTAGTCATAAAATTCCCTTAAAAGTCAGAAATGGTATTAAAACGTTTATTGTGTATCTTTTTATTGTACCTATTCTCTCTCTCTGAGCCATTTTTTCCCTGCTCTTCCAATTATCTTTATGGTGATAACAGTTTTTACCTGTTACTCTAGGATCAGTAATTATGCACATGTCTGCAGTTAAAAAAAAAAGTCGCCGGTGATTCACCGGTAATTTGACTTCACCAGAAAGAATTAATGAACCAAGTTCTCTCTGTAACCAATTTACTGATTTGGTTGAAAATTAATGGGCGACTTCTGAATTTAATACAAAATTATATATTAAATAATCGTCGTTGAGGAGCTCCCCTTCCTTTGGCCGTTTTCGTTGAAAATCGTCAGGTCCTGGATATTCTTATAAAATTTCGCTTTAATATATACTCATTTTCGGGAGTTATCATATTCACAAACATATAAACACATTATTATTTTTTTTCCATTTGATATATTTACAGATTATAGGTTAGGTTAGGTTTTATGACTCATGCCCGGGCTTTAACTACGAGGTCATATCGCCTACTACCAGAGCGCTCTTTCGTCACTCTGGTGGACATGAGCCCGACTCTACTATGAGTCTTCTAAATTTTGCCTCCCTAAAGTTTTATTCACCTAGGGTAGGAGTCTTTAACGAGTGCCTGACATCGTACAGGCTCGGTACCATCGCTTAACGTCCCATCCGAAGGACGGGCGTGTTTAAGGGGCCTCGGTCGGGTTTCGAACCCACGATCTTGAGCTCAGAAGGCAAGCACGCATACCACTGAGCTACCGGCTCCCTCTTTACAGATTATATAACTTCCTATATATGTAGAAATATATTTAAAAAAATTATTGAAAAAAAAGGAGATAGAAAAGAGAAAAATGTTTCCCAACACGGATTAATCAATTACAATTTCGCCCTCCCTCCAGTGCCAATCGACCGTTTGACTATAACTCAATATTTGACTTGAATGGCTTTTGAATCATACTAAATTTTGTATCGATACATTCATTACCTCGATAGTCATTGGGATTTTTTAGTTATGCTCCCCTCTGATCCCCTCTCCTTCAACTTGACCGAAAATTTTGTTGCAATACTTTCATTATAACAGTTAGTAGAGTTTTGGGGTTAAACCTCCCTCATCTTTCTCACCCCCCAGAATCCAGTCCCCAAAACCAGTCGATCGTTGGCGCGAATATTCAATTCCCAATTACCTTTGGCCGATTTGACTGAAAAACAATAGACGTTGTCCTTATCGGGTTTAAGTCACATATATAAAATTTCGTGCCCAATACATTCATTCTATCGACAGTTATTAGAGTTTTTGTGTTAAGCCTTCCATCTAATCAACCTCCCTATGGCCGATTTGACTGAAAATCAATAAATGTCTTCCTTAGAGAGTTCTGAATACAAATATAAAATTTCGTTTCGATACATTCATTCTATCGGGAGTTATCGTGTTCACAGACACACAGCAGGACTTTTTTTTTTTTTGAAATCAGGGTGTCGAAAAACATAAAATTACATATATATCTTGTTCAGAAAAAACTAGTAATAACCTCATTTATCCCGAAAAGAACGTAATATTCTATTTTCTGAACATAAATTGAGTAGGTGATTTCCAAAACCAGCCATTTCTTATGTTGAGTTCCAAAAGTAGCTATTAGAAAACTTAAATAAAAAATAGAAAATTTTCTAGCCACAATATATTTGGCAACGTTTGCAAGATGAGAGATAAAGTTATTACCCATCCATGAAAAAAAAAAAATCGGAACTTCAACTTAAAACGGTTAATTTTTATCAGTTTTTGGTGATTATCCCAAAAGTTGTTTACGGACAAATGGCTGGTTTTGGTAATCACGTACTCAATTGACTTCTGCCAATATTTACACCTCAGAACGTAAACATGTTTTTGTACAAAATTGTTGATCCATACCGGGAATATATCAAAGTCAAAGGTGTTATGTATGGATAAATAACCGATGTTTTTTTGACTACTAAAAAAAAAAGATTTATTCAAAACGTCAAATCTAAGCAGTAAATTTGGATGACAACAAGGCTATTAAAGGATCTACTTTTCTTTCTTTTTTGAGTTTTACATCGTAAAGATGGCATTAAATTCAGGATACATTAGAAAAAGGTGTTTTCAGCCTTCAGAACCAGTACATTATCCTGTCTGAGTCCTAGATTTAATGTATTCAAAAACATTTATTTATTATTTATTTTTTTGAATCTGCCTCACGGCTACAATATGACAAACCCTAATATATATTCAGACTACACAAAATAAAAATAATAAAAAGATGGACTTTAATGGCGTCACTATGTTTTATGATCCATTAGGTTCCTTGAAAATTCAATATTCACTTTTTTTTTTAATGAAGCTTTTTTATGTAATGAAATGATATATCGACACAAAATTTTAGGTAATTTTGTAATGAATTGACACGAAATTTCATATGTAAATTCAAACCCCCATAAGTACGACAGTTATTAATTTTCAGCGGTATCACCAGAGATAATCCAAGTTTTTCCTATCCTCTAGAATCAATTAAAGGATTTCCTTAAAGATCACTCGTGCCTTAATGAATTCTCATACAAAATTTCATGTCTGTACATTCGTTACTTTTGCAATTATTTCCCTTCGACCGATTTCGTGAAAAATTAATAGTAGCCATCCTTATTGGGGTTTGAATTTAAATATAAAATTTTATTTCGATACATCCATTATATCGGCATTACTAGAATTTTTAAAATGAGCCCCTCCTCTGATTCCTCTTCCGGCCAAATCCGCAGAAAATTAGTAGGTGTTGTTCTTATGGGTTTTGAATTCACATATGAAATTTCGTGTCGATACATTCATTCTATCAAGAGATAGCGTGTTCCAATCACACTAGCAGAAACATTAATGTTCCGTGTAAACAAGCTTTTTTTTTTTAAATTTAAATATTAATATGTCTAATAATTTAGAAGGAAAAATGAATTTCCGATCAAGTTTTCGCTCTCCCTCCAAAATCCGTCAACCAGACACAGACACAAATATAAACCTCTCTCGTTCAGCTGATTCTGCGGAAAATTGATGGCTGCCTTATGGGATGTTGAACTAAAAAATAAAATTTCGTGTCGATACATTCATTACATCGCCAGTTATTGGGATTTTTTTAGTTTACCCCTCTGATCCCCCCTCCCTCTCCGCTGATTCCGTTGAAAATTAATAGGTGTCGTTCTTATATGGTTTTGAATTTACATATAAACTTTTGTGTCAAATACATTCATTACAACGGCAGTTATTAGAATTTTAGTTAATCCTCTCCTTTGATCTCACCTTTCCCTTAGGTCGATTTGGCTGAAAATCAATAGTTTTCGTACTTATGAGGTTCCGGAAACACATATAAAATTTCGTTCATTCTATGGGGCGTTTTCGTGTTCACAGACTAACAAAGTAAAGGATGTTATCTTATTCAGAAAAAGACGAAGGAAAGCCTCATTTATCCGGACAAGAACATAATATTATAGTGTGACATCATTCCTCTGATATCCGACCCGCATTTCAAATCCACCCGCATAACGACCGCCAAAACACACTATCTTTTCCTAACCTTTAAGCTGGTCTACGTTTTAACATTTTATCAAAATATTATGTTTTTTTCAACAATACCATTATGTATTTTTATAATTATGGTTGACTAAACTGTATTATGTAATACATTTGTTAATGCTGCAATGGCATTGACGTTAACCTCCGGTATACTGTTTACATAACCTTCACTTCAAAGAATCTTCGCGTTGGTGAGAGATGTTAAATAGCATTGAAAATATTTATCTATCCTATTTATGGGAGCGGCTAGAATGTATCATATAAATAATTACTTTTTTAAACAATAATACATCGTATCCATACATTTATTTGCATACATTTGTGTAATATACAATGTGTAACGCAACACTTCCTTCAGTGTATTCTAGAGACCAAATTAAGAAAAAAAATTCATCGGTGAATCATCAGCTATGTATATCATCCCCAGCAAGAATTAATCATTTATGTTTTCGCTCTCCCTCTGAAATCAGTCGAACGTTTGGGCTAAAATCATCATTCTAAATTTTATGTCGACATATTCATTACATAGACAGTTGTTGGAAATTTTGAGTTAAGCCCCCTCTGATTCCCTCTCCCCTTTGGCCGATTTGGCTGAAAATCAATAAATGTCTTCCTTAGAGAGTTCTGGGTACAAATATAAAATTTCTTGTTGATACATTCATTCTATCGGGAGTTATCGTCTTCACAGATCAACACACAGACTTTTTTTTGGAAACTTGTGGTCCACACCTTAATCCTCCTTCCCTTTTGCCGATTTTACTGAAAATTAATAAGTGCAGTCCTTATAGATGTTAATTAGCGACTATAGATTCTATTTGTAGGAATATTGAGGGTCAAAGATGGAAGAAAAACAGGCAACACTTTTCAAACGCCAACGTTTCGATATATTTTATATCATCATCAGGGCATGGGGGGGAATCTAGATTAGAATCACAATTAAACAAAATTAGTGTATTGATAAACATTACTGAACGTTAAAATAGACATTGTAACGAGGTAAATATTGAACCTGACTTACTATGAATACATTACTAAACGTTAAAATTAAATATAGATACATTATTAACCATAAACATGAACGTACACTAATACAAATTAAAGTTAAATATGAATACATTACTAAACATAAACATTAATAATGGAAATAGACAAATAGGTGGAACTTAATAGAGAGTAAAAATTAAACAGACTTACTACGAATAAGCAGAGTTGGGGAGCAGGCATGTACACTGGATGGAGTCTTACATTGCAATGAAATGGTACAATAATACAGGGGTGTTGAAGGAACCAGGTACAGGGAGCAAGGAAAACCCCCTCATAAATGTCACATTACAGCCAGAAATGTTTAAAATAATGATTGAAATTGGAGAAATATGGCGTCTGCTTTGGCTAAGTAACCTTTTAATTAACAATTACTGAGGTTGTTGGTGTCAGTATACTCTACTGTAGTCCTTGTGTGATTTTGAATGCACATATGAAATTACGTGTCGATGCATTCATTACAACGGCAGATATAAGAGTTTTTGAGTTAAGCCTCCCCCCAATACCCCCTTTGGCAGATTTGTCTTTAAAACAATAGGTGTCGTCGTTAGAGGATTCTGGACTTACATATAAAATTTCATGTCGATATATTCATTCTATCGGGAGTTATCGTGTTCATAGACATATTTTCATTTTTGGAATCTATAGATCGGAAAACATAAAATTCCGTTGAAAACTCCGCATCGAATTTATTGATCAATTACATTACTTCCTCTATACATCGTACAGCTGAGAAAGTAATACAGACTGTTAGCTCTAGACTTCATTCCTTTTCAATTTTACTCCTAGAACGTACGATAAAATTTAAAATTTATAAATAATAGATGAATACAGTCTATAAACTAGGCGATGAAATTGTATTATTCATCGGACAAATGAATAAATCATTATTCAATGTGTAACAAGAATTGGTTAGAACGATGAAATCATTGAATATTGCCGCCCAAAGTGAAGCTGTTATTAAAATCCAATCAAAAAAATATAAAAAATAAACTCGAACGTTTAATATAGGTGTTGATTTAAATTAATAACACACTGGCACATTTGTTATTCAAATTGTGTTTAAATAAATTTCTATAATTTACATTTAGTTATAGATCTGGCTCTTGTGTTGTTACTATTAATATACATGTTTTGATGAAATCTGTATTCACTTTCGAGTATACAATTTTCGGAATATTCGACTACATAATGTCTGTTCGGGATCGGATTCATGTACATATAACACTTGTGTTGAGTGGATACAGATTGTTGAATGTTAGTGATCCATGCCCGGGCTTTAAACATATCGCCTACTACCAGAGCGCTCTTTTGTTGGTCCGGTGGCCATGAGACCGATGGTCTTCAATGAATAACATTAATTGAATATTAAAATTGAATATTGAACATTTTAATTGAAAATTAATTGAATATCAGTAAATATAAGAGAAACAATAGACACTGAGAGATATTATGTTATTTATCTACGTTATTTCTAACTTAAGTAAACAAATATATAAGAGGTTATTAGGTTTTATGATTCATACCCGATGCTTTAACTAAGAGGTCATATCGCCTACTACCAGAGCGCTCTTTCGTCACTCTGGTGGACATGAGTCCGACTCTACTGTGGGAGTCCTAAATTTTGCCTACCTTAAATTTTTATTCTCCTAGGGCAGGGGTCTTTAACGAATACCTGACATCGTACAGTCTCGGGACCATCGCTTAACGTTTACCCGAAGGATGGCGTGCTTAAGTTTATTTTACCTCCCAGATAAAATAAACTAAGGGCCTCGGTCGAGTTTCCAACCCACGTTCTTGAGCTCAGAAGACCACTGTGCTACCAGCGCCCTCCAAATATATAAGATGTGGCCATATAACGGGACTTTCTTGAGGGCGCTGGTAGCTCAGTGGTATGTGTGCTTGCTTACTGAGTTCAAGATCGCGGGTTCGATTTCTAGCCGAGGCCTTTAGTTTATTTTATCTCGGAGGTAAAATAAACTTAAAAACGCCGTCCTTCGAATGGGACATTAAGCGATGGTCCCGATGGCAGGTACTAGTTAAAGACCCCTATCATAGATGAATAAAAATTTAGGGGCGAAAATATAGGACTCCCACAGTGACGAAAGAGGGCTCTGGTAGTAGGCGATATGACCTTTTAGTCAAGCCCGGGCATGAGTCATAATAACTAACTAAACTTTGAATATTATACTATTGTATTTTAATAACACTTTGTTTTGTTTTCAGGTGAGTGTTATACGATTCTACAAGGCCATAGATAAACCAAACTCTTTTGTTTTTATTGGTAAATATAAATAATCTATTTAATTATTTATAAATAATCTATTATGGGGAACAGGGATTAGTGAGGAAGCCGGTGGCTCAGTGGTATGCTTGCTTACTTACTGAGCTCAATACCTCGGGTTCGAAACCCGGCCGAGAGGCCCTTAGTTTATATTTATCTGGAAGGTAAAATAAACTTAAGCACGCTGCCTTCGGATGGTACGTTAAGTGATGGGGTATAATGTCAGATAACTCGTTAAAAACCCTTATCCTAAGTGAATAATATTTAGTAGTCCCACTGTAGAGTCGGGCTCATGTCCACCAGAGTGACGAAAGAGCGCTCTGGTAGTAGGCGATATGATAGTTAAAGCCCGGGCATGAGTCATAATAACTAACTAACTGGGAAAGCCGGGGGAATCACCGGCAATTTACTTCCCCAGAATGATTTAATCAATTAACTTTTCGCCCCCCCCCCCCACCCCTCCAGAACCAGTCGATCGTTTACGCTAATATTCAATGTTAAACTTTAATCTGATATTATTATTATTATTTTTTTATATGATAGGTTTTTTATGGAAATATGCGAAAATACAATAATTTAAGGTAAATCAGATTGATATCGAGGACCTCTGTCCGTTTGACAGTTGTCAAAGACAGATCTGAACAGAATGAAGTCATCGAGTGAACATTCATTGAAACACCTCACCAAGTATATGCTGACGCTAGAGTGGTCATGAAAACTTGAGTTATTTTTAATAAGTGTCCGCTCTTCCTCTAAATCCTACTTTTCCTCCGTCCGATTTTCCTAAATATTTGTGTCTTACCTATGAAAATTTAATTATTCATATATAACATTTTATATTGTAACATTCATTCTATTGAGAGTTATTGGGGGAATTTAAAATCAACCCTCTCTGCCTCGCTCCCTTCAGTCGATTTGGCTGAAACTCTTACTACTGTCATCTTAGGCTTCTGAATACTCCTGAATTTCCTGTAAAAATATTCCATCCATCTTAAGTGAGTTTTAAAATCTAACTTCAAAATGTATCGATACCAGGATCAATCTTAACTCACAGGAAATCCTATGTTTACTTCCTCAATTGTACGATATAATACAGTTGATAAAGTATACAATAATTACAATAGATACATTTTTTTAAATGTACTAAAAATTAAGATAATAATTTTTGATAACCTTTTCCGGAAGTTTCTTTTTCATGACGACATTTCGGGACGTTTTCACGTCCCTTCTTCAGTCTCCTCCACAGGTGACAATGTGCGAAATATAGAAAAGAAAAATAAAACAAAATAACAATAACAATTATAAAAATTTTATATTTATAAATAAATGAAATAAATAAATAAAATGCTAATAAAAAATACAAAAAAATAGAAAAACCATAAAAATAAATTAGTTTATAAATAATAAAAAATAATGATTTAAACGTAGATTCGACAGACCTTAGAGAGGATGGAGGAACTCTGCCAAAAAAATAAAAATGAAAGCTATGATCAAATAATGTTTTTGAACATGAAACACAATTTCTTTATTCTGGTTATTTTATTATTTTTGAAGTTGTAAAAATAGAGAAGACAATTCCGTTTCCAGATAGAAAAAATAATGAGTAATTTTCATCGAAATTTATTGTTTTCCCATTATTTCCATAAAGGAAATGTGTGTCTGTGAAAACGATAACTCCTGATAGAATGAATGTATCGACATGAAACTTTCTTAATTGGGTCCAGGAAACACAAACAACAAAGCATGAAACTCTACTTCTGACCAATTACATAACTTCTCCTATATATTCATATAGTTGGCTAATATAATCAAAAGGAGACCGGAATCTCAGAGGTGGCGGTGCCTGGCTTCTGGAGCTCAACATCGCGGAGACTACCACTTTAGGTAACTAAAACTTGTGATAATTTAAAAAAATTTTATGTTAAATAAAAATAAATATAGAAATTATAATTGAAATAATAAAATTAATAATAAAAAATAATAAAATTTAAAAAAATTACCACATTCCCTGTAGAATTATAGCTGGTGTTCTACTAAATTTTGATTTCCGAAAAGGGCCCTAAAAAAAATCGAAAGTTCAAGACATGCAATTTTAAAGAAAGTGCACATATAAAAAAATTTTCAAATAATAATTATTTCAATTGTTTTTTTCTAAAGATACCCAAGAGAAGCCATAATGTTTTTATAAATGTTAAATCTAATTCAAAGGTATAAATTATCTTGCTGGGTTCACAGGGAAAATGAATAGCATAGAATTAGAGAACAAATATTGGGTTTATTTAACACTAATCTACATAATAAATTTAATAACTATTATGAAAATAAAACACAACTTATACTGTTTCTGTCTATTCGAACAGCTGTTCATCGTATTTTGTTCTTCATTCATTGGTTGTTTACATTTCGTTTTAAAACAAAATGCAGCTAGTCCATTTTTGTATATTTAATGACTCATGCCCGGGCTTTAACTACGAGGTCATATCACCTACTACCAGAGTGCTCTTTCGTCACTCTGGTGGACATGAGCCCGACTCTACTATGGGAGTCCTAAATTTTGCCTACCTTAAATTTTAATTCACCTAGGGCAGGGGTCTTTAACGAGTACCTGACATCGTACAGTCTCGGGACCATCGCTTAACGCCGAAGGACGGCGTGCTTAAGTTTATTTTACCTTCCAGATAAAATAAATTTAGGGCCTCGGTCGGGTTTGGAACCCATGTTCTTGAGCGCAGAAGCCAAGCACGCATACCACTGAGCTACCGGCGGTTTCTTTTATAATATATTAATAATCTTAATGTGTGTAAAGTTTTTACATCACAACCTAGGTATGTCAAAATTAAGTAGAGCTAACTTGGAAGGGCATAAGAGCATTGGATGCTTAGGTCCCAAGGTGTTCTTCAAATATATCCAGCTGGGGAAGTAGCAGGTACAGTTTGGAAAGCTACGTGGCCTATTGTTCAAGTGACACGATAATGATAATCAGAGTGACTTATCATCATCCCTATCATTATTGATTATAACCATTATTATCATGAGTCTATTGTGTTCTTTGTCATCTTTTTGTTTTCACTAACGGGATCTGCCTAATGAGATTTGTCTATACTAGGATCGACCAATATGAACTGCTGCTTCACCTCTCAAAATGTATTTTCAGTCATAGCATTCCAATTTTCGTGCTGCTTGTAACGCGTTTCTATGATATGAACTGGGCTTAAATAGAATATCATTCTTACTTTCTTGTATTATAAGCATTTTATTATTATTTTATTTATTAATTAGTATTGTTATTAGTTGTTGAATTGAATTTTTTTTTTCTATTTTGAATATTAAAGTAATCAAACAAAAGTCGTTGGAGAATCACAGTTTATGTATTTCCCGAGCACAAATTGAGGAATTACGTTTTTCGATCTTCCGTTAAAACTGTTTAGGCTAAAACTCAATATTTGA
This sequence comes from Aradus depressus, assembly GCA_963662175.1. NCBI lineage: Eukaryota > Metazoa > Arthropoda > Insecta > Hemiptera > Aradidae > Aradus > Aradus depressus. Next base: position 28,896,742 of record OY759224.1, on the reverse strand, counting down.
CTAATGTCTCGTGAATCCTCACAATAAATTTTGTGTACCTTTGAAAGGTTTTGAAATTAAATGTAAAATCTCATGTCGTTACATTCATTATATCTGCAATTATTGGAATTTTTGAGTTGAGCCCTCCTTCTCCCCCCCTCCCCCCCCCCCCTTCGGCTTAACCTCCTGAAAATTGATAGGTGTCGTCCTTATAAGGTTCTGGATACACATACAAAATTTCGTGTCGATACAATCATTACAACAGCAGTTATTAGAGTTTTTGTTTTAAGCTTCTCTCCTAACATTCCCACCCCTTTCGCAGATTTGGCTGAAAATTAATAGGTGTCCTCCTTATAAGGTTCTGTATACACATATAAAATATCGTGTCGATACAATAATTCTTTTCGGGAGGATCGATCAATATGAGCTGCTGCTTCACCTCTCAAAATGTATTTTCAGTCATAGCATTCAAATTTTAATTTTACATCTAACTCTTTTGTTTGTAGCTTATTAAAAGAATGATAAGCCCCGTGCTTAATTAGGACATCATTCATACTTTCTTTTTTTTTATATGCATTTTATTTGCATTTTATTTATAATTAGTATTGTAATTAGTTGTTGATGAATAGAAATTTCTAACGAGAAAAAACTATATGGTGAACCATACTGTTGTGAATATTCAAGTAGTCAAAGAATAGCCGTCGGTGAATCAGCGGTTATGTACTTCCTCATCAAAAATATATCAATTAAATTTTTGTCGACCATTCAATGTTTGACTTACATAGTGGCTTGTGAATCCTCTTCCTAAATTTTGTATAGGTATATTCATTATATCGGCAGTTATTGGGATTTTTGAGTTGAGTTCTTCTCCGATCCCCTCCACCCTTTCGACCGATTTCGCGAATTATTAATAGGTGATATCCTTATAGGATTTTGACTTTAAATATAAAATTTCGTGTCGATACATTTATTACCTCGGCAGCTATTGGGATTTTTAAGTTGAGTCATCTTTGATCTGTTCCTCCTCTTCTGCTGATTCTGCAGAAAATTAGAAGGTGTCGGTCCTTATGTGGCTTTAATTATACATATGAAATTTTGTGTTAGTACATTCATGACAACAGCATTTATTAGAGTTATTGTGTTAAGGGTGGAAATCAATATGTGGCTTTTTTTGAGGGTTCTGGAAATACACACAGACAGAATTTTCATTTTTGGAATACGGGGGTCGGAAAACATGAAATTCCGTTGAAAAATCAGCATCGAATTTCTGGCCAATTGATTGTGAATCACCGACGACTTTTTTTAATTTTTTTAATATCAATTTTTCAAATATATGAAAACTGACATTATTGCAGAGATATTGTGAAATAATTCAAATGAACTTGAAAGAAATAAAACTTGTTTATTTATAGTATTGTCTAATTTCACCAACTATATTTACATGGGAGTACTTTCGGTATTTCTACCATCCTCAGCCAAAAGCATCAGGCCCTATACTTTTGGCTGAGGATGGTAGTAATACCGAAAGTACTCCCATGTGAATATAGTTGGTGAAATTAGACAATACCATAAATAAACAAGTTTTATTTCTTTCAAGTTCATTTCAAATATATATTTTTTTATATATTTCTCTGCAATTTGTTCTTTTGTTATTTTATTTATTATTATCAGTGCATTATTTTGATAAATACTCCTACTTCATGGTCGATCAGTCGATCAAATATTTTTAAAATTTCAAGTATAAAATTTCGTGAAAATTTATTGTGTGGGAGCTCACCGTTTTTAATCAAGGCAAAAAGGGAGGTGATCTTCAAAGGTTCTCTTCTTCTTACAAAATCATTAATTAAAGTGTCATTTGACCCTTTGGCCAGTTTTACTAGGGTCAGTATCGACCCCCTCTTGGGGCCCTTGGCAGTGTTAGTTGGATAGTTACGCCCTCCAATTTGTCCTTATTAGCAGAACTGTCTGTTACTAGCTCAGTTGAAGTAAGGTAAGCTCTGGTACCTGTCCGGGACTGCGGTTCATTAGCACCGTGTCAGGAGGGATTGCCTACCTCAGCTGAAACACAACTAACCCCCAACCTTTCCCAATGCATTAATTTATTATATTACTTCTCAAGCTATACAAAGGTATAAAGGAAGTTATGTAAACGATTACTTCTAAATTTACAAAAGAGATGCCGTATTGTTTTTCTAAATTTTTCAAAAATGTTAAATTTAGTCCAAAAGTATAAATTATCTTATTGGGTTAACAGGGAAAATGAATAGCATAGAATAAGAGAACACATATTTGGGTTTATTTAACTAAACATTATCAATTGAGTAACTAAGAGATTTAAATATTTTAAAAAATCAAATTATTCACAAAAATAAATCTTACAACCTCATTTTTACATCTATTTTAGTCTATTTTCTTTTTAAATATTTCCTTGATTTTGATTTTACTGTTAATTCACATCTTTTTGATTCACTAACTTAAGCCTAAAAACAACTCTCTGTCCACCTTCCCATCGCAACTCCTCAGACTTCCCACCGCCACAACCCAACTTAGACTGCTCCACACTATTAAAACAGCTGATCGTCGTCATTGGTTCGTTTTAAAACAAATTGTGACTTCATATATTTATTCACTAATTTAGTTGTTTCACTGTTTTTATACAAATAAATATAATTAATTTTATAATATTTTAATAATTATAATGTGTCTAATTTTATACATCACAGCTTATTTCGAAAGATATCAGTTCTTAAATTATGCGTAAACATACATACATTTTATTTTACCATGTTAGCATAAATCTGATAAGAAAAATAAAAATAACCATTTTACCATTTCGCATAAAATTATGTATTTAAGTCCATTTTCATGTTTTATTATTTTCTACATCAACAGAAAATGGCCTTCAATTTCATATTCATTGAATTATCATACTTCATGTGACCTTTGGGAATTTCAAAAAAAAAAAAAAGACTGGGAGTTTGCGCTTCCCCCTCTAGAATTTTTCTACCGATTTGTACCAAAAATCAATAGTCGCCTTACATGGGCTCATACTAAATTTTGTATAGATAAATTCATTACGTCGTCATGTATGTGTATCCAGAACCTTCTGACACCTAGAGTTTTTTGAGCCAAATTTGCCATAGGGAAGGGTGGATTTCTAACACAAAAACAACAATTTGAGACGTATATTCAAAACCTTATGAGGCCTCTTCTATTAATTTTCAGCGGAATCAGCCGAAGAGATCAGATGAGGCTCTTCAAAAATCACAATAACTTTTTATCTAATGAATGTATTGAGCTGAAATAGGTTAGGTTAGGTTTTATGACTCATGCCCGGGCTTATCGCTACAACGAGGTCATATCGCTTACTACTAGAGCGCTCTTTCGTCACTCTGGTGGACATGAGCCCGACTCTACTGTGGGAGTCCTAAATTTTGCCTACCCTAAATTTTTATTCATCTAGGTTAGGGGTCTTTAACGAGTGCCTGACATCGTATAGGCTCGGGACCATCGCTTAACGTCCCATCCGAAGGACGGCGTGCTTAAGTTTATTTTACCTCCCAGATAAAATAAACTAAGGGCCTCGGTCGGGTTACGAACCCACGACCTTGAGCTCAGAAGTCAAGCACGCATACCACTGAGCTACCGGCGCCCTCTTTGAGCTGAAATATTGTATTTAAATTCAAAACTCTATAATGTCGGCGCTTATTAATTTTTCGCGAAGTCGGCTGGAGGGAAAGGAGAGAACCAAAGAAGGGGGCTGGCAACACTCTTATTATTATAACTGCCAATGTTGTGAATTATGACACGAAATTTTATTTTTTAGTTCAACATCCATAAAAATGACGCATATCAATTTTCCGCGGAATCAGCTGAACGAAAGGGGTCTGTGTGTGTGTGTGAGTTTGTGAAAACGCTATCTCTTGATAGATGTGTCTGTGTGTGTGTGAGTTTGTGAACACGTAATTTCATATGTGAATCCAGAGTCCTCTAAAGAGGGGACCTATTGATTTTCAGTCAAATCTGCCAATTTTTAGTATGAGGATTTAAGGTCGGAAACCATGAAATTCAGGTGATATCTCAACTTCGAATTTCTGAGGAAAATTAATAGGTGCCATTCTTATGGGATTTTGAATTTTAAATATAAAATTTCATGCCGATATATTCGTTACATTGGCAATTATTGGTGTTCCATTGTGTTATCCATGTAGAGCTTTGAATTTATTTTTGAAATATCGTGTCGATACATTCATTACAACGGCAGTTATTGGAGTCATTGTGTTAAGCCCCCCCTAATCCCCCCCCTCTTCCCTTAGGCCGATTATACACACTATAAACTTTCCTGTCGATATATTTATTATATCGGGAGTTATCGTGTTCACAGCCACCGGTGTTATTACATTCATTACAACGGGGCAGTCGTAACTAAAGTTAGTTAGTTATTGTATGTATTAGAATGAATGGTTTTTGCATGGTAAGAGAGTGAGTGAACCTGGCTATCCCCACGCCTTAGAGCTATGCCAGTTGTCTTCTAGCCGCTGTGCTATGTGGGTGGGGTAACTTAATTTTATAATTTTTATTTTCTTTGTACCCTGATGCTTTAAGAGTTATCTATACTTTTCATTATTTGTATATTTTGTTATTCAAGATAAATGAACCACTGATGATGACACTGTTGCGTCGAAAACCGGTTCTCGTCTAAAATAAAACAGTGGGAAGACAACATATTTTATTTCTATGAGAAATTTCGTCCCACAACTTCTTACTATCACATAAGAGACTTTTTTTTTTTTACATTTTTGGAGGTCAGAAAAAATTAAATTCCAATGAAAATTTCACCTGGAATTTCTAACAGATTACAAAACTTCTTCATATAGTCGGTTTAATACTGCTATTGTTCGCGTTTTTATTTAAAATATATTATTCTTCTACTTTACTTCTACTAATTTGCGGAGATTTTCTCAAACTGTATAACTGATTTTTACTAAAATAAAATATTAATGGGATGCCAGATCGCCTATATAATAGAACGATAGGTAAATTACTGATTTTAATATATAAATTGGATTTATATAAGTTCGATCAGCTAAGAAAGTTTTGAAAAACTAAATTGTTAAATCACTATTGACTAGGTTTGAGCATGGGAAACAAACTACTAAAATCTAGAAACTCATAATAAAAATAATATATTTACACAAAATAAAACAAAAATAAAATACGTACAATAAATGACCCTTATGTTTATGCCTAATCGTTGTTTGGATGGATTCCACGACTCTTTTTCTTTAGTTCTTCTTTTCTTAATTCTTCTCTGGTTTTTCCTCGATCTTGCTTACCAGTACACGACATCAAATTTTGGGAATCATACAAGGGGACGAACATCAGCAACACTCGATAACTTCAACTTCACTTCCACAACGTGGACGCCACGCCAAACTCAGAACCTTTCTGTCCATAGCGTCCCCAACATCTCCCAATATGGCCGACCCACAAAACATCACTGCCATATACATTAAATTTTCCTTCTCCAAATTCAAGTATATATTTTATTTCCATTTTATATATATTATTCATCATCATCATCGGTGCAACAACTCATCTTCGAGTCAAGGCCTCCAGGATCAGCCTTCGCCAGTCGTCTCGGTCCAGTCCAGCTGCCCTCCAGTTCCTGACTCCAAGTAGGATCCTCGCATCATGCGCAGCTTCGGCCTCCTAACACGTCTGGTCCCGTGTATTTCCTCCAGTAATGTCATCTTTGGCACATCATGGGCCCATATTATTATTTATTATTAAAAAATCAATGAAACGGGTCGCTTTTTTATTACATTACACTGGTAAAGTAACAGACAGACTTCACTTATATTCCCTTCTTCTCTGTGAAAGTAATGTCTTCTTTCATTTCTTATATTTCATGATAAAACGTCAAAAATAAAGTCTTCACAAAGCAAATTCCTCCGTCTGGATCATAATTTCATGAGACTTTTTTTTTGTGATGTTTTTTTCATATTTATACTACATTTTCCTGCCCGGTACGTACATCAAAACCAAGAGAGACTTCAATATAACGTAAATACTGTTTGAACAAGCAAAACACTCGTCAAATGGAAAGAAACTTCAAAAGAAAAGGCACTGTTTAGTTTAATAGCCTCTGGTTATTGGCAGTTTATATGCAAATATTTGCACAAGTTTTCTCTTTTAGCTTCACTCTGCGTTTTTAGTAACTACTGTTTAACTAGCATGACATTATAAATGAAAATGTCTCTTCCGCATGAATTAATTAGTTAAATTTTCGCTCTCACTCCCTTAGGGCTTTTTATATCGATTCATTCATCAGCTTAGGGTCTCAAGAATGCTATGTTTCATTAAACCGCCACATTGGAAAACTCCGACTGCTAGCTCAAATTATTCTCGACAATAACAATAGAAATTTTAGGATATTACTTGGAGGTTTTGGACGGGAAAGGACAAGGAACTCGTACTTGGAGGTTGCAGGTTTGACCGGGTATAGCTTCAAGTACCTGGGGGCCGTTATCACGGAAAGGAACGACGTTAAAGAAGACATCAAAGCGAGGATATCGGCCGAGAATAGATGCTACCGGTCACTGCAGAAGATGTTCGGATCGAGGACTGTGTCCCGAGAGGCCAAAAAACAGTTCTGAGACCGGTCGTCAAATATCACATATGCCGATGAAGAGAAACTTGTTCGGCTATTTATAATTAACACAAAATGACATTTGACAACAGTGGTTTATATCCTACATCCGACCGATCCCAGCTCTAATAGGTTTACTTACATTTCTTTTTTTATACTTAGACTGAATAATTACTACCTATTGTTTAAAAAATAATTTTGGAGTTATTATTAATATTTAAAAAGATTTAATTTAAGCTTGAAAATCCGATTGGAGTCCAATAGACCCCACCTTACCATTTGTTCTCGCCTACATCACCTTACCATTAGAGGTTTAAACCAATCTACCGATTTAATTGAAAATCTATAGAGAATTCTGAATCATGGATATAAAATTTCATGACGATACATCCATTACTTCGGCAGTTATTGGAGTTTTTAATTAAGCCCATCATAATCTCTCCCAATTCGGCTGAAAATCTCTGATAGGTCAGCCTACATTTTTATGCAACCTGTGAAAAAATCACTTCTCACAACATTAGGGCGTTATCATTTTCAGAAAAACACAGAAAATATTACTTGACCAACTATAGAAATTCGAAGTCGACTTAAGAATTCCACCCCTTTAGACTTTTATTTATTAAGATTAACATTTATTGAAAGGAAAATTAGTTAACTTCTCTGAAGGGGATGAATTGGTTAATTTAACCTTCGTAAATTACCAAATGGAGTGGGAGATTTCCCTGAAAGCAGTTATATATTTAGGGCCAATCCAATTTCGGCGTCTCCAGAAAACCTGTCATTACTCTTTCTCTTTTTTTTTTTTTTTTGTTCAATTTTCGACGTCGTAAGCTCCTCTTGTCTTCATTTAAATTCTTTTTTTTTTTCTTTTTTTTTTTTCCTGTCGAATGAAAAACCTGAAAAACCTATTCAAATCAAGATGAATCGGTGATAGATCTTTCAGAATCCCTTAAATTCCCTCGGGATCACGCCTTCCTTCTTGTTTCTCTTCATCCTGTACCATTCCCCACCTGTCGGGACTCAGGTAGACAAATGGGCTCCCCTCCCACCCCTCCGCTGTCTCAGGATTATGTCGACAAATTGCCCTCACGGATTTTTTTTCCCCCCCTTTTCTTCTTCTGCCTCATCTTGAGGCGTGAAAAAAAAAAAAAAAAAATCCATTACACAGCCTTTCCCATTTGTGTTGTGATATGTTTATCACATGTGATATATTTAACACATGTTATATATTTATCACATGTGATATGTTTAACACTTTGTTAATTTCTGTGCTTTATCGTAAAAATAGTAAAAAAAATTGTCGTCGGTGAATCACCGGCAATGTACTTCCCCAGAACGAATTAATCAATTAACTTTTCGCTCCCCCTCCAACACCAGTCGACCGTCTGCTCTAATATTCAACTGATGACTTACATAGAGGCTCCTAAATCCTCATACTAAATTTTGTGTCGCTAAATTCATTACATCGGCAGTTATTAGGATTTTTGAATTGAGCCCCCTCCTCTTCAGCCGATATTGCTGAAATTTGACAGGTTATGTCCTCATTGGGTTTTCACTTTAAAAATGAAATTTCATGTCGACATCATCGTTGCATGAGTAAAGCCTTCTCCCCCTCTCCGTAGAGTCGATTTGATAGAGAGTTCTGGATTCACATATAAAATTTCGTGTCGATACATTCTATCGAGATTTATCGTGTTCACACAAACATGCAATCCAATAGAATTTTTCACAGTACGAAATTTTATATTGTGTATCCGGCCATCTACTTATTGTTTTTCAGCCAAATCGACCAAAAGGAGGAGAAGGATTAGGGAGGAGGTTTAACATAAAAACAATATTAACAGAACCCCCTAAGGACAACACATCGATTTTCAGCTAAATCAGCTAAAGGGGAGGGGGGGATCAGAGGGGACACATTTCAAAAACGCCAATAACTGCCAATGTAATGAATTGACACAAAATTCCGTATGAGGATTAAGTCAACCCCTAATTAAGTCAAGTGTTGAATATTAGCGCAAACGGTCGACTGGTTTTGAAGGAGGAGCGAAAAACTATTAGATTAATTCGTTCTAGGGAAGTACATAGCCGGTGAATCAATTACGACTTTTTTTATTTTGCAACCTGAAGAAATAATCGATCACTACATCAGTCATCTTTACAATTAAATAATTTCTTGATCGCTTCTATTTTTTTTTAAATTGAGAAAGAGCTCAATAATTTGTTTTCCACTGGGGAAGTATATAACAGGTGATTCACCGATGATTATTTTATTGTATATTATAGAAAACCTATTGGGCTTTTTAAATGTAGATGAATCCGATCTATTACTAATGGAGTGGGTAAGATGTGTGGTGAGGGCGCCGCACAGTGTGAAATTTATGAGTTTTGATTTTCAAAATTCGAGCCCCCGCTCAATTTTTAATCAATTTGGATGAAACTAGGTGCAAAATATTTGTGAAAGCAGGCTTTTTATCAGGTAACTGCGGGTTTCACAATCAAGCTAGTATATACCAGTGGCAAAAATAGCCAATATATTGAATGTGGACCACTTTAGGCCAAAATAAATATTGAATTCGTAATCAGCGACCCAAAAAACATTAACTTAAGTTGTAAAAATTCGTTAATTGTTAGCGACTTAATTAAACTTAGACGAAAAAAAATTACAAATTTTTAAAATTTTTGCGGGGTTTTGGCAGCTGTCAATTGGCATATAAGACCTTGAGGGTGAAACCCGCAGTTACCTGATAAAAAGCCAGCTTTCACAAATATTTTGCACCTAGTTTCATCCAAATTTATCAAAAATTGAGCGGGGGCTCGAATTTTGAAAATCAAAACTCATAAATTTCACACTGTGCGGCGGTAGCTAAGTGGTATGCGTGCGTGCCTTCTAACCTCATGGTCGTGGGTTCGAAACCCGGACGAGGCCCTTAGTTTATTTTATCTGGGAGGTAAAATAAACTTAAGCACGCCCTCCTTCGGCTGGTACGTTAAGCGATGATCCCGTAGGCAAAATTTAGAACTCCCACAGTAGAGTTGGGCTCATGTCCACCAGAGTGACGAAAGAGCGCTCTGGTAGTAGGCGATATGACCTCGTAGTTAAAGCCCGAGCCATGAGTCATAATAACCAACTAAGATGTGTGTTTAGAGGATAAGCTGCAATATTTTTAGACTGCTTGCATGCAGAAATATCACAGTTTGCAATAATCTGTAATCTATGGTTGGATTGGACTTAACATCCTCCAAGCACGCCTCTGTTTCTCTCTTCATACACAATTACCTTAGGTCATATTTTAAAGGTTAAATGAGCTACTAGGCGAAGATAGAGTCAGGCAATACCCATATTATTTATCTTGGCCTTCTTAACGGCGTCTTTAGTTCGTTGTTGTGTTACGTTGCTGAAGCCACTAGCTGTTCTGGCAAGTGTTGTGAAAATCCTTATAATCAACAAGTTTTAAATATTAAGTTTTTTATTATTTATGTCTTTATGGGCCTAGTTTCCAATTTGTATAGATGTATATTTATTACTATAATTAGTGTGAACCTTAAGGAAGCAAATAAAAAGGCTATTATTATTATTATGTCGTTATATATTTATAAATAAAATACACATATACAAATAATTCTGATTTCAGAAACTGTGAATTAAATAAATAAATAAATAGGAACAAAGATATATATATATATATATATATATTAATTTTTTTTATTTGTATTTTAAAAAGAAAAATTTGTTGTTAATAAGTTTATAATAAATAAGATTATAAGTTTATAAGATAATATTATTTATGTAAATCTAGACTCCTCAAGACGGCTTAGGCCATTGAGTTTGTCTTCATAAAAGGTCACATTATTGTATATATGTGTTGTATGTAATTTTCTATTATGTTAATTGAATAAAGACTTTACTACTAATACTAATAATTCGAAAATCAAAAATATTATACCAAAGACGACCTCTTGGTCAGATGACCGTCAGAGTGTATTCATAATTTACAAATAAAGAAGAAATTAAGTACATCTATCACTTAGAGTTCAAGTATAGAACAACAAAATACAATTACAACTTGTTAAAAAATCAAATTTTTTAATCAGAATACATTAAAAAAAATGTTTACTAAAATTTACGAACTGTTTTTTTCACTTCAAGTCTGTAATTAGCTATAAATAAAATTTATAATATATTATATTATATAATATTATGTATTTTCAGTGTCCATTTTGATGTCACTTAACATTTGATCACTTATTATCTTACTTAACTTATTTATTGTATTGACTTGAATTGTAACAGTCCGTAATTTCTGGTGTTTTGAAAAGAAATTTTGGTTTATTTACTCAGATTCAAAACTAGTTGTGGTATAAATAAAATATAATCATATACATAAAGCTGAAAATGTCTGTGCGTTGTACCGCTATAACTCACGAACGGCTTCATGGATTTGATTAATTTTTTTTTTAATTTGTTCGTCATCGTCTGTGGAAGGTTATAGGCGTATTAGTACCTCAATATCTGGTCCATCCCAGCATCCACTCACGCAATCTTTGTAACTCAAAAACCACTGCAATGATTAATGAGGAATCTTTTTGAATAGATAAGTTTTATATACCGGAAGGTTAAGGTCTATTTTTTAATCAACCCCTGGTCCATCCCAGCATCCACTCACGCAATCTTTGTAACTCGAAAACCATTGCAACGATTAATGAGAAATCTTTTTGAATAAATTAGTTTTAGCTCCAAAGTTAGCGTTACTACAGTTGAAGGACTATAGGCCTTATTCCGTATGAATAATTGAAAATTATAACATCATGAATGTACTGTCGAGGAACTGAATAGCCTTATAGGAGATATTGGGAGAAAAGTCAAAGTTCCCCGGGCAATGCCGGGTATTACAGCTAGTATATTATATTGTTGGACTGATACCTCTTTATTATTATGTTTTTATTTTTCACCCCAAATATGGGGGAAGTTATGTAACCGGTCAGAAATTCGAAGTTGAGTTTTCAACGGATTTTTTCATGTTTTCTTACCTTCTGATTCCAAAAATGGCAAAAATGTATGTCTGTGAGACTGTGAACACAATAACTTCCAATAGAATGGATGTATCGACACGAAATTTTATATGTATCCCGGATTCTCTAAAGATAACACCTAGTGATTTTCAGTTAAATCGGATAAAGGAAGGCCAGGATCAGAGGGGACTCAATCCAAATTACTACATCCCTCTATCAACCATGAAATAAAAACATATTCGTCTATTTATGGATGCCTAACATTAAAAAACCTGGTGGTTACCACAAAGCCCATCCTTTCTCCTCTCGTTGGACAACATATGAACGTAAATCCCAAAAGTAAAAAAAAAAAAAAAAAAGTAAAGGATGAAATATGGTTTTTTAGGGGCAGAGAGTTGGCAGAGTTGAGCTGCCTGCGGCCCTCAGTTAATGGACTGAAATTTACCGCACTTGTCCTCGTAAAGTTTGGAATCCGATTGTGTAGGCGGACCTTGGGAAGTTTTACAGCGAGAAACTCGTAGCGGAGCGAACTGGAGCGGCGCGGTTCCAAGATTCACAGCCGTCCGTACCAAATTTGCATACCCCCCCCCCTCGACCAAGTCTCTATTTCCAAATTTGAATAGTTTATGAGTCTATTAACACGTTATTATAGTCATCCTCTCACTCCTCAGGGTCGGAGCCCGCCCATGTTGAAGTTTCGCCTCAGGCGTTAATATTTTCGAAGCATGTACTTCCACAGCGTGAATTTAATAAGTAAGTGTTCACTCTCCCTCTGAAAACATAGGATAAAATATAACTTTGGATTTATTAGAATTTCTTCCCATTTCCCTTCAGCAAATTTCACTCATAATTTACAGTTGTCATCCTTATTGAGGTCTTACTTCCCCCTCTGTGTCTGCGATAACTATCGATAGAATAAATGTATCGACACGATATTATATATATGTACCCAGAGCCCTTTAAGGACGACACCTATTAATTTTCAGACAAATTGTCCAAATGCAAGAGGGTGATTAGAGGGGAAGCTTAACATATAAACTCTATTAACGTCGTTGTAATGAATGTATCGGCACGAAATTTCATAAGTTAATTCAAAGCCCTATAAGGACGACACTTATTAATTTTCCGCGACATCGGTTGAAGGGAAGAGGGGGATCAGAGAAATTTTTTTTCGATAACATAACCCCCTATTTTTAGTACAGCTGGGAAAGGTTAGGTTAGGTTTTATGACTCGTGCGCGGGCTTTAACTACGAGGTCATATCGCCTACTACCAGAGCGCTCTTTCGTCACTCTGGTGGACATGAGCCCGACTCTACTGAGGGAGTCCTAAAATTTGTCTATGCTAAATTTTTATGGCAGGGGTCTTTAACGAGTAGGTACCTGACATCGTACAGGCTCGGGACCATCGCTTAACGGACGGCGTGCTTAAGTTTATTTTGCCTCCCAGATAAAATAAACTAAGGGGCCTCGGTCGGGTTTCGAACCCACGATCTTGAGCTCAGAAGACAAGCATGCATACCACTGAGCTACCGGCGCCCTCAGCAGCTGGGAAAGGTAAAAACGTATACAAGATGTATATAATTTAAATTTTAATGATCATTAAAAAAAGTTGTTATCATTTGTCTACGCTATATAACACCCGACATGGTTATAACGGCAATAACAAAGAACTTTGTATTATTTTAATTAATTTCTCACTTTTTTAAAATAGAAAAATAAAATAAAACAGCTTACACCATGTCACTTATTATTTTTTTTTTTCAAAGTTCCTAATTGTTCAAAGGGAAGGGTCAGATGTAGTTAGTATTGTGACTCATACTTGGGCTTAACTAGGTCATATCGCCTACTACCAGAGCGCTGGAGGACATGAGCCCGACTCTACTGTGGGAGTCCTAAATGTTGCCTACCCTAAATCTTTATTCACCTTGGGTCTTTAAGTAAATGACATCGGGACTATCCCTTAACGTCCTATCCGAAGGACGGCGTGCTTAAGTTTATTTTACAGATAAAATAAACGAAGGGACTCGGTCGGGTTTCGAACCCACGATCTTGAGCTCAAAAGGCAAGCACGCAGACATGAGTCTCACTCTACTTTGGGAGTTCTAAATTTGGTCTAACCTACATGTATTCTTTTAGGGTAGGTGTCTTTAACGAGTACCTGACATTCTACAGGCTCGGGACCATCGCCAGATAATTAATCAATTAAGGTTTTGCACTCCATCCAAAATTAATCGACCGTTTGTGCCAAAAATCAATAACTTCTGAATCCTCAAACTAATATGTCGATATATTCATTACAACGGCAGTTATTAGTGTTTTTTGTGTTAAGCCACCCCCTAATCCACTTCTTTTCTTTGTCAGATTTGGTTGAAAATCAATATGTATCGTCGCTATGAGGTTTTAGATGCACATATGCATTCATTCAGGAGTTATCGTTTTCAGAGACACATAGGACAATTTGGTTTTTGTAAATAGTTTAACTATGAGGGGGGAACTCCAAAATCCTAATAACTACCGATGTAATGAATTTATTAACAAGAATTTGTTTATAGTTAGTTATTATGACTCATGCCCGGGCTTTAACTACGAGGTCATATCGCCTACTACCAGAGCGCTCTTTCGTGACTCTCGGGACATGAGCCCGACTGTCGGAGTCCTAAATTTTGCCTACCCTAAATTTTTAATGATTAATAGTCGACAGTATCTTTTCAATGTAGAAGGAAATCGAGGTTCTGTCGTGTAAAAGAAAATGCAAAATTTGGCCAACGTTTCGAAAACTATTTATTTTCTTCTTCAGGGCCTTAAAATGACTTGAGTGGATGTGTGTGGTGAAGGTGTCACACAAACTCACAACACCGTCACCACACACATCCACTCAAGTCATTATAAGGCCCTGAAGAAGAAAATAAATAGTTTTCGAAACGACAGAACCTCGATTTCCTTCTACACTTAAATTTTTATCCACCTTAGGGTCTTGTAACGAGTACTAGACATCGTACAGGCTCGGGACCATCGCTTAACGTTTATCCGAAGGACGGCGTGCTTGTTTGTTTTACCTTCCTTATAGTTATAGTAGTTAAGTATATAAAATAAAAATACAAATATCTATATAAGAGGTTAAGTTTTATGACTCTTACCCGGGCTTTAACTACGAGGTCATATCGCCTACTACCAGAGCACTCTTTCGTCACTCTGGTGGACATGAGCCTGAGTCTACTATGGGAGTCCTAAATTTTGTCTACCCTAAATTTTTATTCACCTAGGGCAGGGGTCTTTAACGAGTACCTGACTCGGGACCATCGCTTAACGTTTATCCGAAGGACGGCGTGCTTGTTTGTTTTACCTTCCAGATAAAATAAACTAAGGACCTCGGCCGGGTTTCGAACTCACTTTTGAGCTCAAAAGGCAAACACCCATACCACTGAGCTACCGGCGCCCTCTAAATTGTTTATATTGATTAAGAAGTCTCTATGTATGATATTTATGGATTTTGAGCCAAATCGGACGTTGTTTTAGGGACAATTCAATTCTCGCTGGGGAAGTATATTCTCGGTGATTCATCTATGATTTTTTTTTCTTTTGTTTTAGAAATAAGGAAAAACGTTATTCGATAAAGAACAATTTACATATGCATTATACACAATGTTTATTAAATATTGGAATAAAAAAATATATAGAAAATATTATAGTTAGTGTATTATTTTAATACTGAAATATTAATGATATACTAGTTTAATTGAAATATGGAATCTCATAAACGCCCCCCTGTACTCGTTTACATGCTAATGTAAGTCGTAAAGATCTTTTCTATTAACGAAGAGATTATGTATGCGTTATTGCAATGGAAGATTAAAATAATAATGCTGATATTTTTCATAAATAATAAAATAAATTATGTACTGTGGCGCCGCTTGAAAAAAAAAAAGTCACAAGTCAATCATCGTCAGTTGAAAGAAGAAAAATTAGTGATGTCTTTTTGGATAGGTCGTGGAGAGAAAAACATGAAGTCGAAGATGGGTGGTTTCCAAGGTTTAGGAGGATGGAATCCTGGAACTTCGGTAACTAAGAGGAATCCTGGAACTTCGGTAACTAAGAGGAATCCTAAGAGACACCTAGATATTATAGAAGTCAAGAAGTCTTACCTGTGACATGGCAGGATAGATGCCACGGATATTCAATTCAATTCAATTCAATTCTTTATTAGCCTTTAGGAAATACATCTTTTAGGCTCAGGGTTCGGTCTGATATATACATTATTCAGTTTAAAAAAGTACAAATAAATGAAAATATAAAATAATAATAATAATAAAATACAAAGTACTATAGAACCTAACTGTTAATTAACAAATTAAAACAAAAATAAAAATGGTATTTTATTTGAAAACTTCAATGTCCTCTAATTTTTAGCGCCCTTACTATGTATAGTATGATATTATTGAGGTTTTGGTTGTTTGTAATGTTGAAAAGGGTCTTGTGAGGTTGCGGGCTCTTTAGTGCTTCTACCAGGTACTTTTTTCTTAGTTGGCTGAAGGCTGGACACTCCATGAAGAAATGGTGGATGTCGTCCGGTCGGTCTTCGTTGCAGACACTACAGCTGTCTTCCCTGTTGAAGAGGTAGGTCACTCCTCCCACCGTCACTCTAGCCAGGCTTTCTCTACACAGCCGTATCTGAGCCAACACTCTCGTCCTCTCGATATTTGTCCTCAGCTTTAAGTAGACGTTGTAACAGTAAATATCCTTGTATGTGAGGTTATAGTTAGATTCGAGAATGTGCTGAATGTCTCTATCGCGGCTCCTTTCTTCAAATCTACTCACAATCTTTTTCTTATGCCTGCTGATAAGATCAGGGTCCTGAGTATCCCATAACCATGAATAGCCTACAGAGGTTAGGATATTCCGGAGTTGAGTCACCCAGTTGTAGGCCGGTAGGTCTGAAGGCTGCTTGCTCAGGAACAGGAGACGTTCGTAACACAGTCTAGGGTACCTGTCGATACCACGGATATGCTCGGACGAATATCCACATTTTAGGTAAAGTGAGATCGTGTAGAAAGACTTTGTTTCTTCAGCCCAACTTCTTCTAGAGATCATTGGATGCTTAGGTCCCTAGGTACGTGTGCTGAATATCATACGTCTTATCCGGGACTTCTCAATCCTCATATATTATTTTTTATTGATACAATCATTGAATTGGGAGTTATTAGGATTTGTGGTTATACATCGAAGACGAATGTGAACGTCTGCCAACCCAAAACAGGTGGAGTAAAAAAAAAAAAATTCAATGCTGTGCTTTTCAGTGTTTCGACCAAAATATCTCATTATCTGTTGCTCATACGAAATAATGTGTTAATAGAAATAAAAGACGTTGTCTTCCCACTGTTTTATTTATACCAGAACCGGTTTTCGACGCAACAGCGTCATCATCAGTGGTTCATCCAACCACACAGCACAGCGGTTGGAAGATAACTGGCTATATAACTAAACAGTGGGAAGACAACGTCTTTTATTTCTATTAGAAATCTAGTCCCACAACATCTTACTATCACATATGAAATAATGTGTTCTTATCAAAATTGAAGAACATAAAAATTTCTACAAAAAAGATTCCATGTTTTTTTTCGAATAAGTAACTGTTTTGGAGAAAATGCTGCACGAAAATGATATTCCACTGGGATGCCTCAGAATTTGCTATTTCGTGTTTTTTTTTAACATGAAATTTCCTATCGAGTGAGATTCTTTTCAGTATTTGCGACTGAATCACTACTCCACTCTTGAAGTTCTTTACTGCCAAATATCGACATGAAATTTAATATGAAGATTCAAAATTCTCTGGGTAAATAAATCAGATATTGATTTTTAATTTTCTTGTGTACTCCCGATTAGGGCAGAAAAGGTCCACCTCCAAAATCGTCTTGTTCAATGTTGAAATAATGAATTTTTGAACATAAGATTGTTATAATTTTTTAAGAACTCTCAAAATATAAGTTACTCGTTTGTGCTAATGACTCGTTAGCTATTACTCAAAATATTTTGTCTTCAAAGTTCAGCCATATTGAGTAACCAAATTTGGTTAACTTTTTAAATATTTTGATTAATTAAAATTAGAGACCCCTTCAGTTGTGTTCCTTTTTTTGTATAGTCTCTAGAATATTCAAGTTTACCCAGCCTTGGTAGGAGAGAGAGTGTTCCTAAAATTTTAATTCTCTCTTCTTAAGTACTGGTCCAGACAAGGACCATGCGCAAAGTGAGACGAAACTGAAAAAAATAAGTCGACGGTGAATCATAGACAATGTACTTCCCCAGCATCAACACTTTCGCTATTCCTCCGAAACCTGATGAATCCTCATAATTGTATCGATAAATTTTGTGTCGATATATTCATTACATCGGCAGTTATTGGAGTTTTTGAGTTGAGCCCTGATTCTACTGATTCTGTGTATCGTCGATACAAATATTAAATATCGATATATTCGGAAGTTAATTTTACTTCCCCAGCTATAGGAAGTACAAGAGAAGTTAGGTTAGTTAGGACTCACGCCCGGGCTTTAACTACGAGGTCATATCGCCTACTACCAGAGCGCTCTTTCGTCACTCTGGTGGACATGAGCCCGACTCAACTGTGGGAGTCCTAAATTTTGCCTATCCTAAATTTTTATTCATCTAGGATCTTTAACGAGTACCTGAACATCGTACCGGCTCGAGATCATTCCTTAACGTCCTATTCGAAGGACGGCATGCTCAAGTTTATTGTACCTCCCAGATAAAATAAACTAAGGGCCTGGACTGGGTTTCGAACCCAGCATGCAAATCACTGAGCTACTGGCGCCCTCAAAGGAAAAAGTAGGATTAGGGAAGAAAAAGAAGCATAGTACAAAAATACTACTATGGCCTCCAGTCACAATTTAAATCCCGGCTGCTTCCCAGGGACACGAAGGTGCTGCCGCTGTGGCGGAAAATAGGCGTCTTGACATCTTCGAGAGGAGAATACTCCGCAGGATCTTCGGCCCCACCCAGGAGGAGGGCGTCTGGCGCATCCGATACAATCAGGAGTTGTACGCACTCTACACAGATCCAAAATTGTCGCCAAAGTTGGATTAGAATTGCCAGACTCCGTTGTGCTGGACACGTCAGAAGAAGATGGCTGGAGACCGTGAACAGAGACGCAAGACGGTTTTGGTGCGGTGGGCTGGTGGAGACTGGCCCAGGACAGAGCTGCATGGGGACATTTCCTGGAGGAGTCCAAGGCTCTTGACGGGCTGTAGCACCTATGATGATGATGATGATAGTACAAAAACTGTAATTACTACCCTTGTGATGAATTTATCGAATCCAAATTTAATATGAGGATTCACAAGCCCATATGTAAGTTAAATATTGATTTTTTAGGTCAAACGGTCAAATTGCTTTTGGAGGGAGAGCGAAAACATTTTTTTTCATAATTTTTGGAATCTGGGGTCAGAAAACCCTGAACCCAAAAAACCCTGAACGCCCTGTGATAACTCAACATTGAATATCTGACCTATTACAAAACATCCCCTAAACTTTCATTTAGATGGGGAAGTAAAAACATTTCTATAGGTTGCCACCCTGTTAAAAAAAAAAGTAATCAACAGATATATAAATTATAATACATAATTAGTGTAGTATTCGTATTCAGTGGCAGTGATTCTAGTCACCAGTCCATCAAGCTCCCTTGAGCCGAAAAACAAAGTTAATAAGTAATTAAGAGTAATGTAATAAAGTAAGCCATTTTCATTCGTAGTCTTTACGTTGAGAGGTAATTAAATAGTACTATTAAAATGATATAATTAACTTAGAAACCAAGAATGAAGACTTGATGAAAGAGTTGTCATCTAAAATTCATGTTTTCCGATACGGGAGTTTTACTTTCCCAGATATACGAAATATATGTAATCGGTTAAAAATTCGATGCCGAGTTTTCAAATTATGAAAAAAACTGTCGGTGTGTTTGTGAACACGATAAGTCTCAATAGATATGAATGTATCGACACAAAATTTTATATAAGAATCCAGAACTCTCCAATGATGACACTTATAGTTTTTCAGCCCAATCGACCAAAGGGAAGGGGGAATCAGAGAGGAGGTGACTCAAAACTCCCAATATGCAATGAATTTATCGACACGAAATTTAGTAACCTATATGTAAGGCCTGGGGCCTTGCAATTTTCAGTTGAGCAACTGTTTGATTGCATGTTTGTGTCATATGAAGTGCTATGGACCCGCGCATATATGCAACTACAACTGATTAACCAGTTGCAGCAACTAAACAGTTTGTGGTCTGGCTTTAACTTTTTAGTTGCATCTAGTTGCACAATCGCCTTGTGACACATTGGATTGAATGGTGGTGAGCTCACTTGCAATCAAACAGTTGCAGGTTCTACCTGTGTAGTTCTAGATTCACAACATTTGCAAATATTCCCGTCGAGTAATACCAGGACGAATGAGCTCAAGAAGCTTGTCAAAAGTTTTCAAGCTCATTCGGTAGTATTAAAAAAATTTCACTGGGTAACTTCTTAAATGTGCATACAATTTATGGAATTGCCCCTTCTCGCTACGCTGTGTCGTTAACGGATGAAGCCAAAAACGCTTTTTGCATTTTTACCTTCTTATCTCAAAGGCACACAACGCAGCCAACTCTCTCAAGTCCATCTCGCAACTACTAATTCCATCCCCATGTGTGCCCATACGTAGCAACCAAACTTTTTAGTTGCAGTAGTGTGCCCAAAATCATGCAACTGCGACTAGACAGTTGCTCAACTGAAAATTGCAAGTGCGCCCCAGGCCTAATCTTAGCCCAATCGGTGGTGGAAAACATAAAATATCGATAAAAACTCAAAATCGATTTTCTGACCGATTACATAACTTCCCCTATTCTCCATATAGCTGGGAAAGTTATAAATGATATTTTTTTTTTAATTCATTAACTTTTTCAAAGTTAAAACCTTCTAACAGAACTTTTACAAAAGCGTCCTTGGAAGGTAATTTGGAAAATAAATATAGTTCTCTATTTTTTTTTGAGGATTAAAAAGTTCATGAAAGAGTATTTTTTATTTATTTTATTTCCCTCCCTTTTCTTTTTTTTTGGTTTTGGACAGTAAAGCCTTGGTTACAAACTTTTAATTAGGTCCAAACCAAAAATTTATCTCTTGGATGAAAGTGAAAAAAATGTCACCGGTGTATCACAGGCAACATTCTTCCCCAGATCGAATTGGTTGATTTTCACATTTCCTCGTATACCATTCCACCGATTTGGTTGTAGATCCCTTACTCAGAGACTTTTCAATACTCATATGAAATTTCATTTCGATTCATTCATTTCATTGATCATTTCAGAGATTTTGAGTACATCTTCTTCTTCGATCCCCAGTAACTGCTGAAGTAATGAATGGATATAGGACGACACCTA
Source organism: Aradus depressus (assembly GCA_963662175.1). Taxonomy (NCBI): domain Eukaryota; kingdom Metazoa; phylum Arthropoda; class Insecta; order Hemiptera; family Aradidae; genus Aradus; species Aradus depressus. Next base: position 28,875,676 of record OY759224.1, on the reverse strand, counting down.
TTAATTTTCAGCCAAATTGTCCAAAGGGATGTGGAGGATTGAGATGGGAGAGGGGGTGAAACCAAAAACCTCAGTAACTGCCGAAGTAATGAATAGATCGACAGAAAACTTTATAAGTAAATTCAGAACAACATAAGTCAAAAATTATATAATCGGTCAGAAATTTTATGTTGAGATTTCAACGGAATGTTATATTTAAATTCAAAACTCCGCAAGGATGGCATCTATTAATTTTCCATGAAATCGGTCGATTGGAAGGGGCCTACCTGACAAGGGGTACTAGACTCAAATAACTGCCGATGTAATGAATGTTATGTTTTTTTCTTTGTTGGAAACCAAGAAATTCTGATGAAAATATCGAATTTTATTTTCGATTACTATGTTATGCTGAACATTTTTTTTGCCGCATTTTTTTCACATTTTTCTGGGAGTTAAAAAAAATAAATAAAGGTATATACATCAATCTCCGAAAAAATTCTAATAAATCTTGGAGTATTGTTTATGTTAGTATTGGTTGTTTAAATTCCTGCTGAACCGAGGGAGTCAAAAGAATTCATATTTTATTAATAAATAATAAATTTTGAAATTCAATTCTTTCGCAGTTCGCATCCACAGAGAAGGTATAGGGGAAGTTATATAATCGTCGAAAATTCACAGCAGAGATTTCAAAGACGACACCTATTAATTTTTAGCTGAATCAGCCGTAGAGGAAGGGGAGATCAGAGGAGCTACCAGGACTTGAAATTTAGTATGAGCATTCAGAAGAATAAAGCTATGGAAAATATAGTATTAGTTATTATGACTCATGCCCGGGCTTTAATTACGGTCATATCGTCTACTACCAGAGCGCTCTTTCGTCACTCTGGTTGACGTGAGCCCGACTCTACTGTGGGAGTCCTAAATTTTGCCTACCCTAAATTTTTATTCACCTAGGGTAGGGGTCATTAACGAGTAAACGACATCGTACAGGCTCCTATCCGAAGGACGGCGTACTTAAGTTTATTTTACCTCCTAGATAAAATAAACAAAGGGACTCGGTCGGGTTTCGAACTCACGATCTTGAGCTCAGAAGGCAGGCACGCATCACTGAGCTACCGACACCCTCTTTGGAAAAAAAAAATATATATATATATATATTATTAATTCAGAATATCCTTACATAACCATAAAAATATTATTATCAATATTAAAATAGGACAATTTATCTGCTAGAAAAGTGAGTTAACTGGTTGGACGTTAAGGGGAGGCCTAACTTCTAAAAGAAAGTTATAACGCTTTTATAAGTTGGTCAAATGGTGACCTGGGCTAACTTAGTTTTAAGTTGGAAAAAACTTCAAGGGGAATGGGCCCCAATAAAATTTGCATTTTTTTCCCTCCTGGGTCTACTTATTTCTGAATTTCATTAAAATGATCATTTTGAACATGGTCCAAAGAGATACATATAAAAAATTGTTGGTTCTAAATCATTCTATCGGGAGTTATCGGCTTCACAGACAGTCATTTCCCCAGTTATATGAGGTATAGGGGAAGTTATGTTATCGATCAAAAATTCGATGCGGAGTTTTCAACGGAACTTATGTTTTCCAGAAAATGAAAAAAAAATATTAAGGCGTAGTCAAGGTCCACGCCATAGATTTTCCGTGAAAACGTCGGGATAAAATCATTTTTCATTTTCTTTTCGATAGCTCTTGCATTTGCTCGGCTCTAGACTTTTTAGGTTTTCTAAATACCTTTTGATGCGAGCTTTCCTCTGATTGCGGTTTCTATAATTTCGCGCATATTTACGATTCATATGAGACGAAATCTTTAATTGTTTTGCAATTTTCAATTTAATACCGATTATTTCGGCGAATATTTTTATTGTTTCACTTTGAATCCTAATAGTGCTCCTCAAGCTCTTTACAATGACACACGAATCAACGTCCTATCTAAACGCGTAATCACGCTACACTAATTTCTAATTTTACACAACGCTAATTCGCAACAATCATCCGCCGGCGCCCACACTAGCCTGATAACGTCACAGGCAAAACAAACACGTACAGACATGCTTCTATCCATTGTGACCTCAACCGTTGTTATCGCATTATTAGTCTCGTAGTTATTATCGACTGAAATCTGACGGTATTTTGTAACACAAGAAAGTTTGACCGGCTTAACAAGCGAATAAACGTTTTCACGTCAAAAATATCTGTTTGTCTATGCGTTTGTCTGTGAGCACTATAACTCCTGGTAGAATGGATTTTATGTTCCAGAACTCTCAGGATGACACCTTATTCCCAGCCAAATCGGCCAAAGAAACACAAAACTCGTAATAACTGCCATTGTAATGAATGTATTGACACGAAATTTCGTATGTAAATTCAAAATCCCATAAGGACGATAGGGTCAGAGGTGGAACGATAAAATTTCAATAACTGCCGATATAATCAATGCATCAAAACGACATTTAGTATGAGGATTCGGAAGCCATTTTATAAGTCAAAAATTGAGTTTTAGCCCAAACGATCGATCGGCTTTGGTGGGAGAGCGAAAACATAAAATTCCGACGAAAATTCAATATCGAATTTCTGACAGATTACATAATGTCCCTACTTTGTATAACTGGGGAGGTAAAAAAAATATATATGTTGTTGTCAATATCGATTTTATGTCAGAGTTAGGACAAGAATAAGTAGCACTTCCATCTTGTGAAGTTACTTAACTTTAGACATAGGAACTTCTTTTATCAGGACATATGTCAGTCAAGTGAAGGGCAAAGTCGCTTATCTTAACGTGAAAAGTCAACAACTTAACTTAAAAACACATCTTATCGATAATCTCTATCGCCAAATTATATACCTTGTTATTTAGTTCAACTATTTTGCTTTTAAATTATACATCAACAGATCAATGTCTTATCCATGAGAGGGTCGGTATATCAACGTCAAATAATATATTTCCATATGACCTCGATGCTTGACATTTTTTCTGCGTACTAACTTTATTAGAATAGGATACTTCTAGATAACTCGTTGGGTGGTGGGGATACGTTATCACTGCGTACTAACTTTATTAGAAAAGGATACTTCTAGATAACTCGTTGGGTGGTAGGGATACGTTATCACTGCGTACTAACTTTATTAGAATAGGATACTTCTAGATAACTCGTTGGGTGGTGGGGATACGTTATCACTGCCTACTAACTTTATTAGAATAGGATACTTCTAGATAACTCGTTGGGTGGTGGGGATACGTTATCACTGCCTACTAACTTTATTAGAATAGGATACTTCTAGATAACTCGTTGGGTGGTGGGGATACGTTATCACTGCCTACTAACTTTATTAGAATAGGATACTTCTAGATAACTCGTTGGGTGGTAGGGATACGTTATCACTGCGTACTAACTTTATTAGAATAGGATACTTCTAGATAACTCGTTGGGTGGTGGGGATACGTTATCACTGCCTACTAACTTTATTAGAATAGGATACTTCTAGATAACTCGTTGGGTGGTGGGGATACGTTATCACTGCCTACTAACTTTATTAGAATAGGATACTTCTAGATAACTCGTTGGGTGGTAGGGATACGTTATCACTGCGTACTAACTTTATTAGAATAGGATACTTCTAGATAACTCGTTGGGTGGTGGGGATACGTTATCACTGCCTACTAACTTTATTAGAATAGGATACTTCTAGATAACTCGTTGGGTGGTGGGGATACGTTATCACTGCCTACTAACTTTATTAGAATAGGATACTTCTAGATAACTCGTTGGGTGGTAGGGATACGTTATCACTGCGTACTAACTTTATTAGAATAGGATACTTCTAGATAACTCGTTGGGTGGTGGGGATACGTTATCACTGCCTACTAACTTTATTAGAATAGGATACTTCTAGATAACTCGTTGGGTGGTGGGGAAACGTTATCACTGCCTACTAACTTTATTAGAATAGGATACTTCTAGATAACTCGTTGGGTGGTAGGGATACGTTATCACTGCGTACTAACTTTATTAGAAAAGGATACTTTTAGATATCTTCGTTTTTTTGGGTTTTTTAAAAATATATACTCATACATTTTTAAATATTTATTTATTCGGTTTTTATTAATCTCATTTTACTTTTTTAAATAGTTTTTTATGTTACTACTAATCATACGTGTGTTAGACTCAAGTAGTTATATATCTAATTTATAAGCTATCTTAATGTATAATTTCTTTTGACGTATCCTATTATAATGTATTGGTTTAACGGAAATAAATGTATTATTATTAATATCGGTAGTTATTACACACTCACATATAAACAATTTTCATTTTTGAAATCAAGGATTTGGAAAACATGAAATCCCTGCGAAAATTCAACATAGAATTTTTCACCAATTATATAAACTTCCTTTTTGTAGCTGTGAAAGTGAAAAGTTGATTCTTATTGAATTTCGAAATGTGACCATACGGGCAGACTGGCTCCGGTCAAAAACCTTCTTATCCATGAGTGTTCAGTTAATGGATGTCGTGAGGAATCTGAGGGAGCATTGTGATTGTGCTGATGGTATAAATACCATTAGAGGAATGGTATAATCATCTCTCCAGCTCTAATGGCAATGGTATCATAAACTATGGTACATATCTGTCTATATAAAAATAATAATTAACAAATTACTATGTAAAAATGTACACGTTGATATAGTCGGAATCCTCAATCTTTTGTTTTAAAACTTTTTATATCCTAGCTATAGATGTAACGGGACAGTTATATAACCAGTCAGAAACTCAATGTTGTTTCCACCGCAATATCATGTTATCCGATCACCGTATATGTTGTGATAAAAAAATAATGTGTTAAATAAAATAAATATATAAACAATAAAATTAATAATATTACCACAATAAATATTACCACATTTTCTATAGATATTATAGCTAGTCTTCTACTAAATTTTGATTTCTACTATATTTTCCGAAAAGGGCCCCTAAAAGATATCGAAAGTTCAAGACGTGCAATTTTTAAGAAAGTCCACATATTTTATAAAAATTCAATTAACAAATTTTTCATTTGGATTTCTTTTAAACATACTAAAGAGATGCCATGTTTTTTTTTGTTTTTTTTTACATATTATGTACCTATGTAGGTACATATACAAAACTTTTAATTTGCTTTTATGTTTAATACTACATATATTGGTAACGAACAATAGATAATTAGATAAACACACATAATAATAGTTATTATGGATTTTAAGTTATTAAACCAAACAGTAGGCATATATGTCTGTTTCACAAACAGCGAATTCTACGAGTAATAAAAAGCATTCAAAATTACGTTTTTCAAATGAATTATTTTTGTAAGTGTCCGCTTAGGAGAGGTAAATTTATCTCTTGACGAAAAATTGGTTGTCCGCGTCCGTTAGAGGGGTTTAAAAATACATTGTTTTCCTATACTTCGGCCCGGGACAACGCAAAACTGTCCGTAAAGAGGGGGTTTACTGTAGATGGGAAAATCGACCCAATGTTTGGTATATAACCCGTTTGAGTTTTGTTGTTGTCCAACTGTGGCGTTGCTGGAGACTCTCTGATTGGATGGGGGGAGACTCAGAAACCGACTGAACCCGAACCCATTAGTAGCGAACCGCTCTTCATCATCAATTCTCGGAGTCGGTCATTCGGTTCCACCATCGTCTTGCTCGATGAAACCGAACCAATTGAATTACACTCAACTATCACCGCACCGCAATACAGACCAATCCTTCTGTCTGTCTTGGCACTAGACGGCTGTCTGCCACTGGTCAAATTTGATTCGTGTGATCGATAGGAGAAAATATGCAAAGGAATTGATTCCTTGATCAAGCAACAAAACTGCGACTTTACAATACCTTGATTCATCAATGATAATAATAATAGTTGATATAATAATACAATAGGATCAGTGATCATTATATCAACAATATTAAAATTAATAAATAATATCAAATAACAATTACTGAAGCCAATATGAGCGTATGGAGCTGAACTCTGGGGCTCTACTAAACCTTAGAATTCTTATAGAATCCAAACCCTACAATCCCGTATACTTCGTAAAATCACAAACGCTCCATTCTACGTCGGGGGGTGGGGGGGAGGGGGGACAAACATAAAATTTTGTTGCCGCGTATCCTGCAGTTTAATTACTAATTTTAGGGAGACGATGATGAGACCAGTCAGAAACTCTAAACGATGAACTAACTTCCTGCTAATGAACCGATCGATGTGAAACTTTTGACTTTTGGTCTTGTAAGTTGAAGTTTGTGTTGAGTTGATCTGGATGGGTTCTGAGTTCCTGGGGAGTCTCGGACTTCCTCAAAGAGCACTGCGGGAGGTCGTCATACCCCCCTGGAGTTTCTTCACAAAGCCGCGGACTCACACTTCACACCAAAAGATTCCATATAATTCCTATCTTTTGACTGGCTTCCAACGGTGACTTCCCACTCAAAAACAAGAAAAAAAAGAGGGGTCTTTGACAGAGAGACATTTATCTGTTAGGTAATAGTCAGCAGTGTTATCATCCCGTCGCAATACAGGATTTCCTAGAATAACACGCATTTTAACAGAGGACGCCGATAGTTCAGAGGTACAGTAGAACCCCTCTTAACCGGTCTGGTCGGGACCGTTTGGCCGGTTAATCCGAGGTTCCCGTGAAAAATCTTTTTTCGTTCAAAAAGAACCTACATATGTACATATTTCATGAATAAACAAGCAAATAAGACAATTTTATTTAACAGATCATATCCGGAAAAAGGCAACAACAAAACTGAAAGAAAAAGGTAACTTCCTTCTCTCCCTTTCCTAATTTTCAAGAAATTTGCTGCCATGAAATTCTGAGAAAGGCTCCGAAAAAGCAACAGGCGAAGAGAAAAGAAACAGGAGCCCGCTTTGTTAATTGATTCATAGAAAAATAGACTCGGAAGCAAGAGAGGAATGAAACTGGCGAACTGCCTCCCCCTCCACCGTTCTGCCCGCCACAACACAAACACACTGCACACCTAAACGTCGCGTCATCTCGTTTTATTTTCCATTTCCAGGAACTTTCCAGGAAAGGCACGTCAAACAATCAATGTTTGAATCACTTGCCAGCTATTATACAATGAAAGTGAGAAAAAAAAACTCTGTTCCATGGGATAGGCCGGTTAATGCGAGGCCGGTTAAGAGGGGTTCTACTATAGCGTGTTTTCCTACTGAGGTAAGGTGGACCATCCGTCCCGATTTTTGAGGTTGGGTTCCGAAATTTTTAGAGCGTCATTCGGGACGGCCGTTTGTCCCGAATTTAGGTATATGGGATTGTCATTTCAACAGAAAATTTCAACTATCGAACCAACCTTTCGGCATAATCCAAGCGAGTTGCATTATGGGATACCATGGGGCAAATAATCAACATTACGAGTGATAATAATAATAAACAGAAATAATAATAATAATAATAATAATATTGGGCTCAATCCCACTCACTTTACTAAAAACTGTGTTCCAAGTTCTAATATATTAAAGGTTGCTGAATTTTTGCTTTGCCTTCCTGGCACAAATGCACCAACTGAAAGACTTTTTTCTTTAATGTACGGTTTATGGTCACCAGAAAAAACTCAATTAACAGTCGACACAATTTTGGTTACAAAAGTCAACTTAAACATGCCCTGCCAAGACTTTTATAAAATGTTAATTTCAAACAAAACCTTTCTAAAAAAAATTCATTCATCAGAAAAGTACAATGCCTAATTTATGTAACAATTCATTCATCTGAAAAGTACAATACCTAATGTATGTAACTATTTGACCAGTTTTATTTATACTTAAACAACATATCAAGAATTTGTGTTGTATTTTTATGTTTAATTAAATAATTAAAAAGTTCATTAAGACTCATTAATGATAATAAGGTGTATGTTATTTTTATTATTAGAATTTAATTGCCCTTATCTTATTATTAATGTTTTTGGTGTTTATGTTTTGGAGGGGGGGGGGGGGGGGGGGGGGGGTGTAATTATTTTGGAGCGTCCCGAATTCTGTTCCAAAAAATATGATCACCTTATACTGAGGTCAATATGAGACCTTTTCATCTGGGAAGTATAGAAACTTAGTTCCTGAACTAAACCTGAGTTGAGTCGGGCTCATGTTCAACAGACCTCTGGTAGTAAATATCATGGACTCGATTTTACTATGTGAGAAGGCGCGGAAACTTTACCGAATCTGTAGCAACGCGTCTAGAAATGTGTACCGTTTTAGGTTAGAGCGAATAGGGGAAGTTATGTAAACGGTCAACAATTCGATGTGGAGGTTTAAACAGAATTTCATGTTTTTCGACCTACTGATTCCAAAAATGAAAAAAAATTCTCTTATGTACACGGTAACTCCTAATAGAATATATCCAGAAACCCTCTAAGGACGACGATGTCTAATGATTTTCAGCCAAATCGGCCAAAGAGAAGGGGAGACCCAAAAACTCTAATAACTGCTGTTGAAAGAATGTATTGACACGAAATTTCATGTGTAAATTCAAGAGCGAAATGTTAATTGATTAATTTGGTTTGGGGAAGTACATTCCGGTGATTCACCGACGACTTTTTTTATTCATTTTTCCCGTTAATAGTCAGTCTAGGGCGCCGGTAGCTTAGTGGTATGCGTGCTTGCCTTCTGAGCTCAAGAACGTGGGTTCGAAACCCGACCGAGGCCCTTAGTTTATTTTATCTGGGAGGTAAAATAAACGTAAGAATGACGTCCTTCGGATGTTAAGCGATGGCCCCGAGCCTGTACGGTGTCAGGTACTCGTTAAAGACCCCTGCCTTAGGTGAATAAAAATTTAGGGTAGGCAAAATTTAGCACTCCCACAGTAGAGTCAAGCTCATGTCCACCAGAGTAACGAAAGAGCGCTCTGGTAGTAGGCGATATGACATCGTAGTTAAAGCCCGAGCATGAGTCATAAAACCTATCCTAACCTCCTACTATCTCTGTAACCTACTAACTGTAGTCCTTAGTATGGTATTGGGTTTACGAAGGAATCCTAGGATAAGGATGTGCCAAGTGGCTTTCTCCAAGACCTTATTCGTCCGTGGTAGAGACGAGAAGAGAGGGTACGATACTGACGGCCGACGTCGAGGTGGGAAGAAGTGAAACCTGAGTCTCTGACCTGACCTCTAGAAACCTGCTTTACCTGATGTGAGGTGGCAACCTCTTGTTAGCCAATATGTGGCGTAGGCTGATATTTCGGAGTGTCTGCCAGGTGGTAAAATTAAATAACATGGTCGGTGTAATCACCACGTACTTCCCCAACACGAATAAATCATATATTAGAAAAAGAAAAATATAGTCACACCCTTTAAAAAGCACATACAATATAATAAACAATGTAACCAATGTATATCATAATATTATTTTATATTACGAGGTGTGTTCAAAAAGAAACGCGAATTTTGCAATTTCGCGGGTTGTATTAGTCCGATTTGCGCGATTTTTCCTTGTTGTGTTGGTAAACATGTCTAAAAAGTATCTGTACATTGTTAGCCAAACCTAATGTTGTCAGCTGTCAAAGAGGTTAGATGTGTTTTGGTACGATCGGCGATTATTTATTTGTTTACAAAATGATTGGACAATTTGCATTAAATTTTGCTATAAGAATGGAATAAAGTGCAGCAAAGTTTTAGAAATGTTAAATATTGCTTTTGGTGAGTCTGCTGAGAGTGAAACTAGGGTTTACGAGTGGTATAAAAGCTCGACAAGTGCGGTCGAATGTGAAGGTCATGCTCACTGTGTTTTTTCTATTTTAACGGCATAGTGCACCATGAGTTCTTGCCACAAGGTCAAACGATCAATAAGGAGCACTACCTAAAAATGCAACGCCGTTTGCGTGAAGCAATCCGAAAAAAACGCCCGGATTTGTGTACGGAATGCACCTGCTCACACTTCATTGCTCGTTCGTGAATTTTTGGCCAAAAACAACACTATAATGATGCCCCAGCCTACATATTCGCCAGACTTGGCTCCGTGTGACTTTTTTCTGTTCCCAACAATAAAGAGCACCTTAAAGGGCCGTCGTTTCACAAGCGTAGATGAGTTTAAAAGCGCACCGCTGAGAGAGCTAAATGCTACCCCAAAGATCGAGTTCTAGAAGTGTTTCGGGGATTGGAAGAAGCGCTGGCATAAGTGTATAATATCTAATGGGGACTATTTTTAAGGGGATAACATTGATGTAGACGAATAAACAAAATTCTCTTCAAAAACCGAAAATTCCCCTTTTTTTTAAACACACCTCGTTATGTATTTTATAAAAAATAGTACTTGTTTTAAGAAATCTAAAAAATGATATATTTAAATTTATCAAAAAATAATGAAACATTTTTATATTCAAATAACTCACCATTTTTATTTTTATTTACAGTTAATATCAAATTTAAAAATAAATAATAAATAGAAGTTGCTGGTAGCTCAGTGGTATGCGTGCTTGCCTTCTGAGCTCAAGATCGTGGGATCGAAACCTAACGAGGCCCTTAGTTTATTTTATCTTGGAGGTAAAATAAACTTAGGCACGCCGTCCTTCGGATGGGACGTTAAGCGAGGGTCCCGAGACTGTACGATGTCAGATACTCCTAGGTGAATAAAAATTTAGGGTAGGCATTATTTAGGGCTCCCCCAGTAGAGTCGGGCTCTTGTCCTCGTAGTTAATGCCCGGGCATGAGTCATAATAAATAACTAAATAATAAATAATTGAGTACTTAATTAAATAGGTTCTAAGACCAATCCATTCTTATACTTGAAGATCAATATGGAGTTCTGAATCTCCAAACAAATTTCTTGTCGATATATTCGTTCCAATGAGAATTATGTTCACGGACGAACAGACTTTTTTTTTTAAATTTTTGAAATCAGGAGATCGGATATGAAATTCTGATGAAAAAACAACATCGAATTTCTGAACGATTACATAATAATCTATAATTCGTTGAGTAGAAATTATCGATACTTTAATATGAAACATATCGATATCATTGATATATCGCATGCCGATTACGTATATGGTACGGTATAGTAAAAGTACGTAGAACCAGTTTTAGAAGGGATGAGACCAGTCTTCCCAGCCATGACCTGGTTTCCAATACGAAGCCACCAGTCAGCCCTGACATAACTCTCTGGTAGTTCTTTGGGTTGAAGGTTCGAATCCCATCGTGAACTTACTATATTATGTTGACTATCCCTTAGGATGGCAACCTATAGATAGCCCCTCACTGATAACATTCAACAGTCATGTACTTCCTCAGCTCCAATTTTTTGCAATACATAAGTTTCCACTCTCCCTATATGTCTTTTTCTAGTTAGTTAATTATGGACTCATGCCCGGGCTTTAACTACAATTTATCGCTTACTACCAGTGCTTTTCGTCACTCTGCTGGACATGAGCTCGATTCTACTATGGGAGTCCTAAATTTTACTTACCCCTAAATTTTTATTCACCTGGGGTGGGGGTCTTTAATGAGTACCCTGACATCGTACAGGCTCGGAACCATGGCTTAACGTCCCATCCGAGGGACGGCGTGCTTAAGTTTATTTTACCTCCCAGATAAAATAAACTAAGGGCGATCTTCAGCTCAGAAGGCAAGCACGCATACCACTGAGCTACCGGCGCCCTCGCATTTTATTTATGTACATTTTGACAATCAATAAATGTCTTACTTATGGACTTTTCAATTCACATATACAATTTCGCCGCATTATATTAATTTTTTTTTTTAAATACTAGGGATTTGGAGATAAACCCATCACTCCTTTTTGGTTAAATTTGGATGAAAACTCAGTAGGTGCCTCACTTTGAGGTCTCTATAAAATTTCGTATCGATACATCATTTCGTATCGATGCATTCATTCTGTCGAGAGTTATTGTGCCCGTAGAGACTCAAGTAATGAATGTATTGACTCGACATTTTATATGTACGAGTACATCCAAAACACGCGAGGATTCCCCCTCGAGTGACACCTATTGATTTTCCATGAAATCGACAGATTGTTTACAGAGGGATATACTCATACGATATCTTATATTTTCGGTTGAGATGTGATCATACACGAAGATTTTAGGAGACTAGACCACGGGTTTGTTCTTAGATTTACAGGATACTGTGAGACTAGTCCTTCATGATAGTATCTTCAGGCAAGAAAAGAAAACAAGGGAAGAAATAAGGGGTAAGAGCATTGAATGCTTAGGTCCCTGGGTGCATGCACCATCCACCCATATTTTGGAAAATTGTATATATTTCTGCGTCGAAAAATCTATTTTGATCAGAAGTTTCAAGTCTTCAATTTTTGAAATTTTGATATAGAATCTGCTTGGCTGTCCCTCCTGAAATTTATAATCAATGTATGGAGTTAATGAGGAAGATGAAATCACAAATCACTTTTTGAAAAAGAAAAAAAAAACACTTAATGAACCGACAGACAGGTGGTTGGTGGTTTCGGACCCCATATGGGCCTTACGCCCCCCTAGTGTGCGACCCTTTATCAGCGCTCCCAGTGGGGAGTCAAGGAACAATAGACCCACAAACCCCTCATCTGTTCGTCCCCCTCGACTTTATTAAAAATCAACAGTCACCACTTTTTCTTGGGGCTTCATTTTTTTTTTTGTAACTTGTTCCAATTGATGAGCATCGCTGAGATAAGGGTTCACATTGTGGTGCTAGACTAGATAACAAACTCAATCATGTAAGATAATTAATTATATGAACAGTCGCTATTGTTTATATATTATTAGTAAATAACATGCCATGTATAAGATATAACCAAGATGAGTATTAAAACACTAACGACCATGAGAGTATACTCTGACGTGCTACTTGCGCGTAGAAAGCGTATGAAGCGAATGACGCAACAACATTGATTTGAGGGCGCGGGTAGGTCATAGTGGTAGCGTGGTTGCCTTCTGACCTCAAGATCCCTGAGCATGCCTTCGGATAGGACGTTAAGCGATGGCCTGAACGATGTCAGGTACTCTTTAAAGACACCTGCCCTAGGTGAATATAAATTTAGGACTCCCATAGTAGAGTCGAGCTCATGTCCACCAGAGTGACGAAAGAGCTCTCTGGTAGTAGGCGATATGACCTCGTAGTTAAAGCCGGGCATGAGTCACAATAACTAACTAGAGTTTTTTTTTTCTAAAATAATAAAAAACACTAAAATCAACGTTAGTTATGATTCATGTCCGGGATTTAACTACGAGATCATATCGCCTACTAGCAAAGCGCTTCTTTTATCGCTCTGGACATCTGGTGGCCGATTCTACTGTGGGAGTACGAAACTTGGTCTACCTAGGGTCTTTAACGATTACCTGACATCGTACAGGCTCAAGGTTTTTTCATCTCCCATAAAAAGATTATTCTACGCTTTATTCTAATGATCCAACTTTTATTTACCAGCTATACGAAGTATGAAGGAAGTTATGTAATCGGCCAGAAATTCGATATTGAGTTTTTACCAGAATTTAATGTTTTCCGGCTGCTTAATTCGAAAATTTTTAATAAATATACAACAAAATATATGGAAAAATATATTCTTGCTACAAGAAAAAATGTTCTTGCAAAGCAAATTTCTTCTTGCGGCAAAAAAGTTTTATTCTGTATTTTGTGTCGGGGAATAGTAGACACCACTGTTTGATAGGGAATAGTAGTAGACACCAGTCGGTGATAGGGTATAGTAGACACCACTAGGTGATAGGGAATAGTAGACACCACTATTTGATAGGGAATAGTAGTAGACACCAGTCGGTGATAGGGTATAGTAGACACCGGTGATTCTCTCGATGAGAATAGGGTTTTACTACCCAAGCTATTCAAAGTATGAGGATTTTTTAATTTAATTCTGTAAGAAGATATCTTCTTGCCGCAAGAATATAGTTTTTTCCGTGTACCGATGGTAATGAATGGTATGGCGAAAATCTAGTTGAGTAATTCGCTCTGGAACACTTTTTTTCCATTGGTTCATTGAACTAAAAATAATAAAAAAGAAAATATTCTGAACTATGATCTTTTGCAGTCTCGCAATCAGATAAGTACTGTGGTGAAAAATACAGTAAAGATGGTTATTTGAAGATGATAATATCTTAGTAGGGAGTTATTTAACTGGTTTCTATGGCGGAGTGTAAGACAGGGGTGATAAAACGAAGAAGAGGATCTGTGTAAGGAGCCCTGTGACATTCTAAATGGCTGAAGAAGAGACGGGACGGGGTGATCATGAACATGAAGCGAGGAGAAGATGGCTCGATCCAGAGGTGAAAGTCTGTCTTAAATGCCAACTGCCGGGTCAACTCACTATACCACCAGCTTACATTCGATATCTCTCAGCTCACCTGCCATGTACTTCCCCAACTAATATCAACTATGTGTTCGCTCTCCCCTCGAAACCAACACCGCTTTGACTAAAAATTAATAGATGACACAATGACTTCTGAATCGTTTTTGTAAGTACCTTCCATAATCATTTGGCCGAAAATCAATAAGTGTCGTCCTCATAGATTCCTGGACTATCGTGTCGATAAATACAAAATAAAGAGAAATGTATGTTTGTTTTTTTTTAAATATTGTCTATTTCACAAAATATATATCTGTGGTCACAGGGAATAAATTCGTAACTTTTCAGGACAGCACTTTTTTACTTTTGCATTAATCGTGTAAATCCAGTTTTTGGAATAAATAAATTATGTTTGCATCATTATTAATCATAACCATACTTTTTGAAATACTCGTGAATGATGCCTCACTAAAGTTGATTTAACCGAAAACACCACCCTCTTCACTTCAATAGTTGAATAAATGGTTAAATGCAGTTATCTTGTGAATGATTCCTCAAAGAAGTAGATTAAGTTGATTTAACCGAGAACATACACAATTTTACGAGATACCAAGAAACCTACATCTTTATAATTCCGAAAGTATTAGAGTCCTGAGCTCCCAACTTCTTCACAGTGCGCAGATGGCTTGGGAGATGATCACAGTACACTTAACTCATTTTGGCCATTTTACGATTCGACAACTTACGTGTACCATATATATAATATGGGAGTACTTTCGGTATTGCTACCATCTTCAGCCACGACTTAACCAATACTAAATGGAACTTCAACAAGTTTACACTCCTAACTGTCCCTTTTTCAGCCTTCACGTATTAAGTCGTGGCTGAAGACGGTAGCAAAGCCCAAAGTACTCCCATATTATATATATTTTGTGGTATACACAATATTTTTTTTTAAATTACCCTTAGTTTTCCTTTATTTTTTAGTAAGTGTTTTACAATATCTCTGCAAAAAATGTTAAGTATCCATACATACAGAGTTACGATGTTCACAGTCACATAGATGCATTTTTCACCACACTCGGACGTATTACAACAATGAACAATGTACTCCAAGAAGTAAATAATTTGCTAGCCCTTGCGTTAATCACTAGTAAAAGTACTTCCCAAGCACGAATTAATCAATAAGTTCTCTCTCTCTCCTTCTAAAAATTGTATGAAAATAATTAAAATTTATTAATTTAAAAATTAATAGTTGACTATATATGAATCCACGTAGTAAATGTTTGTCGATACATTCATGACATTTGCGTGTCGTTCTCATGGGGTTTTGAATTTTAATACGAAATTTTCTCCCTATACATTCATTTTGATGACAGTTATGGAAGTTTTTGTGTTAAGCCCTCTCTAATCCTCCTTTCCCTTCAGCCAAATCTGTTAATAATTGATACGGTGTCCTGGAATCCTGGATACACATAAAAATTCATGTCGACACATCCATTCTGTCGGTAATTATCGTATTCACAAACAGACGGGATTATTATTATTATTATTTTTTTTTTTTTTTGTAATAAAAACTCATCAAATGTTTGACCGATTACATAACTTCCCCTATACTTCGTATGTCTGGGGAAGTAACACAAAGTTAGGTTAGCGCTCTTTCGTCACTCTGGTGGGCATGAGCCCGACTCTACTATGGGAGTCCTAAATTTTGCCTACCCTAAATCTTTATTCACCTAAGGTATGGGGTCTTTAACGAGTACCTGACATCGTACAGGCTCGGGACCATCGCTTAACGCCCCATCCGAAGGACATGATTAGTTTATTTTACCTCCCATATAAAATAAACTAAGGGCCTCGGTCGGGTTTCGAACCCACGTTCTTGAGCTCAAAAGTCAAGCACGCATACCACTGAGCTACCGGCGCCCTCAGTAACACAAAGTAATACACTTAGAATCCGTCTCTAACTGGTCTAAAACTCATCTGTGATTGTACTTCCCCAGCGCGAAATAATCAACTATATTTTCTATTTTCCTTTGAAATTAATCTGCTGATATGGTTGAAAATTAATAGATGTCTTACCAAGAGATTTGTGAATCCTTATGCTAAATTTCATATGAATTCCTTCATTACTCTGGCTTCTATGGGATCATGAAGCAAGGCGAAGATGGCTCGAGAGGTGAAAGTCTGTCTTAAATGCCAACTGCGGGGTCAGCTAGCCACCTACATATATTGGATACATCTCATCCCATCTTCAAAATACATTCAGGATACATAACTTAACTGCTCTAATGTACTTCCCCCGCTCAAATAAATTAACTAAATTTCAACATTTCTGAAAATGAATAGGTGTGAAGACCAGAGAATATGGGGCAGAATACACTTTCTTTCAAAAATGTATTATTATTTTTATGTATGATCAATTTAAAAAAAAAAAAAAAGAGTTCATTTACAATCATTCAATTTTAACAAAATTTGTATTTTTTTAACCTTGAAAAATATTATTTTTTCAATTTTACATAAGTGTTGAACAAGAACATAGAAAAAGCAAATATCAATGTTCTATCAACAACTTTAATTGTTTCAACAATATTTTGATCAATTCGAACATTAATGAAATTGATTTGGTTGAAAATGAATATACAAATTCACATATACAATTTTATGTCGATATGTTATTGTTGTTCGTGAGTATTTTAACCGATTACATAACTTTCCCTATATTTCGTAAAACTGGGAAAGTAAAATCAGAACTTTAATAGAATCGTCGGTGAATCTTCTCAGCACAATCGACCGTTTGGGCTAAAACTCAATAAGTGCCTTTTGAATCTTCATACTAAATTTCATGTCAATACATTCATTACAATGGCAGTTATTTCGAGTTTTTGAGTTAAACCCTTAATCGGCTACTTCCCTTTGTCTGATTTGGCTGTGTTGGAAGTCAATATTTGTCGTCCTAAGAGGGTTCTGGATATACATACGAAATTTCGTGTCGATATAATCATTCTATCGGGAGTCATCGTGTTCACAGACATACAGAGAATTTTTTTTTACATTTTTGGAATCAGGAGAACGGTAAAACATGAAATTTCCTTTGAAAACAAGATCGAATTTCTAACTGATTACATAACTTTCCCTATACTTTGTATATGAAAAATATTGAATGAAATTTTGACGCCTGGGAAAGTCGGTTAAGGGGAAACTTCGTTAAAGAAAGTCATGCGTTACCCAGATAAGATTTGCAGTATAGATGCTGCATCACGGCGTTGTTATTTGCTCCCAGAGGTGTCCTGTCTAAGTGTGGTTGGACGTGCTAAGAGGTATAGAGCGGGTCTCCATATACAAGAGATCTGAGGGGGGGGGGGGGGGGGGGGGGGGGATGAAGAGGATTGGATAGTTTCTTCCCATGGAAGGTCAGGAGAGTGGAGAGAACGCCGTGACTACAGAGCACGACTTGAAGACTGCATCACATCTTCAAGTCACCTCCCCAGCTGATAGTAAGACTTAACTGGACCAATTCACTGGTGTCCTCTCCCAACCATCATAGATATTATCCTAGCCGAAATCAACATGATTAATATTTAAAAAAATAATCTAATCATTCAAAAAGTGTTATATGTGTACGCAGAATCCCCTATTGGTTTTCAGCCAAATTGATCACCGGTGTTGTACTTCCCCAGAACGAATTATACAAAAATTATACAGACAGGTGGTGTGGCAGAATATGCCCGAAACATATTTGGGATGAGGAACTGGATGGCAGCCGCACAGGATTGGCGGCTGTTGGTGGAGGCCAGGACCCGTCACCGGGTGGTGAAAGAGGCCAGGACCCGTCACCGGGTGATGAAGGAGGCCAGGACCCGTCACCGGGTGATGAAGGAGGCCAGGACTCGTCACCGGGTGGTGAAGGAGGCCAGGACCCGTCACCGGGTGATGAAGGAGGCCAGGACCCGTCATCGGGTGATGAAGGAGGCCAGGACTCGTCACCGGGTGGTGAAGGAGGCCAGGACCCGTCACCGGGTGATGAAGGAGGCCAGGACTCGTCACCGGGTGGTGAAGGAGGCCAGGACCCGTCACCGGGTGATGAAGGAGGCCAGGACCCGTCACCGGGTGATGAAGGAGGCCAGGACTCGTCACCGGGTGATGAAGGAGGCCAGGACTCGTCACCGGGTGGTGAAGGAGGCCAGGACCCGTCACCGGGTGATGAAGGAGGCCAGGACCCGTCACCGGGTGATGAAGGAGGCCAGGACCCGTCACCGGGTGGTGAAGGAGGCCAGGACCCGTCACCGGGTGATGAAGGAGGCCAGGACCCGTCACCGGGTGGTGAAGGAGGCCAGGACCCGTCACCGGGTTGTATCGCCATGATAGATAAGTTTTGTAGAGAGAGCGATAACGTTTTGGTGACTCACCGATTACT
Source organism: Aradus depressus (assembly GCA_963662175.1). Lineage (NCBI taxonomy): Eukaryota > Metazoa > Arthropoda > Insecta > Hemiptera > Aradidae > Aradus > Aradus depressus. Next base: position 28,856,972 of record OY759224.1, on the reverse strand, counting down.
TTTTATCAGGTATTTCGACAAGCTTAATTTTCCTTGAACTGTTTCATATTGAACTACTCCTAGAGATATGGTTGACTAGTTCTAGAATACATGTTTTTGCTTTAAAAAATAACTTTTTCTCACTAAGTTTGGTTTTTAAAGCAACTTTTTAGAACATATGGATTCTAACTTGACATGTGTAACTTTAAAACTATGACATTTCCCCAAACTTTTGTTATATTCAATTTTCAAAAAGTTTTCTAGGAAACATTAACTTAGAATGGTTGGACTCTGACGGGTATAATGGATCAAATAGCCATTCATTAAATTATGTCTGACTCCTACGTCATAACATGTCAGTCTGACCTGTCCCTTGACTAAGTGACACTTGGATAATGGAACTGTATACATTTGGAATATATTTCGGCTGTTTCAGTAATATCATCTACGTACATTAGTCAAATATGTGGGCAGAAACTTCCCAAATAGGTAGTAGGTCGGAGCAGAGAGGTCGGCTTTCTTGCGTCTATTACAAAAATATCAGACTTATCAAAGGAGAAATGTCGTGTTATCAACTCTCCCTCTTAGTTAGTTATTGTGGCCCATACTCGGGCTTTAACTATGAGATCATATCTGTGGGAATCCTAAATTTGGCCTACCTAGCGATTTTCAACAGGATCATCGCTTAACGTCCCATCCGAAGGACGTTGTGCTCAAGGTGTCTTTCACTTCCAATATAAAAAGCCTAAGGGCCTCGACCGGGTTTCGAACTCGCGATTTTGAGCTTCTTCGATTGCTCATGCTCTTTGGTCAGAGTCTTCTCATTTCATTTGTAAAATTTCATACTGCTAAATTCAAACCATCGCACAGTGGGGCAATACGCATAATTAGAGCGAAAAAATTAAAAAGTACAGCTATCATATTTCACGAGCATTTAATGATAGGAAAAGATTATAATTAAAGAGATACGTGTCATTGGGGTAAAAAAAAAAATGAAAAAAAGCACTTGATCGTACAATAGCAGTTTAATAATGGAAATATAATAAAATAATTTTAAAAATAATAAGATGAATCATCCGATGAGTTGGTTGGCAACAAGTTGGGTTCTCTTAGCAGCCATAACACATCCGTCGGAAAATATTTTCTTGTAGAACGATAATTTCGCAATTCTGCACTTTTTATGAAATTATTCAATTTTCTTCGTTGGATGATCGTTATTGAAGTGCAACCGCCATTCCCCGAACCGCTACGTTTCGTTTAAGACTCTTGAATTTCAACCATAGTGAAAACTTGTGTAAAAGGAAAAAAAAAAAATACTGTGGCTTATCAAGGAGAACTATGGTTCTGCTTCTTTTGCAACAATTGGAATACTAAATTACCAAGAGAAAAATACTAAGTAGAAGGCATGCAATTTTTTGGGCGGCTTTCAGAATGTAAAATTTCCAACAAACAACTTTATGCATTGAATTTAATTAATTTATGCACTATTTTGGCAAAATATGGATTATTCGCATAAGGTTTGAAAAATAAATGAACTGCACTGTACCACTGTCAGAATGTAACTGATGTGTCGTTGATGTGTTTACATGCCGGCTTTGCGCACTTATTGTAAACAACGGAGGCCCACCTCTTGGGTTCAATGTCTACAACTAGTCTACTTCCAATACCAATGGTTCCCATATTTCTAGTGAAAATTTCATAATTTGAATTTTTTCTTGCTAAGTTGGTGAATTGCCCCACTGTGCATCGGTAGTTATTAGAATTTTTGCGTTAACTACCCTCTAATCTCTGTTTCTCCCATGCCTGATATGGATGAAATTCAATAGGTTCGCTTCTGGATCTACTTATGAAATTTCGTGTTCATCTACTCGTATTCATTCCATTGTGTTCATAGCCAAATGTAAACTTATAAGGGAGGTTTTATAATCGGTTGAGTTTTTACCGGAATTTCTCTGTTTTCCAACCCTTAATTCCAGAAATAAAAAGTAAAAAAATCGTATCTCAGTGAGTCTGTGAACACGACTCCCAATAGAATGAATACGATATATCGGTATGAACGACATTGAGTAACGCTTATCGATTTTTAAATGGTCAAATAGTTTTAGAGGGAGAGCGAGAACTATTTTTTTCGATTACATAACTTGTCTTATACTACATATAGTTGAGGATGTAAAAACCTGCAAGAGGAATTAATTAATTATAAATATTAAGCTTTCAACAGAAATTGAATCCTATTTTCTCGAATAATTCACTACGGTTAAACGCCCTGAGGCTGGCGAGGAAACCTTACTAATTATTATTTAAACGAGTATGATTGTTGAGAGTATCAAATTATTCGTATTCAATCATTAACTTACCTGAATACGAATTCAAGCTAGTATTGTTTTTAACATACCTAACTGTACATTGTTCTAAATAATGTTAATTGCAAACAATAATTGTACAAAATGGAATGAAAATTGTTTTCACTTCCCCAGCTATACGAAGTTATGAAATAAAAAAATTCGATGCGAAATTTTCAACGGAATTTTAAGTTTTCAGACCTTTATAATCCAAATATGAAAAAAAAAAATGTCTGTATGTCTGTGTATCTGTGAACACGATAACTCCCGATAGAATGAATGTATCGAGATGGAATTTCATATTTAAAGTCAACACCCAATGAGGGACATAACCTGACAAATTTCAGCTATATCGGCTGAAGGGGAGGGGCTCAATTCAAAAGTGATACTCTCAATTAGTGACCGACCGAAGATTCGGTTTCGGTTTCGGCCAAAAATTAGCTGAAACTTCGGCCACGCCAAAACTCAGTTTTCGTGACTTGTCGTGCGTCGTGCGACTAACTTCGGATGAGTTCGTGGTTTGTGAGTGGTGTGTGGTTGCCATACGAATACTAAAATTAATTAGTAATCTAATAATAATATTTGGGTTTTTTTCTTTTGATTTTATAACTGTTTTTTTAAATTAAGTAATTACTTGATAGTCTTACAAATTATTGTAATCGTTGTTAAGACTGGTAATTAGGTAACTCTTTAATCACCAAGAGCTAAATACAAGATCTCAGTAAAAAATAAATTAATCTTTAGAATATTGTGAACACAATTAAAATAGGTACCTACTTACCTTATTAAGGAGTCTGTACTTTATATCTAATCTAAGTGTTGATTTTTGACAAAGTTTACTTACAGGGCAAGTCTTTGATTTAACATGTTTATTATTTCTGTTCATGTTAAATTGTTAATGTAACATAAATAAATAACTATTTTTGTTACATACTTCAATTATTGTTTTTTATTTCCTTTAACACGAGTTAACTGTCTGTAGGTAGGTGTATGTGCAAAAAATACACTAAATTTCAGTATACAATGGAAATTTTAACATGTCTAAATAAGTTTCGGTTTCGGCCGAAACTGAAGAAGAAGGTTTTGGTTTCGGCTGAAAATCCTGTTTCGGTCGGTCACTACTCTCAAACCCATCCTAACAATCCTTTACACCGTCTGTATATGAGGTGGCCTCGGGATCTTCTATTATTTTCTAGTAAAACACTTATTCATGTATATATTCACCATATTTGCTAATTATGATTGAAATCTATTGAAGAAAGAGGTCTACAATCTAAGGAGTTTTTTCGGTGGTTTTTATTTTTTGAAAATAGCAGAAAATAAGGAATGAGTTCGCGAAATCGAGAAAGTTATCTAGGATTTTGGTAGAGCATGACGATCCTTCATGAATCTTCTTTTAATCCTGTCTTATCTCGGGTTGAATGTTCCCACAATTATCCATTTGACCGTGATTTCTGAATTTCGACCTATTTTCTGAATGGTAGAAACGCTCTACCATTAGTTTGGCATTTGCCTGATGTTTTGCTCATCCAGCTAATCCGTCAGAAATTCAACTGAATTTCATGTTTTTCGAGCCTCTGATGAACTGGGTCTGCTCCAAAGGATGGCGTGCTTCGGACTTAAAAAAAATCCCGTATAGTCTAGCGGTATGACAGTCAAAATACCACAGCTTAAGAAGGACTGAGGACAGAAGTTAAGTGGTTTAGCAGGGAAAGTGAAGAAAAACTATATTTCACAGTCAGTTGACTGACATTATTTTCAATAAGAAAAAAATTATAATAATACACCATTGTCGAGTAATTTTAGTGACAAACGATAAGGATGAATGTTGGCATCAAACAATTTTCAACATCAAAAAAACGTTTAATGAACAAAAAACTTATTTCGTTGAAATTGAACATAGCCAAAACATGGAGAACTGGCTGCCGTTAAGGCTATCATCTCGTGCTTCACAATTTTCTATTGTCATTCTGAAAATGTAATATTACTTGAATGAATAATATTGACCACTTAACCGTCCAACAATGAAAAGAAATTTAAGATTTGTTGTTTAGTGAAATTTATAGATGCCCTCATCCGATCCCATTTTTTATATGGGAGGTGAAAAAAAATCTTAAGCTCGCCATTCTTTGGATGGGATTGTCTCGAGCGACGAAAGATCGCTGTGGTAGTAGGCAATATAAACTTCTAGTTAATGGCCAGGCATGATCCACAATAACTATAATGAATATTAGCTCGAACAACCTTATTTTGGTCATCTCAATGAACCTGGTATAGTTACCACAAGGCTTTCTACAAGTTGCCACCCAACTTTTACAATTCTACTAGCTGTGAGTTTGAATGAGCCTTACCTGATAACTGATATATTCAAATGGAAAATGGCCCCTTCCTGTTCGGATCCCATCCTTATGAATATATACTCGTTCATTTACCGCTCGCTGTTTGCCTTTTCTTCGACCCCTTAATTACTAGCTATGGACCCCCCATTGACCCACAAATCCAACATGGGCCCCCCTACCGACCCCTAGGATCGTTACAATGTGATCAGACTCGCCCCTGGGGGCCTCTGCCCCCTTACGGTTGAGCTATCGACTATACTTACCCCCTCTAAGATTTATTTGTGCTGAATTCCCCCCCCCCCCCCCTACATTTGATTGTTATGTATATTACAATCTTCTAGAGAAAGAACTCTATACTATTGAAATATATACTCTATTTCTAATACATATAACATACACTATTCAACATATTTATCAATAATAATATTTATTTCCGTAAAACTGTTACATGGTAATTGGATACATACATTCAATGGATACATAAATAAATAATAAAAGTATTATTTATATTCTTAATTATAAATATTTTATATTCGGGCGATCACGGGCCCTTTCCAAAGGGCACAAAGAGAAAAAATATAGGAAAAAACCGAAATATTTATTTCACAGGTTGCAAAATAAAAATATAGTCTCCCATAAATTTTATTATTTTATGCTAGCCGGCTTTCCAGGTTGTCCTCATCATCAGGCAAGTCTGGTAAAGGATTTAAAAATAAATTAAATTGATAGTTTTTGAATAATTTTATATATTTTTTATTTAAGGACAAAAGTTCCCAACCAATGAGAAATGTGTGACCCCTTTTCCAATTTACTTATCTCTAGAGTTCAGAATTAATAATTTTATTTAGTTTTGGCTTTAATAATAATTATTATTACTTTGAACATTTTTTAATAATTATTTGTCTTTTATTTTTCAGGTGAGTCCTTTTTCCTCCAAAGAATTCTGAAAAATTATTAAAAACAAATATGCATTGGTAACGTATTAGTTATTATTATTATTCAATTATTATTAGTACACCTTAACCTTAAAAACACTTCTCTCTCTAGACTGTCCACTTCCACAACACAACTTAGACTGTTTCACACTATTTAAAACAGCTGATCGTCGTCTTTTGTTCTCCATTCATTGGTTGTTCACATTTCGTTTTAAAACAAAATGCTACTAGTCCATTTTTAGCTGTTTTTATACAAATAATAATAATTGATTTTATAATATTTTAATAATCTTTATGTGTAAATTTTTACATCACAAAACTTTAAAAATTTTATATTTTACTTGCTTATAGAGTTGAAAACTTTTTAATAAGCATAAACTATTAAATTGTGCAAAAAGTGGGGGTATAAAAAAAAACGTTAATACCCTATTAAATTTTTTTTTCTTAAACTTACAAATTGCTTTTAAAATCTAAATCTAATGAAATTCAATTTGGGGTAATCATACTAAATACTGAGAGATTTCAAACGTAAGAAAGAAAGAAAAAAAAAGTTTAAATAAACAATTTTCTCTGAATATACTTTTTACATTTTAAGAGCAGCCAAAATGGAAGCAGCCGACTTAATTTAATTCCTAATTTTGTGACTAAATTAGTTATAAGGTTGGCCCATTAAGATATTAAGGCACGAATTTAAAGAGACGTGTAGAAAAAATTAAATCTAATCTTACGGTGGGTAGTCAGGTTCTGAAATTCCCACCATCATTTAGACTGTGAGTGAAATTTGGGACTTAATGTGTTTGTACAAAATGGACGATGTGCTTGTCATGTCGCTACTTAAATATTGTAAAGTTTTAATATTGTATTAAATGTTTATAATGTGAACATTAGGATGTAATTAAGTATTTAGTAGTGTTATTAAAAGATAATGGTTTAATGGAGAGATTATAATGTCATAAACTAGATGTCAGACAGACAGATACACGAATGAAAATATAAGGTTTCTCTTTTAAAGTCTTTGATTTACTAAACAGGCGTGCTAGCCTACTGAACACAAGATAGCGGACGTTAAGCGTAAAAATTTAGGGTAGGCCACATTTGGGATTCATGTCGATCAGAGCGACGAATGAAACATGAAAAAGGAATTTCAGTCTATCTGTCTGTGTGTGTCTGTGAACACGATAATCGCCGATAGAATGAATGTATCGCAACGAAACGTTATATGTAAATCCAGAAACCTCTAACGACGACACCTTTGGATTTTCAGTCAAATCAACCCAAGGGAGGAGGAATTAGGGGGAAGGCTTGACACAAAAAGTCTAATAACTACCGATGTAATGAATGTATCGACTTGAAATTTAGTATGAGGATTCAGAAGAATAAAGCTATGAAAAAAATAGTTATTGTGACTCATGCCCGGGCTTTAACATTGAGATCATATTGTCTACTAACAGAGCGCTCTTTCGTCACTCTGATGGACATGAGCCCGACTCTACTGTGGGAGTCCTAAATTTTGCCTAGCCTAACTTTTTATTCACCACCAGGGCAGTGGTCTTTAACGAGTACCTGACATCGTACAGACTCGGGATCATCGCTTAACGTCCCATCCAAAGGATGGCGTGCTTAACTTTATTTTACCTCCCAGATAAAATAGACTAAGGGCCTCGGTCGGATTTCGAACCCACGATCTTGAGCTCAGAAGGCAAGCACGCATCACTGAGCTACCGGCGCCCTCTATGGGAAAAAAAAAAAATATATATACATTATAAATTCAGAATATCCTTACACAAAAAACCTGCTAGAGAAGTGAGTTAACTCGTTGTACGTTTAGGGGAGGTCTAACTTCTAAAATGAGGATTTAGGAGGATTATTGAATATTAGCGCAAACGTTAGACTGGTTTTGGAGGGGGGAGTTACATTGTCAGTGATTCACCTAAGTTTTTTTTTTATTGCTGGTTTCCTCTTGAAACTCATGACCACGCTCCTGAAAGGTTTGGTACGGTACGCCTTGAAAGAAGGACAAAACAGTGGCAAAAACGGCAGCCATTCCTCCAAATGGAGTACAATCAGAAGATGTGACTTCTTCTAATAGGTACCGGTCTTGGAAGCTTTGTAACCAAGTCGTGGTCTGCCCATGGGTTGTGTCTCTTTAACGGTACTTCGGGACGAGCACGTTTCCTCCTTCTACCGGGGTCTTCTCTCTTAAGAAGGTGTCTGAGAGAGGATCGTCCTAGCTCACGATCTTCTGCCCTTTCTCTACGAGTCTAGGAGTGTGTGACCCATCGATTCTTCATGGGGTCAAAACCTTAGACTATCTCATCAACTCGTTGTAGCAGTACTGACCTAACAAGATATAACGGCTACATACCTGCACTTTTGTATATAAAAAAAGGCCTCGGTGTATCAACGGCTATGTCCTTCCTCAGAACGAATTATTTATGTATATCAATGTCTTTATTGGGTTTTGACTCCAAATCCCCCCTTCTCTTTGACCGATTTGGCTGGAACTCGATAGGCATTGTCCTTATAGGGTTCAGGTCACACCTAAAAAATTACATGTCGATAGTTCATTCTATCGGGAGTTTTCGTGTTCAAGGATTCGGAAAACATGAAAATCCAGTGAATTTCAAACCGATCACATAAATTCCTCTATACTTCCTAAAGCCCAACTAAAAATTTCATAAAAATAGTATCTATTGTATTTATTAATATTAGGAATTTTCTATTAATTTATTTTATTATTTATGTTTCTAATTATTAAAATTCATCTCAAAGGTGTTTTATATTCTAACTGCACAGGTTGTAAAATAAGAGTTAGTCTGACCTCTTACACATTTTTTATTTGTATTAACTATCCGGCTTTCGAGGTTGCCCTCATCATCAGGCAGTCTGATAAAATAAAAATTTTTGAAATTTGAATGAAAATTAACATGTTTTAGTAAATAAAATTTAAATAAAACCATCTAAAAACTTTAACAATTAAAAATTTCTTCAGATAAGTTATTCCTGTCCCCGTCAATGAAACATTAAATTGTTAAAGTTTTTAGATGGTTTTATTTATTTATTTTTATTATAAACAATTTTAGACTTCTGTGCTCAAGAACGTGGATTCGAAACCCGACCGAGGCCCTTAGTTTATTTTACCTCCCAGATAATCTTAAGCACGCCATCCTTCGGACGGGACGTTAAGCTATGGTCCCGAGCCTGTACGATGTCAGGTACTCGTTAAAGACCCCTAACCTAGGTGAATAAAAATTTAGGGTAGGCAAAATTTAGGACTCCCATAGTAGAGTCGGGCTCATGTCCACCAGAGACGAAAGAGCGCTCTGGTAGTAGGCGATATGACTTCGTAGTTAAAGTCCGGGCATGAGTCATAAAACCTAACCTAACTAAACAATTTTAAATTTTATTATTATTTATTACATTTTCATTCAAATTTCAACAATTTTTATTTTATCATACTGCCTGATGATGGGGGCAACCTTGAAAGCCGGCTAGCTAATACAAATAAAAAATGTGTGAGAGGTCAGACTACATATTATTTGACAACCTGTGAAATAATCACTTCTCACCACATCAGCCATCTTTATATTATTTATATTCTAAGATTTAATATCGGTTGATATAGAACATTTAATGACGTATCCAATTACCATGTTATTTGAATATAAATAAATTATATATTATTATTATTATATAACACGTTTAAGCATATAATAAAACACTTGATTGTAGTTACTACAACATATAAATTTGCATCTTTTGATTTTATATTTAAGTTCCATTGAAAAATGGAGAATATAAATTTATTTGTATGGTTAAGCAATGCTTTCAACTAAATAAATAAACTTGTAGAGTTAACTTTCTTCTCAAATAACAAAATAACAGGTTCAGCTCTTAAAAATACACTTCCATTGAGTATGTATCGGCTTCCTCAGCTAGACGGAGTATAGGCGAAGTTATGTAATCGATCGATGTGGAGTTTTCAACGAAATTTCATGTTTTCCGACCTCATAAAAAAAAAAAAAAAAATTATCTGTGAACACAATAACTCCAGATAGAGTGAAGGTATAGATACGACATTTTATATGTGAATCCAGAACCCTCTAAGGACGACACCTATTGTTTTTCAGCTAAATCGATCAAATGGAAGTAGGGTATTAGGTGGGAGGCTCAACACAAAAAATTCTAATAACTGCCTATGTGATGAATTTATCGACTCAACATTTAGTATGCACCTATGTGTAGAGTTCTATCGATACCACTAAGTATCGATACTTTTACTCATATCTAATAAAACTTTCGATACTACTCAAGTATCGAATAAAAAGTATCAATACCTACTCGTATCGATTGAATCGAGTAGTTCGTTATATTTAATTTGTAAAAATCTATAAATCTATATAAATTTAAATAAAAATCGTATTGCATCGAGTACTTCGTTATAATTAATTTTAAACCATGTCTAATATATATATATATACCTATATAATAATAATAAAAAAACATAATACAATTTGAAAGATATAGGTAATTGAGATATTGTAGTGGGCATAAGAAACAAATAAATCAAATCGAATAAGATAACATTATATTATTAAAAACATACTGAATGTAATAAAAAAACCTTATAAAATAAACTATATAAAACTATTGGAGACTAATAGTAAAAAATAATAATAAAAAAATAAAAAGCCTTATACAATAAATGTACAATTTATTTTTACTAAGGATATAAAACTACTGGAAACCAGGCCCGTGCGCAAGGGGGGGGGGGGGGGGTTTGGGGGTTCGAACCCCCCCCCATTAGGACTCTCTTGTACTTTATGACTATCATCATTAAAGTTTTTTTCCACGAAAATTTCATGTATTTTCAAAAGTTATATTTTGGATTCTTAAATTTACTGGATTGGAAAAGTATAAAACACTTTTCATTTCAATTTCCGCGCTATCGACCTCTATCGATTGTGGGTGATCGTCAATTGTCGCTGTATCATCGTCAATCTTCATATGACAATGACATGAGGAAAGTGCATTTTTTTCCTTGTTGTTTGCTCGACTTTGACTCGATTTAAACGTTATTTCTAACGTTTATTTGTTTGAACGTTTTTTTACATGCAATGCAGACGCGTTCCCGAACGTACACCAAATGCTTCGCATTATGGCCATTTTACCCGTGACGACAGCGAAAAATGAACGCTCCTTTTCAACATTGCGTCGTCTGAAAACGTACATTAGATCGACAATGTCTGAAGATCGGCTCAACGGCTTAGCCTCTGGGAGCTAGGAAGAATTTTTTTCGTTACCTCGAAGAATTAATCTGTTAAGTAATGAGAAATAAATATGAAGTTTTTACATGCAAACGTCTTTAAAAAATAAAATAACAGTTTGTGTGTTTTTACATATTATTGAAAAAAAACTTTTATTTCAAAACCCCCCCTTAATTGATTTCTGCGCACGGGCCTGCTGGAAACTATTCGTATTTCGACAATATTTCACTATTTCAAAACACTTTTTGCAAGTCGCTCAGATCGAAACGTTCTTAGTGTAATAAATCCACACTTTCGCCGTAGGACGCGGCATTATAATATGTAATTGACAAAATGGAATGTAAAAATAAAATTAAAAAATGAAATCGTAATCATGTTCATGGTTCTCTTCAAAATTAAACAAACGTATACCTTCATAAACGATAAACCATTTGATGTAAATAAGGTAAGAAATAAGGACGCATCATGCAGACTGCGTGATCACATCACACATGAGGTTATCACCATCGATATATACGAGTATCATTTGTCCGTGGACCGGAATTTGAGTTCAGTATTTTACTGCAACAACAAATAAAAGAAAATTGTTGGAAATTAAACGGTGAATGATTTTGACAAATTGAAAAATTTATATAATTTTTTTTAATTGTTGAAATTTGAAACGAGTACTTTGAATCGATACAACTAATATCTTTTCGATACCTAATTGGAACGAAAGAAAAGTATCGATACCAAAAATACTTGGATACAAGTATCGATACTTTACTTGTATTTACTTGTATCGATAGATCCCTACCTATGTAAGTCAACTATTAATTATTAGCGCGGTTATTGAGAGAGAGCAAACTCTTAATATAATTGTTCTGGGCAAGTACATTGCTGGTGACACACCGACAATTTTTTTTTTAATTATAAACTGTGCAGTTTCAAGAAGAATGTCTTCTCCGCACGCTCTTGATTAACTCTAAGGTGTAGCGAATTCTTTACTTCTTGGAGAACATTGTTCGCCATGGCTAGTTCTGGACCATAATACGTCCAGGTATAACCGTTCGGTGTAGAACGCATCTATTTGAACATAGTTCAATTATACCGGATGAGTCTGCTCTTGGAAGATGGTTCAGATGTTTGACCTTAACATGGCTGTAAAACTAACGAGACGAAATGATTAAGACATATCATGGTGTGAGAACTACCTTTGGTGGTCATCCATCAACTGACAGTTCCTGATGAGGTGCGCCACCAAGGAGCAATGTACCTTTCACACATTCATTAACACGTTAGACATCGCTTATTTACATTAGCACGACCTAGAGCGCGAAATAGCGAAATGCTATTTTTTTTTCATAGCTATAGGTCAGACATGATGAATTAAGTGCGATGAACATTCTCTATTTTTTACTGCATGTAAGCAATTTCTGCAGTGCAAAGGTTTTGCGTTCATGACCTTTTATTAGTCGTCAGGTGGCCGGCTCAGGGATAGCGTGCTTGCATACTAAGCTCAAGATCTCGGGTTCAAAACCCCGCCGAGGCCCAAAGGTTTACCGTTTTTGGATGGGACGTTAAACGATGGTCCCGAGCCTGTACAATGTTGGTGAATAAACCTAGGCAGACAAAATTTAGAACTCCCACTGTAGAGTCGGGCTCATGTCCACCAGAGTGTCGAAAGAGTTCTGGTAGTAGGCAATATGACCTCGTAGTGAAAGCCCGGGCTTGAGTCACTATAACTATAAGTTGAGATGTAACAAACCTATATATATATTTTGTACGCCTAACCTCCTAAATTACTGGTTCGATTTTGATGATCGAGGTGTCATTTGAAAGGGCTTGAAATATAGTTAGTTATTATGACTCATGCCCTTTAACTACAAGGTCATATCGCCTACTACCAGAACTCTTTCGACACTCATGTGGTCATGAGCCCCACTCTACAGTGGAGAAAACTTAAGGACCTCGGCCGGGTTTCGAACCCGCACTTCTGACGGCGCTCCTTGAGGAGGAGGGCTCGAATTAAAAACGCTAATAATTGGAAAATCTATCGACACAAAGTTTAGTGTGAGGATTCAGAAGCCATTTTGTCAGTCAACTATCGATTTTTATCCAGTCATAGGCATAGATTCCATGGGGGCTGTGGGGGCAAGAGTATTGTTTCCCGCCCACAATAATCGTACATTATACAAAAAACTAAAAAAAGAAAAAATCGTGCGATATTCACACTAGTTGTACAATGTACTTAGATTCTACTTATGGTTGTTTAATTATTACTAAGTAGTATTATTTTTAGTTAGTTATTATGACTCATGCCCGGGCTTTAACTACTCGTTCATATCGCCTACTACCAGAGCGCTCTTTCGTCACTTTAGTGGACATGTGCCCGACTCTACTATGGGAGTCCTAAATTTTGCCTACTCTAAATTTTAATTCACCTAGGTCAGGAGTCTTTAACGAGTAGCTGACATCATACAGGCTCGGAACGGCGGAGGGTCTTCTATATCCTGGCTATTTTATACTTTACTACTGGTTTGCTTAAAAAAAAAAAAAGTACAATTGTAATTTTTTTTTGTCTCTTACAGTTGTTCAATTTTCTCGCATTTGTCGCCCTGCGCTATGTTATTTTTTTTTTTTTGCATGCTTGTTATCCGCTACATATTCAAATGACGACCCAGATCCTGGTCCCGTTCAGACCCCCCGTGGCTACAGAAGCCCACTTTGAAGAAAGTGAGTCTACTCCAGGATCATCCTCGGACCGTCTGTCCCGTCCTGTCACGCTTCATGCATATATTCTTCACAATGAGGTTTGTCGGTTCAAAGTGAAAATACAACCTTCTTTGAATATGTTGTCTCGTCATGGTCTCCTGGTTTTCATTCTTCTGCCCCCTTCTGAGCTCGTGGACAATATGACACAATGACCTGTACAGCATACAGACAGACGTACATAGATTAATTTCACAGGTTGTATAATAAAAATGTAGTCTGATCTCTGACTGATGTTATTTTATGCTAGCCGGTTGCTCTCAGACAATCTGTTAAAAAAAATATATATATAATAAATATTGGAGGGTGCCGGTAGCTCAGTGGTATGCGTGCTTGACTTCTGAGCTCAAGAACGTTGGTTCAGAACCCGACCGAGGCCCTTAGTTTATTTTATCTGGGAGGTAAAATAAACTTAAGCACGCCGTCCTTCGGATGGGACGTTAAGCGATGGTCCCGAGCCTGTACGATGTCAGGTACTCGTTAAAGACCCCTACCCTAGGTGAATACAAATTTAGGGTAGGCAAAATTTAGGACTCCCACAGTAGAGTCGGGCTCATGTCCACCAGAGTGACGAAAGAGCGCTCTGGTAGTAGGTGATATGACCTCGTAGTTAAAGCCCGGGCATGAGTCATAAAACCTAACCTAACCTATAATAAATAATAATTAAATAAACAATATAATAATAATTAAAACAAAAATAATAAATAATTAAATAAACAATTACCGCATTTCCTGTAGAAATTACATCTCTTTTCTTCTACTAAATTTTGATTTCTACAGTAGTTTTTCGAAAAGGGGCCCTAAAAAAGTATCAAAAGTTCAAGACGTGCAATTTTTAAGAAAGTGCACGTATTAAAAAAAATGCAATTTACAAACTTTTCACTTGGATTTCTAAAGAGATGCCATTTTTAATAATTTTAAATAATATTAAATCTAATCCAAAGGTTTTCAAATAATTTTACTGGGCCAACAGGGAAAATTAATAGAACACAATTTACGAGAACAAATATTGGATTTATTTTCTTAAATCTACATTATTAAAATTAAAAAACTAAACATTGAAACAAACTAATATCAAAAGAAAAATCTTAAAAACTAAATTCTTAAAACTAATTCAATATTTTTTGTTTTATATTTTGGCCATTTTTTAAAAATAAATTTATATATTTCTGGGCATATATCCTGTACATATAAACAAACAACAGTACCTTCTTTTTTGGATCAATTTCACCGTCAATTCACTTCTATTTAGTTCATTACAACTTAAGCCTAAACACACACTAAAAAAACAGCTGATGGCCGTGTTTTGTTATTTACTCATTTGTTTTAAAAGAAAATTGCTTTTTATATAAAAATAAATATAATTAATTTTTTTTTAATATTAATAATTTAATGTGTGTATAAAATACATCTAAATATATATATATATATATATATATATATATATATATATATATATATATATATATATATATATATATATATATATATATATATATTTATTAATTCCTGCTGGAGAAGCACATTGATTGTGATAGATAGGTTACGCAGGTTATGACTCTACCTACATACTATCACACATCTAGGGAATATTTCTTTTTTCTTTTTTTTTTTTTCTCTAAAGGTCTGACCATATCGTGGAGTCATGCTCACGTCTGTAACGGTAAGGTACGTGTCTTCAAGACTCCCTTGTTCGTATTGAGAATACATCTTACACAACAAGAGTCCAACCAACAATTCTTCACAATACTCCTTTCAATCTGTTAGCATTTAAAAATACCCATTTTATCAAAAGATTCTCACAATAATTTAACAGTGTATTCAATGTTGCATCCTGTTCGGTCACTTTCCCCTGCTTTTAGCTGCTAACAACCAGAACCGAACGAAATGAAAATCCTGGTCAGTTGCAACTCTCGTTAGAATGATCTGAATAAAAAGGCCAGACTGCTATGGCGAATTCTTCTGTGGAAATACTTCCGAGGATAATAATTTTCTACGAATACGAAGAAAATTTAGATCTAAATATTTTTAGCCCAAAAACACCGAAAATCTAATTCGTGCTGGGGAAGTACATTGCCCGTTTAACCGACGAAATTTTAATTATAGTTAGTTATTATGACTCATGCCCGGGCTTTAACTACGTAAGTCATATCGCCTACTACCAGAGCGCTCTTTCGTCACTCTAATGGACATGAGCCCGACTCTACTGTGGGAGTCTAAAATGTTACCTACCCTAAATTTTTATTCACCTAGGTTGGGAGTCTTTAACGAGTACCTGACATCGTACAGGCTCGGGATCATCGCTTAACGTCCTATCCGAAGGAGGGCGTGCTTAAGTTTATTTTACCTCCAAGATAAAATAAACGTTCTTGAGCTCAGAAGGCAAGCACGCATACCACTGAGCTACCGGCGCCCTCAATTTTAATTATATCTATATTTCTAGTAGGTTTCTAACGAAGTTAAACTTTAAAGTTATACGTTTTAATAATATTATTTGCCATCCATAGAACGTCCTCTCTCTTGTAGTGTATTTTTGACGCAATCGTACTCTGAAAAATTCATTTTGAACAGTTTCCAGTTCATCCATGTTATGAAATCCTCAATTTTCTGCTCTATTTACGAAAAAATTGATATAAAGTGAATGTGGGGGAGCCTGCATTTTAGTGTTTCAACACGATAATGGGGTCAATCCTAAAAACATCCTCAAAACGTGGCTTCTATACTTTTTTACTTGCCCACCCAGTATTGAGGAAGTTATGTATTCTGTCAAAAATTCGATGTCGAATTTACACCGGAATTTCATGATTTCCGACCGCCTGATTTAAAAAATTGTGTATCTCCTCATAAAGAAGATAATTATTGATTTTCAGCTGAATGGAACCACACTCAACATAAAAACTCTAATAACTGCCGTTAGAATGAATGAATCGACACAAAATTTTATATGTGCGACCCCAACTTCATAAGGACATCCCCTATAGATTTTTAGCTAAATCGGTCAAGGGGATTAGGGGTGAGGCTTAACTCATAAACTCGAATAACTGCCAATGTAATGAATATATCTATACAAAATATAGTATGAGGATTTACGAGTCCATAAGGTAAGTGAACTTTTGAATATTAGCGCAAACGGTCTCCTAGTTTTGAAGGGGTAGCGAAAAATTAATTAATTTATATTCACCGACGACTTTTTTCTATTTATTTGACAGAACCTCGACATCAATCATTGTAAAGATACTGTCGACTCTATCAGTCTTTAAACATCCAACATTTTCATACAAATTGACCGAAGTAGAAAATAGTTTAGCGCTGAAGAGAGAAAACTTACTTGAGTACAGATGTCGAAAAGGGCCAATCTGCAACTTGCAGAATGTTTCTAAAACTAAACAAAAACCAACTAAAAAAAATGCAGTTTGGCCCCAAACACCAAACACTTTGGCCCTTTTTCATTTCAAGGTTTTGGATAATTTCAGTTTGGCCCTTGCAGATAGGCCCAAATCAACTGATGACCTTGACAGGGGGAAATCAGATAGGTCCGAATGAAAAAAATTAGATTGGCCCTTTTCGCTCAACACCATCGATATACCGAGTGGGGATAGTACAGAGCCCGATCATTTCTAGCTCTGTCCATTTCAGGGTGCCAAAGAAAAAGAAAAAAATATGAAAAACAGAATAAAAAAGAAGTAAAGAAATAACTGAAAAAAAAAAAATAAAGAAAAAAGAAAAAGATGTTTGGAGCTTGGCCGTCACGTCCCGATCATTGTACAGAACCTCCCCCTCTGACACCTTGGAACAATGCTCCCGAAAAGAGTCTCACAAGTAGTCCCAGGGCGGCCATATATTTAGACAGAAAATAAATAAAATTTTCTTTCCTCTTGTTTTTTCTACCAATTTTCTCCTTTTTAAGGGTTGCGTAGGTTCGAAGACCATAGAAGAAGTCCTATTATCGGGTGTAATCAACGCATGTCTGTCTCTCTCCCATATCTAACACAGGTAATACAGGTGTTACTGAAACTTCGCACAAAATTAAAATGTGATATGTTGCGAAAAATCAATATATATAGGTGTAATATATCTGTGTTTAAAATATATGTTTGTATCATTATTAATCATATACGTACTAAATCTATAGAAGTGAATGAAAATGAATATTGTTAATCCTTTCTTAGATTTTCCCTTAGTTACCTAATCATTCCTCCATCACTTACCTAATTATTTACCATACTTTTTGAAATACTCGTGAATGATGCCTCTCTAAAGTTGAGCAAGTTGATTTAACCGAAAACACCCCCTAGAGATTCTCATCTCTACGCACCACAACTGTACAATATTTAGTATATTTCTACAAAAAAAAAAAGAAATTAAATTAAACGAAAAATTAATAATAGCCAGAGAAGAAAAAAATATATCATATTAATATTTTGTTGAGATGGAGCTGTGAACCAGGGCAAAAATTTAATATCTTTCAGTGTAGGAAAAATAACTTTTAGAATATCTTATGAAGGCAGGTAGTAACGTTTACGTTTGCATACATTTACTTCTGTCAGCATTTTTGGAAAATATGAGGATGAATTATTAAAATTTTGTAACGATTTTTTTTTTTAAGAAGTCGTCTGAATCATCGGCATTGTACTTCCCCAGAACTAATTAACTAAATTTTTGCTTTAGCAATTCTATTGAAAACATCGTACTAAATTTCATATTGATATATACGTTATTTCAACAATTATTAGGGTGTTAACAATTAACTAGAAATTTTTATTGTATTTTTTTTTTTTTTTTCATATTCACAATCGATTATAAAATACCATAAGTAAATTTCACGTCTATATGATTACATTGTAATATATATTTATATACATACAATATAATAAGAAAGGAATACAAGAACAATAATAATATAAATAGATTATATTAAAAATATTAACTATTTGGGTTCTGTAAGGAGATTATATATAATAAATTAATAAGCATCACTTCTCTCATTTATTTTTTGTGAAACCCATCATCATTAACAACATCCTGATTCCCTCTTCAAACCAAATTCGCTGTCTCGGGTTTTACCTAGACAGAAGACTTACGTGGAACCCACATACACGGCTTAAACGACAAGAACTGAATCGAAGATACGGACTGTTACGTCGAATATTTGGACTAAAATCGAAACTGACTACTAACAACAAACTTACGAGTTACAAGACCATTATACGTCAAAGGAACTTTGGGGTACAACTAAACAATCCAACATCAATCGTATCCTCCTTTCTATGTCACCAATAAAGTCCTACACAGAGATCTCAGTATTTCTACTATCAATGAATTAATCAAATCTCGATTCCAATCATTCCCAGAAACCTTTTTCTCATTCAAATCCTTTCGCACAAGACCTTTCCTCTCATTCCCATCCTGACAATCCTCCCCGCCGCTTGAACAGGAGGGAAGAGACAGGACATGTAGACAGAGCACTCCCAGGACGCTATCTTATCAAAGCAGGTCTCTCAGCCAGCTCCGTCTCCGTCTTCGGGGAAGATTGTCAGGGTGGGGACGTGATGACAAGGATGGAGCAACAGGATTTTCATGGAAGGAAGGATTGGAGTGAAACTTCAGAGATTCGGGACTTAAATCTAAGTAACTTTGAGATCATTGGATCGTTGGATGGCTTACGTTGGCATAAGAGAAGGGGGAATGGTGGGGGGGAGGGGGGGGGGGGGATCTGAATGCAAAAACCTTAAATACTTAGATGTAATAAATTTATCGACATGAAATTTCATATGTTTGATATCTGGGAGGTAAAATAAACTTAAGCACGCCATCCTTCGGATCCTGAGCCTATTCGATTTCAAATACTCGTTAAAGAACTAAATCTGGATAAGGTAAATTTCGAACTGCCACAGTAGAAGGAAGTCTAATCTACCTCTACCATGATGCTAGGCTTCGATTAGTCCTCAGCTCGTGCTTAGAAATTGTAATGCTTTGAAATTATTGTTCACGAAAGGGTTGTAAAAATTTAATGAAGACGTTAAAAATAGAGGAGCCTTTCACTTATATAGTCATTTTCTGTTTCTTTTTAAAGTCATATTTCCGTTTCTTTCCGCATGAAGAAATGTCTGAGTTTCTTCATTTCAGAGCCAGGTTATTCGTTCTCTTTTATCGAACCTTTTTTGATTATTTTTATTTTTTATGAACATTTCCAGATTATATTTTTTTATTTTAGTGGAGATGTATCTTTTTTTTTTGTTCTTTTCAAATGAACATATTTATATAGTAATATTTTTATTGGAATTTGCCAAACGCATCTTTCATTAAAGTATAAGTCGTATGCAACTGGCGCTGCATGCGGATTTCACTATTACTGCCTCAGCAGAGGGGATGTTATAAAATCTATTATAAAATATTCCAAAAATTTGAAAAAAAGAGTCATTTCTTTCTATGTGCTTGTTTTGAACCCCAGAAAAACTATAATTATTTACAGATATATCGCTCCAAAGGGATGGGGGATTAACACAAAAACCCTAATAACTGCTAATGTAGGTTAGGTTTAGGTTTTATGACTCATGCCCGGGCTTTAACTACGAGGTCATATCGCCTACTACCAGACCGCTCTTTCGTCACTCTAGTGGACATGAGCCCGACTCTACTCTGGGAGTCCTAAATTTTGTCTGCCCTAAATTATTCATCTAGGGTAGGGGTCTTTAACGAGTACCTAACATCGTACAGGCTCGGGACCATCGCTTAACGTCCCTTCCGAAGGACGGCGTGCTTAAGTTTATTTTACCTCCAAGATAAAATAAACTAAGGGCCTCGGTCGGGTTTCGAACCCACGATCTTGAGCAAGCACGCATACCACCACTGAGCTACCGGCGCCCTCAACTGCTAATGTAGTAAATGAATTGACACGAAATTGTATATGTAAATCCAAAAATTCTAATTTTCAGTTGAAGTCGGCCGAAGAGAAGAAGTAATCAGAGGGAGCTCAGATAACCCGAAAAAAGGAGTTTAATTTTTTGTTTTTCCAAAAAGTAGGGCTACTTTCCATCCTCCAGATTCCAAAAATGAAAAAACAAATGTGTGTATGTGTGTATCTGTGGACACGATAACTCCTGATAGAATGAATTTATCGACACGAAATTTTACATATGTATCTAGCACCCTCTAATGACGACACCTGTTAAATTTAAGCGAAATCGGCCGAAGGGAAGGGGTGATTAGGGGGAGGCTTAAAACACAAAAACTCTAATAATACATCATAGCACTCACTACACTGGACACAAACTCACAACACCGTCACCACACACATCCACTCAAGTCATTATGAGGTAATTTTTTATTGTTTAGTTATTTAGAGAGATATATATTGTTTTATATAATGTATTACTACTTTCAAAAGTTTTATTAATTTTTATTATTTATTTATTATTATTATTTTTCTCTCTTTCCATATATGTTAAAATAATTGTTTCCATCTCTTTTTCAAATTATTATAAAGTCTCTGTTTATATCATTGTCCATAATGTCTAATTTGTTTGTTTATATTCTGTAGGCCCTGAAGAAGAAAACTTTTTACATTATTGCAAATATATATGCCCAATTAAAAAATAAAAAAGTCGTGGGCTCAACGATGTGTGGTCAGCTTATCTTTTTCCCACTTATATTCTGATTTCAAGAGTTACTGCCCTTAAGTCACGACCTTTTAGAAAAACATATAATGTCTTTCACCCTCAGAACAACATTTTTTTAAAAACAATTTTTATCATTTTATAAATATATTTATAATTTTTTTTTTTTTTTCTTCAGACCATTAAGAGTTATTCCGTACAACAATAAAGCTTTTGTCCTCCGACCTTATCTTGAAAACATGAGTTTCTGAGAAACAAATGTTTCCGAAGATGGTATAAGAATTTCAGTGTGTCTTATGAACTGTCTGTTTACTATTGGAAGGCGCGCGCGCGTGATTTTTGGAAATGTAGGAATCCTATGTTAATTGACGGAGTTAGCATCAAAAAGGGACATTTTTGAAAATTTTTCGTAAAGTGCATAATTGGGACAAAAATGATAGTTCTGTTCATTTGTACAAGTGAAATTCTAGCCAATGCAGAGATCTAGTGGCAAATCACTTATACAATTTTGGTGACATGAACAAGTAACTTAAACATATCAATAGGGAAATTAAGATTTTTATTCAATTTTATGGTTTGCTAACAGCAACTTCCACCATAAAAGCCGAAGACAAAATATTTCCGGTTTCGAAAAATTATTGATTTTTTTAATCAGTTAAGAACTTAATGCACAGTTTCTTCAAAGTTTTAAAAATGTCACTTGGACCATTTTGATACTAACCCTGTCAATTTTATTACCTCTCATAAAACATTGAGTTTGTCTTTAAACTGAAATCACCATGTTTTCATGAATTAAAAATATATATTTGATATATACCGATGGTACCGAGATGTTACGATGTTATATGTTAAAGACATAAAGACATAGGTCACTAAACCTGATTAGGCAAAATTTAGGTCTTCCACCTCTAAAACAAAAAGTTAGTTATTGTGACATACCCGGGTTTTATACGAGGTCATATCGCCTACTACCATAGCGTTTTTTCGTCATTTTGGTGGACATGTGCCTGACTTATGTAGACTATGGGAGTCTTAAATTTTGCATAACCTAAATTTTGATTTACCCTAGGGACATTCTTATACCAACCAGTTTTGTACAGACTCCCTTACTTTCATATACCCAGGATTACCAGTATCTAACGAATTTGACAGTCGGGAGGGGATGTTCTATACAAAACATTACTTTCATATACCCAGGATTACCTGTATGTAACGAATTTGACAGTCGTGAGGGGATGTTCTCTTCAAAACATTACTTTCATGTACCCAGGATTACCAGTATGTAACGAATTTGACAGTCGGGAGGGGATGTTCTCTTCAAAACATTACTTTCATATACCCAGGATTACCAGTATGTAACGAATTTGACAGTCGGGAGGGGTTGTTCTCTACAAAACTGGCTTGTTTGTATAACAAAATTTCTTTTAAACATTTTTTTTTAATACCTGCTTCATATATTATTAATTTTAATGTACAACTCAAAAATATTGAATATCAATAATAAATAAGTCTTTCTACATAACAAAGTTACATAGGACCTAACTGGGTCTTAATACTAATCAATTATTAACATACTCAAAGCCATTATCGGCTAATGGGGCCGTCCTACGTCATAAATGTTTCATATTTAATGATAATCGACATTTTTATAATTAGGTTACTCATTAAAAAAGTTATTTAACAAAAAAAAAATGCTATGCTATGATGTGACTCAGATGGTGAACAGTAATAACATATCTGTCTCATGAAATGATATGCTATGATGTGACTCAGATGGTGAACAGTAATAACATATCTGTCTCATGAAATTTTGAATTGGTAATTTTTGAGAAAGTTATTTATTTATAGGACAGTATTTTCACTTCCTCAGTTATATAGGGGAAGTTATGTAATCGGTCAGAATTTCATGTTTTCCGACCTCTAGATTCCAAATATGATAAATAAAATGTCTGTCTGTGAATACGATAACTCCTGATAGAATGAATGTATCGACACGAAATTTTATATATGAATTTGGAACTCTCTGACGACGTTAACTGTCATTTTTCAGCCAAATCGACCAAAGGGAAGGGGAATCATGAGGTGGGCTCAACTCAAAAATCTCAATAACTGCCGATGTAAAGAATGTATCGACACAAAAATTGGTATAAGGATTCAGAACCCCCGAAGTCAATTATTGATTTTCGGCTCAAATGGTCGATTGATTAATTCGTTCTGGGGAAGTACATTGTTTGTGATTCTGTGACTTTTTTTTTTTTCATATTTGAATTCCAATTTTTGTTCATTTACATAACCTCTGTACTTCTGGAGGGGGAAAAAAATCGTTATTTATTGATTTATTGATGCCAATCACTGATCCACTTCCTACTATCAATGTCTGTGATCACGATAATACCGGAAGGGTTATTATCCATCCCTTATTGTCACACCCGTTGGTTATTATCCATCGAAAGTGATCTCTTGAATTCTATTGACCCAAAAAGTGCTGTAGAAAATTTTGCTTCCATTAAGGCCAGAAATGATTATTTGTGATGAGAAAGTTTCTAGTTTTATTTGAAAAAAAATTGACTTGTGTTCCTTAAAAACTACTTTACTAAACTAAAAGTTGTATTTAAAAAAAAATGCTATTATGTTTTTTAATATTACCTATATCAAACACGAGGGCGCCGGTAGCTCAGTGGTATGCGTGGTTTTCTTCTGAGCTCAAGAACATGGGTTCGAAATCCGACCAAGGCCCTTAGTTTATTTTATCTGGGAGGTGAAATAAACTTAAGCATGCCGTCCTTCGGATGGGACGTTAAGCGATGGTCCCGAGCCTGTTACGATGTTAGGTACTAGTTAAAGACCCCTGCCCTAGGTGAAAAAAAATTTAGGGTAGGCAAAATTTAGGACTCTCATAGTAGAGTCGGGCTGATGTCTACGAGAGTGTCGAAAGAGCGCTCTGGTAGTAAGCGATATGACCTCGTAGTTAAAGCCCGTTTTAAAAATAAAAATCATTATCTTATTCAAAATGTAAAGGAAAAAAATATAAAAACATTCGGGTACTTTAATTGTGGAGGGGGGCGGCGTTATTGTTAATTACACACGGGCGGCCCCCGTTGCAGGGCCCTGTCTACATCCAGTTAAGTCGAAAGTCGCCCCTGAAGACAGGGTTGAGCTGTTGAGAAACCCTTCTGCTACCTCGTGGGAGCAGCCGCCTGCTCAGTTGTCAGGTTTCTGGACACCCGAGCTCGAACGCACGTATAGACTTACCCTCCTTAATCGACCGGATAAAATAGATAATTTATCGAAGACTCATCAGAAAAAAATGTCTTCCTGGTACACAACTTCTCTTTTTTTATTTATTTTTTAATATTATTATTTTTTTTGTTTTTGTATAAACGGCGGTGTTACTTTACCGAACGTTTCGTTCAACATCTGACGTACAAACCACAAAGTTCATCCACGAACAAACCACAAGCACGTGCTACATTGTCACATGCGTTTTTATTCCGCCATAATGAATTTTTTTACCAAAATTTCATATTACTCGATCTTTTCTGAACACCCTTTCGTCGATATAGCTGAAAATCAATATGTCATCCTCATTTGGTTAAAATTGTCGATATATTCATTCTATTGGCATTTATCGTGTTCACAGGAACACACACAGACAGACGGAAATATATAAAGAATTTTTTAAACTTTTATATTGTCTAATTCCACAAAAAAATATACATAAAGTGTAACGGTTTGGATTATACCATTCTGAGCACAAAATTCAAAAGTGTGACTTAAAAATATGACAATCTACAAACTTAAATGTCACTTTTGAACTTCGTGCTACAGATAGTGTTAGCCAAAACCACGACACTATACCGACACAGATCGCAGAAATTTATTCTGACAGAAATGCATATATTTTTTTGCCGCCATTTTTGTGGCCAAAAAACATGAAATTCTGGGGAAAATTCAACTGAAATTTCTGATCTATTGCATAACCGTAAAACTGGAAAAGTAACATTATGTATGTCTGTGGACACGATAACTCCCGATAAAATAAATGTATTGTCACGAAATTTCTTATTGTATCTACAACCCGATAAGGACAACATCTATTAATTTTCAGCAAGATAGGCTATAGAGGAGGGGGATTAAGGAAGGGGGCTTAACACAAATTCCCCAATAACTGCCAAAGTAATAAATAAATCAACAGTAAATTTCCTTTTTTTTTTTTTTTTTCTTACGGACGTAAATACTCTTAAAAGTATTATGGAAAGAGAAAAGAACTAAAAGGAGAGTCATGTTTACCATAATTTGAAGTCATTGAGAATGGGCAAAGCCCGAAACTGTTTGACGAAAGTTCTTATGAAGAAAAAATAGTGAAAAATTAATAAATTGGGAGATAAGACCTTAAAGAAAAACAGAAGTTTATTATTAACAACTCTCTTTACACACAATATCAAAGAAGACAACCGTAAATAGTATATGAGGATTGAAAATGGTCTGAGTAAGGCACGTTTTGATTTTCATTCAAATCGGTCGATTGGTTTTAAAATATTATTTAGTTATTGTTACATGCCCGGGCTTCCACTAAAAGATCATATCGCCTACTTCCAGAGCGCCCTTTTCTCGCTCTGTTGAACATGAGCCCGACTCGTACAGGCTTGGGACCATTGTTTAACGTCCCATCCGAAGGACTGCGTGCTCAGGGTTTTTTCCTCGGCTCGGTTTCTGGCAATCTTGAGCTCAATAGGCATGCACGTTTCTTCTCTGACCTATCGGCGCCCTTATTTACTCCATTACTGATGGCTCTCCTACCGATTTTTGTTAAAACAGAGAAGTTTTATTTTGGTACAGTCTCTAATTATGGTACATCTTCTGATGTAATTTTATTAGATAAATTCTAAAATTTTTAACCTCAATATAAATATTTTTTTAATCTCATTTAAAAGTTATTAACTGCAAGCAATTTTATTTTTATTATCAATTTAAAAGTTATTATTTTTCCTGTGATTTTTAACTGAGTACAATTATTATCATTTATATTACTGAAGATTCATTACAAATAAACTCAAGTTATCCTTTTTCTGAAGATAATTGATTTTTAAACAATAACCATAATTAGTGTTCAACTATTATGAGAAAAAGCGCCATGTTTTTATGTTGTTAAATTTAATGATTTTTCTAATTAATTTTTAATATTATTTTTCACTTATTTAATTTTTTTTTTTTTCAAAAATACATTTAAAGCAATTTTAGATGTACTTCTTCCCAACGTTCTTTCACGTTTCGAATTTTGCCGATACGAATGAACTCTTTATGGAATGAATTTCGTGTTAATCGGACTCTCGTGGTATATATAATTTATTTTTTAATAATAAAATTGTATACATGTATTATTTATGGGCTGATTTAACTTACGAAATTTTGATAAAATAAACTATAATATATTATGATCATAAACTATTATTCAAAGTTTTTAGGCCACACGCATGGAAGTTATTGTGTCGCATTACTTCCCCAGCAATACGAATTATATTGGAAGTTATTTAATTTGCCAGAAATTCGATGTCTAGTTTTCATCGGAATTTCATTTTTTCCGACCCTCTAATACCACAATTGAAATACAATAGACTCTCCCTTATACGGCGCTCGCAAAATAATATCAATTTATTAAATTAAAATTAACATTCAATTATTAGATTATGAATTATATGAGCCACGTGTGTTTACGAGAACATAATAATTCCGTAACTCACGAATCTTTTATGTATTTTTATTGTACATACATACATATGTACATTGTATTTATAATGAAGGGAACGCTAATACAATAGTTTATTACTTCACTAATATCCTATAAATAAATTATAATAAATACATAGTTGAAAATCAAACATTTATAAAAAAAATTAGATTAGAAAAACAAAGTTTGTCAATTTAATAAATGTTATCAACAAAATACATACGTGTTTTATTCCTCAGCTCACCTAAAAACACTTTTTTTATGCTTTAATTGAGGAGTTTGGAGCCAGAGCGGACCAACTGGTTGAAACTGAACAGGTAGAAAATGGCAATTGAAAATTGAGTACATTTTGTTTATCTCCATAAATGGGCCCCAAATATTTATTTATATTTGAAATTTTAGAATAGTATTGGATGAGTGATCCCTTTTTGTGTTCTATAAAGTTTTTGAAGGCCGTATGATCCATTGTGACTTTGAAAATATATGCACAAAATACTTGTGGACTAAACTTAAAGTGCTGCTATCTTCACTGAAGTGAAGAAACTAAGTGATCCACACTGGTTTTGAAAAAGGGAACCTATGCCAACATCAGGATGGTAATAACTCATTTTCCGAAAAATTGTGGGTTGGTCCGCTCTGGCTCCAATCTCCTCAATTGATATATTTTTCTCATTAATTAATGATTTCCGTTATCCGGCGTCACGTCGGTCCCGGCAACGCCAGATAAGGGAGAGTCTATTGCAAAAAATCTTTCGGTCTGTGTGTCTGTGTATACGATACTTTCTGATAGAATGAATGAATCAACACGACATTTTATATGTGTATCTAGAACTCTTTAAGGACGACACCTATTAATTTTTAGCGGAATCAGCCGAAGGGGAGGAGAGGATCAGAGGGGGACTCAAATCAAAAATCCAAATAACTGCCGAAGTAATGAATGTATCGCTATGAATTTTTATATTTAAATTCAAAACCCCATAAGGATGAAACCTACCAATGTTTCACTGAATCTGTTCAAGGGAAGGGTGGGAATCAGAGATGGGGGCTCAACACGAATATCCCCAAATAACTGTTGATATAATGAATGTACTGACACACAATGTAGTATTAGGATTCAGGATTGATTGATTTTGGAGAGAGAGCGATAACATAATTGCTTAATTCGTATTGGTGACCGACATCGCCCCAACTTTCATCTCTTGTCTCAAGTCCCCCGAAATTGCCTAAACTTTACCAAATTTTCCAAGGTCTTTTCAGAGATCATATATGCATATAAATGTATGCATATACATATGTATGCATATAGGAGAGAGAGTGTGAGATCTGCCTAATATATTGACTCCCTCAAAGCAGGGCTCTCTTCTCGCCTCCAGCCCCAACTTCAGATAAACCCCACATACCCAAGCCATAAAGTTCCTAACTAAATTCTCACAAACTGGTTTTTTCATTTTATCTTGATGTCGAATCCTCTCAACATTCTTTTTGTTTAAATTTCACTTTTATTTATTTATTTATTTTTTTTTGTATCCAGTTTCTTTGTATTTGTTTATCGAAACCTAATCCGTTCAAGACAATAATTTTTTTATCGTGAATTCTTCGATTCATCTGATAATTTTTTTTTTTCTTCTCCATTATACTCAGTATATTTTTGTTTTATGTCTTCACCTAAATTTCACATTTTTCATTTCAACAAAAAATATTTAACTCCCCCCCCCCCCCCCTCCCCCCCTCTCCAAAACTAGTTGACTGTCTGCGCTAATATTCAACAGTTGACTAAGACAAGGGCTCCTAAATCCTCACACTAAATGTTGTGTCGATAAATACATTTCATCAGCAGATATTAAAGTTCTAGAATTCCGCTGAAAATTAATAAGTGTCATCCTTTTGAGGTTTTGAATGCACATATCAAATTTTTATTCACCTAGGGCAGGGGTCTTTAACGAGTACCTGACCCGTACAGCCACAGCGTGCTTAAGTTCATTTTACCTCCCAGATAAAATAAACTAAGGGCCTCGATCGGGTTTCGAACCCACGTTCTTGAGCTCAGAAGGCAAGCACGCATACCACTGAGCTATCGGCGCCTTCAACGCCTTCACTGATGATTTTTCTATAATAGACCCTTATATTGCTTGGATATATTCTTTTTTTTTCAAAATATAGTTTTGTGGTTGTGGTTATGGCATGTTAAAGATTAGCATCAACACCCAATGGAGGCTTATTTTCTTCATTAGATAGTGCAGAAGGGTCGGGACCTGGGGCACTTTAACATGAGACAGCTCTTCAGTAGGGGGGGAAACGTGACTTGGAGGAGTCTTTCTTATCAGGAAGAGTCCCAAGCTAATGGACTGATAAGTACAGTAAGAGTCGCCAGGGTTCACTGCTTACTGTGGAGTAATCTTGAGCGGCCTCATGAGTAAAGAGCAACTCCAAGCGGCTTCTTCTCATCTTCCAGTCTGAGAGTCCTTATGTATGCTTCTGGAAAAATGTCGGTATTTTTAGTTTCTTATACCTATAGTATAATGAAGTATTGTAATCGTGCGAAAATCCGAGATCGAATTTTTTACGTATTTTCACATTTTCATGGTCCCTTGAATAGTTTTTGACCATTTTCGCAATATTATAAGTGATCTAACGCAGAAAACGATTGTAGCTATGAACTTGAAATTCGAAATGAACAAGTAACATGTGCTAGGTACCTTAGATCTGATTAGATTTTGGCCGAAATCGGATATTCAACATTATTTTTCGCAGGTCATCCGGTCCTGAAACACACATATTTTTAGACGTTTCCTTGATTTACCCGAAAACGGTTTGTCCTATCGAAAAATTTGTTTATACCAAAAATGTTCGTTATTGAATTTCCAATCGTTAACATATTCGAGATTTGAGATAAGATCAACACGACGAAAGTTATAGCACCCCAAAAAATGGAAAATAAATTTCTGTTGGGAATATTTCAAAGTAACTAGTTATTGTGACTCATGTCCGGGCTTTAACTACGAAGTCATATCGTCTGCTACCAGAGCGCTGTTTCGTCTACTGTGAGAGTGCTAAATTTTGCCTACCTAGGTTTATTCTCCAAGGATAGGAGTCTTCAACGAGTACCTGACATCGCTTAACGTCCGATCCAAAGGACGGAGTGCTCAAGGTTTTTTCAGCTCCTAGATAAAAAACCTAAGGGCCTCAGCCGAGATTCCAATCCGCGTTCTTGAGCTTAGATAGCTAGCACACTTTCTCTGAGCTACCGGCGCCCTCGTCAATTATTGATTTTTATCCAATACGGTCGATTGGTTTTCAAGGTAGAGCGAAAACTTATTTGATGAATTTGTGCTGGGGATGTTCATTGGTGACTGCCAGACTGCAGATTGTTTGTCTAGTGACACTAAAGACATTTTCTGATCATTGAAGAGTCTTCAACAAAAACTCTGGACTGTCCAAGAAGACTGATGAAGGGAAGAAGGCCTCATTATATCGTTAATGACAGGAGGTCCTGCAGGACTCCAATCATCAGAAATGTCTTCCTTTGGAGGAGCCGCCTCGTCCTGGACTCTATGAATCTGTTAAAGCCGTCCTGGTCACGCCTCGTCCTCCCCTCATGATGGTCTTCTACGGAAGTCTTTATTCTTTCAGAACTGACGATGGGTTTAAATTCTTCTTTATACAACGGAATATTTTTCTCATTGTTCAAAAAGAATTCATATACTAAAGTAGTCGTTGAATCACCGGTTATGTACCTCACCAGCACGAATTTCGTTTTCGCTCTCCCTTCAGAGCTTATAGACCGGGCTAGAACACAATATGGCTGAAAATCAATAGTTTTAGATATTATAGAATATTATATTTAAGTTTTAGATATTACAGATATTACGCAGTACTCAAACACATGTGGACTTACGGACTTGAATTCTGGGGTTCTGCCAAGGCTTCCAATCTCCAGCGCATCCAATCTTTTCAATCCAAAATCCTTAGTACAATAGCCAATGCTCCTTATTACGTCTCCAACAAAACCCTTCACACTGACCTTAACGTACCTTTCGTCACTGAAGTCGCTAAATCCAAATATAAAAAATTATTTTCCCTTTTTAGTTCCCACAATAATCCTCTAGTCCATGCCCTCCATTCTGTCACACTTCCCCAACGACGGCTTAAGCGCCAATGGCCTAGAGACCTCCTGAGCGGAAGCAGTGACAGTGACAGTGATTAGCTATTAACAAGAGAAAAACAGTGATTAGAGAGTGTCAGTTCTCCCCTCATGACATTTTGACATTGCCATTATCTCTTTATTAGCACATTTGCTTATTGTATTTATTTGTATACAGTTGTAAATAGCTATTTGTAAATTACAAAAAAAAAGATATTATAGAATATGATATCTAAGTTTTAGATATTATACACCATGGTATTTTTAAATTAGATATTTTGTCGTTTGGTATTTTGGAGTAGATATTTAGACGTGATACCCTTAAAAGTCAGAAATTTAAAAAACACAAGAAAACTTAACCTCATGAAGAAGCAGAATGAAAATTCTAAACTTAAATATATATTTTCCCTTGAAAAGCTTCATAATCAGGTTTAGAATTTATACCTGGGGTAACTTTAATAATCTGAGGGAAAAGTAGAAAACAAAATGAAAAATAATAATAAGTGATATAATGTATAATAAGTGATATAATATATAATAAGTGCTTTAATATATCACTACAAACACATTTCTTGTTAAGGTGTGAATATATTATATATTATATTCACAGCTTAACAAGAAATGTATTTGTAGGTCGACTAAGTAAGTGGCACTAAGCGTTTTTTTTTTTGTTTTTTTTATTTAATCTAGAATCTTTTGAATTTGGCTTTCACATTTTCTTTGAACAAATTTGCTTTTACTTTATCCATGAACCTTCCAAATTTCTTTTAAAAGTAGATTATGGTCTTTCACTTTTCTTGTTCTGAAAGACAAGAAAGGTGTTTTTGTTGAGTTGGAATTAAACAGGATATTCAAGTTGGAATTTTTTGAATAGACTATACCGATGGAAAGTAGGCTTCTTTATGTAGGGGTGTTTTCTCTAATTACTTCCTCAGCTAAACGTAGTATAGGGGAAGTTATGTAATCGGAGAGAAATTCGATGTTGTCTTTTCACCGAAATTTTCGGAGGGAAAATGAAAAAAAAGTCGGTTAATCACCGCCAGTGTACTTTGTCAACACAAATTTATCAACTAAGACCTCTAGATTCCAAGTATGGAAAAAAAAAGTTTGTGTGTCTGTAAATATAACTCCCGATAGAATGAATGTATCGACACGAAATTTTATATGTAAACATAGAACTCTCTAATGAGAAGCTTAACTCGAATACTATAATAACTGTGGTTTTAATGAAAGTATTGAATCAATATTTCATTAGTGAATTCAAAACCCCATAAAGACGACACTTATAATTTTTCAACTCAAAAACCCCAATAACTGCCAATGTTATGAATGTATCGACATGAAATTTCGTTGTAGGAATATTGAGGGTCAGTCAAAGAAGGAAGAAAACAGGTAAAACACTATTCAAACGCCAACGTTTCGATATATTTTATATCATCATCAGGGCCTACAAACATCAAGATTAGGGGAATCAAGATTAGAATCACAATTAAAACAAAATTAGTGTGTTGATAAACATTACTGAACGTTAAAATAGACATTGTAACGAGTTAAAAATTGAACCTGACTTACTATGAATACATTACTAAACATTAAAATTAACTATGAGTACTAATCATAAACATTGATAATCATGGAAATAGACAAATAGGTGGAACATAATAAAGAGTAAACATTAAAATGACTTACTATGAATAAGCAGGGTTGGGGAGAAGGCATATACACTGGATCGAGTCCTCAATATTCTTACCATTAGAATCTACAATCGCTAACATCTATAAAATTTAGTGTCAAGATTTAGAAGCCCCTGTAAAAGTCAACAATGAATTTTAGCGTTAACGATCGTCTGATTTTGAAGGATGACCAAAAAGTTGATTGATTCCTTCTAGGGAAGTACATTCGAAAATCTGAGATCGTCGGAAAACATGAAATTTCTGACAGATTACATAACTGCCTCCATACGTCGTACAGCTGTAAAAGTAAAAAAAAAAAATAATAAATAAAATAATAAATGGCAATACACACAAAATAAGATAAAATAAAATAATGTACAACATAATACAATCTGTACAAAAACAATAAGTAGACGTGCTGACTATAAGAATACATGTAAACAGGTAATACACAATAGTTAACACAAATAAAGAGAAGCAAGAGAGAAGTGAACAGGAATATGTAGAAAATAAGAAAATAAATATAAAATATGTATAAAATAAATAAATATAAAAATATGTACAGAATAAATGTAATAATTAAATAACTTTAAGTTCGAGACCCCTCGAACAACCCCGCATATCTGCCATCCATCCCAATTCCTCCAACTTAATGGAGGCAGGGGAGGCCACAGGGGGCTGAGTGATCCCCCCGCTATTTTTTTTTTATTTTTTTTTTTTTTTTGGGTGACCGAAAAGTTAATTGATTAATTTCTTCTGAGGAAGTACATTGCCAGTGATTCACCGACAACTTTTTTTGTTCCTTTTTTGTATTTTTAGTATAATAGTAGTTCGAAAATCTGAGATCGTCGGAAAACATGAAATTTCTGACCGATTACATAACTTCCCCTATACTCCGTACAGCTGTAAAAGTAAAAAAAAAAAATGTTTTTCTTAATAAACAATGAAAGGAATGTCTGTCTAATTAAATGTATTATTTTTTTATGGTGTTTCTCTTATTTCCTAATAAGATTAGTCATACTTTCAATTAGTTCTTCTTTCTGATTGACCATAAAATTCTGACGTAACCAGAATCAATCACCATAAAATAGGACCCAATTAATTGTGTTTCACTTTTTCTAGAAAAATACTTAATTAAAGGAGGAAAAAAGAGGCATAAAGCTGTAACAAATATGTGCAAAAAAGTCATCGGTGAATCACCGTCAGTGTATTTCCCCAGAACGAATCTATCAACTTTTCGCTTCCTTCTAAAACCTATCGACCAGGGGCTCCTAAATTCTCATACTAAATGTGTCGATAAATTCATTACATCGGCAGTTGTTGCGTTTTTTTTGGTTGAGCCCCCTCTAATTCCCCCCTTCCCTTTATCCTATGCCACTAAAAATTAATAAGTGTCGTCCTTATGGGGTTTTGAATTCACATATATTTTGTGTCGATACATTCATTATAACGGCAGTTATTAGAGTTTTTTGAGAGAAGTCTCTCCTTAATCCACACTTCCGTTTGGCCGATTTAGCTGAAAATTAATATGTGTCGTCGATATAGAGTCGTGGATTCACATATAAAATTTCGTGTCGATACATTCATTCTATCGGGAGTAATCGTGTTCAATGGCTTACACACACAGACCGATAGGCTGTGGTATCTGGAGGTCGGAAACCTAGAATTCCGTTGAAAATTCTGGATCGAATTTTTGACAGATTACATAACTGCCTCATTACTTCTTATAGTTGGGGAAGTAATTTAAATATACATAAATAGATATGATTAAAGAGAATAGATTAATTCCAATATATAGGGCTGTCGTCCCGTTTTTACGGGACTTCTACCGTAATTTGTCTCAGTGTCGTCCCGTTTGCGTGCTGATTTGTCCCGTTTTTCTCCTACTGCCCCTCGCTCCACTCAATCTATTATTACTTCTTTGAAGGTTAACCGACTACCCCCGTTCCTGTCAAGCAGTGAACCCACGACTCACCTCCCCCACAATATTTTTTTTAATTATTTTTTTCTCGGAGGGTGAGTTGTTCAGTCATATCAGTTGCCATGGTTATTACCTACAGGCTATCCACACTAATAATAACGAGGGCGCCGCTAGCTCAGTGGTATGCGTGCTTGCTTTCTGAGCTCAAGAACGTGGGTTCGAAACCCGACCGTGGCCCTTAGTTTATTTTAACTGGGAGGTAAAATAAACGTAAGCACGCCGTCCTTCGGATGGGACGTTAAGCGATGATCCCGAGCCTGTACGATGTCAGGTACTCGTTAAAGACCCCTGCCCTAGGTGAATAAAAATTTAGGATAGGCAAAATTTAGGACTCCCACACTAGAGTCGGGCTCATGTCAACCAGAGTCACGAAAGAGCGCTCTGGTAGTAGGCAATATGACCTCGTAGTTAGAGCCCGGGCATGAGTCATAAAACCTAACCTAATAATAACTAATTCACTAATAATTGTTACCCGATTTTACAAAACAATGTAACTATAACAATATATAAAAAATAGTTCTAGAGAGCGAAAATTTAATTTATTCACATTGGGAAAGTACATTAGCAAATTGAATATTTGTCTATTATTTGTAAATGCAAAATTAAATAGAAACAAATATTTCAAGTTGTCGATTCAAATGAATACTTTTTGTTTTTTTTTATTAAAAAGAGAGAAAAAAAAATGGTTTGAATCAATGAGTGAAACGAGAGACAGAGGAAGGGTGAGTGAGCGAACCACAAGACCGCTGTTGGAAAGCGTTCATGCGAAAACGTGACAGCGGAGGAAAGCCACCTTTCCGGCGAGTCTCTCAGCCCAAATCCAGTCATCCTTCCAGTTCCTCTCAGTCCACTTTTTGTTTCCAGTTTTTCTAACAAACTTTTGGGTAGATCTCGAAATGTATGCTGTTTTCTGTAAGTTTTCCTGATCCGACAGTCAATAGTACTGTTTACAATAATAATATTTACAGTGAAACATTAACCTTGTCTCGATTATCCGTGTTCGCGATTAACCATGGGGTATAAGCATAGTTTCCTACCGTTCTAGTTTACTTCCGAGAAAAAAAATGCAGTTGCATCTTCAATAAAATGTTTTAGGAATGATTTGATATGAATTCTTCAAAATTAAAACTGAAGTAAGAAAAATAACAGTTTGTCAATTATATATTTGAGGAAAATCATTTCAAACTGCAAAAAACAAAAGGACTACTTCATATTTCAAGCCCTGATAACGTTAAACATGACAATGTACACACATATGTAATTCGTTAAATAAAAAGTGTTTTGATTAACCGTGGTCTTCATTTATCCATGCGACCTCTCCCCCCCCCCCCCCCCCCCCCCCATTACCCCGGATGATCGAGGTTCTACTGTATTTCCGTTGAAACAAACATGGTAATAAGAATGTATACATTAAGACATCTTATAAATTAGATACATAAACAGATATTAACTATTAGAGTCTGACATAGTGTGATTAATAATTAATACTATTAAAAAATCAAATTAAATTAATAAATAAATACTTGAAAATATGAGTAAAAAATAATAATGTTTTTAATTTAATTCAAATTAAGATAACTATTTTTTATAACTCTACCGGTATTTTTTTCGGGACATTTTTACATCTCTTCATCAGGTCAGAATATGCGAAATGAAGAACAAAGAAAGAAAACATTATAACAAATATAGAATAATATATATTTAAAGAATATAAATAAATAATATTAATTAAAAAATAAATAAATAAAATAATAATAAAAATGCATAGAAACTTTGTAGTCGGTCAGAAATTCGATATTGAGTTTTCACCGGAATTTCATGTTTTTCGGTATTCTAATTCGAAAAAAAGGTTCGTCAATGTCTGTAAACGTGATAACTCCTGATAGAATGAGAGATCGGCACGAAATTGTTATGTGAATCCAATATCTATCACTTTTTAGTCAAATCGGCCAACTGCGTAATTAATTAATAATAATAAATTATTAAAAATAATTAATTAATATCACAATATTAATAGGTTAGGTTTTATGACTCATGCCCGGGCTTTTACTACGAGGTCATATCGCCTACTACCAGAGCTCTCTTTCGTCACTCTGGTGGATGTCCTAAATTTTGCCTACCCTAAATTTTTATTCACCTAGGGCAGGGGTCTTTAACGAGTATC
The DNA here is from genome assembly GCA_963662175.1 of Aradus depressus. Lineage (NCBI taxonomy): Eukaryota > Metazoa > Arthropoda > Insecta > Hemiptera > Aradidae > Aradus > Aradus depressus. The sequence goes on along the minus strand of OY759224.1, from coordinate 28,820,056 downwards.
TGACATCGTACAGGCTCTGGACCATCGCTTAACGTCCCATACGAAGGACGGCATGCTTAAGTTTATTTTACCTCCCAGATATATATATAATAATTAATATATAAATAATATATCTTCAAGGCGGAATTTAGTATGATTCCCTGAATAAAGACACCTATTGATTTTCAACCAAAAGGGAGACCAAAAACTTAGTTTAATTTTTTTTTTTTGTTTTTTTTCCGATACTGTTGAATAGTGAATGGTAGCATGGATTTGAAAATGAAGTTTTAAAACCTAAAAAGACGATGGGAATTGAATTGAGGAAGACGGTGGACTCACAAAGCCCCAGGTTCATTCATCAGACTGTCACACTTACATTAGTTAGCCTCACAAAGATCCTATTCACAATATCAGATTTCTTTATTATTTCTAGTCTCGTCTTCTCTTTCCCAGAGTTGTTCCTTTGATAAATAAATAATCATCTAACAGATCTCTTCAGCACTGTCTCTATGCCCAGGATCTATGAATATATTTTATGCCCTCCTGGTACTTTTACAGAATTTATAGCACAAGTTATATAAGAAAGTGCACGTATTTAAAAAAAAATGTAATTAATAATTATTTCATTTGGATTTCTTCTTAATTTACTAAATAGATGCCATATTGTTTTTCTAAATTTTGCAATAATGTTAAATTTAATCCAAAGGTACAAATTATCTTATTGGATTAACAGAGAAAATGAACAGCATAGAATAACAGAACAAATATTTGGGTGTATTTACATAAACCTACATTATAAATTGAATAACTAAGAGATTTAAATATTTAAAAAAAATCAAAATCTTACAACCTAATTTTTACCTCAATTTTAGTCTTTTTTATTTTTTAATATTGGCCATTCAAATCAAAGTTATTTAGGGCATATAAAACATATAAATAAATAAAAGTACCTCCTTTGTGCATCTATTTCACTGTTATTTCACATCTTTTTGGTTCATCACACCTTAAGCCTAAACACTTTTCTCACTCCTAGACTCCTTCACATCTCATCTCACCTCCACAACCCAACTTAGATTGGTCCACTCTATTAAAATCAGCTGATGGTCGTCTTTTGTTCTTTATTCATTGGTTGTTTTTAAAACAAAATGCGACCTTTATATTTATTCACTAATTAAGTTACTTCATTTTTAGCAGCTGTTCTTTTTTTTATACCAATAAATATAATTAATTTTATAATTTATTAATAATAATTACAATGTGTTTTATTTTATACATCACAACAGAATATTTCAATAATTAAACTAAATGAATAGTAGGTTTATATTATTATTTATAAGTAAACTGTATTATGAAAAGGCTTTCAGATTTGTAAGTAATACCGCTTTGACAGTGTTCTTTGATGTTGAAAGAGGAATGTTATGTTCAGGGACTGGAAACTGTGAAAGGAATCCTATCACATCTTCCTTTCTGTGGAGTCAGTTATTGTGACTCATGCCCGGGCTTTAGCTAGGACGGTCTTTCGTCGCTTTGGAGAAAGATCGAAAAGTAATTAAATAATTTTTGTTGGGGAAGGACATAGACGATGATTCATTGCTTGTGTCGAATAGTTGTGTCAAACTATCGATAGTCTGCCGATAGTATCGATAGTTCTTAGCAAAACTATCAAAAGCAATCGCCGCTGTCGGGAAAAGAGTTCGATTTCCGTACGGTTGGTTATTCTGTCAGTAACCAAGAACAGAGGTTTCGTCCTAATCAGTATTATCACTTCCTTTAACCTACTAGTTAATATGTTTTTATTAAAAAAAAAAAAATGTTTTTATTGAGAAAAACAAGTTTTTTTTCAATGTATACTTCAGTTACCAGTTCATGTATAATGAACAAGTACGTAAACTAAAAATCTAGACTGAAAAAAAGGTTATGTTAAAAATATCTATATTTTTATCAAATTTAGCATCAATGTGCTGTTTTATTTTGTGGCCCTAGGATCATCTGCTTGTGGTAAAATGGAAAATGAATAAATTAGGTGCCTACCTTATCCACAAAGAATTTACAGTTCCTCCTTACAAGTCTGGTGCATGTCATGTTTTTGTCATCTCAGGACAAAATAGTCAAAGAAGTGTAAAAATTCAGTAAACTTATAATATAGAGAATATAGGTGAGAAATTGGAATGTGCAAGATCGCTAATTTTAAAACGTTTTAACTCTCAAATTCGATAGTTCTATTGATATTAAATATAATATTCGATGGTCAAATCCATTCGATTGTACATCAGAGCAGTAGAGAAAAAATGCATGGTCCGATACAAGGTGGCGTCGTCCACTGGGAAATAGTCTAAAAACAAAATACAACTAATACGATTGGTTGATCTCATACATTGAGTAGTGCTGGGTTGGGTCAGGTTTAATACCAAATTGAGGGTTATACCAAGGAAGATAAGCCCAAGAGAGTGGTTATGTTTTAATCACAGCCACTGGAGGCTTTCTGTAGGATTGGGCTCAAGCCCCTGGGGAAAATGTGCTCTTTCCCCCACTCCAACTATACTAAATAATAGATAAGGTTTAGTTTAGTTTTGAGAGCCACTCAGGAATAATGATGATGAGGAAGTGTCTCTTTAAATATATAACTTGTGATGTATAAAAAAAAATACACACATTTAAATTATTAATATTAATAAATTAATTATATTTATTTTTCTATAAAAAGAAACTAAATTAGTAAATAAATAATAAGAATGCATTTTTTTTTAGGCCAACAGCTGTTTTTTTGAATTAGTGTAGATTGGAGTCGAGTTTTGAGTCAATGGTGAGACTGTCTGAGTGTAGACGGAGAGGTTGTGTTTAGGCTTGAGATGTCATGAACTAAGTAGGGGTGTATTAACAATAAAATTGATCCGCAAAGAAGGTACTGTTATCACTTAATAATTACAAAATATATATGCCCAAAATATATAACATAAATTTGATGAATGGCCAAATATAAAACAGAAAAAAAATTGAAATAGTTCTAAGAATTTCGTTTTTAAGATTTTTATTTTTATTTTTGTTTCAATGTTTAGTTTTTAATTTTATTATTATTATTTTTTTTTTTTGGCTTTATGTACGGTGCATATTAGCCATGTCAATGTGTTATATATAATTATTAAAGACATCCATGGCCCCGGGAGGGAGTTCTATCTACGAAATAAAACTCACTCCCGGACGGGATTCGAACCCGCAAACCATGGTGAGACCATGCGACCAAGCCCTACGCTCTAGCCCGCACGGCCACCCTGGCCCCCAATTTTATTATTTAGATGTAAGAAAATAAACCCAATTATTTGTTCTCGTAAATTCTATGCTATTCATTTTCCATGTTGGCCCAGTAAAGATAATTTAAAAATCTTTGGATTAGATTTAATATTTTTGAAAAATTTCTACAGGAAATGTAATTTATTGTTTATTTATTTAATTTTTATATTTATTATTTGAATTATATTTTTTTTTTTGATTTATTACTTTTTTATGTAACATTTCGCTTTTATCACAAACTATGTACAAAAATTTTAGTAGTTAAATTTATATTTAACAAAAACATCGGTGAATCACCATCTATGTACTTCCTCAATAAGAATTAATCGATTACGCTCCCCCACCAAAGTCAATCGAACGTTAAAACTCAGTTATTAGGGTATTTGATATTTCCTTCAATCGATTTTTCGGGTTATTGATTAGTGCCATCCTTATGGGGTTTTGAATTTAAATATAAAATGTCATGTCGACACTGTGATGTAAAAAATTTACACACATTAAGATTATTAAAATATTATAAAATAAATTATTATTATTTGTATAAAAACAGCTGTTAGGAGTGAAGTAACTTAAATAGTGAACAAATATACAAAGATGAACTAGTTGCATTTTGTTTTAAAACGAAATGTGAACAACCAATGAATGGAGAACAAAATACAACGATCAGATGTTTTAAATAGTGTGAAACAGTATGAGTTGAGATGTGAAGGTGGTCAGTCTAATAAGTGTTTTTAGGCTTAAGGTTTGGTGAGCCATGAAGGAGTGAAATAACTCGATACGCAAAGGTACTTTTATTTATTTATATATACATACATATACCCAAAATATAAAAGAATGATAAATAATGCCCAATAATAAAACAGAAAAAAAATTATGTATATAGTTTTAAGTAATTAGTTGGTAAGATTTCTTTTTGTAAAACAATTTCATTTTTTTTATTGCCAATCTCTTATTTATGCAATTAATAACGTAGGTTTATGTAAATAAACCCAATCTATGCTATTCATTTTCCCTGTTAACCCGACTAAGATAATTTATACCTTTGGATTAGATTGAACATTTTTGCTAATTTAGAAAAACAAGATGGCATCTTTTTAGTATCTTTAGAAGAAATCCAATTGAAATAATTATTAATTGAATTTTTTTAAAATACATGCACTTTCTTCAAAATTGCACGTCTTGAACTTTCGATATTTTTTTGGGCCCTTTTCGGAAATTACTATAGAAATCAAAATTTTATTATAATAAGTAATTTTATTTGTTTATTTATTTGAATTATTATTTTTAATTTTATTTTATTTACATCATCTATTATCATCACAATACATTCATTATATTAGAAGTTATTGCTATTTTTGAGTCAATATTATCATTACAACGGCAGTTATTAGTTTTTGTGTTAAGCCTCTTTCCTAATCCCCTCCTCTTTGGCTCATTCGGCTGAAATCAATAGATGTTGTCTTTAAAGGATTCTGGATGCATATAAATATTGCTTGTTAATAGATTATTTCTATCGGGAGTTATCACAGACTCAACAGAAATATATATATATTTTTTTTTTTTTTTATTTCTGGAATGAAGATCGGAAAACTTGAAGTTTCGTTGGCAACTCTGCAACGAATTTTTGTCAGATGACATTTCACCCCCCAATAGTATATGTAAAACCTTCGAGGGCTATCTATGTGTGAGTTGAAACGTTTATTTTGTGTTCTGAGTGTGAGGGCCTTGTCTCTCCCCACTCTCCCAATCCTGTTTTTGTCTCCAATCCCGAGGGTTAGTCCCCAAAAACATGGTTATGTCACGTTTCTGTCGTTATCCTCAGGAGAAATTTTTTTCCCTATTTTTTTTTTTTTTTCTATACTCAGGACACACAAATTAAAATATTTTTAGGCAGTTCCTCACACTATGGGTGGAGGCCAAGAGACAAGCAAGATTTATCGTAGGTTGTAAAAATTTTTATGTTCTTTCGCCCCCCCCCCCCCCCCCTCCCCCCTCACCCACCCCTCCTGAGCTCAGCTGTTGCCCCATAATACTAACTGGACGAAAAAGTGTCATTTATTCCACTTAATATGACTACAGGACGGAGGGAGAACCACGTTGATTTACAGCTCTGTTTCAACTAATTATAACTTTTTTGTTTCAACTCAAAAAACGAGCTTTCAACTTTTATTACTGGCATTGTGGGCCCCTCTGTAAATGGTTTCTTGTTAAGAAGTTCTTACAGGAGAACTGGATTCAGTTCAAAAGTCAACATCTAGGTAGCGTAACAGGAAATTAAGGGGGAGGCGTAGTGTGCACACTGAGCACAAGATCGCGGGTTCGGAACCCAGCCTAGACTCTGGAAAGGTGGAAAGCAGTGGAAAAATCTTGAGCACGTCGTCCTTTGGGTAGGACATTATGCGATGGTCCCGAGCCAGTACGTACTCGCAAAATTCAGGACCCCCATTGTAGAAATGTCTGTGTGTCTCTGAACACGATAACTCCTGATAATAATAATAATAAATGTATTTCCGTTAAACCAATACATGTTAATAGGATACGTCATAAGAATTAGAGTCTAAAACACGTATGATTAGTAGTAATAACAAAACTATTAAAAAAAGTAAAATGAAATTAATAAAAACTGAACAAATAAATACTTAAAAATATATGAGTACATATAAAAATAATACATAGATACATTTATAATAAGTACACACATTTTTCAATTTAATTAAGATAACTATTTTTCAAAAAACTCTTCGGAAGTGTCTTTATCCCAACGGTGTTTCGGGACGTTCTTATATCCCATCATCTGGTCACAATGTGCGAGATACAAATAGAAAAAAAAACAATGTAACTATAACAATATATTAAAAAAATAAATATATATATAATAATCAATTATAAATTAATAAAAAAAAATCTGAATACATAAAAAAAAATCTGAATACATAAAAATACATAAATAAAAAATTATAAATGAATAAATAAAAAATAACGTACATTGGACTGACCTTTAAGGTGTGGAGGAACTCTGTCCAAAAAATAGGATAAACGCATCGATACGAAATTGTATATGTAAATCCAGAACCCTGTAACGACAACACCTATTGTTTTTCAGCCAAATCGACCAAAAAGAAGGGAATTTTCATATTTAAAATCAAAATTCAATGAGAACATTGGGGGACAGGTTTCAGCGATATCGGCTGAACTTGAAAGGGAAGGCTTAATTTAAAAATGCTAAAAACTATCGATGTAATGAATTTATCGACACAAAATTTACTATGAGGATTTAGGAGCCCCTATGTAAGTCAACTGTTGATTATTAGCGCAAACGGTCGACTGGTTTTAGAGGGGGAGCGAAAATTTAATTAATTAATTAAATCTGGGGTTGTACATTGACGGTGATTCACTGACAACTTTTTTTATTATTTATTTACCCTCATGTCCTGCACACCTAATTTCAGGCAAAAGGTTTTACTTTTAATGAAAAAAAAGTGTCATTAAGACACACACAAGCAAAGAGACAATCATATAGTCTTTGACCTGAATTGGATAGAACCAAAATATACCCGAGGGCCCTCCATACCATTTTTATTAAAATTTCAATTCAGTTTATTAAAAGACATTTAATATTAAGTGAATATGGAAAGATTTATAGTTAGTACTTTTTTTTTTTTTTATTCCAAAACTTTTTTAATAATGATCAATTTCACTAGCAGTTCTCTGTGTGAGTTTTTTAAATATTTTTTTATTAAAGATAGAAATTAACTTTCCTGAAGTTACTCTGCGGAAATGATTCATAAAGGTAGGTTCCCCGAGGCAGCCAGGAAAAATCAGGTCAATTATGAATATATAAGGCGCCGATAGCTCAGTGGTAGCATGCTTGCTTACTGAGCTCAAGATCGCGGGTTCGAAACCAGGCAGGGATCCTTAGGGTTTTTTTTATCTGGGAGATGAAAAACCTTCAGCATGTCGTCCTCAGGATTGTATGTTAGGTGATGGTCCCGAACCTGTGCGATGTCAGGTACTCGGTATGAGCAAATTTCTCAACGCAACAGTGTCATCATCAGTGGCACATCTATGACCGACCCGTACAGCGTAGAGGCTAAAGGACTATTGGCGTCCCACAACGTCTTTATTATCTCAGTTTATTAATTCGAGCTGAGGAAGTACATTTGATTTTTTTTATTACCTTTAGTTGTGGAATTGGCCATGGCTGGAGCATAGCGCTTTGGTCTCACCATGGTTTGGGAGTTCGAATCCCGCCTGGGAGTGAGTTTTATTTCGTAGATAGAACTCCTTCCCGGGGCCATGGATGTTGTAATAAAAAACTAGATAACAACGTTATAAGAGACATAATATGAATCGAACATAAAGCCAAAAATATATTAAAAAAAAAAAAAAGATATGGAATCTTAAAGAAAATGTTTATTTAAATGTCTATAAAGAATATATCTTACATAAGTAGAGGGCGCCGGTAGCTCAGTGGTATGCGTGCTTGCCTTTTGAGCTCAAGATCGTGGGTTCGAAACCCGACCGAGGCCCTTAGTTTATCTTATCTGGGAGATAAAATAAACTTAAGCACGCCGGCCTTCAGTAGGGACGTTAAGCGATTGTCCTGAGCCTGTACGATCAGGTACTCGTTAAAGACCCCTGCCCTTGGTGAACAAAAAATTTAGGGTAGGCAAAATTTAGGACTCCCACAGTAGAGTCGGGCTCATGTCCATCAGAGTGACGAAAGAGCGCTCTGGTAGTAGGCGATATGACCTCATAGTTAAAAGCCCGGGCATGAGCCATAAAACCTAACCTAATCTAACATTAGTAATTTTTAATCGTAACTCATAGATGTATGATCATCATATCTCACTTTCATCACTCTCTCCTCCTCCCCTTCTCAAAATCATTTCATTTTGTCTCTTTGTATAGAGTTATCTTGAGAGAAGACATTCTTATACATAGTAATGCCAATATGATATAATTTTGAGAAGGAGAGAGAGTGATCTGTAAGCGTGGTTGGTATAAGAAAGTCCTGTAATTGCTACATCACATATTTTTATTACATATTTATATATTCTATATAATAAGTTAAAAAACATACGTTTTTCTGTGGACTTGAAAAATAAAATAAAACTTGTTTATTTAATATATTGTCTAATTTCACTAACTATATATACATGGGAGTACTTTCGGTATTTCTACCATCCTCAGCCAAAAGCATAAGAGATAAGACTGACGTTTTTCTGTATTTTTTATTAAGTGTTTCACAATATCTCTGCAGAAAATGTTAAGTAACACCAATAGAGTTCTTATTTCAAACATATATATTTGTCACTGTTTTGTGATCAATCTAAAATAAATAAAAAAAGTCTTTGTTTTTATGAAGTAAAAACAATGTTTTTTCTACAAAGAGTTTGTGAAAAGCGAAACATACAGAAACCAGTCAGCGGAAACGAGGGACCAGAGAAAAAAAATATCTCTTTATGAATTGTGTTGTTTTGTTCTTGTTTGTGTTGCTTTGAAATTGTGTATTGTTTTCAGTTGTGTGTATGTTTTTATTCTCCTCCCCCCCCCCCCCCAGCTGCACGGAGTATAAGGGATGTTATACAATCGGTCAGAACTTTGAAGTTGTGTTTTTAATAGAATTTCAAGAATTTCACGATTTCCGACGAGTACCTGACATCGTACAGGCTTCGGACCATCGCTTAACGTCCCATCCGAAGGACGGCGTGCTTAAGTTTATTTTACCTCCCAGATAAAATAAACTAAGGGCCTCGGTCGGGTTTCAAACCCACGATCTTGAGCTCAGAAGGCAAGCACGCATACCACTGGGCAACCGGCACCCTCTTTAAATTTGTATATCCGATATTTCGGACTGTTTATCATTTTTAAAGGATAAAGGCTATTCCAACGAAGAATTGTGAATTCTTATCAAAAATAAAGAAACAGTGGGATATGGGGGTAATATTCTCCCCTAGAATCAGAGGGGGGGGGGCGCTCAACCCAAAAATCTTAACTCTTGAATGAAATTTTGTATGAAGATTTAAAATTCCCTGAGTGAAACATCTATTAATTTTCAGCCAAATCGGAAAATTGATTACAGAGGGAGAGCGAAAACTTAATACATCGACAACTTTTCTTTCGTATCAATAAGGGCCTAAGGACCACCTAAGTGATATTCGAGGTGGGGAAGTGCATTAGCGTAAGTCCATCCACTATTTTTTTTTTTTTACTTTTATCGGTTGTTAGACGTCATTAGAACAGATCTTCTAATGTAACGTTGTGGTTCCTCTCCTAAACCTGTAGCAATAAATCCTAATGTATCCCACAAGGTCATATTGCCTACTACCAGAGCGCTCTTTCGCCATTCTGGTGGATATGCGCCCGACCGCACGCCCATGCTCAAGGTTTTTTCACAAAATAAAACAAAATGCCTCGGCCGGGTTTCGAACCCGCGATTTTAGGCTCAGTAGGCTAGCACACTAACTCTGACCTACCAGCGCCTTTAAGAACATGGAATTTTGAACCTCAGATAACCGGACATTTAATAATAATGACCATTTTATAATTTGAATAGACAAGACTCCCGATTATCATGTTTGACAGACTTTGGACCATGGTTTAACGTCCCGTCCGAAGGACGGCGCGATTATTGTTTAAGCAATCTTGTTCCCACCAAGTCCTAATTTTACCTGCAGGTTTAATCCCCTTCTGATGTCGTACAGGCTTGGAACCATCACTTAACATCCTATCCGAAGGACGGTGTGCTTAAGGTTTTTTCACCTCTTAGATACGCATCCTTACTATTCCCATTTTCAGAGTCTGCACCATTGAGAAGTTCCCCAGGTATAGTTCAAATATTTATTAGAGTACAAATGTGTGAATGAGAATGTTTATGTTCCTATTGTTAACGTGACTTACCTTGACATGATATCATCTGTAAGACATTTGCTTGTTTCATAGTTAGTTATTGTGACTCATACCCGGGCTTTAACTACAACATATCGCCTACTACCAGAGCGCTCTTTCGTCGCCTTGGTAGACATGAGCCCGACTCTACTATGAGAGTCATAAATGTTGCCCACCCAGGTTTATTCACCTATGGTAAAGGGGATCATTAACGAGTATGTAACATCGCAATGGCATCGCACGGGATCATCGCTTACCGTCCCGTCCGAAGGACAGCATGCTCAAGATTTATTAATAGAAAAAAATGTAGAATAATTAATGATATGTATATTTTCTGAGAGAAAAAAATATAAATATGTATAAAATAAATAAATATTATATCATCACATCATATATTAATAATATGACGGAGGACTATCGCTTAACGTCCTATCCGAAGGACAGCGTGCTCAATGTTTTTTAATGGGCCTCGGTTGTGTTTTGAACCCGCGATCTTGAGCTCAGAAGACAAGCTACCTCTGAATGAATACTATTGATTGTGTTGCTATCTATTGATAAATAAGTTTATTAGTAATCTACCTATTGTTTTCTTGTTACATGTGTCTGCTACTAACCTTGGCATGATTTCATCTCTTTAACATCCTTCTATTTATATCTCCGTTGCCAACATGAGTAAACACGACTTAATCTATGTTTTATCATGGAAAATTGAACTTAATCTATTTGATATTGTTACTATTTCATAAGAATCCTGATTACATTTTGGAACACAGTTCAACGTAGCCTGCCTTGTCGATCAAGCGAACTGTGAAAGCAGGTGTTTCTACGGCACAGACCGTGTCCAACCTTTTTTTTGTCAACTTCTAACTTACCTTAACAATCCCTAACAATTTACTGAAATGTTATTATTTTATATGTATTGTTAACGCTTAGAGTTATTTTATAAACAATAGAATACAATATTAAATGCTTAGACAATTATTTTCTATCTGGGAGATGAAAAGTCGATGTCAGGTATTCGTTAATCATCCCTACCCTCAGTGGAAAAGCGCTCTGGTAGTAGGCGATATGAGCTCTTAGTTAAAGCCCGGGCATGAGTCACAATAACTAACTAGTTATGTGCTGATGGAAATATAAAAAAATGTACGAACATTTTTAGGGTTTTTTTCAGTTAATTTTTTTTAGAAATAATAAAAATGTGAAATTTTTCATATTAAATAAACATTTTATACAAATATATATATTTTTTTTATCTTTAATAAAAAACGTTGCAACTGTTACCAAAACAACAACCTTTGGGGAGAATATAGAGAATAAATGGTAGGTGAAAAAACATTGAGCTCGTCGTCCTTCAATATATACATATTTTTTTTATTTTCCTTCAAAAAAGTCCTTCAATATTTGACTTACATACTGCATTACATTGGCATTACGGTATTTGAGTTCGGATCCTCCCCCTCTCTTCGGTAGATTACGTTGAAAATTAATAAGTGTCGTCCTAATAGGGCTTTGAATTTACATAGGAAATTTCTTGTCGATACATTCAGATCGCCATCCCTAGAATTAACAGCTAAGAACTCTTCATAAGAACCTTCCTCGGACTTCAACGAATATTTGAAAAAAAAAATTAGCCGAATTGGTCCACCCGTTCTCGAGTTTTGCGCTTAGCAAAAATTATATAGGTTAACATAATTTTTTTTACCACATGTTATAAGTTATTGAGGGAGCTAGTCTAACGTACGTTTTTTTTTCTCTTGTTTCAGAGCGCCATGTCGAGTGGTTCCTCAGGTCTGTACCATGCCCTGGACGGACGAGCAGCTTGGCGAAGTGTGACGGTCCTGGTACCAGGTAACTGGCCTGACACCTGTGTCCCTGCCCATAGTACCATTCCGGCAGAGGGAGAACGACCGGACATCCGGGTGGGACTGTCTCACCCCGTCTACCGGGACATGCCCTGGACCCAGCAGAGTGGTCCGTGTGGTCATCAGGGTGACTTCATCTACTTGAGCTATAGACTTCTGCTGGATCATCATCATCATGATATTGGTAAGTAGTTCTTCATATGGCACTGCCCATTTTGGAGATGCAGAAATAGAGTTACGTCCTCAGAGACAATATATATATATATATATATATATTTTTTTTTTTTTTTTTTTAATTTTTTTTTATTTTTTTTTTTCGATTTGACGGGGTTAGAATCAAAATTGTCCAAGTGACATTTTTGAAAATTTTTCCATAAGTGCATAATCGGGTACAAAAATGATAATTCTGTTCAGGAAAAAAGTTGTACAAGTGGAATCCTAGCCAGTGCTGAGATCTAGTGGCAAATCACTTATACCATTTTGGTGTCATGAACAAGTAACTTAAACATATCAATAGTGACCTTGAAATTAAAATTTTTATTCAATTTTATGGTTTGCTAACAGCAACTTTCACCATAAAAGCAGAAGACAATATATTTCCGGTTTCGATAAATTATAGATTTTTTTAATCAGTTAAGAACTTAATGCACAGTTTCTTCAAAGTTTTAAAAATGTCACTTGGACCATTTTGATTCTAACCCCGTCAATTATAAAGTTACAATGGGTGCAACAACCAGAGCATCTATGATGTACATATAGAAATGGTGGCGTGTGGGAGGAAGGCCACCCAGTGGTAGGTCATCGGGACGAAAATATATCTTAATTATTAGGACAAAAAAAATATATATTTTATTTATTTATTTATTTACATATTCACAACGACAACATTTGTCACTAGTGATTGTGATGATGTGCTGTGGCAAGTGTGTCGCTGTACTGCTGAGGTACGTGACCGAAGAGGAGTCCAGGCTAATCCTGGAGCAGGTCCCTCTGCCATGCCCGCTTTAGACGTCTTGGCGGATAAAAAAAAAGTATATAAAAAATAATAAAATAAATAGAAAGGAATTGAAAGACAATTTTGATGGATGGGTAGTAGAGGTAATAAAACTAAAGGAATATGATTCAAGGTGGCAATAAATCGCGGTTGTACCTTCTCTTCAACCTTCGTGGGGGGGGTTATGTGGTGTTGTGAAGATAATGTACGTACTTCAGAGTGTGTATGTGTGTAAAGTTTGTTAAAAAACCTTATAACAATATTAATAACAACAATAAAAATATCGAACTATTATAACTGTCACTGTTATTTTCTGTTCAGTTTGGCTATATGTGCTTCCGCGACGTGAAACTTTGACTAAACATTTGAAGTTGTGAATCCAACATACATGGTCAGTTCAAATAATACGCGGACGGTTGAATTGCGCGGCTCCAGTTGGTTCCAGGGGAATCCGCTTGGTGTCGCTAGGTTTGTACAGATCATCTGATGATAACGCTGTTTCCCGCTTGCAGATATCTTCATTTGTTGATTAGCTACGCGGTTTTTAGTGAAGGGCGATTTTTGACCTGATGAGCAACGACTTGCTGTGAAATTTTGTGTTAATCTTGGAAAATCTGCGACTGAAACATTTGCTATGCTCAACACGGCTTACGGTGCTGTTGCTATGAAGCGTAGGTACGGCATGTTTCAAGTGGCATGAACGTTTTAAGGGTGGTCGACAGTCGATTGAAGATGATGAGCGTCCTGGACATCCTTCCACGTCAACTGACGACCTACACGTCGGCAAAATCAACACCCTGGTGCGGGCAAATCGACGTCTGACCGTCAGGGAGCTTGCTGAAGAGTGTGGGATATCAGTTGGATCTTGTCTCGAGAAATTTTGACCGAAAAAGTGAAGATGCATCGCGTTGCTGCGAAATTCAGCCCATTCAGTCCTCAGAACTCGTGAGTTTTTCGCAAAACACTCGATCACTGTTCTTCCCCACCCCCCCTACTCACCTGACCTTGCTCCTTGTGACTTTTTCTTGTTCCCCAAACCCAAAAGACCCTTGAACGGAAGAAGATTTGAGACGATTCCCGAGATTAAGGCAAATGCGACGAAGCAGCTGAAGGACATTACAAAAGAAGCGTGTCAGGACTGTTTCAACAAGTTAAAACACCGTTTGGATAAGTGTGGGCTTTGGGGAGGAGAGTACTTTGAAGGGGACCCAGACATGTAACTTATAAATAAAGTATATTTTGTTTTATGACGTCAGTCCGCGTATTTTTTGAACAGTCCTATAGATAACAACATTTCGTAAACTTTTATTTATGAGGGGGTTCGCTATAGAGCTAAAATAAAGTGAAGATAACAATTTTTGTTCTACCTAAGGAAGAAGTGTGAAGAACTCAGTGGTAAGAATATGATATTATTTGTTTATTTATTATCTTGGGAATGGCGTCTTTAAGACACTTGGAATATCGATTTAAAATGTCTAACCTCTTTCTTGGAATTTACTCACTGAAACAATCATGATGATTAATTCTTGAGACGTGGTGACTGCCCAACAATATGACTGAATAATGTCGCGATAAGACGGACTCTACCTTGACAAACCACTGACCTGGAACACATTACGCAGACTCGACAGAAAATGAAACGTCGATTTGGACTGCTCAAAAAACTACTAGACAAGAGATCTCAACCACAATCTGAGCGTCTACACTACCATTATGAGACCTATCTGGACATATGTTCAGCTCTGGATTTCTGCTGAACCCACAATAGACTCAATTAGACTATCTTTCTCAGTTTCTTTCACCCGATGTATATTGAATTTCTAAAGCCTAGAACATTCTATGAATACTCATTGGCCATAACTCATAACTAGATTTAAAACAATCTTTTAGATGAATGACAACATTTAAATACCTTTTTTTTATTATTTTATGATTGTTTTTTTATGATTGTCCTTTTTAATGTTCAAAATTGGCGAACCCCTTGCCCCTAAAATGTATTTCCTAGGGGCTAATAAAGAAATTAAATTGAAATATACTAGACTAAAGTTGAACCTGAAAATATACAAGACTTCTAGACATAAGGTCGACCAATATCTTATAATTCTTACAGTATACATTTTGCGATAAATCATAAAAAAAAGTTAATTTCTACATATCGTTGGTGCACAAGAGTAGTGACACAACTTAAAAATTTCCATTTTCGAGTTTATTGTGAAAAGGTATAGCAAAATCCGCATATTTTTGTGTGGAAGTTGCTACTTCCAAAAATGACCACTGGGAGCGGTTGTGTCGTTCTTCCCTTACTAAGAAGTCGCGAGGTTATGATGATGAGGTCTGACACAAATCTAATTGTGCTCCGACAGTCAATGTGATGGGTTTTTTCTTAATGTTATCAAAACAAACTTGTTATTGATATTGATACAAGGTGAACACTAGTGTCTATTCTCAAAAAAGATTTGAACATTTAAAAAATCCAAGATCATGACAAGCCTTGCAGGAAACAAGAAACTTTTAAATGGCTGTCCTGGAAAATCTATTTTTTTGAGTTGTGTCACTATTCTTGTGCACCAACGATATAATGAAATAATCTTGATTCTTATGTACCAATATTACTGCATAAAAGTGATTTTTCAGAATGAAATGAGCATTCCTTCATTGAGGATCTGTTCTCATTTGAATATCATGCTCGTTTAGAAAAACACATTATTTGGCCTTACGGTCTCCAGAATTTATTTTGTATTAAACAGTTGTTATCAAAAACGTCAATTTATAGATTACATAATCAATCAAAAATTTATTTTTTTCGTCAATAATAAATACTTTAACAAACAATTTTCTTTACACAAATCCACCATTTGCCAATAATTTCGTAATAATATGATTACCCATTTGGCTCTAAATCATCCACTTCCATTCTCCATTGTAAGTCCTTTATCACTAACCAGGCTTTGGTAAAACTTTCTGGAGACCATAAGGTCGTATAATGTGTTTTGTAAACCACCATATTATCAAAATTAAAATAACATGAAGAAAACTACTTTTAAACACAAAACGGGTTATTTGAATGAAAATAAACAATAAGAGAAAACAATATATCGATGAACAGTGGCAAGTTCGATTAATAAGGTTACAAAATGGAACTTGTCCAGATCAACAATGAATACCTGAAATATATATTTCCAAAAAATTGATTTTTTTCTTTATTCTTCAGGTAAAAGTCTTGTCCGGGAATGGGCCAAGTACCGGTACGGTGTCTATGACGAGATAGGATACCTGGACGACCCCGTTTATCCGGCCTGCTACCACTCGGACCTCTCTGAGGACTACCAGGTCAACGGATGTTCTGACAAGCCGATAGCTGAAAGAGGGTGAGTCTTCACTTGTACTAAACTATATTTCTTAAGAGAACTAAGTCTGTTTCAAAGTTAGTTAATAATTCATTCCCGGGCTTTAACTACGAGGTCATATCGCCTACTACCAGAGCGCTCTTTCGTCACTCTGGTGGACATGAGCTCGACTCTACTGTGGGAGTCCTAAATGCATACTGTAAATTTTTATTCACCAAGAGGATCTTTAATCATAACCCGGCTGAGGCCTTTAGGTTTTCTATCTGTGAGGTTAAAAAACCTTTAGCATGCTGCCCTTCGGAAGGGGCCTTTAGCGATGGTCCCGAGGCTATAGGACGTAAGGTAAAGTCAGCTACCCTAGGTGAGTAAAAATTCAGGACTCCCACAGTAGAGTCGGGCTCATGTCCACCAGAGTAACGAAAGAGCGCTTTGGTAGTAGGCGATATGACTTAGTGCCCAAGCCTGAGTCATAATAACTAATTCAATCTCTATTTTTGAATATCTTAATACAGTAGAACCTCTTTAAGTCGAACCTCGATAAGTCGAAAACCTCCAAAACTCGAAAAAAAGTTTTGTTCCTTTCCCTTCAAGCCCCAAAACCTCCATTACTCGAAATCTCAACCCTCTATTAGTCGGAATAATCAGTGAGTACCTACAAGCCATTTTGGTACATATTTTCCCTCTATAACTCGAAAAAATAAATTGGACCTCTGTATCTCGAACATAGCAATGTTTTATTTTACAACCTTTACAACTCGATTATTTGTAACTTATTACCTCTATAGCTCGAAGAAAAATAAGTTACTGACTTTAAGAATTTGCCGACAATGTACACCATTGTTTCTTGGAAAACAATTTAAGAGTATACAATAAATAAGTCGAAAACCTCCAAAACTCGAAAAAAAGTTTTGTTCCTTTCCCTTCAAGCCCCAAAACCTCCATTACTCGAAATCTCAACCCTCTATTAGTCGGAATAATCAGTGAGTACCTACAAGCCATTTTGGTACATATTTTCCCTCTATAACTCGAAAAAATAAATTGGACCTCTGTATCTCGAACATAGCAATGTTTTATTTTACAACCTTTACAACTCGATTATTTGTAACTTATTACCTCTATAGCTCGAAGAAAAATAAGTTACTGACTTTAAGAATTTGCCGACAATGTACACCATTGTTTCTTGGAAAACAATTTAAGAGTATACAATAAATAAGATTACCAATTATCTAAAGCAAAAACAATAACTGACTTTTTTTAATACCTACAAATACTACGTATTTTTTTATTTTAAGGATGTTTTGAAATAATGTTGATTTATAATAAATATAAAAATGTTTGTTACCTCTGTAACTTGAATTTTTATTTATTTCACCTCTCTAACTCACAATTAGAATGAATCTTACCTTTACAAGTCGAATCAAAATCCGCCTAAGTCGAAATCCTCCATAAGTCGAAAACTCTATAACTCGAATTTTTGGGCGTCTCTCTTGATGTTCGACTTATAGAGGTTCTACTGTATTTAATTGTAATGATCACTGACTCAATTATAAAGAGGTGATCCTTTTAAGCAGTACAATTATTATTATTACTTGTCAATTTATTAATTTAAAGTTATATTTATTTTTTGCAGACAATGCTCGAGTGGGTCAGTCAATGTGAGTATGTTGGTTCACCAGGACGCTAAAACCTCACTTCTTTTCACCGATTCGCACAATGTGGACAAGTTCTGCGATGCAACAAGCCATGACAGATTCGCACCGACGAAACAGAACAACTTGTGTACAAGGAAGAGTGTAATGCAGACCATTAATGAACATCCGGACTTCACTAATGGGTACGTATATCACAAAACAGTGACTCATATATCAGTTTAAAATTAAACTAAAATTATCAAACACACTTTTTAAATGATACTCAACATTTTCTGCAAAGAAATTGTGAAACACTTAATAAAAAATAAAGAAAAAAGTCAGTTTTTTAAACATATTATATCCATGGTCACAGGGAATAAGTTTAGTCGTAAAATGGCCAAAATGAGTTAAGTGTACTGTCATCATCTCCCAAGGCATCTGCGCACTGTGAAGAATTTGGGAGCTCAGAACTCTATCTCTAGTAATACCACAAAGTATCGATCCTTTTACTCAGAGTTGTATCGAATAAAACTTTCGATACTACTCAAGTATCGAAAAAAGTATAACACATATCTATTGGATCGAGTAGTTCGTTATAATTAATTGCAAGTCGTTGAAATCGAATCGTTCTTAGTGTAATAAACTTTCGCCGCAGGACGAGACATTATGTGTAATTGACAAAATGGAATGTAAAAATAGAATATAATGCTGAAATCGTAATCACTTTCACGGTTCTGTTCAAAATCAAACTAACATATACCTGAAATAAGGACGCATCACGCTGACTGGGTGATCCCATCACCCATGAGGTTATTACCATCGATATATATATTTGTTCGTGGACCGTAATTTGAGTTCAATATTTTATTGCAACAACAAATATAAGAAAATTGTAAGAAATTTAACGGTAAACGATTTTGATGAATTGAAAAATTTATATATATGTATTTTTTTTAATTGTTGAAATTTGAAAGGAGTACTTCGAATCTATCTAGTCATATCTTTTCGATACCTACTTGATATAGAAAGAAAAGTATCGATACCAAAAGTACTGTGTATCTGCCAAATGTATCGATACTTCAAAGATTCAATGAATATGTTCTATAAAAGGAAGATTCTGATTGACAGAAGGAATAGTTAAGTACACATAAAGTACAGCTCAATTGCTGCTTCGAGTGCTTCGAGAAACGTTTCTAATTGCTATTTTTTGTATTAAATGGGAGAAGGAATATGAATTAAGGAACTCCTTACACAACCTAAATAATGAATATAAATGTTATTTGGAAAATGTATTGTAATGTATGTAAGTAACCTTTTGAAGTTTTAAAGCACATCCCATAACTTGAAAATATTATATTTTGTTCGCTTAATATTTACTTTCTATCAAATTATTTTTTGTCCTCGTTATTAGGGTTTTGTAGTTGGTCTTCGACCTACCCATAACTAGAGTGTAATAGTATTTTTCTTGTTGTTTCTTTCTAGTTCCTCGCTGAATAATGAACCGATCAACACAACACCGACTATAATCTACAAACGTGAGAGTCTAACCAGATATGTTCTGGTCATTGAAGACACCAAGGATATGACTGTTAGAGTAAGTATTTATTAAGTTATTACTGTAGTTAGTTATTTTGACTCATGCCCGGGCTTTCTACTATAGTTCTCTTTCCCTCAGTCTGGTGGACATGAGCCTGACTACTATGATAGTCCTAAATGTTGCCTGTCCAGGTTTAATTACTTAGGGTAGGAGTCTTTAACTAGTACCTGACATCGCACAGGCTCTGGACCATTGCTTAATGTCCATTAACGTGCTCAAGTTTTTTTTAGGTGCCCAGTACGCTCTGAGGTACCATTGCTCTCATCATATGTATATATTTTTGTGGAATTAGACACTATAAATGTTTATAAATTTGTTTTTATTATTTTTTCCACTATATTGGATATAAATACGAAAAATGTATTCGCACATTAAAATGATTGTTGTTCGAATACATTTCTGCTGATAAAATAAATAAATAAATAAATAAATAAAGAGCTTGATTAACTTTTATTATTGTCTAATTCCACTAAAATATATACATAAAGTGAACCGGTTTCGGCTTATGTCATAGTTATTACAAAGTTCGAAAATTACATTTAAATTTCATATGTCATATTTATACAATCCTCAGATTACCTGAGATATCTAAGGCTACGTCACCCTGTCCTCTAGGAAACTATTTGAGTTGTCTATATATCCTTAAAACACAATAAAATAAAATATATATAATATAGTTTGCGGTTTATAGTAGAATATATAATAATAAATAAGGTCTATATAACAGTGTAACATCTTATATCTGTACCTCGAAAATAAACTCCACTATGTCAATGATACTTAACATTTTTGCAGAGATATTGTGAAACACTTGATAAAAATAAAGAAAACGTATGTTTTTTTAAAAAATATTGTCTATTTCACAAATAATATATAATATGGGAGTACTTTCGGTATTGCTACCATCTTCAGCCACGACTTAACAAATACTAAATTGAAGTTCAACTAGGTAGGTAGTTTACAATCCAAGCGGTAGGTAGGTATCCTTTTTCAGCCCCTACGGGGTTTTCCTATCCTTTCTGTACAGTTAATATTTGAAATATGGAAAAACATAAAAAATGACATTTCGTCCCAAATTGGGATCTTAAAAATAAAAATTTGAAATACTATGTGTTGATTAAATGCACATATGAAGTGAATTAAAGATAACAATTCTTAATAAATATATGAATAAAAATAAAATAAAATATACAGTTTTTTGAGAGAGTAAGTACGTATACACAGAGACTGGAGGATTATATTATTGGCGATAAAAGGGGTGAGTATTTGAGATTGGTATGAACGATCAGAGATGGTAGCAATACCGAAAGTACTCCCATATTATATATTATTTGTGAAATAGACAATATTTTTTAAAAACATACGTTTTCTTTATTTTTATTTGCACTATGTCAGTTTTTTTCCAAAATCTGTTTTTTGCACTAAGTTGTACATCTGTTTGAGCTCTATTTAGTGGTTTACTGCATCATGTCTTCTTTATAGTAATTACAAAATAACAGGTTGGTAAACTGCACTAACCCTAATGTCAATTTGGGGAGAAACAGAACTAAGTCGACTGGATGCTTTTTTATTTTGAGGCAATAAAAATATACAAATATTTATCTTTTAATGCAGCCTGAGTATTCAATGAATGGTTTAGAATAACTGTTGTTATGAGAGCATGAAAATTTAATGCCATTGTGCTGAAATTGATAATTAAAAATTTGAAAGCGCTTTGCTGTAAAATTTGGTTTGTATCACATAGTGCAGTTTACCTCCGAGGTACAGATATACACTATGTATTCTATTATAAACTCATTCGTTATATTATTTTTTTTTTAATTTCTTACTATTATATTTTTAGGGAGTTTGTATAAATATAATAACCTAGCGATCTCAAATGTCACTTATGAACTTTGCGGTGACGATGGCGTATGGGGACACTTTATGTATATATTTTTGTATAATTAGAAAATAATTATACTTTTTATTGATTTTAAAATGATTTTGTTAATTTCCAGGAGTCGTGGTCATATTTGCGACTTGCCATCAGAAAGTGGGTAGTTGTCCAACTCCAGGGACAGGTGGAAGTGGCTCTGGTCTCTGCCAATGAGACGAAAGCAACACTCTTACAGAGACTTACACCCCTTCACACTACAGCAGCCAGAGATCTTCTTGCTTCAAATGTACCTTACACCCCAGGAGATTCAAGGGCCGCTTGTCTCCACTGTGGCATAAATCTTGCTTATGAGGTAGTTTAGCTTTTCTTTACGTTATATTTCGTATTAAACGTTCAAAAAAGCCTTATGATAGGATATTGACTACAATTAATTCAACGTACTTTCTAAGTTTGAATTAATTTTCCGGAACCGTTCTTATACAGAAAAGTTATTGGTGAATGTAAATTCTTTACATCGGCAGTTATTACGGCTTTTGGAATTAAGCCTCTCCCCTAAACCCCTCGACCCTTTGCCGGATTTGGCTGAAAATCGATTGGTGTTGTCCTTATGGGGTTTTGGTCATATATTTTCATTCTATCTGGAGGTTGGAAAATATGATCCGTTGGGTGGGATTCAACTCAAACACTCTGATAATATCCGATGTAATGAATGTATCGAAACGAAATTTTATGGTGAACCCTCTAAGGACGACACCTATTGTTTTTCAACCAAATCGACCAAAGGGAAGAAGGGATTAGGAAGGAGACTTTTTTTTTTTTTTTTTTTTTTTTTTTTTTTTTTTTTTTTTTTTTTTTTTTTCCCTAAGGGACGAAGGGAAGTATCGAGCTTCCCAACAGTGTGGGAATCGGACCCACAAAAACTGGGCTCCTGGGTGCTTTCGTCCCTGGTGTGGGACCATAACACCCTCTTCGTCCTCGGTGAGGAACCATAGTTGTAGCTTTCTGGAGTGCGCTGACTCTCGGAAAGTTCACGCCGGGTTAGGCCCGCCAGGTGTTATTGACACCGGCGGTCCGCCGAGGCTCGAGGTTAGGAGGCGTTTTTTCGCCTCCTCCACTCCGCTACAAATTGGGTGAGTGCCGGGTAACAAGACTCGGCCACCAGCTGCTGCAGGGTCAGCCCCAGGTACGATCCGGTAGAGCGTATCAACGCCGCCCTAGGCCCGTCGTACAGTGGACATTCGATGACCACGAGTTCCGCAGTCTCGACGCCACCGCACGCACAGTTCGGGCTGCTTAGGAAGGAGACTTAACACAAAAAGTCGAATAACTGCCGATAGAATGAATTTATCGACACAAAAGCTAATATTCAACAGGTGACTATCGTAGAGGAGCCCCTATGTAAGTCAATTGTTGAATATTAGCGCAAACAGTCGACTGGTTTTGGAGGGGGAGCGAAAAGTTAATTGATTAATACTGGGGAAGTACATTGCCGGTGATTCAACGACGCTTTATTTTTATTTTATTTTTTTTGCACAAATAAATAATATTTGTTTTCCGTTTACATTATAGTTGCTTCACGAACGAGTTCAGATGAACGGACCCGCCAACTCTGTCATTGTGGTGATAGCACCCGGCACAACAGATCATATCCCAGAACTGGCAGAACTACTACCCAAGTTGAAACGGTCACATATCAAAGTGGCAACCGTCACTTATCCGATGAGAGTTCGACCGAGGTCCCTCGACTGGCTTGCTGAGGCGACTGATGGTACTTCTTTCACTGTCTTGGAGACCAAGTACAACATGCTTATATCCTTCATCTCGACCTACTTCAGACTCACCAATGTGATGTGGGCTATACAACAAGCGTACTACCAAGGAGATAAAGCTGATCTACCCATTGAGGTGAGTTCATTTTTACTTTCTTACACATTTAGTATTATATATATATATATATGTGGTGGGCTGGTGTTTTACACCTAGCGACCTAAGCATCCAGTGCTCTTATCCCTTCCCTGGAAGCGCTGGGCTTCCCCCTTATTATATTACCTGTATGTTTATACCACCTAAACCAAGCCCTTCATGAAGTGCTCAGTCTCCCAGTTTCCTTCATGAACCTGACATTGCTCTCATAGTTCAATCTTCTAAAGTCCTCCTCTGCGATTATATCTCCACCAAAGATGCGGAATCTCGTTCCCGCATATCCCGAGCAGATGTCCAGGAAGTGTGCCGCCGTTCCATCTTCTTCCCCACATCTATCGCAGGTAGGACTGTCCCTGACTCCCACAGTGTGTAGGTGTCTATTGAACGGACCATGTCCTGTGAGAACTCTAGTCAGTTGCCTAAGCTCGTTCCTTTTGAGGTTCAGGATCCCGTCTTTCAGAACTCTGGACTCCCCTCCCAGGAACATCAACTGCTTGCATGTGGTCTTTTCTCTCCATGTACGCTCCAAAAGATCCTTAGTTCATTCTTTAATTCGGGTTCGGTACGCCCCATAAAAGGCTTACTTGAACCTTCCTTGGCTAGTCGGTCTGCCTCTTCGTTTCCCTGGATCCCCGAGTGTCCAAGAACCCAGTAGAGTGCGCACTTCCTTACCAGCTTATCAGTATTGTAAGTAAGCATCGTGTGAAAATCCGATGAGATCGAGTTTGCAATGTTCACAATTCAATTCATTGTCATGACTATTTTCGCAATGAGGTCTATCTGTTTGTATGTGATTGAAAGAGAACTCGAACCTTGAGAACTCGAACATAGATATGATTACATTTTGTTCGAAGACGGACTAAATTTTGACCACTTTACCTTGGGGCCTAAGTACATTTTACAAGATACCGTTTAAATATATATATATATATTTTTTTTAGTGCTGCGTGCCAAAATAAGCAAAACGGAACACTTATGGAATCACTTCGGTGTTCGTCCATCCCTCAGTCACAGGCGATTTTCTCTGACAACTATTCGACGTAAAAATTTGAAATTTGGCACAGAGATAGAGTGTGGTGGCCCAATTATAGACATGAAGTATATGTGTAAAAGATAAGTGCAAACCGCATTTCTATGCGACTTTTCATTATCAAGACATATATCAAATAAATATCATCCCAGTGAGTTACCAGCCTTGACCCCATAAACCCATTAGTTATTGTGAATTTTCATATTTTACAGACTTGTAGCCTGCCTCTGCATTTCAAGTTTCCAAGTCCCCTGGAAATACCCTGTGGTGTCCGTATAGACTGAGGTCAAAAATACGTTCTTCATGATTTATTTATAACAAACTTGACTAATTTCTGCGTTGTGTTCCTTGTACAGATCCACCGGAAGGAGATAGTTGACAACGGACAGACCTCTGTGGTGGGAAGCTTCGTCCTGGACGACTGGCTTGGAGAACCGGCCAAATTTACCGTCCTAGCTCACAACACCGAGAATCCTCTCATCCGGAGTATCACCCTGGTTAGTCCCTCACATCGGGTCTACTCCACACGATCCGATGCACTCCTGTCTCTCAAACTGCTCACTGTACCTGCCAATATCAATGAGGTAAGTCATCCATTCTTCTTCACATTAAAAGAAGCACAGTGGTTGCGTGCTTGCCTACTGTACTCAAGATAGCGGATTCCATACCCGCAACATTTTTAGATGTTTTTTATCTTGAGAGATGAAATACCTTAATTAAACAAGGCCCTTCCGTGTGACATGATGGTTCTGAGCCTGTAAGGCAAAATTTAGGACTCCCTCAGTAGAGTCGGACTAGTCATAGGTGAATGCCTGGGCATGAGACGTCAAAAACAAACAAAAAATAGTATATAACTTATTACATTGAAAACACAAAACCTAAATACATATAATGAAAATTTTTGGAGAATGCGGATAATCACTCACCCGATAATTTTAATATGTATATACAAAAAATATATAAACAAAGTACATGTTTAAAGTTTATTTTGTTCTAAATTCACAAAATATATAATATGTATTCCCTCCACTGTGGAATTTCTCATGGGGTTGGAGAGTCGCAGCCTCAGGTAATCTTAGAATTGTATTAATATGAAAAACTAACAAATTTAAATGTTACTTTTGAACTTTGTATTGACGATGATACAATATTAGTTCTCCAGTATAATAACAAGACGTATTCGGACATTAATAGGTACATATTGTAGATCGCCATTTAAATTATAATTTGTTTTATTATTTAAATTATTGAAAAATTATCGTTCTTTCTTGTTTAATAGGAGTACATAATGGACGTTAAAACTCCAATAATATTATTTAAAATATTATATATTATATTCTCGTTGTTTTTCAGACTGGTACCTGGACGTACACCATAGAAAGGTTCCCTGGATCACCGCAGCCACACTACGTTCAGGTCATGGCCACTCCTCGATCCTCCAGTGCTCCTGTCGTTAATGCTCGCCTCTTTACATCCCGCCACCATGACGATCTTATTATATACACAGAGGTACACACCTACATAACTATCAATTTAGTTTAAATATTATCATCACAGTTCAGTTATTTGTGACAGAAATGTAGTTCTCTTTTTGACCTGCCCGCTCATTAAGCGTGTAGCCTTTGTTCTTTAAGTTGTTTCAATGTTCTTATTCATCTGTGCGATTGTTTCCGATAAAGTTATCACTTGTAAACCTTCCAGATAGTTCCAGTTCGGTTTAAATCTGAACAATGAGAATTCATGGAATTTTCTAGACTTTAGAAGTTCTATACTCTTTACACCAAAAGAATATCCGTTTTGTTACTCATTTTCATCTAATCGATCAGAAATTCGATGTTGAGTTTTCAACGAAATTTCATGTTTTCGGACCTCCTGATTTCAAACATGAAAAAACAATGCCTGTCTGTGTGTCTATGGTTTGTAGATGTGAGTGAACACGATAACAATGAATGTATCGACACAAAGGGCGCCGGTAGCTCAGTGGTATGCGTCCTTGTCTCAAGAACATGGGTTCGAAACCCGACCGAGGCCCTTAGTTTATTTCATCTGGGAGGTAAAAGGTAAAATAAACTTAAGCACGCCGTCCTTCGGATGGGATGTTAAGCGATGGTCCCGAGCCTGTACGATGTCAGGTACTCGTTAAAGACCCCTGCCCTAGGTGAATAAAAATGTAGGACTCACACAGTAGAGCCGGGCTCATGTCCACGACGAAAGAGGGCTCTGGTAGTAGGCGATATGACCTCGTAGTTAAAGCCCGGGCATGAGTCATAAAACCTAACCTATATTAATAAAAATATCCTTGACTAAAATGTAAAAACACGTTTATAACTAAACCTGAAGATCGATTAATGCGAAATCGGTTATTTGTGTATAAATTTCTTGTGGAATAGATAATATTTAAAAAAATAATACAGTGTAAACTCCATTTAACGTCACTCGATTAAACGAAAAACTCCCTAAAACATCGAAATTACTTGAATCTGATTGGTTTACCTTGTTGTCCATACAATAATACGCTCTATGTAGCATCACACCCACTCTAAATAACGACAACAATACGTCATTACTAAGCAATAAACAGTACTTTCAAGTTGCCCAAATTAATAAGAACTGCAGCTGTGTTCGTTCTTTTGTTTGTTATTTTGTTGCTTTATTGTCTAGCACGTATTTACCTCGACTGTCGGAATCATACATACCGAAGATTCTAAGAAATTCGTTCTTTTGTTTGTTGTGATTACCTTGCACATGCATAAGAAAATACAATTAAAATACTGGAGCAGCAAAAAACGTCAGACGAAGATAACAGACTATACGCAAGAAGCGTCGTTATTTGTATCAATATTAATGTTTGTTGTTTGTAAATTTTATACTTTATTAGTAAATACATATTATAATAGTAAAATACTATTTAATGTAATGTAATATGTATTGATTTTTCTTCTCTTCATTTAACGACAACTCTCAATAAATGCGCAGTCCCGTAAGTGTCGCTATATAGAGTTTGCACTGTATTCATAAAAGTTTAAGTTCAACGACCACAAAGTCCGTTTTTAAAAACTAACTTTATTATTCAGATAACAAATATACTATTACACTACTTATAATTTATACACAATAACTCCCGTTAGAATCAGTGTATCATCACGACATTTTATATGTGTATCCAGAACCGTCTAAGGACTACAACTGTTAATTTTCAGCCAAATCTGCCAAAAGGAAGAGAGAGATTAGGGGGGGAGGGGGGGCTTAACAAAAAAACTTCTATAACTGCCGTTGTATTGAATTTATCGTTACAAAATTTCATATGTAAATTCGAAACCCCATAACGGCGAAATCTATTAATTTTCTGCGGAATCAGCCGAAAGGAAGAGAGGGAGACAACTCAAAAACGGTTAAATGAATGTATCGTCACAAAATGGAGAAAGAGAATTCAGAAGCTCCTATTTAAGTCAACTCAGTAAATCACGACTTTTTTTTACCACATTATAAATGTATTTTTAAAATTATATTATACTGACGATATGTTCTTTGAAATGCCTTATTGATTTTGTGACAATATTAACAATTTTACTAATATAATTATTGTTTCTTTGTTTGTTTTTAGGTGAAAAGAGGAGACTATCCAGTTTTAGGAGCTAAAGTGGAAGTATCAGTTTCCAAACTTGGAATCAACGGTTCGTTACATCGCGAACGTTTTGAACTGATCGACAGCGGCAGTGGAGGTGAGTTCAGAACTTATATATATCAATAAATAAAACAAACTTATTTTTGAAATATTGTCTTTTCCACTAAAGATATATATATAACTACCAGTTTCGGCCTTACACCATCGTCAGGTCTAGTTATGAACTAAGTTAGTTTGCAGAGTGCAGAGAGTAGTCTAGAGTGTGCGACGTGCAGTCAATTATACATTGGACAGACAGGACGTCGTTTTAAGGAAAGAATTAAAGAACACACGGCCGAAATAAAGAACCGAGGAAACCGTTCTACATTCGCGACCCACATAATTGACAATAGCCACACTTTCGACCCATCTACAGGCATCAAATATCTCCACTATTGCTCAAAAAGCAGGCTACTTGATAGCTTAGAACAATTAGAAATAAATATAGCTACCAAAAGGAACATTTGTATGAATGACCAAATTTATTTCAACTATTCCCCTTTGTTAACACCCTGATCCAGTTCTGTTTCCACATATATGTTTGTATTATCTGTTATTAATATTTGGTTCCACATATATGTTTCAAGTTATCTAAATCTTAATATTATTATTAATTTTATTTCTATTTTTATTATTTATTTGTATTTGTACTTATTTATTTGTTGTTTTGCCACGATTAGTCTAGTAATATTGTTTTATGTAAATTTAGAACTATGTTTTGTTAGGAAATATTTCATGAGTTAGCTAACGGTACAGCCGGGGGACTCCCAAGTTTTAATAGCACCCTTTCACCTGAGATGTATTCGAAGGGTTGCTCTCTGCAAACTAACTTAGTTCATAACTAGACCTGACGATGGTGTAAGGCCGAAACCGGTAGTTATATATATATATATATATCTTTAGTGGAATAGACAATATTTCAAAAATAAGTTTGTTTTATTTATTTATTACAAGTTTCCACAATATGTCCGCGTTCCTCAACTTAGAAGTTATATATATCATGTCATCTCATAATTAATATAGGTTTTTCGAAACTATTTATATTCTTTAGTTTATTAGGTCAATGTCTTTAGTTCACAAACATTCTTTAAAGGAATTAATAACTCACTTTTTAGTTTGGAGGGAGAACAGCAGATTTTTTGTCTAGTTTACTTTTGAAATGGAAGTGATACGTCAACATCTTCGGCGTTTTGTAGTGTGGGAGTTTACACAGGGTAGAATCGCAGGATAGATGAGGCCTCCATCCTTTTTTTTGGGGAGAGGGGAGGGGGGGTTAATAAATTTAGAACAGAGGGCCTAATAAGTTTATTTATTTAAAAGTCTGTTGTGGTATTGGCTGCTCTGCTTGGCGCGCCGAGAGAGCTCGGGATAAATGTGGGGCGCTGGCTGGCTGTAGTACGGTGGTGCGCCGAATCTCAGGTACGATCCTGTCCCGCCTATGAACTCCACCCTAGGTCCGTCGTTCAGCGGACATTCGAGGACCACATGTTCTGCTGTCTCGACTCCACCGCACGAACAGTTCGGTTTGTTCTTCCTCTTAAAGAAGAAGACTTTGGAGTTGAAATTTCCGTGACCTGATAATATCTGGGACATCCAGTGGTCAAGCCATGTAGAAAAAGAGGCATCCATCCGCGGAAGATCTGTTTGATGGGATATATATTTTGTCGATACATTCATTACAACGGCAGTTATTAGAGTTTTATATGTTAAGCCGCCCCCTTTCTTTTGGTCGATTTGACTGAAAAACAATATGTATCGTTGTTAGAGGATTCTGTATTCACATATAAAATTTCGTGTCGATTCATTCTTCATTCTATCGGGAGTTATCGTGTTCACATACACAGATATTTTTTTCCCCCCATCAATGGAATCTAGAGGTCGCAAAACAGAGTTCCGTTGAAAATTCACAAAACTTCCCCTATACATCTCTCTACTTGTCAATTGATGCGATTTTATTCCACCAGAGCGCTCTACTTCTGAGCAGGTGCACTCGAGTTACTTAGTAAATTAAACATGATATTTGAAACTTAATTTAGATGCACTTTATATTGCACAAACAAGAAGTTGTCTCAAATAATAAAATTGACAGGATAGATACAACAGATTAGTCGACACAGAATTTAATTTTTGAGCTTAACCTGTCCTTTATAATAAAACATCTTTTTGCACTTCACTTAATTTTCAAAGTGCATCAGGTCATTTACAGTGCATTCTAAATTAATTATTTTGTACACTTCCAACACTTTCACAGATATAAATAAAATGTCCAGAGATATTCATTTTCTTAATTTAATTGAAATTTTACTAAAGAAAATATTATATTAAAGTGAATAAATGCAGACAGTTGGTTTACCAAATTTTAATCATTCGGTATTTATTTACGTTAAACCATAGCATGGTAATTGGATACATCATACAGTTTTGTAAATCTAAATACATAGCTTATATATTATATACATTAACTGATATTAAATCTTAGAATACAATCAAATATGAGATGATATTAATAATATTTGTTTTTTATTTTTTAATATAATAAGGGATAAATTAATTTTTAAAATCCAAATAGAATAGGTACATTTATATTTTTAATTATATATATTTTTTACATTTATATTTCTTCAAAAAAAATATTCTTTCAGAACGATATTTCGGTGTTAGAACGAATCCCTTTCACAGAGAAGAAGACTTAACATAAAGCTCTTTGTTTTTGTTTAGTTTATTAGCCTTACACCATATCGACACAGATCACAGATATATATTCGAACACTCTAGTATAAGATGAAAGAATGAAAACATTTTCAATGAAACAAAATTATTTTTATTATTTATTTTTATTTTTTTATTTTCAGATCCAGATTTGATGAAAGGGGATGGTATATACTCTCGGTACTTCAGCGCTAGTATGGGCGGCTCTGGGGACTATACATTTGAAGTGACCGTAACGGACAATGGCAACACTGCTTACACTTGGCAGTATGGACATCAGTACGAAGGACCTCTCATTACAAGTAAGTTTCAGGAATTATAATTAGTAATCAATTAATTATTAATTATATTAGAACAACATAAGCTGTTTGTTTCTTTTGGTTTAACATCTTATAAGGAGGAGAGATGAGGCTTGTGCTCGATAAAAATAAACTTTCTGAACTTCTTCAAGGCCTATGTTGACATGCCGATACAATAGTTCAGAAGTAGTAGGATATCACAGAATTAATTATTTTTGAGAAAATTCATTGAAACTTTCGTACGCTTCTTAAAAAGTAGCTTCTGAACTTCTTGTTTTCGTTTCATCTTATTGGAATGCAACTACATTTATGAAACAACATCAAATTCATAGATGGACATTTCAAATTATCAATAAAAATTGTATAATAGGTTATGTACATTTTAAGTTCTCAATTTTGTATTTTCAGTTATCCAAGTTCAGAATATGAAAGAGCGTGAAAATTCGTATAAGAAAATGATGAACTTAAAAATGAGTTTTTTTGAGTTGTCCCACTGCTGAACTAATGTATCGATGTATACATTATATTATCAATGAGTTTATATCTAATAGAATTAAGTAAATATATAACATTATAACCAACTAAACCACAAACCTTCATCATGACCGAATAATAGTTTAAAATTATGTACACTATAACGAAATTAACACAAACAATTAAAACTAAGTAAAACGTCTACATGAACAATAAATATAAATGAATGAAAGAAGAGTAGGAGCATAGCGAATCTGGAGAGCGAGAGAGTTCCAGAGGGAGTTAGCCTGGATAAGGAAGGAGTTGTGGTAGGTTGTTGTCCTATGGGAAGGGAGGTAAAGATCAGAGGAACGGGATCTAGTGACTTTCTGGTGGATATGGGATTTGAATTGGAGTTTTATGTATAAAAATCTTGTTGAATATATTTAGGAGTTGTGAATTGTTTAATTTAAAATGGTTAAAATAAATATATTATAATGTTGTGTTTCGTTTTGCAGAAGTTCCTTGCTGTGGCAGCAGCATGCCAGCCCCGACAGTGGAGCCTCTCTCCCCATTCCAGAGACTGCTGCCTCCACTCACCGTGTACGTAGCCAAGTCAGAGTCAGTCTCTGGACGAGTGGGCGATCTGCGATCTGTCATCCTGCCAGCGGATCTGAAGGCACGTCTCATCTGGACATCACCGGACATGGGTGGGAAACCAGTCGCAAAGTATGAACTCCGCTATGCCCTTGGAATCGGCGATATTATTGATAGTTTCAATTCGGGTGCTGCTTGGCCTTATGGTACTCCATTTCCTCTTGCGCCTGGCTCTGAGACAACTTTCAGTCTTGACTTCACCAGAAACCCGTCTCTTTTGGATCAGACACTCTATTTCGCTATTCGTGGATATTCAGATTTGAGTGATACAGCTAGACCTGGTCCAATTTCAAATTGGGTTCGAGTTAATGTACCATCGCCTCCACCACCGCCACCAATTTCCACAACAACATCGACCATGGCACCAATGTGGCCTCAACAAGAAGAAAGCGCTATCCCGAATTTGGCTGAATCTTTTGAGCTCAATCTTGAACTTATATTACCTGTTATTATAGGTTTGTTAATTTTGGGGATTGCTATTGTAATTTATTGTTATTTTTGTTTAAGAAAAAGAGCGAAAAAGGAGACGAAAGCTAATCATCCTGAGAAACCTTTAAACGTTTCCATTGTGCCGACTGATAATAACAGTAATGGAAATATGAATATTTCGCTTCCGATTAATTCGAATAATTATGACATGAGTCCTCAGATGACAACATTGCCTCAGTACGAAGTTAGAGTGGAAGATGATCCAAACAAGAGGTACAGTTTGACACCCTATGAAGGTTCTGTTCAAAATGGCAATCTATCCCCTGGTCAAGGAACTTACACCAATGGAAACGGCCATTTGTCTGTTATTAACGAGTATGACACCCGGAATAATACACTTGTTCGTGAGAAAACCCTCAGTCCATATCAGTCATGGACCGCCTCACAACTTCTTCACGAACACGAACGACGACAAAGCCCCTACGGACAGATGGAGGACTACGGGGGCGGTTATTATCCGCCTCCGATCCCTCCCCTTCCTGCCTACCAACAGACTCAGGACATCTACGGACAGACGACCACCGCTCATTTGCCGCCCCCCAATCAGTTCATGAGTTACCAGGCGAGTCACAATATCTACAGTCCCAGTATCCAGGGGTCCATGAGCTCTGTCAATAGCAGCGAGCGAAAGAGGAGGAACGTCACGATGGTATAAAATGGTTTTTCTCCATGATCTTTTTTGTTTTTGTTTGTGGCAAAGCTCATCATATAAATGTTTCTTTATTGTAATTAATGCTCACGTTTCTATGACGAACAGTTGAGGGATGAAGCAAAACTAGCGATCTCCATTTTTGATCTAAATTGATATTTTCGAAGGTTAAAAGACAATCAAACAATTTATAATATTTTTGAAGGTTGACAAATGGGAAGCAAAAGAAGCAATTCATTCAACATAAAACGTAGGGCATTGGTTGCATGGACCCACCACGCGCGCGGATTCAAATCCTGTTCGAGGGGAGAGTTTTATTTCATACATAAAACATCTCTCGCGGAGCAATGGTTGTTTGTTAAATAACTCCGGTAACATAGCCCGCCTCTGTGATATCATAGTAAAAAATGGTCGACCCTTTCTAACAGCCCAAAGAAAGAAATTTCCATAAGAGTGGGCGTTATAAAAAAAAAAAAAAATAACAAATACGAAAAATAGCATATATAGGTAATCAAAATTGAACTAAATTGGGTAATTTATAATTGAGAGAATTTTTTTTACTAATATTTACATATGTTAAGTGTGTGAAATTTTAGTAAAACAGTTTTATTTCCTATATATTTTTTTTCTATATGGCCTTTCGAGCGCGAGGGTCATGGATGGCTGATAACGTAGGATCCCCAGGAAAGTCGTGGAAGCCAGAGGCAGGTCTGTGGGGATTTTAATGCGCTCAAGGCCGAGGTTGCTGTAGCGAAGTAAAAAGGCTACATAAGGCTAAGCATTTAGATAGTTTTGTGAAGTGCAGAGAATTAAATAGTTGTCTAATTTGGAAGCTCAGATAGGAGTTCGCAAATATCCATCGCAAGGTCTCTCTGGTGCCTCTTTTTTAGTTCCGTGACTATTTTCCTTTCAAAATGTACTAAATTATTTATAGTTCATTTTTCTCATATCCAAAATATTTTTTATTGAAAAATAATTAAGAGAGTTCTAGTGTATTTTGTTAATAGGCTTTTCAATTATCAGAAATTAATTATAGAATGAATATTAAATTTCCAAAAACCATAAAAATAAGAAAGAATATTGTTGGTTTTGCTTCCAGACCCTGCATTTCGTTGGTAACAATAATATTATGTATATATTTTTTTTTTCTGCATTATAAAAATATAATGGAGTCAAATATCGGTAAGAAGGCTTTAAGGCGTGTTTTTGCAAAAATTTCTTTACCTAAAAAAATGGCGAAAATGAGATTATCGCACAAAATTGATTCCTTACAAAAAAGATTAGAGGAAATATCACTATGGCCAGGACTGAAGTTTTGCGAAAAAGCAAAGCTGCCATTGAAACAAGAAAGTTTAGCCCTTATTTTTTGGGGGGATTATGGATAAAATTTTGAAAATACACGTCTATCTATCCTTGATAATTTGAACTCATTTCTTGTAAAATCATTTGGTAAAATTTCTTTAGAAGAATCACTTTTAAGTTATATTTTTCTACAAAAATTAAGTAAAGATTTAATTGTAAAAATTTTTATTTACTTTTCTGCTTTGGCAATTATTTCTGAAGATTATTGATCAAAATAATATATTGGTCAAAAATACAAGAGATTGATCCATCATAATATTTTCATTATTTTATTTTAATAATGATTTTGACTGAAATTGGGCATTTTTCTATTAGGAGTTATTTTGTATTTTTTACCTAAATTGTAAATAAATTTTATTTGTACATATTATTTTATTGTATTTTGTATTCATATATTGTATATTTTCCAAGGATTAAAAGATATTTATAAATTTTTGCATAAATTGTGCCACAAATTTGTTTCTAGTCAAAATGGAATTATTAAATTTTTTTTTTGTATAAATTTTGTTTATATATATATATTTTTTTTTTTGACAATTTTTTTGTTTGTATATTAATTGAGTGTATTATAATTAAAAAATAATAAATGTAAGTAGATATAAGATAATTATAGCTGTATTGAATTAATGTTTAAATATTAATGACAGTAAAAAAATATAAAAAATTAGTTAATGCAGATATTAG
This sequence comes from Aradus depressus, assembly GCA_963662175.1. Lineage (NCBI taxonomy): Eukaryota > Metazoa > Arthropoda > Insecta > Hemiptera > Aradidae > Aradus > Aradus depressus. The sequence continues at coordinate 28,784,669 of OY759224.1, read as the reverse complement.
ATCTCTCTCATTGTTGAATAATATTTTAATTCTGTTGTTATTAACAATATCAATGTACTTAACATATTACGAATTTCATCACAATATAAACACTTCTTTGATTTTTAATATTATTGAGCAGTTTATAATAGAAATTTCACTTTTTATCAATGATAGATGTATATATTAATTCAATGCATAATGTGTATTTCTGCAATTTAGTATTTTCTTTAAATGTATGTGTATAATTTTTTCTCGTCTATTAAATGTATGTAAATGTCACATGTAAAGAATTGTTGCATGATGTAAATAAAAAAAATTGATACACTTTTTTTATAATAACGATTTTTTATTTATTGGAACCTTAAATATAATATGAGCAGACCTACTTGAGTAATATCGCAATGAAAGTTAGTTGTTTTGTTAGTTGTCCGGGTTTTAACTACGAGGTCATATCGCCTACTACCAGAGCACTTTTTCGTCATTCTGGTGGACATGAGCCCGACTCTACTGTGGGTGGGTGTCTTTAACGAGTACCTGATATAGGTTCGAGACCATCGCTTGACGTGTCGTCCGAAAGACGGCGTTCTCAAGGCCGGGTTTTGAATTCGCCATTATGAGCTCAGTAGACAAGCACGCTATATATATATATATATATATATATATATATATATATATATATATTCTTTCAAACTATAATGGCAACAATACTTACACAAAAGTAAGTACTCGAGTACATATGTACTTGACTACATGTACTCAACTTTTTTTGAGTTGATTTGTACTCAAATACTTTTTATACTCATTACTAAAAAAAAAAAATTGGATGCACTTGAGTAGTGTCCAACTCTAGCCAAGTCACTTTGGCATTTTTCGATAACGTAGTGGACCCAAACGAGAAGAGTGCGACATCTCAGTTGAGCGGCAACATTTCCCTAAATATGATCTACAGTTTTTCAGGAAAAGTGACACACATTTTGAGTTTTGCGACAAAAAACATTTTACGAGGGATTGCTGTCAGATCTAAAGTTGTTGCTCTCTTCACGTTAACCCATTAATTCCCAGGCAGCCAAACTATAAAATCAGACATTGAAGAACAAAACGAGGTTTCCTTATAAAAAAATTACGCATAAATTTCCTGAATGATCCGTTATTTGTTTCTTTTCTGATTGGAAAAACAGGCGATATCGAGGAAACAATACACAGAAAATAATACAAAAGGGATAGGAAACGGCGAGACAGCCGGGGAAGTTAGTAAAACGAACGAAGTTTAGTTAGTTTTTTGGCAGTTTATAGATGAGGTAGTTATTGTGACTCATGCCCGGGTTTTAAATACGAGGTCATATCGCCTACTACCAGAGCGCTCTTTCGTCGCTCTTATTTAGTCTCTTGACTCTACTGTGGAAGAAGTACATTTCGCCATTATTCGGGTTATTCCCCTAGAGTAAGAGTGTTTAAAGAGTACCTGACATTGTAAAGGCCTGAGACTCGCTTAATGTCCCATCCGAAGGACGACAGACTCAAAGTTATTTCACCTCTCAGAAAAAAAAAAAACCGAAGGGCCTAGGCGCGAACCGACCCTTTTAAATATAAATATCAATGATAGGCGTTTTTCTAAAAAAAAAAAAAAAAAAAAAAAAGGTACAACAAAGACAATTTATTGTTGGACAAAATGACGCCAAAAACAAATTTTGAAGGAAAAAAAAATGACTACTCGTTTTTACAAATTAGAATAAAAAAAATGCTATTACATAAATGCTAATGAATGTTCGCCGAAAAATATATTGTTTAATGTTGATTTGTGAATACATTTCTGCGATGTGTGTCGATATATTGGAAAGGTAATAAAATAAATGAAAACAATGAACCTGATTAACTTTTTTACTGTCCAATTCCACAAAAATATATACATGCATCAGTACTAGTAGTAGTATTTGGGTTTTTGTTTGGCACGCAACAGCCAGGGTCATAGCGCCAGTCTAGCGTATTTTACAGTATCGCTCACTATATCTATATATACATATAGGTATATATATATGTGTATTTTTTTTTTTTTTTTTTTTCCCCCTTTTTTTTAAGAAAATAATAACAAAAAATAAGAAAAATAGGTAGTCATAATATGCAGTCATATAATTGGAGGCAGATCAGGGCGGACCAGAGAGACAACATGATGACGGACCGACTATCCCGGGGCCCAGCTAAGAGACTCTAGGAGAACGGCACATTCCCGCTGCGATCTGGGAGCAGTCACAGTGAGATCTACGTAAGGAGGCCAAACACACAGCTATTACAGTGTAGTTGAATTTTTACGACAGAGCTGCAAAGCATATCTTATAAGTCTATAGTCCTATGTACTAGCTGACAATGCATGATAGATGATAAGGAATAAAATTACACACACCTACTTTTTTTTTTTTTTTTTTTTCATTAATATTCTTTTTACTCATTTTTTGTATATATATTCTTCCTTGCTGTTTTGTAACTTTTTTTTTTTTTTTTTATTTATTTTTTTTTTTATTGTTATTTTTTTTTTTTCAGTACTATGTAGCTAGGTCGTATTTATACAATGGCAGCGGGAGTCGTGCCTTAGCAGAACATTTAAAAATATTTGATTTTAAACATAAACAAAATCAAAAAAATATAAGATAGATAAGATAAACATTTGATTGCACTAAAGTACAAAGCTTATTATGGCAATGAATGTTTTTTTTAGACTATACATATTCAAATTTAATGACAAGAAAAAAAAAATATATAATATATAATTGTAACCAATAAGTAATAGAAACTAAATAAAAAGAAACAAATGATATTAAAATAATAAAGATGGACATGCTCTTTAACAGAAATAGTGCAAGCAACCAGGATACAAAAACCATTCAAAATTATATAAAACAAAATATGACCCTTGATAAAGGAAAATAGTAGTAGTCATAACACAAAAATGAAAACTTAAAAAATAATATATATCTTATAAGAAATAAATAATAGTATATTATCCCTTCGGATGGGACGTTAAGCGATGGTCCCGAGCCTGTACGATGTCAGGTACTCGTTAAAGACCCCTAACCTAGATGAATAAAAATTTAGGGTAGGCAAAATTTAGGACTCCCACAGTAGAGTCGGGCTCATGTCCACCAGAGTGACGAAAGAGCGCTCTGGTAGTAGGCGATATGAGTCATAAAACCTAACCTAATATTATATTTTTTCAACACCTACATTATCAAAAAGGTACACAATTGCTTTTGAGACGAATTTTGGTTTATTAGTGAGATAATTGTGAAGAAATGTTTGCCTGGGGATACACAAAGAGGGACAATAGAACAAAAAGTGTACAAGGTTCAAAAAAATTCTAAAGTGACATTTAAGTTTGCTAGATTGTCATATTTATACAATTCTCAGTTTACTTGAAATTATCTAAGGCTGTGGCACCCTGTCCCCTGGCAAGTCCAGGAGGGGGAGTCGTGTCTTAACAGAACATTTACAAATATTTCAGTTTAAGCATAAACAAAATCAAAAAAATATATAATAGTAAGAAATATGGTGGTTTTTAAAAATTTGTGCAGTCGAGAATGCATTTTTAAATCTTTTTACCGCCAATAAACTTATAATTTTACCTGACAAAGGCAAATCATCATTTCTGATAATGTAGGGACAAAATTAGTTTTTTTTTTCCTATTTAGAAGAGTTTCCTAAATGCAAAAATAAATGGAATTAATGCAATGCTAATGTGCATTATTATCACTTCATAAAACCTCTTGACTTTTTATGACAGATTAGTTATTATGCTATTCATGCCCGGTCTTCATCTATGAGGCCATATCGCCTAGCGCTCTTCCATGGTGGACAAGAGCCCGCCTCTACTATGAGAGTTCTAAATTTTGCCTACCCTCAATTTTTATTCACCGAGAGTAACGAGTACCTGACATCATACAGGCTTGGAACCATCGCTTAACGTCCCATCCGAAGGATGGTGTGCTCAAGGTTCTTGACCTCCTAGATAAAAAAAAACTAAGGGCCTGGATCTTGAGCTCAGTAAGCAAGCACGCATCCTACTAAGCTACCGGCGCCTTCACTTTTTATTATATATTTACAGACACTTTTCCGCACATATTGTGAGAAGGAACAGACCTGAGCTGTTGCACCAGACAACGCGCCTGTCCTTTCCCCCATACTCACCAGACCTGGGTCCCTGCGGACTTTTTCCTGTTTCCGAGACTCAAGAGACCCTTAAAAGGGCAGAGAATTCACTCAACTGACGAAATTAATGAAAAATCGCTGGAGGATCTGAATAGCATTCCAGAAGATGAGTCCTCAGGGGGGCCTTGCCTTGTAAAAAGTACTTACAATTTTTAAAAAATCTTACAAACTAATTACTTGAAACTATATCAAATGTTATTTTGGGCATATATATGTACATATAAATAAAAGTACCTTTGCGTATCGATGGTCTTCATTCTTTAGTTCGTTTTAAAACTAAATGCGACTTCATATATTTATTCTCTAATTAAGTAACTTCATTTCTAAGAGATGTTTTTTTTTTTTTTGTACCAGTAAATATAATTAATTTTATAATATATTATTAATAATTACAATGTGTGTAATTTTATACATCACACACTATTAATTAATTTTCTCAGGTAACATTACATTTCCTCAAACAAAACATATATACGTTTATTTTCATTTTTATTATTATTTTGTGTATGTTATTAATTCATAGCCTGGTTGAGGAAGGCCTCCTTCTCCGCAGCGTACAGTTGCGAGCAGTCAGTGGCCGTGAGAGGAGAGGTAGGACGTCCCACATAGTACACCTCTGCTCTGACACCAAACTCAGGGTTCTTCTCTTTAATCATGAGCAGTGTTGTCAGGATCCTGGGTCTCACATAAGCCCACCAGCCCTGGTTTCGATGCTCTTCTTGCACCCAGGTCACCTGGGCCCCCCCACTAAAGTTTCCCAAATCCTTCATCATCTCCTCATAGGGAAATGGACTGATTTGTTCCACACGACAAATGGCGATTTGTCTCTTCTTCTCTGGGTATTTGTCACGTTCGGCAATCAAGTCGTAGTAAACCCGTCCTGTGCATAGAAGAATTTTCTGAACCTCTTCATATTTAATGTCTTTGTCACCGAAGTAAACTATAAACCTGAAAAATAAAAACATAAAAAAATTATTAAGAAAAAAATAACAAACTTCACAACCCATGAACACACAAAAAGTGACACAACTCAAAAAAACACAAAAAGTTAAGTGAAATTCTCACAAAAAAACGCCACAACTCGAAATTTCCCGAACTACTTCCCTCCGATTACGGGCCACTGATGTAAGCAGTACTTTTTGAGTTATGATCATTATTCTAGAAAAGGACAACACTGGCAGTGAGTTGGTAAAAGAGAGAGCCAAGCCATTGATTAAGTTTCTTTTTGACACATTTAAACAGAGAATGGTTAATGATCCAAAGTTAACTACAACAAGAGATTATCAACATAAACGTGGCACAACTATAGACACTGTTTTGCAAGGTTCGTAGAAAAGATTCGAGTCTAAAATTTATGTTTTTTACTTTAGTGGCCATAAAACAATCATTACATTTATAGATTTTAAAGAAAATAATGTGCATGATACTGAATGTGACCTAGGCCTATCTAGGCCAATAACAACACATAACAATGATGAAAATAATGAGGCAAATCTGACGATATGGATGTCGATAGATTAAGTTGATGAATAATAAGTATTGTTATAAAATGGCCGAGGTCCTTAGTTTTTTTTATCTGGGAGGTAAAAAAAATTTAAGCATGCCATCCTTTGGATGGGACTTTAACCTTCCGCCACTCGCACTGTTTGATTTTTTCAAATTTGTTCAAATTTTTCCTTTTCAGGAAAAGGGAGGCGATTTGTTGACCTGTTCAACCCCTTGCAATCTATATTTAGACTACCCTTGACTATAAGTTGGGGGTGGGTTTTTCCTAGTTTCTTTCCTCAGTCGCATATTTTGGAAATAATCAAACACGCGAGTATTAGCCATATTATACATTTTTAGAATATGTCTGCGATTCTTAATATAGTCATATTATACTTATTTCTGAGAAACAAATAAATAAAGAACATAAACTGACATTTTGTTCAAACGTTTCTGAAACTTATGCATTTTGTAGAAGCTCCTTCTCTCCTCAATTTAAGGAAAATAGACCTACGATAGTTTCTGAGATTAACTCTGAGAGTTATTACCTCCTTCGACGTCACAGACAGCTTAAATACATATGAAATCTCTGGGGACATCCATGTAGCTTCCTAAGTAGTACCTAAGATACTACACTAACTACAAGGTCATATCGCCTACTACCAGAGCGCACTTTCGTTGCTCTGGTGAACATGTCCCCGAATCTACTTTAGGAGTTCTAAATGTTGCTGAAACGTATATTCACCTAGAGCAAAATATAAGTATCTTTTATCTTTGATTTTGATACATTTCAATGTACATTAATTCTTCACCATGTTATATTTATTAGTTAAAATACAATATAATAATAAAATACATCAAAGAGGAAACAGACACCTAACGTGCGACAATTGGTATTCAAGCATACCATTAGTGGATTACTTACTAACTAAAAAAATAACATACATTTGAATTACTAAGTTTTACTTTTTTTGTCAGATAATAGTAAGTAATACATAAAGAAATCAAACGCGCGAGTGACCAAATTAAAAAACGGCGCGAGTGAAGGAAGGTTAAGCGATGGTCCTTATAGTTAAAGCCAGGGCATGAGTCATAATAACTAACTAGAGACTTTAAAGTGTGAAATATTGACAATAATAATAACAATATTAACGTTCACCTTGTTTTATTTAAAAATTCTTCCCTCTGTGAGAAAATATCATGTCTTTTGTATATTTTCTTATGTGTGAAGAGGATGAGTGGCTTTCTGAAGTTTAACTTCATCTGTCTCCGGAGTATATGAAAGTAGTTAGCGGGAGTGGTCACATTAGCTACAACCCAGTTACTGCTGGCCAACTGCATCATCATGTTGGTTATAGGATGATGAGGGTCATCGTTGCACATCTGAAGGAAGCGCTCAGGGCGAGCACTAGAGGCTGAGTCTCCCATTCCTAAAGTCAAAACATCCCTTCCTTAAAATCAGCCAACTTAATCAAAATTATAAAAAAAAATCAATATGTATTCATAATTGTAATGATACCAGGAAGAAAGAATAATTTAGAATAACTAAAAAATGTTTCTCTATAATTAAAAAAAAAGTACACCTCATTAAGAAATTATTTATTTAATGCCTTTCCCCACTTCTTGAAGACAATATACTATAAAAAATGTTTAAATTAAATTAAAAATATTTATTTTAGAATAAATTCGTATATAATTAATAATAGTTCAAACATGAAAAATAACAAATAGCATAAAATAACCATAATACAAAATTCGTCTTTCATCTATAAAAACGTAATTCATACTTTCTTTGCTTTCATTTTTATTTTCTTGACAGAGGTCCTTCACTTATATCCTAGTTATTTATTGTAATATTGCCTACTATCAGAGCGTTCTTTCGACGCTCTGGTGGACACGAGCTCGACTCTGTGGAATACTAAATTTTGCCTACCAAGATTTATTCACCTAGGATGGTGGTCTTTAACGAGTACCTGACATGGTACAGACTCGGGAACATCGCTTAAAGTCCCATTGGCGTAAGCACCTTGGCGGGGTTTCGAACCCACGATCTTGAGCTCAGTAAGCAACCACGCATACCACTGAGCTACCGGCGCCCTCGCCAATACCCTATACCCTATATGTTCTATCCTTATTACTTTTTGTATATATATAATATATATACCTTCTGATTCTAAAGATTGAAAAAAAAATATCTCTGTCTTCGCGTGCCTGTGAATAGAATGATTATATCGATACGAAGTTTTATAAATGTATCCATCAACCTCTAAGGACGACACCTATTAATTTTCAGCCAAATCGGCCAAAGAGAAGGGGGGATTTGGAGGGGGTTTAACACAAAAACAAGAAGGACCAGCTTTAGTTATTCTAATTTTTCAGAAGGACCAGCCGAAAGGGAGGGGGGAATCAGAGGGGGCAGTCTAAAGTTCATGATAGAGCCCCTCACACCCAGAACATTTCAAGTTAATGTCTCCACTAAAATTATTAATATTATTATTGTCTTACCTTCGAGTTAGTTAGTTATTATGACTCATGCCCGGGCTTTAACTACAAGGTTCTATCGCCTACTACCAGAGCGCTCTTTCGTCACTCAGGTTGACATGAGCCTGACTCTACTATGGGAGTCCTACATTTTGCCTAGGTACCCTAAATTTTCATTCACTTAGGGAACTCTTCAACGAGTACCTGTCATCGTACAGGCTCGGGACCATCGCTTAACGTCCCATCCGAAGGATGGCATGCTCAAGTTTACCTTCAATTAAATCTTACCTTCGATTCCATGAGGCATGAGACAAACAATGCCCGTTTGTCTAAACCACCGTCCCTCTCCGGCAGCCAGAAACACGTCTATCATGTACTGAGCTAAACAAGCGTTGTCCTGAGAATTGTTCTCCCAGACGATCAGCGACTTGGGGTTGGTTTGTGAGAAACCTAGTTCGAATCCTAGGTTGGCAAACTGATATAAAACAGTAATATTACTATCAAATAATTGGGTTTTCATAAAGAAAAATAATAATGGATAATTTACATATAAGAACAGAAAATTACAAGATTAACAAAAACCGTTATCATAGTAAGAGTGCACAACTTGCATTTAAAATTTTTAAAAAGTAGCATTTTAGTAGTATTTTGAAAAAACTGAGAATTACACAATTTGTTGACCATGATACTGTCAAAAATAAGCGAACTTATACATTTACAAACTTTCAATATGGTAATTTGAGATAATTGAGGTATATTTATTTTAAAACAATGATTCTTTATTTCATTAGACGTTTCGACTTCTTGTCATGAAATAAAGAATTATTGTTTTAAAATAAATATACCTCAATTGCCTCAAATTACCATTTTGAAAGATTATAAAAAGTAAGGTATAATAAATTCAAATTGATATTATAAATTTACCTCTTTTATCTATAAACCACATTTGTTATATATTATTTATATATTTATTAGTAGTAACTTTATTAGTGATTTACTTCATTGTAATTTGTCAATTTATATACATAGAGAGAGGGCGCCGGTAGCTCAGAGATGTGCATGCTTGCTAACTTAAGATAGCGGGTTCGCAGCCCTGCCGAGACCCTTAGGTTTATTATCTGGGAGGTGAATTTGGGGCGTTATAACTCTAGTCGTATTGGTCCTATCTCAAATCTGAAGAGACATTAGAAATTTGAAATTGAATAAGAAACATTTTCGGTAGAAGCCAATTTTTCGATTAACTTTTTTCTAGACTCCTTACATACTGATGTATACTTATAAAACATTTCATCAACATTGGTTGGTAAACAAGGGAGATATCATTTATCATATACATAAAGCTGAAAATGTCTGTGCGTTGTACCGCTATAACTCACCAACGGCTTGATAGATTTGATTATTTTTTTTTTAAATTTGTTCGTCATCGTCTGTGGAAGGTTATAGGAGTATTAGTACCTCAATATCTGGTCCATCCCAGCATCCACCCACGCAATCTATGTAACTCAAAAACCACTGCAATGATTAATGAGGAATCTTTTTGAATAGATAACTTTTATCTACCGGAAGGTTAAGGTCTATTTTTTAATCAACCCCTGGTCCATCCCAGCATCCACTCACGCAATCTTTGTAACTCGAAAACCATTGCAACGATTAATGAGAAATATTTTTAAATAAATTAGTTTTAGCTCCAAAGCTAGCGTTACTACAGTTGAAGGACTATACGCCTTATTCCGTATGAATAATTGAAAATTATAACATCATGAATGTACTGTCGAGGAACTGAATAGCCTTATAGGAGATATTGGGAGAAAAGTCAAAGTTCCTAGGGCAACGCCGGGTATTACTGCTAGTTTTCTATAAAAAAAACAAATTGCGTTTCCTCCGCCCGATCGATAAAAACCGCGAAATTCAAAAACCTTTAACAGGCTGTAAAACCTAAACCACTTGAGACAGAGCAAAAAAATTTTAAATCCTTACTTAAATCTCCCCTGTGATCTCTCCCCCGTATTCTCTAATTCGTCGACCTCAATTATCTAATCATTCTAATTACTTGTCCTTTTTTTTTCTCTTTTTTTGTCTTTATCATTCTCTATTTTTATTATATTTTTTTTTATCATATTTCCTAAATTATTCGATCATAATCAATATTATTTCTTTTTTGTTCATTTTACACATTAATATATAAGTATTAAACTGATTCCAGGTCTACTTTGTGAAAATTCATAATGAACAGGATAAAGGAATATACACGCACTAAGGAATATAAACTCCACACACTACTTGTCAATATTTTCACTATATTGGTCAAAATTACACGACTATAGTTTCGCCTATTACGGCGGTATCAGTTCACTTGATAATGCCTAACAGGCGAAACTATAGTCGTGTAATATTGACCAATATAGTGAAAATATTGACAAGTGGTGTGTGGAGTTTATATTCCTTTAGTGTGTGTATATTCCTTTATCCTGTACATTAATATATTTTTAAAATAAATTTATTTATTTTGACTATTTTTCTCTTTCTTCTCTCTCCTCACACTTCTCTATCTAGCTCCTACTTTCTAAAATTAATTTTATTTCAAACCATGTCTGGGCATCCTTCCTCCTCTTTTATAATCAACCATCATAGTATTATGCTCGGTCGATTTCTATTATAAATTTTTTTTTCTTATATAGATTTTCTTTTTTACTGATTCTCTTTTATTTATATAGATACTTTTATTTATTTTTTTTCATCATAATGAAGTTGTTTGCTGTTAATCTTATGTCTGATACTATATTTCATTGTTTCCTGTTCTTTACTCTGGATGTATTTATTCTTAGGGGACCTCGGTCCCAGAATAATAAAATTTCTTTTCATTTCATTTTATTAAATCCATAAAAGGAACAAACGTGCCAAGTTTCATCAAAATCTGAGATCACGGGTGTCAAATCAATTCTGTGCTGTTTGGGTAAAGGGGTATATGTCAATTTTTGGTGAAAATGTAGGTGATCTCTATGTTGGGGTAAAGAGAAATAAGTCAGAATCTTATGACATCATTGAAAAAAAAGGAAGTGAAAAGGGGGACAACTGAGAAACATGGGAGTTCTCTGAAAACTGAAAACAGAAAAACTGACATATACCCCTTTACTCCAACACCACAGAATTCTTTTCTGGTTGATTTGACTTGGATTGACCAAGAAGCTATAAGAAAGTAAATACGCTTTAATCGAAAATGATTCATATACTCACTTCAGCAGACAAACTGTTGCATACAGTGTAGTAACCCTGCGCCTTGTACAATGCTCTAAGGGGTATCCGAGATGCAGTTTTGTCTACAGCGTAGAGTGCATGATGTCTCTGTATGTACTCCCCATGTTCACAGGAGTCTCCCGTCAGTCGCACATTGATGCTTTCCTATATACAAACAATATCACATAATACTGTAAATGATCAGCACACATTTGAGCGTCAAAATATGAAGAAATCCCCTCTTCTCTTCAGCGGATTCCACGCTTTTGAATTTACATATGATATGTTGTTGATGCAACGGAAGTTATAACAAGTTTTTGTCTTAAGCTATCTCTCTAATCCCCTTTGGCCGATAATCAATAGGTGTCGAGCTATCTTTTTCACAAACCCATAAACGCTCAAAAAAACATGACTTTTCCATTGAAAACTCAAAATGTTTATAGCGAGGTAACTCAATAGTTTTTAAACTAAATTCAATCAAAAAATGGCATGAAAGAGAGTCATGTTCCCGGGCAACGCCGCGTAATACTGCAAGTATTATATATAGTAATAGGGCGCCGGTAGCTCAGTGGTATGCGTGCTTGACTTCTGAGCTCAAGGTTGTGGGTTCGTAGCCCGACCGAGGCCCTTAGTTTATTTTATCTGGGACGTAAAATAAACTTAAGCACGCCGTCCTTCGGGTGGGACGTTAAGCGATGGTCCCGAGCCTGTACGATGTCAGGTACTCGTTAAAGACCCCTGCCCTAGGTGAATAAAAATTTAGGGTAGGCAAAATTTACGACTCCCACAGTAGAGTCGGGCTCATGTCCACCAGAGTGACGATAGAGCGCTCTGGTAGTAGGCGATATGACCTCGTAGTTAAAGCCCGGGCATGAGTCATAAAATCTAATCTATATTAATAAAAATATCCATGACTAAAATGTAAAAACAGGTTTATAACTAAACATGAAGATCGATTAATGCGAAATCGGTAATTTGTGTATAAATGTCATGTGGAATAGATAATATTTATAAAACTTTAAGTTCAACAACCACAAAGTCTGTTTTTAACCGTAATTAACTTTATTATTCAGATAACAAATATACTATTACACTATTTATCATTTATTCACAATTATAAAAAGGTAAAAAAAGGACTATGAACAGAAAGATCTGATCGGTACGAGCACTGAGGATAGAATGAATGTCTCTGATAACGAGAGTCCTGGGAGGGAAGCTTATCTTAAGCTGATCTTAGCCTTATTTTTAAGTAAATTGCCAGAAAAGGTGAATATAACTTAAATATATTATTCTGTTCTGCGGCCCACATGTACAAAAATATTTCAGGGCCCTGGAACTGGAGCAAACATGGTCACTGCAAAATATTGCAGGGCCCTGGGACTGGAGCAAACATGCCCACTGGAAAATGCCTATTTTAGAATAGAAATTTACCTGAAGCATAAACGCAAAGGCGAGTCGCTCTGCCATGGCCCATCTTATTTTGTTCTCATGAAGCATTTTAATATCCTTCGTTAGCAGTTCGATGACGCTGGGATGAACGTTAATATCAGCTCGGTAGTTGACAATGGACTCTACGATCCTTTTGTATGCTGACGGTACTATCCCTGTAACCGGTTCCACTGTTGACATTTTTTTCTGTTTAAACATAGAAACAGGAAATTAATTAAATATTTGTATATGAAATTTTAGGGGGAAGAGAATATGTTGTTGTTGGTTGGTTTATTTGGGGCGAACCAGTACTTAGCTTATTGTCGCCCTACTGCGTTATATTTCTTGTCTTTACTAAGTCGGAGAGTCTTCGTACAAATTACGAGTATAAGGACCATGAGTCCACAACATCCGGGGAAGGGCGAAGCACGAGACCCAGGAGCACTCAATGATGAGGCAGGCGAGGCCAGGGGTCAAGCAACACCACCGCCAGACCACTCTCTCTAATCTATAAGTGTATGTAAGCAATGAAATATAATACACTGAAATATTAGTTATTGTAAGTCATGCCCGGGCTTCAGAAGCGGTGAAATGGTTTTGAAGGGAGAGCAAAAACTTAATTTATTAATTCAAGCTGGGAATCAATTGAGGGTCTGGGGTCATTTTTATGTCATACAAACAGTTTGAGAAATACTGCAATTTTTTGAGATTATTTATTTTATTATATATTTTTAATAAAAAGTTACCTCAAAGAATCTCTTCCAGGGAGAATCAAGCCATTCGCTCACTTTGAAAGTTGACTTGAGTGCTTTCGAATAGCTGTACTCCAACAGACTGTTGTAGGACTCAATAATGTGATCGATGTCATACCAAGACACAACCTGGCAGCAAAATATAGTAGAATATTAGATTAAGGAAGGTTGATCGACGTATCGATAGGGAGAGAGCGTTCAAAATGTATGAAGGTGCACCACAAGGCTGAAAAGGCCATTCGGTCACCAGACATCAGTAAATTACTTATTTTATTAACAACATTAATATTTCGCCAATTCAGGCATCACCAGAATGTCTTCACATGTCTGTAAAAAGTACAACACAATTTTCGTAAATAATCTCTTCACCACAGTTCTTATTAAACGGCAGTGTACTACCTTTAAAAATTCAGAGAGAAAATGGTATGTAAATTGTTTTTCTCACTTAATTTTTAAAGGTAGTCCGCAACCGGATATATAATATATAGGTTAGGTTAGGTTTTATGATTCATGCCCGGGCTTTAACTACGAGGTCATATCGCCTACTACCAGAGCGCTCTTTCGTCACTCTGGTGGACATGAGCCCGACTCTACTGTGGGAGTCCTAAATTTTGCCTACCCTAAATTTTTATTCACCTAGGGTAGGGGTCTTTAACGAGTACCTGACATCGTACAGGCTCGGGACCATCGCTTAACGTCCCATCCGAAGGACGGCGTGCTTAAGTTTATTTTACCTCCCAGATATATATATATATATATATAATAATAATTATTATTAATTTTTTTATTTTATTTATTTATTTTCCAGTAAAATTCTAAAATGTCAGAACATACCTGTTCGTTGACAAGTCTTTCTGAATATATTTCAAGTAATGGTCGTTTTGCATCTATTTTTGCCTTCAAATCCGATGGTATTTGACTTTCAGGTGGGAAATATTTTCGGTAACATATTAAGTCAACAATTATATCTCTGGAAATGTTGATATAGTTAGTTAATGAGATTCATGCCCGGGCTTTAACAACTATATCGCATACTACCAGAACGCTTTCGTAGCTCTGATGGATATGAGCCTGAATCTACTATGAAAGTCCTAAATTTTTATTTATCTAGGATAGGGATTTTTAACTACTTGAGTACAGGCTCGGAACCATTGCTCAACCTCAAGGTTTTTTCACCCAGATAAAAACCCTCAAAAAAAACCTCAGCCGGGTTTTGAGCTTAGTAAGAAACATGAGAATGTACTTACGATTTAAACTTTGCTCTGTACTCGGCAGCAGCTTGCATACAGTACACGACAGCTTCAGGGTCCTCACCGTTAACATGGAACACAGGCGCCATGACCGCATGAGCCACATCGGTGCAATAGTTGCCATAAGTCTTGTCGGGTACAAATTTATCGCTGGGTAAATTGGACTGAAAAACATAAATAAAACTGCAGTTATGCACTTTATCAATACGTGGAGGTAAAAACAAACCTTCGGAGGTTTTATATAGCATCACATTTGTAACCCTCAAGGAATGTTACCTCACTCTTGCGTTACAGAGAGGTTATGGTGGGGTACAAGAGGTCCACATGTAAAAAAGAGAAGATATCAACTTCAGGTCGCAGGACAGGTTTACTTTAAGCCGAACCTCATTCAGAGTTGGTAGCCTTAGTCGAGATGAGTACGAGGCATGCCGACAACAGCAGCTATATGAAGAGGATCACCTTGGCCACCTCGGACCTCAGCCAGGAGTGCCAACAGAAGAAAGATGTACTCCACACTGAAGTACCACAGAAGAGGATACAAATGTGTCAGTGACTAGCGAATTAGCAAAAGTGTTAAAGAACGGTTGTAAAAAAAAAGATTAGAGAACAATTAGCTTTCATAAAAGAAAATAATATAAAATTTTAAGAATGTTTTTTTTGTTATATTCATGTTTCAATTTCATATGATTTTATAAAAACATTGGATATTTCATATTATGTAAAGTGTAACATTCTATTTGCATGTCCTCGGTATATGGGACTGATTTCTGTGCTAAAAAAAAGTCAGAAAAACACGAAAAACTGATATCACACACAAATATGTTTTCATTTTTGGATTCTGAGGATCGAAAACTCAATATCAAATGTTTCATAGATTACACAACTTTCCCTTCATCTGGAGAAGTAAAATAAATTGTAAAAAATTAATTAAAATAAAAATAATTATAAAACGCTTTATTCTAAAGCTGAATTCCCTTATGAATAACAATACAAATAGTTATTAAGTCTAAAAAGAAAAATTTAATAATATTGTAAAGTTTGCGTTACCTGATCTGTGAGGACAATGTGTATTGTTCCTTTGGTTGAAAAACAAGATTGATTGGACAAACGTAAGGTTTCATGGACCATTCCTTGTCCGTTCATCACCGTATCACCATGAATTATTATAGGCCATACCTTAAATAATAATATAAGAAAATATACTATTTATAATACATTATAATGTTATTAATAACCTGTTTATAATCAATTAATATATTAAAATGGTAATAAGCGGTATTAGTCAACTGAATTGATTAATATATTTTCCTATAAAACAATTCTCCTCATCACATTCAAAGGAAGGGATTTATTGCTGAATTGTCTACAGAATAAAAGGAAATGAGAAAACAATACTTCTTTATACTTCAAAATAAGTAAAAATACAAACTTACATACACCAAACACAATTCTGATTAGTTAGGCTTAAAATAATAGCAGGTTTACTTTCAAACCTGCAGTGTTGCCATATAATGAAATAAAAAACTAAAAAATTCAAACTTAGAAGCATGAAAATTTATAATCGAGGTAACGATATTTTCTTTGATTGTTCGAATTTCCATAACCATAAGAATAGTTCGCACTCAACCAACTGATTTAGTTCATAACTAAGCCTGACGAAAGCGTAATGCTGAATCCGGTAATTTGTGTATACTATATTTGTGCAATGGAAAAATATTTCGAAATGATGTTTGTTCTATTTATTTAAACACTACTGAATATGAGTTTCGTTCTATTTTTTCCAGGGGGGGTGGGAGGGGCACTCTGTACATGGCACTGTTATCATAACGATAAAGGAAAATCGAGTTAGCTCCATTTCATTAACTTATATCGAGTTAAAATAAATGCTAGAATACCCTCCGACCATCATCATCCGAGGTGTACAACTGTTCAGCCCGCGTCTTCCCCGAGACAAGAGAATCTATAGCCTCGACAAAGTTTGAAGTACTGGCCAAAACGGCAAACTCCGTGGGCAGTGCTTGATTTGTGGTCACTTTCTTCACATTATTACCCAGGTCGTACTTATCATCATCGTGAAGTTCGGGTCCCTCCGTACCCTGACGGTAGAATGGAACGAATATCTGTTGAAGAGGTTTCCGGAACACATTTGCCAGAACATTGAGGCGAGCTCTGGTAGTTGTCATACCTACAACAACCAAACAAAAAGTCATAGGAAAAAACATCAGATATAGCGCTTCGAACAATGACGAATACATTTCATTACGAAATATTTCAAATTATTTAAATTATATCGAGTAGTAACGAATTATATTATTTTTTTTTATTATTGGTAGTGTGTTAGTGCACGTGCAGATTTTCTCAAAATATTACACATAAATTACATTTTTAGTAAAATGGACTTGGTTTTATAGCTAATTTTACAACTTTATTTGGTCATAGTTACCTAAAACAAAAGACTGAGCTCCATGAGTCGTACCGAAGTCAATGAGAGTGAGCAAAGCGGGTATCAACATCTCACAGCCCATGGCACCATGTTCTCTTTCTGAGGGCCACTTAGAAGAGATGAACTCTTCGAAACAGTGGGCCCGAATGAGGCGGCGAAGGATGAGAGTACGAAGTTTGGGCGAGTACATTGACTGGAGTAAAGCCGGCTCTTCGAACTTTCTCCGGATCCATTGACAGATGTCCAATGAGGTGTTGTAAAGATACTCCACTCCAACACTCTGGCAGTAGGACCGATTCAGACGAACCAGGATCTCTCGTAAGTTCAGCACAGAATGATCACCACCTGGTAATTTAATTTAAAAAAATTATAAATAAAAACATTTGGATGCTTTCTTTGGGCATGTACGTCACCAGAACGGATTAATCACTCGCACTCCCTCCAAAGCAAAGCGACTTTTTGGGCTAAAAGTAATATTTGATTTACATAGTCACCTCTGAATTCTCATACTTAATTTTTTGTCGATGCATTGGTTCCGCTGAAAATTAATAGGTGTCACCCTTGAAGGATTCTAGATACACATATAAAATTTCGTTTCGATATATTCTATTTTTGAAGTAGTAAATGTATTAGTTTTGTTAATAAAATTCTAAGAGTAAAATTTAAACTTTGTTATATATTTTTGACGTGGTAACGTCTTATAATTTGGTAGGCCGGCACCCCATGTTCGAAAACTGCGTTATGTTACTTTCGGTAACACGTAACACACGTATCGCGCATGCGCCGAAAGAGAGAGAGACAGCTGTTACTACTAATACAGAATATATATTATATTATAGTACAGCTGTTACTTTCTGTATATACAGATAACCTAGTTATCCAATATTATTATTAGAGGTTAGGTTAGGTTTTATGACTCATGCCCGGGCTTTAACTACGAGGTCATATCGCCTACTACCAGAGCGCTCTTTCGTCACTTTGGTGGACATGAGCCCGGCTCTACTGTGGGAGTCCGAAATTTTGCCTACCTTAAATTTCCTAGGGCAGGGGTCTTTAACGAGTACCTGACATCGTACAGGCTCGGGACCATCGCTTAACATCCCATCCGGAAGAACGGCATGCTTAAGTTTATTTTACCTCCCAGATAAAATAAACTAAGGGCCTCGGTCGGGTTTCGAACCCACGTTCTTGAGCTCAGTAAGCAAGCAAACATATAACAGAGTTCTCTTTATTATGAATAAATATATATATCTCTTATACATACATAAACATTTTTATTTATGTATTTATATCAAAGTACGGGATGCGATGAATCCAATTCCTCTTCATCAAACAATTCTCTCCATCAGATTAGCCTTCCATTTTCATCAATTTTTATCATCTCTGTATTTATTTTACTTTATTTGTATTCTATTTTCTTTATTTATTGGTACCGTTATTGTTTAGTTCCGACGAAAGTAGTGTTTAGTAGTGACGAAAGAGCGCTCTGGTAGTAGGCGATATGACCTCGTAGTTCAAGCCCGGGCATTATGACTCATAAAACCTAACCTAACCTATACAGATTAATAATAAACTCGTTTTTTAACTATTATGCTTATGAATGTTTTCTTTCTATATTGTTTTTAAATTGTTTCAAGGTTCAAAAATTTAATTGAAATGATTTGTTATATTTGATTCTTGACACTTTCGCTATCTCGCAACTCAGACGTTGTCACGCTTATTTCGCCACGCATCGGAGTTGCACGCACCCGTTTTTTTAATTTTATTTTTTTACCTCCACAAATTCCCTTTAATTTCAGAATGGTCCACATTCATTACATTGGCAATTACTTGGATTATAATAATATATAATTTTTTAATTTGTTAATCTAGAGGGCCGTGAACATGAAATTCCGATGAAAACAAAACATCGAATTTCTGACCGATTGCATAACTTCCCCTATGTATTTATAGATACAAACCAATGAAACAGTTGTCAGGCAGTATGATCTGTTTGTCTTTGTTTAGAGGTATGTGTCTGGCAGAGTCGATGTCAGTCTGGGGACAGAAGTGGCTGTTTGGAACAAACTGTGGTCTCTGGAGGTTCAACGGATCCAGGGAGGCTGACAGATGTCCATTACTTTCATAGTTACCCATCACTCGATAAACTTGAATTTGGTCGAAAACAACGAGCTCTTCTCTTAGCTGTAAAAGAAAATATCATATTAATTGATTCCAGCTAGAAATGAACAAGATGATCTATTCCAGATAGAATACTACTGAATAAAACACTTAGAACGAGTCAAAAATTCCAATATATTTATATAAAATACACAATATATTTCGCTGGTTGAGAGTCATAAGTCTGTATCCTGTTCACTTGACAATGCTCTGACCAGCGAAATATATTGTGTCTTTTATATAAATACAGTGGGATTTTAGACTCGTTCTAAGTGTTTTATTCAGTAGTATTTACAATGAACTTCCACAAGATCTCTGGCGAAAACATCTTTTATTCTAGATTAGTTGAGTACCTGACATCGTACAGGCTCGGGACCATCGCTTAACGTCCCATTCGAAGGACGGCGTGCTTAAGTTTTTTTTTTACCTCCCAGATAAAATAAACGAAGTGTCTCGGCCGGGTCTTGAACCCGCGATTTTGAGCTCAGTAGGCAAGCACGCTTACCACTGAGCTACCGGCGTCCTCAAACGAGCATCTTCTATAAAAAAAAGTCTTTGGTGAATCACCGGCAATGTACTTCCCCAGAACGAATTAATCAATCTATTTAGCCTGAAAATCGATAGATTTTGTCCTTAAGAGTTTTGGTCATATAGAATTTCGTGTCGATACATTCATTCTATCGTTAGTTATTCGAGTTTTTATGTTATGCATTCCCCTAATTCCCCCCTTCTCTTGGTCGATTTGGCTAAAAAACAATATGTGTCGACGTTATAGGGTTCTGGATTCATATATAAAATATCATTAAAATAAAATGATAGATAAAACACTTTTTTGAACACAGAGGGCGCCGGTAGCTCAGTGGTATGCGTGCTTGTCTACTGAGCTCAAGATCGTGGGTTCGAAACCCGGCCGAGGCCCTTAGTTTATTTTATGTTGGAGGTAAAATAAACTTAAGCATGCCGTCCTTCGGATGGGACGTTAAGCGATGGTCCCGAGCCTGTACGATGTCAGGTACTCGTTAAAGACCCCTACCCTAGGTTAATAAAAATTTAGAGTTGGCAAAATTTAGGACTCCCACAGTAAAGTCGGGCTCATGTCCACCAGAATGACGAAAGAGCGCTCTGGTAGTAGGCGATATGACCTCGTAGTTAAAGCCCGGGCATGAGTCATAAAACCTAACCTAACTTTTCTGAACACTTATATTGTCTAATTCCACAAACATATACTTAAATGTGTACAGTTTCGGCTTACACCATCGTCAGCACAAGGTTCAACAATAATTGAGATATTTGCCAGGCATACATATTTATATTAACCTAAGTGTACCTGAGGTGAAAGGGTCTCCTTCCTCTGGTAAAACCAGGGGGGTGGAAGTCTCTATTCTAACGATAATAACTAACTGTGCACTTATTTGAAAAACAAGAAAATTAAATTAAAATAAAACCAACTAACATTCCAAGAAAACAATATAACAAATGTACAATATATAGCTACTATATGTCTAAGTAGAAAATTATTTAACCTAGGTTAATATTGCCATGGATATTTGTTAGCTGAAAGGGATTAACAAAGGAGAAAATTTGAAGTGTGTCTGGTCGTTTAAACAATTCCCATTTTTTCGAGTCCTATTAATTTCTAGCTGTTCTAGAGAATCTAAGGGTCTACCTTTTTCACATAAGTGAAGGTATTTTATGCCGGTTGTTTCATTGAATGAGTGACCCATATCATTTATATGTTTCGCAAATGTAGATTTTTCCCCTTTCCTTACTATATCAGGAATATAAGTGTCCAAAAAAAAAGTGTTTTATCTATAATTTTATTTTATTTATTAGTATTTCCACTATATCAACACAGAACGCAAAAAAATGTATTCGGACATTTAAAATATCATTTCTACATTCATTATATCGCTTTTTAATATTTGGAATCTGTAGGTCAAAAAACCAACTTTTGACAGATTACATAACTTCCCCTATACTTTGTAAAGCTGGCGAAGTAAAGAAGTCGTCGGTGATTCACCGGCTATGTACTTCCCCAGCAAGAATTCATCAATTACGTTTTTGCTCTCCCTCCAAAGCCAATCGACTGTTGAATTGAACCAATTAAACTAAAACTTAGAACTTACATCATCGAGAACATTGTACTCTTCTAAAGATTCTATTTCTCCTTGCGATTCTGTACCAATCAGTTCAGGGTTCAGTTTGACAAAATTTCTCCATACATTTGTGATCTGTGTAGGGTCTTTTTTGTACTGATCTACTACCTTGGAGAGCATTTGAGTTTTGGGAACAACGGTCGCATAGCTAACCAGGTTAGGACGCTTTATTAAACGTCTAAATGAAAACATTATTAATTTATGTTTTAAAATATAAAATAAAATAATAAAACAAATTAGTTAATTAATAAAATAACAACAACTACACTCACTAGCTCTAAAAACAGATGGTTGATATATTGATGATGTTTACAAAATATTAATATGCATTTAATGCAAAAATAATAAAAAATATCAGATAAACCAGGCGTTTAACTTAGCCGTGTCCTCCCACAATAATCTCCTTGGAAGGGCAGGGATCTATCAAGTAAAGTATCGATACTTTTATCCGATATCAAATACTTTTGGTATCGATACTTTTTTGCCAGGCCTGTCTTAGTTAATACTTCAGTAATATAGTGATATCTCCCTGAACCAGCTTCCACGGTAGGATCACTTCATCAGATATGGCTCTCTTTGCAGCTTCATCAGCTTTCTCGTTCCCTGTCACATCCACGTGACCGGGGATCCACTGTACGATCACATTTCTCACACTAGCTCTTAATATTGCATTCAGTATATTGATGATGATGAAGTTTGTTGAATGATGAAGGTGGTGATTTTTAATGGATTCCACAGAAGATTTGAAGTCAGTGAGAATTACTAATCTCTTCTCTGTTTTTCTCACCGCATATTCAATGCCTAACAGAATCGCCATAAGTTCCGCATTGGTTATTGAGTATTGTCCATGTAGTTTATGGCTAATGCTCCGCTTTCTTTGCTCGTCAAAGAGGCCGATCCCAACTTCGTCTGTAGTTTTGGAAGCATCAGTATAAATATGTGAGTAGTCTCTGTACTTCTCTCTTATCATATTTAGAGCTATTGTTTTCAGCATCAGCTTACTGTAATCTTTCTTAGAAGCAGTGAGAGGCGTCATGTCCGAATATGCCCTGACAGTGATTTGAGTTTTAGGTATATCTGTTAGGAATGTCGGGTGAACTGGAGTTTGATGAACCCCTTCCAATACCTTGTTCACTGTCTCTATATGTTCCAGTTTGTATTTATAATATGGATTGTTTACTGAGACTGGGGTCAAGTCCTTGAAGAAGTTTGCCATTGGGTTGGAGGTTACCGAGACAACCTGGTTTGTGCCACATGTATTGTCGTCTAAGTTCCAAGGATGGTTCTTCGGTTTCATAAATCAGACTATGTATTGGCGTAGATTTGAATGCAACAGATGCTAGTCGCAAACTATTGTTTTGAATTGTGTTTAGTTTTTTTATTAAGGGAGTTTTAGATATAATGAAGATGTTGAGTCCATATTCTAGTCTAGATCTAATGAGAGCTCTGTACGGACCAATGAGGTTCTTAGGATGGGCTCCCCAGCTGAGAGCTCTGTACAGACCAATGAGGTTCTTAGGATGGGCTCCCCAGCTGAGAGCTCTGTACAGACCAATGAGGTTCTTAGGATGGGCTCCCCAGCTAACTCCCGCAATGGCTTTAAGTACATTGACCTCTTTGTTTACTTTTGTAATCAGTTCTTCAAAGTGCTTCTTAAACGTTAGTTTACGATCTATCCACATACCCAAAAACTTATGATGTTCAACTCCTGATATAGTTTCATTATTGATTGTTATTTGCTGGTCCGAAACATTTATTCTTTTCCTAGTGAAGGGTAGTAAGCAGCATTTGGTCGCATTGAGTTTTAAACCTATTTTTCCAAGTTTATGACTTATGTTAGTTGCTACATTTTCCAGTCTATTGAGTGATACTTGTAAATTTTTAAGCTCTATAAAAACTACCACATCATCCGCATATTGTATAAGAGATACAAAATCAGGAAGATGTTCGTGTATAGATGCTGTATAGATGTTAAACAGCAGAGGACTTAACACACACCCTTGCAACAGCCCTTTATCAGTAGCCATTTCCGCCAAAGAGCCATCGGTCGTTCTTATTATAAAGTGCTTCAAGCGCAGATATATTTTTATCCAGTTGGTGATTTTGAGTGGAACTTTTATTTTAACCATTTCTGCGATAAGGATATCGGGATTCACGTTGTTGTATGCTCCGTCAATGTCCAAAAATAAGGTTCCGACGTTTACAAACCATTCTAGTCTGTTTCTTATTATTATATTAAAGGTTTTGAGGAGGCAGGAAGCTAGTGCAATTGGTCGATAGGAAGCAAGTAGGAACGGATCCTTGCCTGGCTTGGCGCATCAGGGAAATCATTGGTATTCCATATAATATTGAAGATGTTAAGAAGTTTATGTTTTACGTTAATGGCATAGTTAATTTCGTCAAGTCCCGAAGCCGATACTTTCTTTTTATTGAGAGCTGCCTCTAGTTCCGACGGGAGGAACTCTCGTTCCATACAGCAAGATGGTGAGGGGTCGGAAATATTGGACTTACGGGAGGTATCAGCCTTGGCTGCAGCCGCTCCACTGTCCGCTTCCGAGAATTGCGTCTTCAAGAACAGCCTAGCCGATGTTTCACTTTCCAATATCATGTTTCTTGGCTGAACATATGTCCCTCGCATACATCTCATTTTTCTCAACATATTAATATGGTTCGACGGCTCCATGGTATCTGTAAATTCTCTCCATGTTTTACTTTTTTCCTTCCTAATTTCTTTCTTACACTTATTAGTCCCAATTGAAGCACTCAGCGGAGAATCAAAGCTGCCATGAAGAAGATCTTGAAGTACTCCTCAGCCAGTCTATCTGCGAACAAAAACAGAAACAGAAGTGCTATTAAATAAAATAAGACAGTTTTTAAATTTGAAAAAAAACATAACTCTTAGTTCGAAGATTTCAACTGAAGCACTCAGCGGAGAATCAAAGCTGCCATGAAGAAGATCTTGAAGTGCTCCTCAGCCAGTCTATCTGCGAACAAAAACAGAAACAGAAGTGCTATTAAATAAAATTAGACATTTTTTAAATTTAAAAAAAAACATACCTGTATGTTCGAAGATTTCAATTGAAGCACTCAGCGAGAATCAAAGCTGCCATGAAGAAGTTCTTGAAGTGCTCCTCAGCCAGTCTATCTGCTAACAAAAACAGAAACAGAAGTGCTATTATATAAAATAAGACAGTTTTTAAATTTAGAAAAAAAACGTACCTACCTGTATGTTCGACGATTTCAATTGAAGCACTCAGCGAGAATCTAAGGTGCCATGAAGAAGATCTTGAAGTGCTCCTCAGCCAGTCTATCTGCGAATAAAAACAGAAACAGAAGTGCTATTAAATAAAATAAAACAGTATTTAAATTAAGAACAAGAACATACCTGTATGTTCGAAGTTTTCAATTGAATCACGCTGCCAGGAAGAAGATTTTGAAATGCTCCTCAGCCAGTCTATCTGCGAATAAAAACAGAAACAGAAGTGCTATTAAATAAAATAAAACAGTATTTAAATTAAGAACAAGAACATACCTGTATGTTCGAAGTTTTCAATTGAATCACGCTGCCAGGAAGAAGATTTTGAAATGCTCCTCAGCCAGTCTATCTGCGAATAAAAACAGAAACAGAAGTGCTATTAAATAAAATAAAACAGTATTTAAATTAAGAACAAGAACATACCTGTATGTTCGAAGTTTTCAATTGAATCACGCTGCCAGGAAGAAGATTTTGAAATGCTCCTCAGCCAGTCTATCTGCGAATAAAAACAGAAACAGAAGTGCTATTAAATAAAATAAAACAGTATTTAAATTAAGAACAAGAACATACCTGTATGTTCGAAGTTTTCAATTGAATCACGCTGGCAGGAAGAAGATTTTGAAATGCTCCTCAGCCAGTCTATCTGCGAATAAAAACAGAAACAGAAGTGCTATTAAATAAAATAAAACAGTATTTAAATTAAGAACAAGAACATACCTGTATATTCGAAGTTTTCAATTGAATCACGCTGGCAGGAAGAAGATTTTGAAATGCTCCTCAGCCAGTCTATCTGCGAATAAAAACAGAAACAGAAGTGCTATTAAATAAAATAAAACAGTATTTAAATTAAGAACAAGAACATACCTGTATATTCGAAGTTTTCAATTGAATCACGCTGGCAGGAAGAAGATTTTGAAATGCTCCTCAGCCAGTCTATCTGCGAATAAAAACAGAAACAGAAGTGCTATTAAATAAAATAAAACAGTATTTAAATTAAGAACAAGAACATACCTGTATGTTCGAAGTTTTCAATTGAATCACGCTGCCAGGAAGAAGATTTTGAAATGCTCCTCAGCCAGTCTATCTGCGAATAAAAACAGAAACAGAAGTGCTATTAAATAAAATAAAACAGTATTTAAATTAAGAACAAGAACATACCTGTATGTTCGAAGTTTTCAATTGAATCACGCTGGCAGGAAGAAGATTTTGAAATGCTCCTCAGCCAGTCTATCTGCGAATAAAAACAGAAACAGAAGTGCTATGAAATAAAATAAAACAGTATTTAAATTAAGAACAAGAACATACCTGTATATTCGAAGTTTTCAATTGAATCACGCTGGCAGGAAGAAGATTTTGAAATGCTCCTCAGCCAGTCTATCTGCGAATAAAAACAGAAACAGAAGTGCTATTAAATAAAATAAAACGGTATTTAAATTAAGAACAAGAACATACCTGTATGTTCGAAGTTTTCAATTGAATCACGCTGCCAGGAAGAAGATTTTGAAATGCTCCTCAGCCAGTCTATCTGCGAATAAAAACAGAAACAGAAGTGCTATTAAATAAAATAAAACAGTATTTAAATTAAGAACAAGAACATACCTGTATGTTCGAAGTTTTCAATTGAATCACGCTGGCAGGAAGAAGATTTTGAAATGCTCCTCAGCCAGTCTATCTGCGAATAAAAACAGAAACAGAAGTGCTATTAAATAAAATAAAACAGTATTTAAATTAAGAACAAGAACATACCTGTATATTCGAAGTTTTCAATTGAATCACGCTGGCAGGAAGAAGATTTTGAAATGCTCCTCAGCCAGTCTATCTGCGAATAAAAACAGAAACAGAAGTGCTATTAAATAAAATAAAACAGTATTTAAATTAAGAACAAGAACATACCTGTATATTCGAAGTTTTCAATTGAATCACGCTGGCAGGAAGAAGATTTTGAAATGCTCCTCAGCCAGTCTATCTGCGAATAAAAACAGAAACAGAAGTGCTATTAAATAAAATAAAACAGTATTTAAATTAAGAACAAGAACATACCTGTATGTTCGAAGTTTTCAATTGAATCACGCTGCCAGGAAGAAGATTTTGAAATGCTCCTCAGCCAGTCTATCTGCGAATAAAAACAGAAACAGAAGTGCTATTAAATAAAATAAAACAGTATTTAAATTAAGAACAAGAACATACCTGTATGTTCGAAGTTTTCAATTGAATCACGCTGGCAGGAAGAAGATTTTGAAATGCTCCTCAGCCAGTCTATCTGCGAATAAAAACAGAAACAGAAGTGCTATTAAATAAAATAAAACAGTATTTAAATTAAGAACAAGAACATACCTGTATATTCGAAGTTTTCAATTGAATCACGCTGGCAGGAAGAAGATTTTGAAATGCTCCTCAGCCAGTCTATCTGCGAATAAAAACAGATACAGAAGTGCTATTAAATAAAATAAAACAGTATTTAAATTAAGAACAAGAACATACCTGTATATTCGAAGTTTTCAATTGAATCACGCTGCCATGAAGAAGATTTTGAAATGCTCCTCAGCCAGTCTATCTGCGAATAAAAACAGAAACAGAAGTGCTATTAAATAAAATAAAGCGGTATTTTAAATGAGAACAAGAACATTCCTGTATGTTCGAAGTTTTCAATTGAATCACGCTGCCAGGAAGAAGATTTTGAAATGCTCCTCAGCCAGTCTATCTGCGAATAAAAACAGAAACAGAAGTGCTATTAAATAAAATAAAACAGTATTTAAATTAAGAACAAGAACATACCTGTATATTCGAAGTTTTCAATTGAATCACGCTGCCAGGAAGAAGATTTTGAAATGCTCCTCAGCCAGTCTATCTGCGAATAAAAACAGAAACAGAAGTGCTATTAAATAAAATAACACTGTATTTAAATTAAGAACAAGAACATACCTGTATATTCGAAGTTTTCAATTGAATCACGCTGGCAGGAAGAAGATTTTGAAATGCTCCTCAGCCAGTCTATCTGCGAATAAAAACAGAAACAGAAGTGCTATTAAATAAAATAAAACAGTATTTAAATTAAGAACAAGAACATACCTGTATATTCGAAGTTTTCAATTGAATCACGCTGGCAGGAAGAAGATTTTGAAATGCTCCTCAGCCAGTCTATCTGCGAATAAAAACAGAAACAGAAGTGCTATTAAATAAAATAAAACAGTATTTAAATTAAGAACAAGAACATACCTGTATATTCGAAGTTTTCAATGAAAAGCAAGTGTCTATGAACGACTTACTCTGAAGAGACTCTGAACGATAATGGCTGCTGGAATGATGGGCTCCCGTATTTATAGATAAGGAACTGATGACGTGAGATGGCAGAGGTTGGCTGACGCAAATCACGTTCAATTTGCGATAAACCATAAAAAATGCTACTTTCTAGTTACAGTTACCACGCGGTGTATAAAGACTATCTTTGTGTTTGTTACCACGCGGTGTACAGAAGTGTTGTCTAAATAAATATATGTTTATTGATCAAAAGTGGAATTTGTTATTAACCTGTTTCCCTTCCATAAGTGTGAAACAAACAGGGGTTTACTATCTAAAATGTAGTTTTTGGAATTTTGTTTATGTAATTCAAACTGGGAGACAATTTAAAAATAGGGTAAAAGAACACGTTTCAGAAATAGGCTTAAACATTTAAACAACTCACACCTGTGTGAAATTAAATCATAAAAAAATTTAATTTTTACTAATTTTTAATTAGGATTTTCATATTCTTCACACAAAAACTAGGTTTTCCGGGATTTTTAGTTTTCTTGTACGAACAATAGTTTTCGAGATATTGGTCTTTGAAAGTTGCGTTTTATGTAAAATCAATTGGGAGTGGATTCATAGAGACCTCAGCCCGCAAACCGGGCGAAGAGTGGGGGCGACCCCCCCCCCCCCCCCCCCCACTCTACTCAAAATCCTGGCTACGCCCCTGCCAATATCAACTGTATCTTTTCATATTGAACCAACTATGTACTTTTATACTTCCCCAGTTATACTCAATACTTTACTTTCGAAGGGAACTTAACATTTATAGCCGAGATATTTTGAAACAATCAAAAATAAAGAAAAACGTTTTTTTTTTTTTTTTTGTTTTTTTTTTTTAAATATTGTCTATTTCACAAAATATATATAATATGGGAGTACTTTCGGTATCGCAAACATCTTCAGAGGCGATGTAGTTAAAAAAGAGGACTGTTGGGTAGGTTCCAGAACAAATAATACATTATACAAACATCTCAACAGCACTAAAAAAAAACGAAAACAGAAGAAAAAAGTGGGGTTTACTATCTAAAATGTAGTTTTTGTAATTTTTTTTATGTAAGTCCAACTGGGAGACAATTTAAAAAAAAGTTAAAGAACACGTTTCAGAAATAGGCTTAAACAGTGACACAACACACACCTCAGTGAAATTACATCGTAAAAAAATTTAATTTTTACAAATTTTTAATTAAGATTTTCACATTCTTCACGATTTGTTCCAGCATCACGCTCAAACCGTTGAACGGATTTCATGAAACTTGAGATGTAGCATCCTTTTGAGCCCGATTGAATAATAGGCTATGTGGCGTCCCAAAATTTTGAACGGGAGGGGGGGTTGTGGGGGGCCTAAGCATACAATTTTTTTAGCTCATTAACGGATGGTGGAATATCATGAAATTTAACATGTAGTATTCCTGAAGGCCAAATAGAAAAATAGGGTGTGTAACGTCTCAAAATGTTGAACGGGAGGGGGAGTTGTGCGGGTAGGCCTAAATATAAAGGTACCGGTAGCTCATTAACTAATGGTCGGATCTTCATGATACACCACATGTAGCATCCTTTTGACCCCGGTTGAATAATAGGCTATGTGGCGTCCCAAAACTGTGAACGGGAGGGGGGGTTGTAAGGGGGGCCTAAGCATAAAAATTTACCTAGCGCATTAACGGATGGACTGATTCTCATGAAATTTCACATGTAGTAGTAGTAACTATGTACTAGCTGTGGGGTCCGCTGTTGCAAGGCACATACCAGCCGTGGTGCCCAGCGATCCTATTTGCGTACTAGCTCCGGGGTCTAAAAACTTACTAGCTGTTGTATCCGCCGCTGAAGGACTATAAGCCTTATTCCATATGAATAATTGAAAATTATATTATCATGAATGTAATGTCGAAGAATTGAATAGGATTCGAACGAGAGATATTAGGAGAAAATTCAAAGTTCCCAGGGCAACGCCGGGTATTACTGCTAGTAAAAAATATAATCGACTATGGACTACGTAAAATGAAAGTAGTCCCGTAAGAAACAATGTTTGAATACCCCATATGTAATTAAAACTGAAAATATTATAATTTATGAAAATAAAAATAAAATGATGAATATCTTTATGTTGACAACAACAGAGGGTGAAATAGTGAAATTGAAATACAAACAAAAATGATGATCTTCGAAGGATGATGGAACCCGAAGAACGGTGAGATCAGAAGAATGAAGCTCATCGGACAAACGAAGACAAAGCTGAACGGGGACACTGGCTGATATACGGCAATAAATAAAAACTTAAAATACGTCTACTCACGGGCAACTATAGCATGGGACTGAGACTGGGACTGGATGGTAGTAGGAAGTTGGCAGGACTGTTGGGTGATGTCACGTACCCTATGTTTGATGTTTGAGCAGAACGTTTAAGGATGCTAGGAAAGGGTCTAGCCGAATAAGAGTGCGAAAACTGCCCCCAACGATTTTCGAATGGACGATTGACCGACAGTTTGCACATGTAAAAAAAAAATTTTCTTGAAAATTTCAGCTCCCAACTTCCATTATTCGATGAGAAAAAAAATAAAAAGGCAATTTTAATTTTTTTTTTTTTCTTGCCGGTTGTTGCGAGTATGCAACTGTCGATTTTTTTTAAAGTTCTTATGCTTCAGATACACCTCTATAGTATTTTTTTATTATCTTCCGATTTAAATTCGATTTTTCATCGAATTTTGAAAAATTCAAAATGGCCTTTTTGAATGTTATTTTTGAGTGACACTCACCAAATTTTCACAGAATACGTGTTTTTTATATCAAAATATTCCCTAATTTTTTCAATTTTTTTGGTTTGGTGCAACAATGTTAAAAAAAAAAAAAAAATTGTTGTTTTCAGTTATTTCCGTTCATATCTATATATATGATATTATGAATTTTTATTAAAATAGTGTTGTAAAATAAACATATTTTTTATTTTTGCAAAATACAATATATAGCAGTAATTGTTTGAATGGTTGTTAACAGTAGGTACTATTTTTTCAACTTAATTTTATGAAGAATTTTTTTTTAATTAGATTTTTCCCGTGGTCGGAAATCGAACCGCCCTAAACAATGCCACAAAAAAAATAAAATATCCCTTATGACATCTGAAGACTTTAGGAAACTGACCAAATTTTACCAAACAAATTACGTAAAATACTATACTTTCCTGAACCCCGAGAATAGGAAACTTTCCGTTGTTATCCGAGGGGTTCCATACTCCCTGACTGAAACCGAAATCCAAGACGAACTAACCCCGACATACCCAGTCCTGAGTGTAACAAGGCTACTGAACAAGGACAAAGGCCCCACTCCACTGTGTGCTGTCGAGCTCCAGAATACTCCGGAGGGGAAAGCGATTTTTCAATTATCTCGTCTCTTTTACACTATAGTGACTGTCGAATCGCGGAAGAGGTCTCAACGCATTGTGCAGTGCACGAATTGCCAGCAAGTGGGACATAGCAAGAACTTCTGCCACCTTGACCCTCTGGAGGAGTAGCTGTTTGTGTGAAGAAAAAAATAAAGCATTCCCATCTACTTCTTCCTGAACTGGAGCACCTGGAGGCTGTCGGGATTCAACTGACACTCACCAACAACAGACGACTCAACATCATCTCGGGATACCAACGACCAAACTTAAGAATAAAACAGACAGACCTAGAACACATTTTTACAGGAGACGCGACTGCACTTTTCGGGGACCTCAATAGCAAGCACACAATCTGGGGCTGCAGAAGAACCAATAACAATGGGGTCAGACTTTTGTCGGCCACAAACAACCTCGGTGTTCAGGTCTCAGCCCCAGACGAACCAACCTTCTACCCGTCACAACACAGATATCATCCAGACATCCTAGACATCACACTTATAAAAAATTTCACATTCCCAATATATGACGAGACACTAACAGAACTCGATTCAGACCACGTCCCCGTCCTTAACACATTCACAGCCCACAAACACTACACCGAACCGCTTCCACGACTTATAACAGGAAAAATTGATTGGAAAACTTTTCAATGGGAAATGGATCAAACTCTTGAAATTCCAATCTACTACAATCACATAGACTGGACAATATAGACATTCACACAAACTGTTTACACATCTGTTCACAATGCTACATATCACCACTTCAAAGACAGACGACCACATATACATGACTCCATTCCCACTCAAATCCTAGCACTAATTCACGAAAAAAACACGGCTCGCAAACGCTGGCAAAGAACAAGAAGTGATGTAGATAAAAGAGACCTCAATCGCTTGACCCGACGGGTGAGATGGGAGCTCGACAACCACAGAATTTGTAAGTACAGGGCTTACTTGACCGACATGACCCCCGGCGATAGTAGTCTCTGGAAAGAAACATGACGAATTTTGAGACAAAACACATCCTTGCCCCCACTGACAGACGGACATCACACAGTGACGAGAGACGAAGACAAATGCGAAATCCTGGCAACACACCTCGAACAAAAGTACCGCACACACGACACTACTAACACAGACATGAACACCACAGTACACACATATCTATCCATACCGACACAAACTGTTGAAAATTTCATCAAGTTCACCACTCCCTCAGAAATCACAACATTAATAACAAACTTAGCAAACAACAAGGCCCCCGGTGAGGATCTCATTCCGAACATAGTGCTGAAGAAGCTGCCACCCAATAGTATAGCCTTTCTAACCGGTCTGTTCAACGCATGCCTGCGATGCAGCTATTTTCCTTGAAATTGGAAAAACGCGGTTGTAATCGTCTTCCATAAACATGGTAAGCCCAAGCAAGAGCCGGACAGCTATCGGCCTATAAGCCTTCTGAACTCGTTGTCGAAGATCTTCGAACGACTAATATTGAGAAGACTGGGTTCTCACCTGGAAAGCGCAGGAATTGTTCCAGCTCACCAGTTTGGTTTCAAACATAATCATTCATCTGTGCACCAGCTACAGAGGGTCTCGGAAAAGATTGTGAATGGTTTCGAACAGAAGACATATAAAACCTCTGTCTTTTTAGATGTAGCTTCCGCGTTCGACTCGGTGTGGCATGAAGGTCTGCGCTATAAGCTGAGGAAGACATGGGCTCCACAGTACTTGGAAAAGATCGTTGATTCCTTTTTGGAGAGCAGGACGTTTCAAGTGCGGGTCAACAACATCCTCAGCTCCAAGCGTAGTATTCTGGCGGGAGTGCCACAGGGAGCTGCTCGATGGAAGCTTCAGTTGAACGCCAGTAAAACAGAAGCGAAGAGTTTTGCCCTTCGCCGATTTTTTACAGAGGACCAGAGTAGGCTGCGGGTTGACGGACTTCCCATTCCATGGATCCCTAAAGATCAGGCTGTCCGGTACCGTGGTGTATTCTCAGACACACGGCTCACATGGAAACTTCACATCAACACAAAACTTACACAAGCATACACCCGTTTAAAACATCTCTATCCACTCATTAACCGCAACACACCCCTCAAACACTCTTGCACACTGCTCCTGTACAAAGCGTTACTTCTCCCATTGTTAACATACGCCTGTCCAATATGGCATGGCGCCAGTCCTTCACTCACAACACGACTACAAACATTTCAGAACAAAATTCTTCGTGTGTCTCTGAATGCACCATGGTTTATCCGAAACAGCCAACTCCATGAGGAACTGGGAGTTCCTCGGGTCGCAGCCTATTTAAGGTCCTTAGTAGATAACTACCACGGAAGACTAGGCCTGTGTTCTGGAGCAGCCCACTACAATCTTGGCCAGCCTACTCTCCACAGAAGGCTCAAACCAAGATTATACCAAGACATTATTATTAATTAATTTCATTTTATATTTTCCATTTTATACTTTGTGTGAAGAACCAAGATGTTCTGGTCCAAATAAAGTGTGTTGTTGTTGGAGACTGGGACTGAGTATCAGACTCAGAGAGGGATTAGCAGTGTGTTTACATTATGAACCTTGTTGACTAAACAATCTATCGGGAATTATAGTGTTCAGACAGACATTTTTTTTTTTTTTTTTTTCATTTTTGATATAAAGGTGTTGGAAAACATGAAATTTCGTTGAAAACTCAGCATCGAATTTCTTACCGTTTCCATAACTTCCCCTATACTTCGTAAAACTGGGGAAGTAAGAACGATCACTATATCTGTGTTCTATT
Source organism: Aradus depressus (assembly GCA_963662175.1). NCBI lineage: Eukaryota > Metazoa > Arthropoda > Insecta > Hemiptera > Aradidae > Aradus > Aradus depressus. Next base: position 28,750,403 of record OY759224.1, on the reverse strand, counting down.
CATTTCAGAAATACCAAAACATTAAAATCTGCTAACACAGCCCTTTCTTACTTTATATTTTCCTATTTTAAGTTAGAAATTCGATCTTGAATGTTTAAATGGAAATTTTATGTTTTCCGATTCCTGAATCGAAAAATAAAAATAAAAAAGTGTTGTCTATCGTGGTGAATTTGCAATGAGATCGGACAAAGGGAAGACTATCAGAAGGGGTGAAGGCTCATCTTAAAAACTAATAACTAAAAAACATATCACACAAAATTTGGTAGAAGGTTTCAGAAGTCCTGCAGTAGGATGCCTATTGATTTTTACACAAATCGTTAAGTTATTTCAGTGGGAGAGCAACAACACCGAAATTTTTTCAAATTCTTTTGTTTAACCCCTTCAGTCCTGGCGTCCTGTACACGGGACATAACTTTATTCGTCTTTTATACGCCTTTGAAAGTGAGTGGGTAGGATTTTTAGCTCTTTTTTGCTATCCTTAGACTATATTAGTGAAGTGGAATATATGGATTGGATGCTATATTGAATTTATAAGCCGGTTTTTACAGTTTTTCTTCCATAAGACGAGGCAACATGCAATCAACAGGTAAGCCATACTTTTTTCTTTTTTATCATCTATTTATTATTACTAATACAGCACAAAAAAATATTGTTTTTGTTCGTTTCTTTCTAAAGTATTGGTAAAGTAGGTAGTTTTCCATTTTTAGTTGATAGTAAGACTTACATGGTCATGAAAAGGGATGTCTCGTGTACGGGACGATCAGACTGGGGGCCCAGTTTGTTTACCTAGTTTTTCAAGCCTTCGTGCATTGTTTACTTATCAAAGTTTTCGATTTTTTTTTGTTCTAGTGAAACAATTTTTTGATTTTGATAATGAAGATGACGTGGAGTTATTCATGACATCCTTGATAACCACTCTGATTTCGAGGATGTTGATGAAAATTTTAAAAACTCTCGGCATAAATGCAGCAGGGACTATTCGTGTGAATCGATTTTACAATCCTCCATTTACCAAAGACACTCAATTCATGAAAAAACAAAGAGGGACCGCAGAAGAATTCGTCACTGATGATAATAACATAACAGCAGTAAAGTGGCTAGATAATAAAAGTGTTCTGTTAGCTTCAAATTTTGTAGGAATTGGAGAAATTGATAGCGCTAAACGGTGGGACAGGATAAAAAAAAGGTTACATAAATGTTGATCGTCCCGAAATAATAAAAGCATATAATAACGCAATGGGAGGAGTTGACCTGCTGGACCAAATGATCAGCTTGTACAGAATATCGGTTCGCTCTAAAAAATGGACCGTGCGTATGTATTCACACGCTTTTGACCTGGCCGCCGTCATGAGTTGGATGGAATATCGCCAGGATGCTACGGCGATTGGAACCCCTCCCAATGATATCCTGGATCTCCTTCATTTTAGGATGAAGTTGGCTTATCTGCTCATTGAGCAGGATAAGGGAAATGTGAAAAAAAGAGGACACCCATCTCAAGAGAGAATTGAAGGACCACCACGAAAGAAAGCAAAACTAAACGCTGAGGTTGTTCCATTCAACGAAATAAGATATGATGCATTTAACCACCTCCCTATTTACGACTCAAAAAAAAATAATACCAGATGCAAGAGCGAAACGTGCGTCGAAAAAACGCATGTATTTTGTGAGAAATGCAAGGTGCACCTTTGCTTCAGTTCATTGTTTCCACACTCCTTGTATTTGAACATTCAGATACCACCTACCTACCCACAAGATTTTATTATTTTCAAGTTTTTCAAGAAAGGGGAAAACATGAGTGATCAAACGTGAAAATCTGTTGAAAACTCGATTTCGGATTTTTGCATGATTACAATACCTACAGTATAAATAAATAAGTAAAAATAAAAAGTATCGATCTCACTGAATTTACTTCATCGTCCAGATAACAGTAAATAACCTACTGTACTTAACGGTTGTTTTGTTTAGATCATGGGTTCTAAAACTATTGAAAGTAATATATCAGGAAGTGCTATTAGCAATGAACCAGAAAAAAAGAAACGAAGCAGAAAGAAAATGTTGTATGAGAATATCCGTAAACAGATGGAATTCTATTTCAGTGCAGCTAATCTGGCGAAAGACCGTTGGCTTAAAATGAAGCTTGAAGAAAACGAATGTAAGATTAAGCTTTTCATATGTTTTATTTATTTATTTTTATCAATTAAATATATGTAGAGTAACTGTTATAATATTTTGAAGGTATTCATCTAACCGAGTTTCTTAAGTTTAATAAAATAAGAAATCTTACGACTGACATCAATGAGTTAGTTAAAGCATTGAGAAAGTCTGAAATTCTGGTTGTAACAGAAGATTTGCAAGTTAAACGATCAACGCCTGTAACCTACAAGGAAGATGAAGATTCTTGTGTTCTATACATTGTAAGTTTTTCAATACTCTTCTATATTTTGGACACCCCCAAATAACAAAAAAGAAAGACATATATTTTGTTTTTAGGAACAAGTCCCTCCAGATGCTGATCACGAATGGCTCTCAAATATTTTTTCTCGATATGGTCCGATCGACTATGTATCTATTCCCAAGTATAGAATCTCTAACAAATGTAAGGGCTTTGCGTTTATAGAATTTTCAAATGCAGAATCTGCTGAAAGGGCCATTGCGGTAAGTTAATTTTTTAAATTATGTTCTAATAATATAATGAGCTGAAAGAATTGAATTAAAACTCAAGAGAAAATGACAAAAGAGCTCACCTGTATTCACATGCTGGTCAATCTGTGATTTTCTTTCACATGGAACTTCTTTTGAACAATAGTCGCAAAAAACTTTTCCATCAGTCGTAAAAACTGTCACATCTTTGCTATTGAATGCTTCGGTCCAATGTTTCAGTTGACAGGGAAACGGTAAACTCTAGCTTTCGGCATTTTTAAGAAAAATAAATAAATTTATACAAACTTTCATGCTGAAAGTAACTATCAAACTGAAACTGAGTGTCATGTGGGCAAAAAAGGAGTGATGGAAAGCCGAGAAATGACATTACTCTTTATTCGAAGAAGTCAATTATGTTTATGTACATAAGATTGTAAACTGGAATTTCATTTCCAAGGTTGTATTTAATATTTTATTTCTAACACATTTTTATTTTTAATCAGAACATCAAAATATGAAAAATAAAATTAGGCTTAATTGCATCTAAGTACTGTAATTCGTAGAGATATTTGAATAACTATTAAAAAAAAAAGAACGTAAACAAAATGCAATTGCATAAAAATCCGGGCTCTGGTTATGTGGGATGGGCGAATATTGTGCCTCGGTCGGGTTTTGAACCCATGATCGTGAGCTCAGTAAGCAAGCATACATACCACTAAGCTACCTGCGCCCTCTTATGTACAGGGTGGCCCAGATAAGCGGGCCACAAGTGAAATAGCTTCTAAACGGTTAGAGATATCAAAATTGTGCATAGGACTAAAGTTGTAGCACTCGCCGAGAGCTATAGTACGGCGTCCTCGAAAAGACATAAATGACCCTTTTAATGGCTCAAATAGCCCTTCGAAAAGCGGGGTTCTCTTTTGACCCTTAAGTTTCATTACATTTTATTAAAGTACTAAAGAAACAAGGAATAACTGTGCAAACAGATGTTAGATGGAATTTAATAACTTGAGAATAAGATAAACGTGCAACTTTAAACTTTTTTTTCCGAGAACTACTTGACGTATCAAAAATCTGTTTGCACAGTTATTCCTTGTTTCTTTAGTACTTAAGGGTCAAAAGGGAACCCCGCCTTTCGAAGGGCTATTTGAGCCAATAAAAGGGTAATTTTTGTCTTTTCGAGGACGCCATACTATAGCCCTCGGCGAGTGCTACAACTTTAGTCCTATGCACAATTTTGATATCTCTAACTGTTTAGGAGATATTTCACTTGTGGCCCGCTTATCTGGGCCACCCTCTATGTTATTTTATGTTGCTTTACCATAATTGCAGGAGTATAAAGAATCAGGCAATTATTTATCAACGGAAATAAGTCCTGGAGATCTCATGAGTATAGCCACTTTTGATGATCACAAATGTGAAGCTGGCGTGACAAACAAAAGCGAAAGAAGTACACTGTTGACGGAGTCTTCTTGTGAAGAGAATAAAATGGAAAATAAAAAAAGGAAAATAAGTAACGACTCTGATACTTCTTTGGAATGTAAGAAACTGAAAGTTTGTGAAGACGAAGTTGCAGATACAACGGACGACGATTGTAAAGGTATTTTATGAAGTTTTAGTTATTATTATTATTAATAGACTATTCTTTTGATAGACTAGTATTTCGATTGAAAAATATATTTTCCTTCGAGTGTATAACCACTTTCCCAGAGATCAAAAATTCGAAAGTAGAACTTCAAATTTGGTATGTAAATGAGTAGCCTAGTTACAAAGTCGACCAAAGACCAATTTTCTGGAAATTGAGTTAGAAGTCGATTCTTATAGCTTTTTTTTCCGACGCATCAAATGGCGGGGTAAGTTTCTTACAAAACAAAACCGATTAAAAATAGTTAAAGACGCATTTTAAAATAGGGTATGATTACAAACTCGACCATATTTTAGAGCAGTTGGTAACAAAACCGACCATATCCGAAGTAACCAATCACAAAACAGATTAGGAGCTGATCAGCCAATCCGAATGAAATAGTTGTAACTTTCACAGTATGAAACCACTGTTTTCTTGCGTTTGTTTCGTTCGATTAAAAAGTAATATTGTTTATTCTTTATTTTTATGTAATTTTCAAATATTAAAAAGCCCTTAATTGTAATATTAATAAAATAATTAGTAATAGTTAAAATAATAGTGTGTGATGGAAGATATTATTGAGCCTGACTTAGGAATTAGTGTGGAGTTAACAACTCCTGAGGAAGCCAGAAAGAGTGTTAAATAACATTCAAAACATATCATTTTAGGTAATTTTCAAAATATAAAAAATTTAAGAAGTAATAATAAATAATTTTAACAAAAATGTGTTTTTCCTTATTATTTTTTTAACTACCTAAGTTGTCAGGGTATAAAGTTCGTTACAAAATCGACCATTTCCACACTTAAAGTTATTTACAAAATCGACCATTTCCAAACTTGTTGCTTACAAAGACGACCATATGGTGATAATATGGTCATCGCTGGACATCCTAGCCAGTACGTACTTAATAACGCTTGTGACCACAGCTAGTATCGGCCTTGCAACGGCGTACTACCCCAGCTAGTAAGTGCTCGGAACAGCTAGGCATCACAGCTAGTGTTTGCTTAAAACCGCTGAGCACAACAGCTATTACGTTCTTAGGAATGCTGCGCACCTCAGCTAGTACGTGTTCAGGAACGCTGGGCCACCAACGGCGGCCAGCCCAGCTAGTAAGTTATTAGGACCACTTGGAACCACAGCAAGTTCCTACTTAAGAACGCCGGGCACCTTAGATAGTATGCGCCTTGCAACTCCGTGCAACCAGCTATTAAGTTCTTAGGAACGCTGGGCAACACAGATAGTACGTAATTAGGAACGCTGGGCACCGCAGCTAGTATGTGCCTTGCAACAACGGATGACCTAACTATTTTGTGCTTAAGAACGCTGGTGAGAGCTACTATTAACCGACAGACCTCCTAGGTAATACATGCTTAGGAAACCCATCCTACTAAAATTAGGGAATATCCCACCTTTAAGAAAGCTCCATGTGAGATTCATTCAGCATTAATGCACCCCCGCCCCTCCCGTCCAAAAGGGTCACAGCCAATTTTTAAATATTGCTTTTGAAACTACTGTTTATATGCTTGCCCCCCCCCCCCCCCCCCCCCCCCCATACCCTCCTCCCGTTGACAATTTTGAGACGTCCCATATCCTTTTTTGGTTTTGTCTTTTAAGAATACTATATGTGAAATTCCATGACAATCCCACCATTCGTTAATGAGTTACAACTATCTTTGTGCTAAGGCCTACCCCCAAAACCCCCGCCTCCTTTTCAAAATGTTGAGATGTCACACACCCTATTTTTCAATTCGGCCTTAAAGAATACCAGATGTGAAATTCCATGACAATCCCACCATTAGTTAATGACATCACTATTTTTATATTTAGAGGCCTACCCCCCCCCCCCCCCCCCCCCCCCCTGTTTTGAGATGACACAGCCTATTATTTAATCGGGGTCAAAAGGATGCTACATGTGAAGTATTATGAAAATCCGTCCAGCGATTTTAGCGTGATGTTGGAACAAAACCCCGTTTCAGCTTTATTAATGTAGATTATTATTTTTTTCCCGTTAGCCCATTTATGCAAACTATGTGTAACTTGTTGTAAGTTGTTCTAGACTCTAAAGAAATAAATAGTTTTAAATCGAGAAAGTTTCTCCAATGGGATTAGACGCAAAGTTGCACTTATTTTTGCATCAGTTGCTACTGTGAATGTGCATTTTATTTTGCGATGTTATCACGCTTCATTGTAGTATTTTATTTGTTTTAAAATAATGGTCTAAATTAAATTAAATTTTTCTTTTAATTCCTAGAAAAAGACAAAACCCTTGGTTCCGAGCCAGATGATGGAAATACAGATGAGCTGAAAAAGAAGAAAAACAGAAAAAAGAAAAGTAAAAAAAAGAAATATTCCGTCAGCTCTGAGACTTTAGCTTTACAGATATTATCGAAGTAAGTATATTATTTATTACAATTTCTGGACTGTTTTTGGCACGGATCTGGCAAACTGGGCGACCTGCGAAAAATAATATTAACAAAAATCAGACGTTTCAGTTTTCTCAACACTTTTATTTGAAAAAAAATTCTTCATTAGGTCATAAATATAAGCTACAATCGTTTACGTACACGATACTTCACATACACAGACATCTTCGCGAAAATGGTCAAAGAGTATTCAGGGGTCCTTGAAACGTGAAAATCCGTTGAGAACTCGATATTGTATTTCCGCACTTTTACAATAATGTCGACTCTTGTTTATAACTTCAAAGTTGAGAAACGCGGACATATTGTGGAAACTTGTAATAAATAAATAAAACAAACTTATTTTTGAAATATTGTCTATTCCACTAAAGATATATATACATATATAACTACCGGTTTCGGCTTTATACCATCGTCAGGTCTAGTTATGAACTAAGTCAGTGCAAACTGACTTAGTTCATAACTAGACCTGACGATGGTATAAAGCCGAAACCGGTAGTTATATATGTATATATATCTTTAGTGGAATAGACAATATTTCAACAAAAAAAATAAGTTTGTTTTATTTATTGACTCTTGTTTACTCGAACCTCGATAATTCGAATTCCTTGATTCAAACTAAATGTCCGGTCCCTTGAAAAATTCTTGATAAATCGAAAAAACCCTTGTTTTTGGATATACTTGTTAATTTAAAATGTTTTTCTTCCTCGGCGGGCTTCGAGCTCTCTATAATTCGGAGTCAGCAGACTCTCCCTCTCTGTAAATCGAATTTTTCACAGTCTTTGTAATATATGTTCAATGTACGACTTAGCTTTGTTTACAAACAACATTCCCAATATCCTCTCTTTCATTTCCCCACTTCGATTTCACTATATATATATTTTTTTTGTACATACATATTATACATTTTAATTGCTTATGTACATACATGTATACATATTTACATGACACATACACAAAATGAAGAAGGGTTTATTATAACAGTCGCATTTACAGAGGTACAATTATACAATAAGATTCCATTACCCTTAAACACTAAATAGAAATCAAAAATAATCAGTTAAATTAAAAACAATGCTACTGCTTAAGAGTAAATTTTTAAAAACTCTTTAAAAAAAATAAAAATTAACTGAAATGATTAGATAATTTTAAATCGTGAACTGATATTTTGTGTTTCCCTGCCTGAGTTTTCCCTATTTTCTTTACCAAAACAGCCTGCCACTCTTGCTGAACTGGGAAGAAATGTGTAGTTGTCCAGATTGTTGGTGGGGGCGCGCTGTTACTGTACACAAAATGAACATAGTGAGTGATTTATTTTGATTTTCCCAATATAATTAAGTACATATTTGTTTAATTGTTGACATCATTAGTCATTTTTGTTTTTCCTCTCAGAAGATCGAACACTCAATAAGTCGAAGTTTTTCTGAGGTCCCTTGAATTTCGAATTATCGAGAGTCGACTTTACTCCCTTATACTAAATGTATAAGATAGTAAAAATGTAAAGGGCGCCGATAGCTCATTGCTTACTCAGCTCAACATCGCAGGTTGAAACCCGGTTGAAGCCTTTAGTTATTTTTTATCTGCCAGGTGATAAAACTTTGAGCATGGCCTAAGCGATGGTCCCGAGCCTGTACGATGTCAGGTACACGTTAAAGACTCCTAACCTAGGTGAATAAAAATTTAGGGTATGCAAAATTTTGTACTCCCAATCGCACTCATCTCCACTAGAGCGACAAAAGTGCGCTCTGGTAGTAGGCAATATGACCTCGAAGTTAAACGCCCGGGCATGAGTCGCAATAACTAACTAGTTAAAATGAATGTATAAATAAAATAATCTATATCAGAAAAGGTCGTATGGCTTGATTCTGATGAGTTCATTAGGTGTAAGTTATTATTTTTGTTTCTAATATAGCATTTTGTTATTATTATTGTTACTAGTTAGTTACTTATTATGACTCATTCCCGGGCGTTAACTACGAGGTCATATCGCCGACTACCAGAGCAATCTTTCGTCACTCTGGTGGACATGAGCCCGACTCTACTTTGGGAATCCTAAATTTTGCCTACCCTAAATTTTTATTCACCTAGGTTAGGAGTCTTTAACGAGTACGTGACATCGTACAGGCTCGGGACCATCGCCTAACGTCCCATCCGAAGGAGGGCGTGCTTACGTATATTTTACCTCCCAGATAAAATAAACTAAGGGCCTCGGTCGGGTTACGAACCCACGAGCTCAGAAGGCAATATTGTTACTATATATATATATATTTTTTTTTTTTAGGAAAGACTGGAAAAGATTACGAAATAAATATTTGAATATGCAAAGGGAGAAGATGAAACTTTTAAAGCGGCATTTGTCGCAATCGCAGAAGCGAACAGCGGAGGTTTCCAGACAGAACGGGAAACGTAAGGAAGCGGCTGTTCCTCCTACAGAGAATAGTGGGTCCACTCAGTACGAGTCCTTCATCCCGGCCACTATAGTCAAAATAGTGTTTGATACTCCTCTAGTCGAGATTAAACAGATTAAAGTAAGTTCTCCTCTCCCATAGTCTTTACTTTCCCTGCTATACGAAGTATACAAGTTACGTAAATTGTCTGAAATTCAATTTTGAGTTTTACCGGAATTTCATTTTTTTTTTTCAAACCCCTTCCATATTCCAAAAATGAAAAAAAAAAAAAAGTTATTTGTCTGTGAACACGATAATTCCCGACAGAATGAATGTTTCGACACGAAATTTTATGTATGTATCTAGAACACTTTAATGGAGTTAGTTAGTTATTATGACTCATGCCCGGGCTTTTAACTATGAGGTCATATCGCCTACTACCAGAGCGCTCTTTCGTCACTCTGGTGGACATGAGCCCGACTCTACTGAGAAATCTCGTCCCACTATATCTCATGAACATGTCTATGGTCTCAAGGAATAAGTTTAAGTCGTAAAATGGCCAAAATGAGTTAAATGTACTGTGATCATCTCCCAAGCCATCTGCGCACTGTAAAGAAGTTGGGAGCTCAGGATTCTAATACTTTCGGATTTATAAAGATGTAGATTTCTTGGTATCTCGTAAAATTGGGTATGTTCTCTGTTAAATCAACTTAATCTACTTTGAGGAATCTTTCACGAAATCATTTATTCAACTACATATTTCCAAGTGAAGAGGGTGTTTTCGGTTAAATCAACTTGCTCAACTTTAGAGAGGCATCATTCACGAGTATTTCAAAAAGTTTGGTCAATAATTATTTAAGTGATGGGGAATGATTAGGTAACTAAGGGAAAATTCAAGAAAGGATTAACAATATTCATTTTCATTCACTTCTATAGATTTAGAAGTTATATGATTAATAATGATGCAAAGTTAATTTATTTATTCCAAAAACTGGATTTACCCGATTAATGCAAAAGTAAGAAAGTGCTGCCCTGAAAAGTTACCAATTTATTCCTGTGACCACAGATGTATTAATGCTGTAAGATGAACCCAAGCTCCCTCGACAAACAGAGACGGGTGTGGCACAAATGCAAGGTGCACCCGACGCATTAGAGAGCAATAAATGGATTATGTATTAATGCGTTTTCTTAATTATATATATATTTGTTGCAGAACGAAATCAGAGCTAGTCCATCAGTGAAGTATGTTGATGTCAAAGAAGGTGATAATGAAATTTACGTAAGACTGGAATCATCGGAAGCTGCTTCTTCTTTTTGTCAGAACGCATCATGGACTAATATTGAAATAATAAAAGGTTTGTATTTTATTTATAGCGTTGTGTAGCATTTGTGTACTAGCGACTTGGGCCTCCTGGCTACGCTCGCGTCTGCCGACTCATTTAATATCATGTCATTACATAAGTAGATAAAAAACTTATATATAACAGTTTTACTTCCATATCTATAAGAAGTATGGAAGAAGTTACGTAATCGGTCAGACATTCGATGCTGAGTTTTCAACGAAATTTCTATATTTTCCAACCTGTAGATTCCAAAAATGTAATAAAACATTATGGCGCAGTCAAGGTCCACGCCGTAGATTTTTCGTGAAAACGTCAGGATAAAATCATTTTTCATTTTCTTTAAATTCCTTTTGACTCGAGCTTTCCTCTGATTTGCGTTTTCTATAATTTACGATTCATATGAGACGACATCTTTAATTTTTTTGCAATTTTCAATTTAATACCGATTTTTACATATATTTCGGCGAATATTTTTATTGTTTCACTTTGAATCCTAGTAGTGCTCCTCAAGCTCTTTACAATGACACCCGAATCAACGTTCTATCTAAACGCGTTATCACGCTACACTAATTTCTAATTTTACACAGCGCTAATTCGCAACAATCATCCGCCGGCGCCCACACTAGCCCGATAACGTCACAGGCAAAACAAACACGTACAGACATGCTCTATCCATTGTGACCTCAACCGTTGTTATCGCATTATTAGTCTCGTAGTTATTATCGATTGAAATCTGACACGGTATTTTGTAACCCAAGAAAGTTCGACCGGCTATCACTGTGCTTAACGAGCAAATAGACGTTTTCACGTCAAAAAATTCTGTGTGTCTGGAACGCGATAACTCCCGACAGATTGTGTTGTCGAAATTTTATATGTGTATCTAGAACCCTGCAAGGACAACACCTATTTATTTTTAGTTAAATCGGCCTGAAGGAAGAGACGTTAGGGGACTGGCTTAACACTAAAACTCTAATAGGTTTATTTAAATTCAAAACCACACGACAGATGATTTTTCCGCGAAATCGATCAAAGGGAAGAGGGGACTAGACTCGTCCCGTTAATACCGTTACTGCCGATGTAATGAATATATCGACACAAAATTTAGTATGAGGATTCAGAAGGCACATTTTATGTCAAATACTGAGGTCATTTGGCTTTGGAGGGAGAGCGAAACATAATTAAATAATTAGTACTGGGGAAGCACATAGTCAAGTGATTCACCGACCATCTTTGTAATCAGTGATGTATTTTCCACCAATATTTTTCCTCTGGAAAATAAAATAACTGTCCTTTTTACCACTTGCGATGAATCCAACTGCTGACCACTTAGAGAGTTCTGGAGACTCCGGAACAGATGGTAATCTGAAGGGGCAATGACTGGAGGATACGGTGGCTAACTTATAATTCCCAACCTCTGATGCTGTAGATATTGTAAGATCTTGGATTGTCCAGGTAGAATAAAACGAAGGTTAGCAGTACTCCTCTTTTGTAATTGCCTGGTTACATTTTTTTTTAAAATCATCTCTATCACCGGCTATGTACTTCCCCAGAACGAATTGATCAATTAAGTTATCGCTCTCTCACCAAAGTCAATCGACCTGAAGCTTCTGAATCCTTGTACTTAATTTATTGTCGATACATTCATTACATCGGCAGTTATTAGTATATTTGAGCAGAGCCACCCTTCTCTGGTCCCCCTCTTCCCTTCTGCCGGTTCTGCTGAAAATTAATAGGTGTCACCCTTGGAGGATTCTAGATACACATATAAAATTTTGTTTCGATATATACATTCTATCGTGAGTTATCACGTTCACTGGCGCAGACAGAAATACTTTTTGTTTCATTTTTGAACATTGGACTGGAGGTCGGAAAACATTAGATTCCGTTAATAACTCTGCATTGAATTTCCATAACGTCCCCTATACTACCCATTGATTAAGCTTCTTTTGAAAATTAATCCAAATTCGTATGCTTGCAAGGGAAATTTCACATATTTAAAATTGTAATTTTTCGTTACTGCAAAATAAATATAAAATTAGTGTGGTTGTGAGGATTATTTTGTGAATTTTAATTTTGATTTTTTCTAATTTTCTTTTTCATTTTTCCAGGGAAAGAAGAATCAAAATATTGGGAAAAAGTGAAGAAGAACAGAGAAGAGAAAATGTCACAATCAAGAAAAAAAGAAAGAGGAAAAGACAAACTAATGAAGAAAGCTGAAAAAGTTCTCGGAAAACACATTATATTTGATGACGTTTAAATAGTTTATTTAATTATTTTTGTCATAGAAATAAAGTATGTTGTCTTCCCACTGTTTTATTTTAGATCAGAACCGGTTTTCGACGAAACGGCGTCATCATCAGTGGTTCCTCTATCATAGAATAACAAAATATACAAATAATAAAAAGTATAAATAACTCTTAAAGCATCAGGGTACAGAGTGAGAAAATAAAATTATAAAATTAACTTACCCCACCCACACAGCACAGTGGTTAAAGGACAACTGGCATAGCTCTAAGGGGTGGGGATAGCCAGGTTCACTCACTCTCAACATGCAAATTATGTATATATTAGAATGAATGGTTTTTGCATGTTGAGAGTGAGTGAACCTGGCTATCCCCACCCCTTAGAGCTATGCCAGTTATCTTCTAACCGCTGTGCTGCGTGGGTCGGGTAAGTTAATTTTATAATTTTTATCTTGTTACTCTGTGCCCTGATGCTTTAAGAGTTATTCTATGATAGATGAACCACTGATGATGACGCTGTTGCGTCGAAAACCGGTTCTGGTCTAAAATAAAAGCAGTGGGAAGACAACGTCTTTTATTTCTATGAGAAATCTCGTCCCACAACTTCTTACTATCACATATGAATTATTTTTATTTGTATGGAGATTTGTCAATCTAATGCTTAGTAACAGGTTGTCCGGGAGTAATTTTGACTTTATCTGCAGCTGATTACATGCGATATCAGTACAATAAACATCTAACAGTTGGAACCTTATTCCACCATGTTACTCCCCTCCCTCCTGAACTCGCTACTTTTCATAATGTCATTTGTTTCCGTTATTTGTAACTTTTTTTTTATCCTAGGATCAATATGTAAGGAATGTATCGACATGAAACTTTATATTTAAATGCTGAATCCCATAAGAATGACACTTAATAATTTTCCACGAATACTGCCTCATATCAGGCGAGCGGACTTCTCAGAACCCATCATAACTGCTGCTAGTGTGATGATTTAGTATGATGATTAAAAAAGCAACTATCGATTTATAGTTCGAATGGTCGATTGGCTTATTTTTCAAGATTTTACAACCAATACAGCCTCCTTCTGACTATTGATGATTATTGGGAACAAGATGGCAACACTAAAAATATAGTGTGATAAATCCGAAATTGACCAACAAAACGCTCTAACTTTCACACATTCCACTATAGTATTGTTCTGGCTTTATTCGTTGCTTATAGTATAAATAAAATATTGTAAATAATTATGTAAATACATTACTATTTTTACCCTTGTCTGTTTCCTTATTTTTTTTTATTGTTTTTAGTCCTGTTTCCTATATATGATATATTAGGTGAGCGCTTTCTCAGACCATCGCACACATCAATGTTGGGGGAAGTCGAGATTCTGTCTTGTAAAGGAAAAACTCAATATTTGGCCAACGTTTCGGAAACAGTTTATTTCCTTCTTCAGGGCCTTATAACAATAATTGTTAGAGTGGATGTGTGTGGTGAAGATGATAGTAGACGTCCACGAAATATTTACCTGGAAAAGGTTCGATTGCTGCCGGCAAAGCGAAAGCCCGACCGTCAGAAGGCGCGCTGGAAGCTAAGTGCGTGGACGAGCGATCAAAGTTTTCCCGACAAAAAAAAACTGTCGATTGGCAAGGCTGAAAATTTGCATAGGTGACGCAGAGTTTGAGAAAAAACAGGGAAAACGTTGTCAGAAGAGTAAGTAGAAGCTAAAGGGTTGTCAGAAGCTGCCAAAGTTGCGAAAAATCTCGGAAAAATCACATTTTAAGAAAAACTTCTGATTTGTATTGTTTACGTATAGTGCGATAGCGTCTTTCGGTGTGCGGTGCAGTGCCCAGTGGACCGATCGTTTTTCTCTTTATTTTTACACCGTACATATTTCATAGTACTTCAGACAATTCACCTGAATATTCATAAAGGAGTAAAGGAACTATTATTAAAACGTCTGAAGTCAATTGAGAAGAATTCGTACATATAATTATTTATCGTGACGATAGCAACGTTTTGCTTTATTTTTATTTTTTATTATCTTTTCTGTTTTTGCTTTTTTTGAGACTTCCGATCTCTAAAATTGAGAGTTCAGCCCGTCTCATACATATGTTACCGCTCTCCCTCTAAACCTTCAATCTCTTTATTGGTGGACTCTTATCTCATTTGAAGGTCCCAGATCCGGATCGAGGCCTCGAAACATGCTTAGACCCGTTTCAGAAATACTGAATCCGAGCCGGGTCTGAAAGTGCCGTCACGGATTCGGAATTATAAAAATAAAGAAAAAATAATTGTTATTTGGCTTTTACAGGAATATCATTTCATACTGACATACTGTGTATACGAAAGAAGTGAGTTCGCGTCAGCTTAGTAGGAGGGGGAGAGAGTTGGGATATGTAAGCGTGGTTGGTATAAGAAAGTCCTGTAATTTTTCATAAAGTCCAACCAATAATAATAAAACCATATTTTTAAGTTCGTTGCTATGAGTTAAGATTTAAAAATTACTTAGATATATTCCTTATAGACATTTAGTTAACATTTTTTCTACAACTTGAAAAGAAAAGTAAAGTCGAAATCTAGTCAGATGTAGGTTGGCACATGTGACTTCTTCATTCCAAATGTTAAGTCAATAGTATATATAGCTTTGCGTTAGAGGGCTCTCAGCTTTCCAATCAAATACCCACACACACACAGAAAGACATCATCGCGAAAATGGTCAAAACGTATTCAGGGAACCTTGAAACGTGAAAATCCTTTGAAAAATCTATCTCGGATTTTCGCACGATTACAATACTTTCTTATACTATAGGTTGAAAATTTATGGATGTTTCTTGTTCATTTTCGAGTGCGCCAGTAGCTCCGAGGTAGCGTGCTAGAATACTGAGCTCAAGATCGCGGGTACGAAACCCGGCCGAGGCCATTAGGTTTTTTTTATCTGGGACACCTAGGAGGTGAAAAAACCTTGAGCAAGCCGTCCTTAGGATGAGACGTTAAGCGATGGTCCCGAGCCTGTACGATGTCAGGTACTCATCAAAGACTCCTACCCTAGGTGAATAAAGCTGGGCAAAATTTAGGACTCCCATAGAGTTGGGCTTATGTCAATCAAAGTGACAAAAAAGCGACCTAGTAGTAGGTGATATAAACTCGTAGTTACAGCCCGGGCATGAGTTACAATATCTAACTAAATTTTTCTAAGCATTATATGACATTTAAATAAATGTGAAACATTACATGGTAGAATAAATCGATTTTGGTTACAAATAACCTCCTGGGGGTTATAGTAGGTAAACATTGTTAAACAGGCAGTTCTCCATTCACACTTTTTTTTCATGATGAGTGACGATGAAAAATTGATGATGGATGAGGATGAGGCTGATATTATAAACAAAAGGTACTCCATCTATTATTATATGACGGGAATATTTTCGTGTTCTCAATTTTGTATAGAGTTAATTTGTTCAGAAGTTTTTGGCTAATTTGGATATTTGCGATGAAAGAGAATAAGCTTTTTACTTTCACTTTGAGAAAGTTATGTATATTTTTGTTGGTCATGAGAATCACATTAGCTCTCAGGTATCTCTCCTAATACTGCAAAAGTATCTTTTTTTTTTAGTTCACCACCCCCTTTGGGGACACTAGTATTGTATCGCAAAAAGTGATGAGAATAACAATTATAATTAGAATAATAAATATGACAATCGGATTGAAAAATTATTTCATGTTTCTGAATCATTTCTCCGGACGCCCATATTGTCCACAAATGTTTATGAAAAATTGTTAATTGAGCATTAAGCTACCCCTGGGCCTTCTTCGTATATTAGTTACGCCTTGTAGAAAATTCACAGTTTTGTACTTCCTTTTGTGCTGAAACATACGATTTTTTGCATAATATTAACTCAGTGAAGAATAAAAAAGTCTGTTCACCTGGAATATACTTCCCGTAGGGTCTCTTTTTCAATCGTAACGTTTTAAATAGATATACTTAAAAAAATATGTGAAACATGAGCCGTAATGTATCATTTTTCTTATAATTTGTTTGATTGATAATACCAAAATACATAGTAAATCATATACAATCCATATTATTTTATTTTTTCTTAAGTTAACTTACCGTTATAAGCCTAATGTATAATTAACATATTTTTAACGCTCTTTCTTCTTAATTTTTTTAGAAAATATATCTAATTTTATTTATTTTGAATAAAATAAAATGGATGGAGCAAAGGAAGTTGTGCAATATTCTAGGAACTGCTTCCGCATATGGATCCAGTTTTTATATTTTAGCTTTCCGAGAAATTACAGTCTCATGTTTCGTTTCTTATCAATATCAACCTATTGAATTATTTTGTAAAATTATAAATTTTATGATAATTACAATTTTCTATAATAGGCAATATGTATTGATACGTATTGAATCGATAACTTTTTTTTGTTATTATTATTTAGGTTTATGGAACCAGAAGCTACGTTAGATGTGGTTGAAACTGAAATGAATTTAGATTTGTTGGCGAAAAATATAAAAATGGAAGCTGACGACGACTCATATGAAAATGAAGGTAATTTTATGATTTGACTGAAAATATTTTCTAGATTAAATAATTATTACTAAGATTTGATGATAAACATATGTGATATAACGTTAATTGCTTAAACATTAATTGCAACCCCCCCCCCCCCCCCCCCCCCCTTGAGCCCCATCCTTCCCTTCTCCTAACTCCGCTGAAAATTAACAAGCGTCGTCCTTATGGTATTTTGAATTCACATATCAAATTTTGTGTCGATACATTCGTTACAACGCGAGTTATTAGAGTTTTTATGTTGAACCCCTCCTAATCCCTCCTTCCCTTTTTATCGATTTGACTGAAAACATGAAATTTCGTTGAAATCTCCGCATCGAATTTTTGACCTATTATATAACTTTCCCTATATTTTGTATAGCTGAAGAAGTAAAAAATTCTGTCTGTGAACATGATAACTCCCGATAGACTGAATACTTCTACACGAAATTTTATGCGTGTATCCTCTAAGGACGACACATTGATTTTCAACCAAATCGGCGAAAGGGAAGGGGGACTCGATTCAATTACTCTAAAGCATATGTGGGCAACAACCGGCCCGCTGTAAGATTTGGTCCGGCCCGTGAGACATTTTGAAAAACCCAATTAAAAAAAAAATATATATTACACTACTTACTCACACTCACTCCAAATTAGGAAGATCGAGTAGGATGGGGTTTGTCGCTTGCTCGTGCGTTTGGCAGTACTTATAAATGCGAACAGTTCTTTTCAATGATGAAAGTTAATAAATCAAAACATCGTACAAGGCTCACTGAAGATAATTTGTAAAATTCTTTACGTCTTTGTATCAGTGGAATTAATCCAAACATCAATGGATTAGTTTCCCAAATTCAAGCGCAAGTGTCTCATTGATTTCGGTGTCGCTACTTAACTTTCGTAGTTTGTAATAATTCCAAATTTCACGATTTAATTATAATATTGTACCTATTTTTTTTCATTTCACTTTGTTATTTTAATAAATTGTATTATAATAAAATTGTCTTATTATTTCATATCTGATATCTATCGCTAATAATTATGAACACTACTTTAAAGTCCGACTTTATTTTATTTTGAACCATCTACGCGGCCCGCGAACGTATTTGCACACTAAAGGTTGTCCATACATGCTCTAAAGTCTACCGATGTAATGAATGTATCGATACAAAATTTAGTATGATGGTTCAGATTCAAATATTAAGTTTCAGCTCAATCTATTGATTAACTTTGGAAGGAGAGCGAAAAACGTAATTAATCAATTCTTGCTGGAGATTATTTTATTTATTTATTTTTTTCCAGATATTAAATATGAAATTCCTAATGATTTTATGGTGAAACCTGATCTAATATCAGATGAAGAAGTACAAGATATATTGTAAGTTTTTTTATTTAGAACTAATTAACATTATGACTTAAAAAAATGTCGATATAAATAACAAAGGCCTGTAAAAATTAAACATTTGTGCCCTATTCAGGGCGTGTCTATTGGCTCCAATTCGACTTATGTGATTCAATCTGCCCCTAAACTACAAATTGGCGTATCACGTCAAATTTTTTTATAATAGAAAAAAAAAACAGTTATGTATCTAAAATTGAAAGTAGATGAAAAAATTCTGTCTTCAGATATTTTATTCATTCGTAATATTTCTCGGGGTTTTGGGCAAAAGGGCTTAAGTCAGCAAATTTGAATTTTAGGAGGGGAATTTCTGAAGGTTTGAAAAATTCCTGCAAATCAGGTAAAGCACATTTATGTTACTTGAAATATTATTTCTATAAAGTATTAAATATAAACGAAGTAAAATATTCTAAGTCAGTTACATTTGGTAAAAATATTTATATGCACAAGTTCTTTGGATCATAAGACTTATTCTGACTTAAGCCCTTTTGCCCAAACACCAGAGATTTATTCTCGTTGAACCATAACATGGTAATAGAATATGGCATAAGTATACAATAAGATAGCTTATAAATTAAATTTAGTTATTGTGACTGTCCAGGCTTTAACTTCTAGCGCCTACTACCAGAGCGCTGGTGAACGTGAGCCCGACTCTACTGTGGGAGAGTACTAAATTTAGCCTACCCAGGTTTATTCATCAAAGGGGTCTTCAACGTGTACCTGACATCGTACAGGCTCGTACCATTGTTTAACGCCCCATCCGATGGACGACGTGCTCATGGTTTTTTCCCAGATAAAAAATCTAATTGGCTCGGCCTGGTTTCGAACCCGCATATTGAGCTCAGAACGAGGTCAGCTAGTATGCTACCTCTGCGGTACCGGCGCTCTCTTTATAAATTAGATTCATAAACAGCTATTAACTAATAGTACAAGAGGACGTGAATGTATCGACACGAAATTTCAGAACCCTCTAAGGACGACTCTTATTGATTTTCAGCCAAATCGACCAGCGGATTAGGGGGGAGGTTTACACTAAAACTAAATAACTGCCGATATAATGTATGTATCAACATGAAATTCCATACGTGTACCTCATGAGGTTAACACCTATCGATTGGAAATTATCGCAAACGGTCGATTGGTTTTAGAGAGGGATCGGAAAGTTAATTGTTTAATTCGTTCTGGGGAAGTACACTGGCAAATTGTTTTTAGTTGATTGACCTCTCTTCTGATCTCCCCTTCCTTTTTTATTCATTTTACACATTTATATATTTTTATCATGCATTTTCAATATCTAGAAATGCTTTATCGAGAATAAATAAAGAAATAAATTAGTTACAATAAAATAGAATGAATTACACTTAAGTATTAACAAAATACATTGTATAAAAAATATTATAAAAAACAAGTTTTTCAAAAATATAACTTATATTCAAATATAGTACACTGAAAAGTATAAAATATATTTTTCTATCCGTAAGGCCATTGGTGTTAGGTGAGAATATAAATAGATAGACGTTAGAAAAATAAATTCATTTTATGTTGTGGAAACAGTGATATACAGATTATAGACAAGGTCATCCATATGTATATTTATGTACATATTTCATCAATGTGTATATTTGTGTATTTCATCAATGTATATATTTGTTTTTAATTATTATATTTATTGTATTTATTAATGGATACCAATTATTTTCTCAGAAAATTAGAAGACTCTTTAATTCAGCTTCACATGGATATAAGACAGCCGCTGGTAACGCTGAAGTATCTATTACAACGAAGATTTGGGAAATCTTTTAAAGATTTTGGTTTCACACTGCAGGGTACACTAACGGTTTGTTAAATTTAAATTTCAATTATGGTGTTAATTACTTCCCTGTAGTACAGGAGATATTTTAAGTATATAACTGGGAAGCACGCCGTCCTTCGGATGGGACATTAAGCGATGGTCCCAAGCCTGCACGATATCAGGTACTTGTTAAAGACCCCTACCCTAGAAAAATTTAGGGTAGGTAAAATTTAGGACTCCCACAGTAGAGTCGGGCTCATGTCCACCAGAGTGACGAAAGAGCGCTCTGATAGTAGGCGATATGACCTCGTAACTAAAGCCCGGGCATGAGTCATAAAACCTAACCCAACCTAACAAAGAATTTATTTAATTTTTATATTCTCTTATTCCAGAAAAATATTTACATGCACTGTTCTGGTTTCAGCTTAACGCTACTGTCACTTTCTTCTAGAATTTAGGGGATTCTTGTTCACATTCACAAAGCCATTGAAGTTCAGAAAATAGTTGAATTTGGAGATATAGTCTTCTTTATTGATGACTACAGTGTTGACTTAGTCTGTTTCTACCACTGTAATGTCTTCTGCTTCTAGACCTCTTTTTTGATGACTAAGTTTTGACTTTGTCTGTTTCGGCTTTATACCATCGTCAGGTCTAGTTATGAACTAGACAGTTCATAACTAGACCTGACGATGGTATAAAGCCGAAACCGGTAGTTATATATGTATATATATCTTTAGTGGAATAGACAATATTTCAAAAATAGGTTTGTTTTATTTATTTATTACAAGTTTCCACAATATGTCCGCGTTTCTCAACTTAGAAGTTTGTCTGTTTCTACCACTAGAGCGTCTGCTGCTTCTAGCCTCTTCGTAAGCTTCCTCAATTCTCTCAGTTTTGGCCTTAGGTGAACCTTTTCAATTTCTTCTTGAAAAGATTCATCTTAGGCCAGGAGAAACCCATGCAAAGAACAGGCAGAATTTAGGAAGCTGAAGAAGAGGCTAAAATTAACGGACCCTCTACAAGATACTCGTATATAACAAGGTTAGGTTAGGTATATAACAAGGTATATATCTATAAATATAACCTAGCTAACATAAATGTCACTTTTGAACTTTGTGCTGACAATGACGTACATATGTATATATTTTTGTGGAGTTAGACAATATACAAGATGAACAAGTTCTTTTATCAGTCAAAAATTTGATGCCGTGTTCCATGTTTTCCGACCACTAGATTCCAAATATTTGTGTATTTGTGTGTATGTATTTATGAACACGATAACTTAGAATGAAGTTATCAAGACGAAATTTTATATGTTAATCCAGAACCCTCTAACGACGACACCTATTGATTTTCAGCCAAATCGACCAAAGTTAAGGGGGAGATTAGGGGAGAGACTTAACTCAAAAACTCTAATAACTGCCGATATATCGACATGAAATTTCATAATTGAAGTCAAAACCCAATGAGGACCTAACCTGTCAAATTGCAGCGATATCGGCTGAAGGGAAGGGGAGAATGCTCGATTCAAAATCCCTAAGAACTGCCGATGTAATGAATTTATCGACACAAAATTTAGTAGGAGGATTTAGGAGCCCTATGGATGACCCCGTCAACACTATGTAAGTGAATTATTGAATATTAGTGCAAACGATCGACTGGTTTTGGAGAGGGAGCGAAAACGTAATTAATTCGTTCTGGGGAAGTACATTGCCATTTATTGACTTTTTTTAAACATGAATATATGGAGTAAGCTTTTTATTCTTTAATCGAATATCACACGTAAAGAATGTAACGCAAAGGGGGCAACGCCAGGTAAACTGCTTGTTTATTCTATATTTTTTATTTTTCCTACTGTTTCAGCTGGAAGAGGAGAAGAACCTGGTTGATCAATGTGTTCAGGGTGAGGGAATGGTACAGGTTCACATAGAATTGAAGATAGAGGCCAATAAACGAAACATTAACATTGTGGACGTCCTCAAACCTGCTGAAGAGTACGTCGAAATAGGTCGACCACGTAAGTATATAAGAGTGTCTCAACTTAATTGTATCCTCCATTTTCTTAAATGGATGACCCCGTCAACACTTCATGGTGAAGAAGCAGCTCGGCTGGTTCGTCCATGTAACCAGAATGAATGAAGACCAAAGACCGCATGCATTTTTTTTTTTTTTTTTGGGTGCTCCTGACCTCCTGAGGTCCTGTGACGTCCAATGGTCTGGTTGTATCCATGGAGAGTCAAGGCGCGTCCGGACGTCCGGGAAATAGGCGAAGGTTGTTCGGCCGACTGTCTATCGCGCCCACCGCTGTTGCCATATTTCAGTAGCATAGCTAGAGAATTTGGGCCCCAATGCAAGAGTTGGTAGAGGGCCCCCTCCCCTGAATTTAATTTTTTACATTTAAAACATGAACATTTACTATACATTACAGATTACAGGTGGAAAAAAGAAAGACTAGAAAAGTTTGAAATTAAAATTTTTTCTTTCTCGATTTTGCTGAAGCAAATCTATCAGTTTGCATGTTCATTAATCAATAAATTTTCCACTAATACACAAAACTACACTAAAAACACAAAACTTGTTGACACACCGGCACGTGGTAAATTTCCTGTCGGGTGAATCCGGCCGTTTTTAACTGTGACATCAACACAAGCGCCTGAGACAAGCTGGGAAATAGCTTCCTGTACATCAACGCCTTCTAGTGATTCGTGATTGAAGTAACTCCAAGTGGACTGTGCGCGCGCATTTTCGCACTTCCATTTCCAATCGAACATCTTCTGACTGGGTACAGACATGCAAAAATATGTGCCATTGCCATTGTGAATATTAAAAATATGGATGATATTAATTTCATCATTAATTATTAGTCTAATTTTTTAACATTTTTTTCACAAAATTTAAAATAAGTAATTTTTTCTCGGAGCCTCGACTTGCAAAGTGCCCCCCCAAAGGCAAGGGCCCCAATGCGACCGCATTGTTTGCATTGGCATCGCTACGCCACTGCCATATTTCCACGATCCATTCCTGGACAATGCCCCTCAGGCGCTCCGGTCTCGCCCGTCTTTACATCTCCCCCGTCTTTACATCTCCCCCTCCAGGGCTGGACGCAAGGCCACGTCCGTGTCTGCCTCTAATGGTAAGCCGCATCTACAGAAGTAGCCATCCAGATCCATCCATGGATCTGGACTACATCGGTCAGCAAAGGAGCAAGACCATGGCAGAGATGCGAAACCTCGCCAGGGACAGGAGCGGTGGGTAGAGGCTCTCGCAGATGGAATTAGGAAAGTAAGGAGACCCCGTCAATTTTCGCCAAGGCATCTAATTTACCATTAACTATAGTTTAAGGCATATGAAATTTTGAACTCAACCTTTACTTCCCCAACTATACGAAGTATAGGGGAAGTTATGTAATCGGTCAACAATTTCTTGCGGAGTTTTAAACGGTATTTCATGTTTTTCGTCCTCTCCACATATCAAAAAATAAAACAAAAAAACTCGTGTGTCTGTTAAATCGATATCTCTCGATGGAATGAATTTATCGACACGAAATGCGAAATGTATCCAGAATCCTCCTATTGATTTTCAGCCAAATCAGCCAAAGGGAAGGGAGATTAGGGGGAGGCTTAACATAAACATTCTAATAACAGTCGTAATGAATGTATTGACACGAAATTTCATATGTAAATTCAAGAGCCTTATAAGGATGACACCTATTAATTTTCAGTGTAATCAGGCGAAGGGGAGGGGGATCAGAGCGGGGCTCGACTTAATAACCTAATAGCTGCCCTAAGTGAAATAATGTAACTAATAACCGACACACAATTTAGTATGATATGATTTGATTTTTAAGGGCAAAAAACTGCAAGGTTATCATCGCCCTTCAAATGTAGCTTTAAAAATGTAGTAAAAACTATGCATCAAATCATATTACAAATAGATAAATAAAAGATACTCTATGCTATAGTACAGTTCGGATTGTTTGAGAAAGGGAATTAATTGGTCTATAACAGACTTGTCCCCGAGAGCCTCCGACAGATCGCGTGGGATGTTGTACTTGTCCATGAGATGCTCATAGGCGCGGCACTCCTCTATGATATGTCTGACAGTGAGGGTGTAGCCGCAGGCGGCACACTGCGGGGGCTCCTCTCTGTCTGGTATGGCCCATCCGGAGCCTTCCCACTCCACCTCTTCTCTTCTGTTGTCCCTCGATGAACTCTTCCAGGGTTGTACACTCCGCTTCAACATTCTTAGCTTGTTCATATCCACTTCGTCCCACATGCTTTGCCATTCCCAGTGAATGTTGGCTGCTATCGGACGAAGTAACTCATTGGGAGTCAGGGGAACAGGACAGACTTCAGGGAGATTGCAATTTAGTATGAGGATTCGGAAGTCTGTGAATTTTAGCCTTGATTAATTCGTGCTGGGGAAGTACATATCTAGTGATTCTCCGACGACGTTTTTATTTCGAATTGCTTAAAAATGAACTTTTGATCGAGAACATTGACATGAGATATTCAATATTAAAGTTTAACAGTCTCCGCTTCTTAATCAAAATAATAATCGAAGATACAGTACCTTTCTTGATTCTGTTAGGTCTTATGTACCGTTTCCTTCGTTTCTGGAGAGCGGAAAACTTATTTATTTATTTTTTACCTTAAACAGAAATTAACCGACATATTCACCCGCCATAGAATAGAGGAAGATAACCTAAAAAAAACTTTTCTGTTGGCTTTTCCAGGAATTTTATATCTTCCGTCCCATTGACAAAAAGTTATTATTTATGATCGTTTGAATCCAGTTTGATTTTTGTATTACTCCTCTTTCGTTCTATGCCTCCTTAGTCCTATTCACGGGCTTCTAAATCCACAATTCTCTAGTGTTTGGGCAAAAGAGCTTAAGTCACAATAAGTCTTGTGATTCAGAGGACAAGTGCATTTAAATATTTTTACCAAATGCAACTCATTGTTGGAATATTTTACTTTATTTATATTTAATACTTTTATTGAAATAATATTTCAAGTAACATAAATGTGTTTTACCTGATTTGCAGGAATTTTTCAAACCTTCAAAAATTCCCCTCCTAAAATTCAGATTTGCTGACTTGAGCCCTTTTGCCCAAAGACCCGAGATATAATATTTTGTGTCTATATATTCGTTCTATCGGCCCTTATTAGGGTTTTGGAGTTAAGTCCTTCTCTAATTCCTCCTTCACTTTGGGGCCCATTCGACTGAAAATCAGTAGGTGTCGTCATTACGGGCTTCTGGACCTATATAGAAAATCTCGTGTCGATTATATTCATCATTTGGGTGTTCACAATCGATTTCTGCTGCATGTTGCGCACATGCACGTAGATAGACTCCCTCCTTCACGAAACTTGTCACGCAATTCGCCCAAGAGACTGTAAAGGAGGCGAAACAGAAAAATACTCCTGAATTGTTAGGGGCATACACTGTCGTTAAATTCTGAGAAGATCCCTCTCGGTATTCACATAAGTCCTCCTGTATTCAAATTCAAATATTTAGATTCGGAATTTCCAATTTTTTTTTTAGTTTTATATGTATACTCATTACGAGATGGCCTATTACAAAATGTTCAGAAACTTTAAATTGCTTTTGAATTAATTGAATTTTTTTTTTTTTTGTTCTTTAGATGAAACAGAAGAGGAAGACGAAGATGACATTAGTTCCAACAGCGATATGGTCCGATGGGTCGTCGACATGTCTTTTAAAAAGGATTTGGATAAATTAAAAATTCCCGAGGGTGAGTATTCAAAAGAATTTGTTTAAGAATGATATTAAGTCATCTATCTATTTCTCGATATAACAAAAATTGAATTAATTATTTATAACACATGATAAATTGTAAATTATTAATTTTTTTTTCTCTAATATAAAAACCGTAATCAAAATAGGGACGAGTACAATGTATTTATAACAGACGTCAAGACGGAGATCGATAACAACGTAATAAAATAGTTTTGTATTACAACCATTTTTGACTGATTACAATTAGAAGCAAAATTGCGTTGGTTTATTATACAGGGTGTCCTATGTTAAGGGGTGACAAACTTCAGGAATCAATTATATACCTCATTTGGAACAAAAAATACTCTATTAAGTAGTTTTGACTGTAGAACGTAAAATTTTTGACCGTAGAGAAAGCGGAGCATTGAAAAAAATGGATAGAAAAAAAATGCAGGTGAAAATTTTAATAAAACTTTGTGAAGTATTAAATTGTACATTTGTGCCCCAGAAGTCACAACGAGATGAGGTCAACCTAATATGGTGAATGAATAAAACAAACTTATTTTTGAAATATTGTCTATTCCACTAAAGATATATATATATATATATACAACTACCGGTTTCGGCTAGTTCACAACTAGTTTTATTCATTTATTACAAGTTTCCACAATATGTCCGCGTTCCTCAACTTAGAAGTTGCTAATATGGTGACACAACTATCTAAAAGAAAATGTTGTCTCCTTTTCAATGGTACCCTCAGATCTTCTGTAGCACAAATAGAACTGGAGTTATGTTTACTTTTAGGTAAAAAAATACGATAATAGAAAAAAAAAGAAAAAAAAGTGAAATAACTAGAAAACGAAGCGATTTCAGAATAATATCAATAGAGTATTTTTTGTTCCAAATGAGATGTAGAATTGATACCTGAAGTTTGTCACACCTTAACATAGGACACCCTGTAATGAATTTGAGTTGGGGAAATGTATTGCTGAATGCGTTCTTGCCCACTGTGCTCGAGGTAAAACAAAATCTGCTCTTGATGGGACATTGAGAAATTTTCCCGAGCCTTTGCAATGTCAGGTACTCGTTAAAGCCCACTATCCTATCGGGGCGTGGGTAAGGGTGGGTATATATAAACCATTTTTTAAATCTGAGGGTTGGGCACACATGGGATTAGTAATACCAATAATAATAAAAAATAATAATAATAATAAATACAGTGTTTACAGTTCCTAATTATAATTTAAATTAAGATAAATTTTGTTTATGATTCTTCTAAAAGTGTCTTTTTGACGATGATATTTCAGGACGTTCTTCTGTCCTTTCCTCAGTTCACAGTGTACGAAATGTAGAGGAGAAAGACAAATAAATACATCAGTAGAGCGTCGATTTTCCGAACGTTCAATTATCCGAACAGGTTTCATGAAAAAAAAATCAAATTAATTTTTCCATGAACTTCCATGATGGAAGCCTAATTAATTATTAGAAAGAGCGTTGTTAGCTGTATAAGGGATATCACTTTTTTGATTAATTCAGTTTAACGGGGCAAACAGTCAATATTTGTTTACTAAGAACTAACCTGTATGTCTATGTATGTCAATGCTCTCAGTTTCAAATCATTCATTGTGAGGTGTACATTGAATTAGTTAGTGGTCACATATTTTAAGTAAAACTTACAACATGTCGACAAAAAGGAAACGAGTGGTGCTTTCATTAAAAGATAAAATGGAAATTATTACGCGGTTGAAGAAACGTGAAACGGGTCAGGCATTAGCTATCTAGTTCGGTGTTGGTAAATCAACGATAATGTGAATAAAAAATAATTCTGATTCAATCACTAGGTATGCACTTAATCTTGACCGTGAGGAGGGCAGTAAAAATATGAGAAAACGGGCTTCTGGGCAGCCCATATCTGGGCCCATTTTGTGTGAAAAATCAGTGGAATTAAACATAAAGCTTGGTGGTGACTCTTCATTCATCGCAAGTTCTGGGTAGCTGAAAAATTTCGATTATCCGAACCACCCCACACAACATTAGCTCGGATAATCGACACTCTACTGTACTAGAATTAATATATATCAGTAAATAACTATAAATATATATATATATTTAAATTTATATTGATATTAGTAATAAAAATATTAAACAGAAGGTAATTTCGATACACCTTATAGGAGGATATCAGCGGAGGAACTCTGTCAGGAAAGACATGACCTCGTAATTACGTACGAGCTTTAAAGCCCGGGCATGAGTTAGAAAAAAAAAAAAAGTTCTCTGGATCTTGTTAACTTTTTAGCTTGAAGGATGTATTTGAAAGAGTTGCAAATGAAACCAGATTTATGGTTTGGCCAGATCCATCAGAATGGAGTTCGGCTCATGTTCGCCATTGGCTTCTCTGGGCAGTTCGTCAGTTCAACTTGACTGGGATCAAACTGTCCGACTGGGAAATGACTGGAGCACAATTGTCCCAGATGCCACATTCTGTCTTCAAAGCCAAAGTACCCGAAGATACAGACAATTCCTTTTGGACACATCTGGAGCTTCTCAGAAAGTGTAAAATTGTCGGTAAGTTAATTTTCTTTTTATTCCACTTTATACTTCTCTATTTTACATCAACATTCAGCAAATGCTTCTACTTATTGTTAAGAGCTGAATCATTTATTTCTGTCAATAAGTCATTTCATGCATTAATTGTTAGTTATTGTGACTCATGTCCGAGCTTTAACAACGAGAAAGGACGAGAGATTAGGCATATATATTATACATATATGTGTGGGCGCCAGTAGCTCAGTGCTTGCCTTCTGAGCTCCAGATCGTGGGTTCAAAACCCGGCCGAGGCCCTTAGATTATTTTATCTGGGAGGTAAAATAAACTTAGGGATGCCGTCCTTCGGGTGGGACGTTAACCAATGGTCCCGAGCCTGTACGATGTCAGATACTCGTTAAAGGACCCCTGCCCTAGGTGAATAAAAATTTAGGGTAGGCAAAATTTAGGACTTC
Source organism: Aradus depressus (assembly GCA_963662175.1). Classification (NCBI taxonomy): domain Eukaryota; kingdom Metazoa; phylum Arthropoda; class Insecta; order Hemiptera; family Aradidae; genus Aradus; species Aradus depressus. The sequence continues at coordinate 28,721,257 of OY759224.1, read as the reverse complement.
CATAGTAGAGTCGGACTCATGTCCACCAGAGTGACGAAAGCTCTGATGGTAGGCGATATGACCTCGTAGTTAAAGCCCTGGCATGAGTCATAACTCTCTCTCTCTCTCTCTCTCTCTCTCTCTCTCTCTCTCTGAGGGTCGGGCACACATACTGTATACATTATCAGTAGGTTATAATATATAAGCATTAATTAAAGATATAACAATATAACTATAACTTATGTGACTAAACAAAATTCCACATCATGAGTGAATATAACTTTAAAATTATTTACACTTTAACGAAATAAAGACAATTATAATTAAATAAAAAGTATATGAAATGAACAATAAATTATAAAATACGTTTTTGTTTTTTTAGTTTATAGAGTGGAACCTCGCTTAACGAACACCTCTCATAACGAGTAATTCGCATAACGAGTCAAACAAATTGTAGAAAAATGAATCGCTTAACGAACGACTTTTCGCATAACGAGTGACGAGGAGAGAGGAAGTGCCGGATTGTGCGCATGCTACATCAGTCTTTTTTCGAGTATGAGTATTTTTTTCGGCTTGGTACGCATTATCGTATTTTACATTATAATTTATGTATATGGGAAAGATTGTTTCGCTCAACGAATGTTTCGCGTTACGTGTTAGATTGTAGAACGAATTATGCTCGCTATGCGAGGTTCTACTATCCTTTATAATTTATTTTTCATTTCATTTACGTTTTATTCAGTAATTGTTTATGTTTATTTCGTTATAGTGTAAATAATGTTATATTCGCTCAAGATGTAGGTTTGTTGGTTTAGTTACATCTAGTTTTATTGTTATATATATTTTTTTTTTCCGAGTGCTGATTGTGTCACCAAGGCCAGAGTAGGCCTATTGTGTGCCCTGTCTGTGTTGGTCCCTAAAGCAGCCCTGTATCTTTCATAAAGTCCAGGGTTCTTCTGCAGGTTCCTTCCATTACCTGCTTAGGTTCCTGTATGGTAGACCCGAAGCAGTAAAATCTGCTTTCTAGTGCCCAGCACTGGCTTAGAATATGGACCTGAGTCTCATTTTCCTCGCCACATTTCCTGCACAGAGGGCTTCTTGTGATGCCCATATTGTATAGGTGTTTGTTCATATGACAGTGTCCTGTAATCAGCCCTGTCATAGCTCTTAGATCCATTCTGCTCATATTCAGGAGCTCTCGGCTCCTTTTCTCTGAGGGTTCCGCTATAAAGAGTTTTGAATGTCTTTGCTTTGGGACCCCTCTCCAGAACTGGATGTGATTCCTGGTCAGCCAACCATTTATTGCCATCCTTGCGGTGTTCTTAGAGATCCCGCAGAAGGGTTCCGGTCCTATAGGTTCCCTGTAGCTAATATAACCTTATTGATAATGTATATATGTTAATACAGACCCTGAAGAAGGCACACTCAGTGCTGAAAGCTTGCCAGAAATTGTACAAGTTAGTTTTTTATCGACCACAAGCCTCATCTATCCTTCCTATTGTATCGTTGGTCAATCCTTCCTTAATTGATTTAATTTCGAGGTCATATCGCCTACTAACAGAGCGCTCTTTTTTTACTCTGGTGGATATGTGCGCGACTCTACTGTGGGGGTCTTAAATTTTGTCTACTTAGGTTCATTCACCTACGATAGTGGTTTTTAACGAGTATCTGACATCGACAGAGACTCGGGACCATCGCTTAACGTTCCATTCGAAGCTAGACGTGCTCAAGGTTTTTTCATCTTCTAGATGAAAAATCTAAGGGCATCGGCCGGGTTTCGAATCCGCAATCTTGAGCTCCTGGTGCCTTCTGAATTTATTGTTGATCTGGACCAAGTTCTGTTTTGTAACCTTGAACAGATTTATTGAGTGTATTCATAAGAACAACCCTTTATTGTTATTGAGGGCGTCAGAGGCTAGCCTACTGAGTTGAAAATCGCTGGTTCGAAAACCTTGAGCACACCGTCCTTTGGATGGGACGTTGAGCTATGGTCCCCAAGCTAAAAAAAACTTCTTTCATGAATAAACTTGAATAGACAAAATTTAGGACTGACTCTCACAGTAGAGCCGGGTTTATGTCCACCAGAGCGACGGAAGAGCGCTATGGTAGCAAGCGATATAATCTCGCAGTTAAAGCCCGTCACAATAACTAACACTAGCACCAATTGACAAGAAACATAGTGAATTCGCCGGGTTACACCGCTAGTATCCAATAAATTATTTTTATTATGTATTTAAAAGTATTTTTTTATTATGTAACAAATCGTAAATGAAGTATTTTCAGGATTTATTCGTTCCCTTCTTCGTTTACCCCCTCTCCTTCTTTCTAATTTTCTCTCTTTCTCTCCGCTTTTGATTAATTGATAATACGACTTAATTGTGTCCATTAATTTTCAATTAATTTATTTGTGGACATGAAAAATACTTAACCAGAAAAAATATGTATTTTCATCATGCGAACCTACTTAAAAGCGATTTATCAATGATTTCCTGATAAATTGTAAAATTTTACAAAAACAAAATATATATATATTTTTTACTATAATATTATTAAAAATGATTTTAAGTAATTATTATTTTTATTATAAATAATAAAAATCCTGAAATCATAGACTTTCTGTGCGCGCCTATAGAAGGTACATTTCCGGCTCCATACCAAAATGGAGGAGGTTAATATGTTGTTGCATTTAGTCTCTTGTCTTACTTCAGATCAGTCGTCAAGGAGCAATGAGTTTTTTGAATTTAATCGACGGTAAATATATCACATTTTTTACTTTTTTTTTTTACAAAATGTTATTATATGTCAACTACGAAGGCATCAATGAATTTTTTTGAAATTTAATCAACGGTAAATTATTAAAAATTTTTGGTCTCCTCGTGTCATGACGATTTTCACTTTTATTTTCCTTACACTTTAAAATTCAATAATGTTAACTGTACATTTTCATGGATATTTATTATTATTAAATAATATTCAAATAGTTTTAGATAATATTTATTTATGTTATTGCATTTAAGGGTTAATAATGTCTTGGCACCTCCCTTACATATTTTTAATGTATCTCCTTTTCGTCATTGTACTATTATATCTATTTTCCATTTAGTTCAGGTGTTTATTTAATTATTTATATGTATATTATTCATTGTACGATATTCTCCACAGTGGTAATTTACGTTAGTTTTTCGTTTTTTCTTTTTAGGCCTCATTGATATTTTATTTAATTGTTTCTTTCTTTAACTTTCGTGTACCTATTTATTTTTAGGGGACCTCGGTCCCAGAATAAAATTTATTTTCATTTTACATACAAATGGTAATCAGATAATAAAAATGTTGAAAATTCACCACAAAAAAGTGTAATAAACAATTTTTTTAATTCAGAAAGAAATTATTTTTTTATGTTATGAATTAATTTTGTAATAATTCTATATGAATTCGTTTCACTTCTTAATATTTGATCCTATTTTAAATAGATATGGTATTACAATCTACATTCTTGTCAGTTTTCAACCATTCTTTTACATTTTTACTTTTCCAAAGGGTAAGTTATTCAGAGATGTTTTCGCCAGAGATCTTGTGGAAGTTCATTGCGAATACTACTGAATAAATACTTAGAACGAGTCAAAAAAAATGCCACTATATTTATATGAAAAACACAATATATTTCGCTGGTTAGAGCATTCTCAAGTGTACAGGATACAGACTTATGACAGTCATAAGTCTGCATCCTGTACACTTGAGAATGCTCTTACCAGCGAAATTGATTTTGTTTTTCATATTAATATAGTGGAATTTTTTTGACTCGTTTTTATTCAGTAGTATTCGGTAAGTTATTTAATCGGTCACTAAAATTCGATGTTGAATTTTAAACGGAATTTCATGTTGGTCATTATGTACTTCCCCAGTACGAATTTATAAAGTTTTCGCTCTCTCTCCAAAGCCATTCTACCTTTTGGACTAAAACTCAATATTTGACTTACATACTTTTGAAGAATCCTCATTGAACGTCAATAGTTGAAGGTATATGAATTGAGTCTCCCTTCGAATATTCGCGGAAAATTAATAGGTGTCATCCTTATGAAATTTTAAATGTAAATATAAATTTTCATGATACATTTATTACATCAGCAGTTAGTAGAATTTGAGTTGAGCCCCCTCTGATCCCCCTTCCTTTTCGGCTGGTGCCGCTGAAAGTTAATAAATGTCCTTAAAGGGGGCATACACATATGAAATTTCGTTCGATACATTCCTTCTATCGAGAGTTTTCGTTCGATACATTCCTCCTATCGAGTTTTCTTGCCGATACATTCCTTCTATCGAGAGTTTCCGTGTTCACAGACTCACAGGCAGACTGTTCGACTGGACATTTTTACTTCCCCAGCTATGTACCCAGAACCCCGTAAGGGCGACACATATTAATTTTCAGCCAAATCGTCCATGGGTAGAGGATACAGAAACCCCTATATAATTTAAATATTGATTTTCTCCATTATTATTGAACTATTGTTGCTTGACGATGGCGTAAGCCGAAACCGGGTACACATTCATGCATATGTAGAATTAGACAATATAAGTGTTCAATAAAAAAGGTGCTTTATATATCATCAAACGGTCTATTGGTTTTGGATGGAGAGCGGAAACTTATAGAACTAAAATATAAAAACTTAGAATGTATTCATTCTTGCTTTTACTTATTGATTTTCAGCCAAACCGGGCAAAGGGAAGGAGAGGATCGGGGGGAGGCTTAACTCAGAAACTCCAATAACTGCTGATGTAATGAATTTATTGTCATGAAATTTTATATTTAAATTAAAAACCCCGTAGGGATAACAACTATTAATTTTCCGCGGAATCGGTCATATGGGAGAGAGGAACCAGAGAAGAGGGCTCGTTACAAATAATTGCCGGTGTAATGAATTTTCGACATGAAATTTTATATTTAAATTAAAAAACCCGTAGGGATGGTACCTATTAATTTTCCGCGGAATCGGTCATAGGGGAGAGAGGGACCAGAGATAACTGCCGATCGTCACAAATTACTGCCAATGTACTGAATCTTAACATACAAAATTTAGTATAAGGATTCAGAAGCCACTATGTAAGTTAAATATTGACTTTTAGCCCAGAGTTGATTGTCTATGGAGGGAGAGCGAAAACATAATTGATTAATTTGTACTGGGGAAGTACATATCCAGTGATTCACAGGCGGCTTTATATAAAGTAGGATGTACATGAAATAATGAATGCCTCCTAACTCAATTATAATTGAGTTAGGAGGAAAAGAGTAGATTTTTTTCTTCCTTAATTCAATTAATTTTCGGTTTCCTTTTCTTATATTAACATATGGTCTTATTCATAGGGTTAATTGCGTTCGAAGACAGTATAAAGATATGCTATTTTTATTTCCGGTGTATAGGGGAAGTTATGTATTCGGTCAGTAATTCGGGGGTTGAATTTTCACCCGAATTTCATGTTTTCATTCCGACGGAATCTCTTTTAAAACTTCTTTTTAATTTTTAGAACTATGAAATGATGTGCAATTTGACCAAGTTCCATTGGAGATTTTAAAGATACCTAGTTGGATAATTGGAGGGTTGTCATCAGATAGAAATGTTTGTGAGTTGCAGAAAATTAAATCTATCTGATGACAACCCAGGGGGGGGGGGGGGGGGGGGGGATAGACTGCCGGGGGCACAGCCCGCAGTTTCCATAATTAGCGCTGCAGACTTTTTGTTATTAATTTTGGAGACTTGGACCCCTAGAAGCTCCCCCTAAGGTAAAACCACTTACTGTAATACTGAAGCTGACTTTACATGAGCAGGAAAAATGCAATGCGCAGCAGCAGCAAATGCACGCTGTGGTTTCTGTGCTTTTAGAATTAAATGACTTACAGCCAATAGCATGCATTTGCTGAAGCTGCGCTTTGCAATTTTACTGCGCATGTAAAATCAGCTTTAAGAGTATAAAGTATAATATAAATGATGATTTTGAGCAGTGTAATAGGCTACGCCCCTGGTGATATATAATGTGAACTATACAGAATATCCCTTAGAATTGAACTTTTGGAAAATTTTGATTTTATTTAATTATTTTGTATTTAAAATTTTTCATGTTGCCAGCTATTCGACCAAAGGAAAGCGACATCAAAGAAGAAATAACGGAGGAGGAAGAGGTTCTGATAGATCAGGAGAATGAGAAGACAGACCACGAAGTTGGAGAAATTGGGAAGAGTGAGATGGTAGGAGGAAAGATGCGGCTTAAGAGGAGGGTGGTGCGAGTGAGCAAGTCGAACTTTGGGACACCCAACAAGGTCGAGTACAGAAGTAAGTATCCCTCAGAGGAGTAGGGCGCAACACGAGAAAAAAGGGGGTGGTGCGAGTGAGCAAGTCGAACTTTGGGACACCCAACAAGGTCGAGTACAGGAGTAAGTATCCCTCAGAGGAGTAGGGCGCAGCTCGAGAAAAAAGGGGCTGGTGCGAGTGAGCAAGTTGAACTTTGGGACACCCAATAAGGTCGAGTACAGGAGTAAGTATCCCTCAGAGGAGTAGGGCGCAACTCGAGAAAAAAGGGGGTGGTGCGAGTGAGAAAGTCGAACTTTGGGACACCCAACAAGGTCGAGTACAGAAGTAAGTATCCCTCAGAGGAGTAGGGCGCAACTCGAGAAAAAAGGGGGTGGTGCGAGTGAGCAAGTCGAACTTTGGGACACCCAACAAGGTCGAGTACAGAAGTAAGTATCCCTCAGAGAAGTAGGGCAACTCGAGAAAAAAAAAACAATCGAATATTTGGGTTCAAACTCAATATTTGACTTGATAGTAGTGGCTTCTGAATTCTCATACTAAATTTGATGTCGATACATTCATTGGAACGGTGTTATTAGAGTTTTTGAGTCGAATCTCCCTCTTTTCTCCCGATTTCCCGCGAAATTAATAGGTGTGTTCCTTATGTTTTTATTTTATTTAAATATAAAATAACATTTCTTATTGATACATTCACATTGGCAGTTCATCGCGTTATTTCCCATCCGAAGGATGGTGTGCTCAAGGTTTTTTAGTATTTTCAGCGTTATTCATTTTTTCAATAAATGTTTCTGTATAGGAGTGAAATTTTTTGCTATGAGAGCGAGGGTAGAGTTTAAATAAAGCAATTTTAAGCGTATAATAATATATACATATCCTAATAATAACTAATATAGTTTTTACCGGAATTTCATTTTTCTTTATTCCCTAATTCAAAAATGAAAAGTCGGTGAATTTTTTATCGGTCTGTGGTATCCCTGAAATTTCACTTAAGTACCTTTTAAATTGTCATTTTCAAAACAAATCGTGTTATCTCATTTATTGGGGTTTTTGAGTTGATCACCCCCTTCCGTTCTGCCCATTTCACCGGTGTCATCCTTATGGGGTTTTGAATTTACATTAGATATTTTGTCTCGATACATTACAATGTGCAGTTATTACGAGTTTTTGAATGTCCCTAATTTTCAGAATCAAAAATCCCAAAATCTGCCGATGTAATGGATAAATCGACATGAAATCTAGTATGAGGATTTAGGAGACTATGTAAGTCAACTATTGAATATTGGCGCAAGCGGTCGACTTATTTTGGAGGGGGAGCGAAAAATTAATTGATTAGTTCAGTTAATTGGTGATTCACCTATGATTTTATTTTATTTATTTTTTGTAAAATGACCAATTAAATTAAATATTCTGAAAAGCTAAATAATTCACTTTTTTCATGTTCTTATTCTTTTCCAGATACATTTAGCGGTCAGATTCAACTGTGGCAATTCTTATTGGAGCTTCTGACTGACAAGGAGCATAGGAATGCCATTAAGTGGCTGGAAAACGAGGGTATGATTAGTCTTTTAATTTACGACAGATAATAGAAATTGTTAATAAGTAAAAAGCTATTTATTGTTACCTTTTCAATTTTAGTTTAAAAAAAAATATTTTGTTGCAAAATGATTACGACATTTATTTCTCTGATGCAGAGTTGGTTCATATGGGGGATCCCATGTACAGGAGGCTAAGAAAGGAAATGAAGAGGCTTCAGAGGGCGAAGAAATGCATAGGAGAGGAACTTGAGTAGGATCTTTTATAAGAGTGTGATCTTGGAAGGGTTGAATCAGGATCTGCAAGGACAAGAACAAAGGAGACATCCGGACTAGGTGGCATCAACACTTCGACTAGCCAATCAACGTTAGTCTGTGTCTCTCCTCAAGGTTAGAGTGATGAGGGTAGGGATCCACCCACCAGGAAGCTGATCCGACTGGTGAAGATGCGGGATGTGGAGAGTCGCATCTCTGGCATTCACACCATCGGACACCTCTTCAACATGCTCCTGTAGATCCTGCCTTATGTAGACATCACAGCCCAATCAGAGCGAAACCTAACAAGGTCCTTCATGGTTCTTGGTTCGCCAGGAGGAAGATGAAGAATATACCTGAACCCTCTACAAGTCGCCGAATATTTGACCGGGGCAACGTCACAGTTCAGGTTTCGGGTCTTAACCGTGGCGGAGAGGAGTCTCAATTTCTTTGAGGGGAGATAACTCGTATGCAGAACCCTCTAAGTACGACACCCATTGATTTTCAGCGGTATCGATCGAAGGGAAGGAGTTGCCTAGAAAAGGGGACTGTATTAATAACTACCGATGCAATGCGTTTATCAAAACAACATTTATTATGAGGATTCAGAAGCCACTATAGAAGTCAAATGTTGAGTATTAGCCCAAACGGTCGATTGGACTTAAAGGGATTAATTCTTGCTGGGGAAGTACATACCTGGTGATTCACCGATGGTTTTATCTCTGTAATATTATTACTCTTCATTTTTTCTGATCGCCATCCAGATGGAAGGTTTTTGGATATAACCAGGAGTTTACGCACTTATCGAACCAAAGGAGTCGCACTGGATTAGAGTTGCCAGACGACTGAGAAGGAAGCTCGAGGACCTTGACCTGTGGAAAATGTTGAAAGAGAGAAGAGTCGGACGACTCAGAAGATAACTGGAAGTGATGAACAGACACGCAAGACTGGGTTGGAGACATTCGCTGTACGACATCTTGGTTCTTGAGAGACTGTAGCGCATATAATGATAATAATTCATTCTTCGCTATTAAATTTGTAACGCTATCTATTCCTGCATCCGACACTGTCCGGTATTTAGACCGATATCCGATATTTAGACAGACGTTCATCTTGGACAACTCACATCTGACTGAAACGCACAGACCTCAAAAGAAGATTTGGACGACTGAAATCAATTGTCGGACGACGATCGACATTATTGCTTGAAAACAAACTTTACATATACAGCACTATACTAAAACCCATCTGGACTTACGGCATCGAGTTTTGGGAATCAGCCAAAAAATCAAACACACAACGTCTTCAGTCAATACAATCCATTATACTACGCCACATTGCCAATGCGCCATTTTACGTTTCCAACCTCACATTACATAATGACCTCAACATCCCATTTGTACCCTCTGTTATCAGGACACGGTATCGAAATTTTCACGACAAACTCCATTATCACGCCAATCCACTTATACAAGAATTATCCACAAACACTCTCCCCACAAATCCTCCACGACGCCTCAAGCGGATATGGCAGAGACATCCACACACTTGACACTGTACTAGTTATCGCAATTGCTAATGGCAAATGTTATGCCGTTGTAAATATATAAATAAAATAAAAAAATAAGTATTTTGTAACAAAATTGGTAACTATCTATTTCCACTATAAGTTCATGATTAAAATGTAAAAAAAAAAAAAAAAAAACAATAATTGTGAATTAATCATAACATAATTGTTTTTATTTTATTTTTGTTTCAATGTCCTTGTACTCCCAAGATGGGCATAAAGGACGTTCAATGGAGCACTATTAACAGTTCTTGTCATTGTTTACAGGTGAATTCAAGTTAGTCGACCCTGAGTTAGTGGCCCAGCTATGGGGTGCCCGAAAAAACAAACCATCCATGAACTACGAAAAACTGAGTCGTGCTTTGAGGTATTACTACGATGGCGATATGATTTCCAAAGTATGTAATATTTTTTTCTTCAAAAAACTTTTATATTCAAAATAAGTGGTTTTTTTTCTCGTCTTAAGGCATTTCGACCACGAGGGTCATGGATGCAGGTCTGTGGGGATCCTAGCGGGCTAATTTGGATAGGCGCAGATTTATAATAATAAAGGTCGAGATTGCTGTATACGGAATAGAAAGGCTTCGTGATGAATAAAATTGTTTTATAATTTAGATACGAAGTTTGAGAAGTGCAACAAATGAAATAGTTGGGTAATTTGGGAGCTATTATTGGATAGAATTTCGGAAATATCCACCGCAAGATTGCAATTCTCACGCTGAGGACCTATATGCCATGCATTCAGTTAGAATATGTCTGACAGACAGTCCGTCCTCGCAGGACTGACCCAGAGGAGGGGGTTCCTGAGCCATCAGATATCCATGGGTCAGCCTGGTCTGCCCTATACGTAACCGAGTTAAAATTACTTCTTTCCTTTTTTTCTCTTATTGAGGTGTTCCAGACTCGAGGGGAGCTTTTGATGATACTTAGCTTATTATCGGCCATTCCGAGCCACCGAAACTGCCATTTGATCCATACTTTTTCCTTGATGTAGGCAACAGTCACTTGCAGGGACTTCGGATATGAGAAGCTTGGCATACTTATCAGCTGCCTCGTTACCCGCAATGTCATGATGACCTGGGATCCATAGAAAAGCAACTGAGATCTGGTTTCTTCTTAAAGACCCAAGGGCTGTCAATAGTAGTACCTTCAGAACGAATAAATATTTTGCCTTTTACTTTTTAAGAAGAAAAACATTTTATTTGGACCAGTACTTAATATGTACTTTACACAAAATGAGCAAATAAACATGAAAATTATAATTAAAACAAAAAGTCTTGGTTGCAGCCTGCGAGCTACAGGCTGGCCGAGACTGAAGTGAACCGCACCAGAGCAGGCTGGCAGACCTTGATGGAAGCTTCGGGTGAGTTTCTCAATGTGGGCTGCAAAAGGAGCAACTCCCAATTCCCGATGGATTTGGGTGTTCCTGATAAACCAGGGTGCGTTCACCGCTATCCGGAGGACTTTGTTTTGGAATGTTTGTAATCGTGTTATGTTAGTGCGGCTAGTGCAGAACCATACGGGGCAAGCGTAGGTTAAGAGTGGAAGTATTAGTGTTTTGTAAAGTAAGGATGTGCATGTGTGTCTGAGTGGTGTATTTCTGTTTATGAGTGGGTAGATGAGCCTGAGTCGTGTGTGTGCTTGTTGGAGTTTTATGTTGATATGTAGGCGCCATGTTAGTCTTGTGTCAAGGTGCACTCCAAGATAGCGCACACCCTGGTCTTTAGGATTCCATGGAATTGGGAGTTGGTCGATTTGCAGCCTTCTGAGGTGTTCTATCGAGAAGCGGCGTAAAGCGAACACCTTCGCCTCCGTCTTCCCACCGTTCAACTTAAGCTTCCATTTTCCAAACCACTGGCCGATCTCATCCACCTGAATTTGTAGGGAGTCGATGGCCGCTTCCAGAGCTATGTTTTGGCTGAGGATCAACGTGTCGTCAGCGTAAGTCGCCAGGGTTGCAGAGACTGGTTCTGGCATGTCGTGACAGAACAGATCAAACAAGAGTGGACTGAGGATCGCACCTTGTGGGACTCCCGCTGATATCTTCTTTCTGGAGCTCAGTGTGTTGTTCACCCTTATTTGAAATGTTCTGTCAAGAAGAAAAGAGCCAATGATATTCTGGATGTATTGCGGAGGCCAGGTCTGTTTTAATTTGAAAAGCAAGCCCTCGTGCCAGACGGTGTCGAAGGCAGCTGCGACGTCCAAGAAGGCTGCTACGGTGTACTGCTTCCGCTCAAAGCCCCCCACAATGGTCTCAGCAACTTTCTGTAGCTGATGGACGGCTGAGTGGTTTGATTTAAACCCAAACTGGTGGGCAGGGATGGTCCCTGCAGTCTCCAGATGACGGAGGAGCCTCTTGTGAATTATTTTCTCAAGAAGTTTTGAGAGGCTATTTAAAAGGCTTATTGGTCTATAGCTGCCTGGATCGTTTTTTGCCTTACCTGGCTTGTGAAATGTTAGAACAACGGCGTTTTTCCAGTCTGCAGGAAAGTAGCCGTGGCGAAGACAGGCGTTGAACACACTTGCCAGGTAGGCTATGCTCTTCGGAGGAAGCTTCTTCAGCACCAGGTTGGGGATGATGTCTTCACCGGGGGCCTTCTTGATGTGTAGTCGTGTAATGTGGGCGTGTATTTCTGATGGTGTGGTATGCTGTATGGGTGCTTCGACTGTGTGAAGTGTATTTGAGAGGTATGATTCAACTGTGATGAGTGTTTCATGATCGTCAGCGTCTGTCGTTGTGAATTTATTTTCCAAATGGGTCGCCAGTAATTCGGTTTTCTCTTTGTCAGTTGTGGCAGTCGATTTGTCCGTCAGTTAAGATGGGTAGGGGTGTCCTTTGGTCTAGAAGTCGTCGTGTCTCTTTCCATAAGTTGTTGTCGCCCGGAGTCATGTCAGTCAAGTATTTTCGATAGTTCGCGATTCTGTCTGTCAAGTTCCCATCGTATGCGTCGGGTCAGGCGATTCAGTTCTCTTTTCTCAAGGGGATCTCTTGTTCTTTGCCAGTGTTGTCGTAGTGTGTTCTTTGTACGGATCATATCCATTATGTGTGTTGGTGTCTTGTTGTGGAATCGGTGTCGTTTGTCAGTGAAATGTCGGTATGTTGCTTCATGTACTGAGGTGTGTATGGTTTGTGTGAACGTCCTAACTGCATTGTCAATGTCGTCCGTCGTGCTATAATGATGGGGGACCCCGAGACAGTTCATTCCGTTTTCAAACGTGGCCCAGTCGATCTTCCCGTGATCAACCTTGGAAGATATTCTTCCTTCTGTGGCCGTGCTAGGAAGGTGCAGATAACTGGGAGATGGTCTGAGTCTAAGTCGGTCAGTGTCTCGTGAAACAGGGACAAGTTAAAGTTGTGTATCAGTCCTATGTCCAGTATATCGGGTTGGTATGTTCGTTGAGTTGGGTAGAATGTCGGTTCGTCAGGTGTCGATATTTGTATCCCCAGGTTTTCTGAGATGTATTGTAGTCTAGTCCCGTTGTTATTCTGTCTTCTGCATCCCCATAGCGTGTGTTTGCTGTTGAGGTCCCCGATCATTATAGTCGGTAGTCCTGTGAAAATATGTTCGAAGTCAGTCTGTACCAGTCTTGTGTTCGGTCGATGGTATGCTGATATGATGTTGAGTGTGCCGGAGAGTGTGGTGAGGGTGACTCCAACTGCCTCCAAGTTCTGGAGAGGGGGAATGTTAATCTGTGAATGTTTCAGGTGACGTTTGATGAAAATGCCAACACCACCGAAACGTGTCGGTCGGTCCAGTCTATATGAACAGTAGCCAGAGAGTTTGAGTTTGTCTGTCGGTTTGAGATGGGTCTCAGTTATGCATGCAATGTCGACATTATATCGTGATAAAAAGTTGGTTAATGACGGTTGCCTTATCTTTAAGCCGTCCGCATTCCAGTTTAATATAGTTAAATTTTGAAAAGTTCCCAGATTAGGGTTTGCCATGATTCATCGAAAAAAGGTTAGTGAATAAATTGGATAAGAAAGCTTGGATGTGGAGGATGAATGGTTTGATGAGGTTCATGATGAGTCCAGTCAGGTCAGTCGTTGGCTCAGAGCTAATTCCATTGTTTGCAGTATTGGGTTGCGGTGGTGTTGGCCTACTTCGATTTTTGTCAAACCAAAAGTTCGTAGGTGGTTTGGGCTCCGGGGAGGTAGGTGCGTATGGTGGTGTATTGGATGTGTTGGCTGAATGTGCGTGTGTGTGTTGCGGAGGTTGAATAGTATTAGTGTGAAATGTTTGGCTTGCGGTGATGCCTGCGAAAGCTGACTGTAGTTGCCGTTTCGGTGGTCGTTTCAGACAGCCTCCAAAGTTGGCGGTATGGTCGCCCCCACAGTTGGCGCACTTCGGTTTGTCAGTTTTTTGGAAAGGACAAACTTTATAATGGTGATTCCCTGCACACTTAATGCAGGTCGACTCAAGGCGGCAGTAGTTCTTGGTGTGCCCGAATTTTTGACAGTTCATGCATTGAGGAACGTGCAGGGACCGGCGTCTTTCCTCCACGTGGATCCGACTGTAATATAGTTTCGTAAGTGAAAATATAGCTTTTCCCTGGTCGTTATTAGTCAGTTCGACTGCGCACAATGGCGTGGGCATTTTGTCTCCGAAATAACTGGGTAGTGAGGGAGCAATTCATTTTTGACGTCTTCTTCACTGAACGCGTATGGCACACCTCGGAGAATCACCGATACATTTTTAGTTTCTGGATTAACATAAGTATAATAGATGATTTTATGCGTATCGTAGAATTTTGTCAGGGCCCTAAAATCGTCTGACGAGGTCGCTTGAATTTTAATTTTTTCTTTTAGGCATTGTTTGGTTTCAAACGGTGATGTAGCCACCTTTAATATGTCAGCTGTTATTTCTTTTAGGTTATTGTAACCTACAATAAAAATTGGAGGTATTTTAATTTTTTTACTATTTTCGGAATTTGAATCGGCCGGTTGGGGCTTGGAAGTGTCTAAATTGGTTAGAGCGGAATACCTGTTAGAAACTATGATTGGTGAGTTGTAAGATTTATACCTCTTGGTGACGGCGAGGTGTGAGGCGGGTGTCTCCTGGTCAGGCTGGTCTAGGGTCCTCTTCTTGCCGCTAAGGCCTGGAGGGTCAACGGCCATCGATGCTGTGGCCAGGGGCTGGTGTGGTACCTGTTTGAAGTTACTTGGCTGGCTGTGGGCACTGGTGCACTCTCTTCAGCCCAGGAAGAGCGCGCCCCGCTGCAACTCATTCCGTTTGGTGAAAAGGTCCTCTCCCTGATACTTTTCACTGTTTCACGTTTTTACAAACACAGTAAAAACCGCACTATTAATTTTTTTTTTTTGAAGAGCAATTTTATAACACTATTTTTGTTTAACGTGAACAGCTGATCCTTGCCTTTTACTAAAATAAGTGTTTAATAGAAGCAAATAAAACAAACTTATTTTTGAAATATTATTCCACCAAAGATATTTACAAACTAACCATGGTGTAACGCCGAAACTGGTAGTTTTGTAAATATCTTTGGTGGAATAGACAATATTTCAAAAATAAGATTGTTTTATTTATTTATTACAAGTTCCACAATATGTCCGCGTACCTCAACTTAGAAGTTTAGAAGCTTTCAACACATATCGACCCGGGAACACTTCAGCGTCAAGATATTATTTTTACATATTTGAGTATTTTTTTTTTTTTTTAATCAATGTATTACAAGATATATTTATTAAACATCAACAAACAATAATTCAATAATTGAGGGCGCTGATAACTCGGAGATAGGGTGCTTGTCTACTGAACTCAAGATCGCCCTTACGTATTTTTTATTTGGGAAGGGAAGAAACCTTCACGAAGAGTCCTTCGGATGGGACGTTAAGTGGTGATCCCGAGCCTGTACGATGTCAGATACTCGTTGAAGTCTCCAGATAAATAAAAAATTATGTCTGTGAACACGATAACTCCCGACAGAATGAATGTATCGACACGAAATTTTATATGTGAATTCAAAACCTCATAAGGAGGACGCTCATTATTTTTCAGCGGTATCGATCGAAGGGAAGAAGTGGCCTAGAGAAAGGGACTCGACGGCATATCCTAATAACCACCGATGCAATGAATTTATCGACACAACATTTATTATGTGGATTCAGAAGCCACTATAGAAGTCAAATATTGAGTATTAGCCCAAACGGTCGATTGGACTTGAAGGGATTCTTACTGGGGAAGTACATAGCCGGTGATTCACCGATAACTTTTTATCTCTATTATTATTACTCTTCGTTTTTTCTGTTAATAACTAGTATTATTAAGTTTAAATCACTTAATAAAGATAATCTAGATAGAATTAGTTACTGTGACACATCCCCGGGCTTTAACTACAAGGTCATATCGCCTACTACTCTTTCGTCGTTCTGGTGGACATGAGCCCGACTCTACAGTGGGAGCCCCCTAAATTTTGCCTACCTATGGTTAGTCTCCATCGGTAGGAGTCTTTAACGAGTATCTGACATCGTACAAGCTCGGGATCATAGGCTTAAGTCCCATCCGAAAGACGGCGCACAGTGTGAAATTTATGAGTTTTGATTTTCAAAATTCGAGCCCCCGAAACTAGGTGCAAAATATTTGTGAAAGCTGGCTTTTTATCAGATAACTGCGGGTTTCACAATCAAGGTATTATTATATGCCAATGGCAAAAATAAGCCAATATATTGAATTTGGACAACTTTAGGCCAAAATGACAACATTAGGACCACTTTTGGCTAAAATAAATATTAAATTCGTAATCAGCGACCCAAAAATAATCATTTAAGTTGTAAAAATCCGTTAACAAAAACTTGGACAAAACAAATTAAAATTTTTAAAAAATTTCGCGGGGTTTTGGCAGCTGTCAATTGGCATATAATACCTTGATTGTGAAACCCGCAGTTACCTGGTAAAAAGCCAGCTTTCACAAATATTTTGCACCTAGTTTCATCCAAATTTATCAAAAATTGAGCGGGGGCTCGAATTTTGAAAATCAAAACTCATAAATTTCACACTGTGCGGCGTGATCAAGGTTTATTTTTTCCTCCCAGATAGTAGTGTAGATAGATATTTTTTATTTATTTTATTGTATGTATTCATTTTGTATAATAGTCTTGTGCATGTCATTATAGTGTTACAGGTACATAGTTATTGTGACATGTCCGGGTTTTAACTACGAGGTCATATCGCCTACTACCAGAGCGCTCTTTTGTCACTGGTGGACATGAGCCCGACTACTAGGGGAGTCATACATTTTTATTCACCTAACAAGTACCTGATATCGTACATGCTCGGGACCATCGCTTAACGTCCCATCTGAAGGACAGTATGATTAAGGTTTTTTCTCCTCCCAGATACAAAACCTAAGGGCCTCGGCCTGATTTCGAATCCACGATCATGAGTTCAGTAAGCAAGCACGCAAACCACTGAGCAACCGGCGCTTTCTGCAGTGTTACATATTGTAATAGTATAATAGTCACTGACTCAATTGTACAGAGGTGGTCCTTTTAAATAATATATTATTATTATTTATTTTTTGTTTAGGTTCAAGGTAAAAGGTTCGTGTACAAATTCGTGTGCGATCTGAAGCAGATGGTTGGCTACAGCGCGAGCGAATTGGACGCTCTTGTGACCGAGGCGGCCCTAAAAAGTAAACCTCATCCTGTTGAACACCAATCCCTCCTTCCCATCTTCTCCAACGATTTCATCACTCTTCTCCCTTGAACTGGAAACGTTATGTACATACATTGTTTTATATGTACTTTGTACATAAATTACTTTTTTTTTTTAATTTTTTGCATTTTTTTCATCTTCGCTAGTATTTGGAAAGCAAATAATGGTAATATTGTTTTAAATTATATTATTAAGTTAATGATTTAAAAAAGCCAAGAAATATTCCGACCTATATTTTTTCATCTGCATTGGACCATAAATTCTCTGTTTGAAAGTATCCTTCACAGAGAAGGAGGAAGCTTATAAGCTAAGACAAATACAAAGCAGAACTTTCGGAATATTTATATTATCGAATAGCACAAGAATATATGAGGAGCATCGTATATCAAAGATGGACATACGACTTTTTTTTTCGATTTTTAGTTATTGATAGTTTCTTATAGATTTTCGGCTGCTACATCTGAAACGGCCAGAAAAGGCATACAAATGAATTATAGTTGGTTATTATGACTTATGCCCGAGCTTTAACTACGAGGTCATATCGCCTACTACCAGAGCGACTTTTCGTCACTCTGGTGAACATGAGCCCGACTCTACTGTGGAAGTCCAAAATTTTGCCTACCCTAAATTTTTATTCACGTAACGAGTACCTGATATCGTACTGGCTCGGGACCATCGCTTAACGTCCCATCCGAAGGATGGCGTGCTTAAGTTTATTTTACCTTTCAGATAAAATAAACTAAGGGCCTCGGTTGGGTTTTGAACCCACGACCTTGAGCTCAGAAGGCAAGCACGCATACAACTGAGCTACCGGCGCCCAATTATTAATGTTGTTTTATTTCAAATGCGGACAACTCAACAAGAGTTTTACATCAAAATCGAACATAACCTACAACAGCCAATTAGGAGGCCGCATTCATTGTTCCCATGATGTATTGCGGCCTGTCACTGTTCATTGTAATGTTTTAGTAATTGAAATATTTTTGCATTTCGTATTCAATTCGAATTCAGGTTGGCAACGGTTTTGCTTCAAAATCGGACAACTCGACTTTTTAACTTTCTTTTGCGGCTAAAATATCAAATTAATTCACGTTTTCAGAACTGGAACTAGTTTTGGAGTTTGTTAAGCTACACAAAAAAATTCAGAGCTCTAGCAATCGTAGAATATGAGGTACAGCTTTTCCGCTCTCTTGTAAATTTTTTTTTATGTCCGTCTTTGATACCAAGTTCCTCATATATTGTATATTGCGCCGACTTGCACTACTTTACTCTTCCTGACTTTGATGGACATATGATTTTGAATTCTTCCTGCCATTCAACCACACCGTCCTGTAATTTCCATTGTTGAGTCGGCTATGCAGCACAGAACTGAGCTATAATCTGCCTAAGATACCATTTCTGTTCTTGCTTTTCTTTTACAAATCTTGAATCAAACTTGCTTCTCAAGTAGAGAACATCGGAAGTTTACTTGGCGTAGATATCAGATGTGGGGTGGAGTTGGACAAATGGAGGGGAGAGAGAAAACTTCACTTCATTTAAAATAAACAGCAAAATTAGTTTTAAAAACATCAACAAATCACTATTGTACTCAAATTGCGGGCTCGGAAATATAATTGTGTTTTTATGTAATTTTGAGAATTATTATTGAATTTTTATAATTTAAAAGGCATTATTAAAATTAATGTTTTATGAGTTACTTTTTTCAAAAAGCTCATAAAACTAGTATTGTTAAGATGGAAAATATTTTTATTAATGTTTCAAATATAAATAGCGCAAAAGCAGAATTTTAAGTTTATTAAATATTTCTCTGCATATTCTTTGATTAATATTATTTATTATTTGGTGCTTTCTTTTGAAGTCAAAAAATGTTAATACTCGATCTAGCTTCTCAATGTATTAAACCGTAATTGCTTATATAATGGAAATAGTATCAATGTGCATACGCAGAAATTATATATTTTCTTTAAATAATACGGAAAGACTTAACAACTAACGATTGTTTTTATTAGATAATTTATTCGTAGTTTTGAAGTTAAAAATAGTTATTTTAGACGCATTCAACTTTATAAGAAATAAAGAAAAACGGTATGTTTTCTTAAATATTGTATATTTCACAAAATATATAATATGAGAGTACTTTCGGTATTCCTGTCATCTTCAGCCACGAATTAACAGATACTTAGTATTTTTTAAGTCATGGCTGAAGATGATAGCAATACAGAAAAGTATTCCCATATTTTTTATATAATTTGCGAAATAGACAATATTTAAAAAAAAAAAAGTTTTTCTTTATTTTTTATGGAGTGTTTCACAATATCTTTGCAAAAAATTCAACTTTATTTATGAGAAGCCATTCGTTTAATGTTTCAAGAGCTTTAGATATGGATTCATTCAAAGTTGTTGGGTATTTTTGTCGTCACGAGAATATTGCTGCAAAAAACAATATGGCGTTATACTTTCTGGTCCTAAATTCTATAATCACTGTATTTCTTCTTATAGTAAAGTATAAATTTATATTTTCAAAATGTAAGTTGCATTGTATTTTCATGATGTAAATATATGCATAAAAAATAATAAATATGTTACCAAAATATATTATATTTTTTTTCATACCCCAATTGTGTTGACAAGTCGAAGTAGACTCCAAATATGAAAAAAAAAATGTTTGTGTACACGATCTCCCCATAGAATGAATGTATCGACCCGAAATTTTATATGTGTGACCAAAACCCCATAAGGACCTATACCTAGTGATTTTTAGCCAAATCGGCCAAAGGGGAGGAGGGATTAGGTGAGGCTTAACTCTAAAATTCTAGTAACTGCCGTTGTAATGAATCTATCAACACAAAATTTCATATGTGACTTCAAAACCCCATAAGGACGGCATTTATTAATTTTCAGCAGAATGGATAGAAGAGAAAGAGGGAATCAGATGGGGCTCAACTCAAACCCATTAACTGTCGATGTAATGAATGTATCGGTATAAAATTTCATATTTAAAGTCAAAACTTAATGAAGACTACTTGTCAAATTTCAGCAATATCGGCTGAAGGGAAGGGAGGGTTCATCATCAACTACTTTTTTTAAATATTTTTAATGTGTTTTATTAAACTAGGAATCATAAATTGATCATTAAAATTAAATAACTCCCAATACTAATGAAAAGTCCTATTCAATCTTTTTTGTAAAATTATGCAAATTGAAGCAGTTACGAAACTATTCGGCCCTAGATTCTGAAAATCAGCGTACAGGTATATAATAGTAAGTACTGACGTCATAAAAACATTCCATATATTTATTATAAAAGTGAAATTATAACTTAACATAACAAAAAAAATGACAATTTACAAATAATATTAAAAAATATACATAAGTTGTATAAAAAATTGAGAAGCAGTGCCTTATAGCTATGAAGGAAATTATATATATATATATATTTTTAAACTTATTTAAAGTTGACAGGATGGCATAATTCTCCCTAAGTCTAAATTGAATTGCATCATATTTAGTGTTTCGGGATCATGTTGAAGAAGCTAAAATAATGTCAATGGGTTAGGTTAGGTTTTATGACTCATGCCCGGGCTTTAACTGCGAGGTCACTTTCGTCACTCTGGTGGACATGAGCCCGACTCTACTGTGGGAGTCCTAAATTTTGCCTACCCTAAATTTTTATTCATCTAGGGTAGGGGTCTTTAACGAGTACCTGACATCGTACAGGCTCGGGACCATCGCTTAACGTCACATCCGAAGGACGGCGTGCTTAAGTTTATTTTACCTCCCCAGATAAAATAAACTAAGGGCCTCGGTCGGGCTACGAACCCACGTTCTTGAGCTCAGAAGTCAAGCACGCATACCACTGAGCTACCGGCGCCCTCTCAATGGTTTAGGGGGAATGGCTTTTGAAAATTACATCCAAAAAAGTAGTTTTCGATATTTTATAATGCAAACAAAATCGGAGAAATTCAAAGAATTAAAAAAAAAAGTATGCATTTAATAACTCCCTCCCACCCCCCCAAAAAAAATATATATATACTCGTATAAAAAGTATTTTTAGATAGTTTACTAAATATCTTGTATCCATTCAACCCATCAAATCAAGTGTTTTATTTACAAAAGAATAGCGTACGAAGATAAGGATACAGCCATTAATGATTCTATTAGTTGATAAATGGCTATCAGATCGCTACAATGCAGAGTTGCGTGGCGTTTAGTAGCAGTCAGGCTGCCATGTTGGCGAGGTGGGTCCGCGGGCAGCGCATTTGATGCTAGTGTTTGAATGAGAGGACTGGCAGGGAAGTTTGTGTATCTCAGTTACAACTGTGGAAACGAATGACCCTTGTAAGTCTGTACCTTCTGGTGGTCATGTACCAGATGATGGACAGCAAGTCTTGAGAATCCGGTTCAAATTGGACTTGGATCATCTGTCCTATCTCTAAACGTGAGTCGGTTACTCAATCGTCGTTCAATTAATTGAGAAGTCCGAAGTGTCATTTTATTTCTGTTGTGAGTGTTCCATGTTAGTCGTCGATGTGCAGTTATTTAAAAATTTATTACTTACTAAACTGCAGATAACTACATCCAAGGGAAGCAAATAGTCCGCAAGTTGGGAGGCTATGTCAATAATTAGAATGCAATTACATATTGTTTAATAACAAAAATGAAAAAAACTTACTGGCTCACCTGAATCCTTAAAAAACTGTAAATAAAAACAATTTTCACTTTCCGATTGGACGGTTTCTCAATCAAAATGCTTAATAGGTGGACGAAAGTGGATAAATTCATTACATCGGCAGTTATTAGGGTTTTTCGAGTTGAGCCCTCCCCTTAAGCCGATTCCGACTTAGTTTAAAATATGTCGTCTTTATAGGGCCTTGAATTTATTTACATATTATGTAATGAATAATTTACATATTATGTAATCAATAAATTCACATTACATATTATGTAATGTGTCAATACATTAACAACGGAAGTTTTTCGAGCTAAGCTACCCAATCCCACCCCTTCCTTTGGTCGATTTGACTGAAAAACAATAGATGTCGTCTTTGAGGGTTCTGGATACACAAATATAAAATTTCATTCTATCGAGGTTCAGAAAACATGAAATTCTAGTTGAAAAGTCAGCATAGAATCTTACATAACTTCCCGTATACCTGAGGATGTAAAAAAAACAATGCTAACACTTATGTCAAAAATTAGAATATAATTACATATAATATAATAGCAATAAAAAAATGTAAAAATAAATGTACAAAAAGACTTACTGGCTCACATATATTATTAAGAAATGGTTTTTAAAAAAATAAAGAATTGTTACATTCTAAATGGACGGTTTTTAAGTGCTCAGCAGGTGGACGGAAGTGTTAAATTCATTGCTAGGTACATACAATTTAAACAATTATACATAAAAATTATATAAAACTATTCATCCTAAACGACTTAAAAGCACTAACAAATGTTAAAAAAAAAGCATGTTTACAGAATAAGTAATTTACATAAATCCATTATAATAAAAATTTTACACCTATTAAGAGTAGAAATAAATTTTAAAAAATGGCAATGGGGCACTTCAAACCCATTATTCTAACAGAATAAATTAAAAAATGTCATTTGTTTTGAATAATAAAATAAGGATATTCAGGGAATATTTTTTTTTTTTTGGAATGCAAATATGCATAAGAAACCTTTATTTTAAAAAATAATTCAGTCATATTTAAAACAATTATAACACCAGTCATAACAGTAAAGTATTTTTTTTAAATATCAAAGTTTAAATTGTTGATATTATTTCTATTTATTTTGTGTACAAGTAACAGTCTTACTTAATAAATAAAGTGTGTAGGTACTCTATAAGTATTCGAAATAAAATTTAAATTTACCATATAAAAAGAGGAAATAAAAAATTATGTAAAAAATTAATAAAAAGTATACTTCACCGGCAATATAATTCCCCAGCGTTATTTGTAATAATCTAAGTTTCCACTCTCCCTTAATTATAAAATTGTGTGTAAAATTTCATGTATATACATATATATTATATTGTATAGCGAGTTAAGGTTTTGGAGATAACCACCTCCCTTAATTTAGTGAAAAAATAATTTGTATCTTATTTAGAGACTCCTCAAACCCTATATTTTCATGTAGATGCAAACAATCCTTCGAGAGTTGTGTAAACCAACTTTAATTTTTTAGTTCAGGGATTTGGTTAATATATGGTGAAAACTCAACCATGATCTATTTCTATGCGAGTTTTCTACTTTCCCTTTAAAATATTAGGTTTGAGAATGCGATGTAGTGATATGTTTTGAGGAAATTTAATATGTTCCGTCGTTATGGGGTTTTGAATTTACATTTGAAGTTTTGTGCCGATACATTATGTAGAGCCTCCCCTTCCCATTTAGCTGAAAATAAATGGATCCAAGATGAAATGTTTCTGAATACACATATACATTCATTCTCTCGAGGGTTATCGTATTCACAGTCATTTTTTTTAAATGATTTGAATCAGGAGTTCGGAAAGCATTAAATCCCGGTGAAAATTCAACATTGAATTTCTAACCAATTGCATAACTACCCCTATACTTGGTATATATAAATAGTAACCTATGGAATGATTTCTCATCCCGATAACCCTCCCCGAAGGCTAAGGCGGTCCTGGCCGAGAGACCCATTACCATGTAAGTAGCTACTACTTAAGGAGTGCCTGCACTGGCCAGTTTCTCTCCTCAGATATTCACATTGAACTCATCCTGTTCCTTCAAGTCTGCCACCACTGCTGGACAGAGGCTGACAAAGCGAGTTGGTTCGGGCATCACCCGAGCTATCTTGGCCTTTACCTCATTTACGTTGTTAATCACTTTATATTTAATTAATATTGTACCTATTGCCATTTAATATTTTACGTTATCCTATATGCATAATTGTCATAGTATTTACTTCTGGTATTTACCGATTGTATTTATGCTCCATAAGTAAATAATAAATGAAATAAAACATATATAAATATGAGAGACTTCTAAGGTCGACCACACTTATATTGACAATGTACGCTTCTACGCTTAATGGCTAGTTAATTATAACTCTTATTATGTATTCTATTATATTATGGTTTAACGGAAATAAATATTATATTATATTGTCTGTTGTGTGCTTACCACAAATGGGTTATAACATCTGGGTCAGGGCCTATATGTATACATTTAGAATAAAAATAGCTCACATAATGATACATTTAAATTATTTTCGAATACTTTTAAATATAAGCTAAATATACATATATATTTGTTGCTCCTTTTCTGATGTCAGACTGGCGTTGGCGTTGGAATTGTAAAGACAGTACTGTGAGGAGTTGTAGGTCTGGATCCAGCGATTGAAGCGTTCGTCGACGCCGCTATAGATGCCATCGTACTTAACTAAATAACAAAAAAAATAAATAATAATAATAATTAATTATAATGTTTAAATAAGCATGTAAATAACTTCAAGGATAATAATAAAAATAAATAATAATTGAATCTTGAAGCAACAGTTATTTAAATTAGGTAATAGTAATAGGAAAAATAATTAGTAATATTGAAATTGTGAGGATTCGAACAGAAGATTTATTGACATTTTATTTTTTCTGCCATTTTTTTTGTGCAAATACTTGATTTATATGCACCGGAAGATTGCTTTGAATTTTAGAAGGAATGAAAAAAACGAAGAGTAAGATAATGCCCAAAATTATCAATAAAAAAAATTTCGGTGAATCACCGGTTATGAACTTCCCCAGAACGAATTAATCTATTAATTTTTCACTATCCCTCCAAAACCAGTCGACCGTTTGCGCTAATAATCAATATTTGGCTTACATAGGGACTCTAAACCTAATTTACCTGAATTTTTACCTGCAAAAGAAATAAACATGTTAATAAATTAATAATTGAAAAAAAAAAAAAAAACAAGTCCAAAAATTGTTATCTTAGTTTGTACTTGTATAAAGTTTATGTTTTATTACTAAAATAAAAACATTCAACTGGGATTCCAAAACTCATAAAAGTCTTATATTTAGATTAATTCCCTTTAACACAAAAAATGTGAAACAATTAAAAACCACTGTGCCAAAAATCCTGGAGACAGCTGATATGTGCTTGCTTGATATTATACAAAATGTTTCTCAATCTTGTGTTAAATATATTAAAATATACAAAATAATGTTAAAGAGCTAGGGGGGCCGTTGATAAATATTACGTAACGCAATTTTTGAACCTTCCGCCCCCACACTCGACTGGGTACCGAACCCGCGATCTTGAGCTCAGTTGGCAGTTCTCTGAGCTACCAGCGCCCTCATCTCTGTTGATATTCTAAGTCTAAAAGTACACTCAATAAATAAGTTCTGCAAAATGAATATTTTGATTAATATGAGAAAAATTGTTAACATGTAGTAAACAGTAAATAAATTATTTGTTTCATAACGAAGAAAAATAATTAAAATTCTTCAGAAAGTCTGCCAAAAGATGTATTCTCCGTAAAAAAAAAAGTATATATATAGTAGATTCGGGCTCATGTTCACCAAAGCAACGAGAGAGCACTGTGGTAGTAGGCGATATTAACTTGGGTGCACGGGTTTTAACTACGAGTTAATATCGCCTACTACCACAGTATAAATATATATATAGTTAATTAGTAACTAAGGGAAAATCTAAGAAAGGATTAACAATATTCATTTTCATTCACTCCTATAAATTTAGAAGGTATATGATTAATAATGATGCAAACGTAATTTATTTATTCCAAAAACTGGATTTACACGATTATTGCAAAAGTAAAAAAGAGCTGCCCTGAAAAGTTATGAATTTAGACTTACCAATTTATTCCATGTGACTACTACTTTAACTACGAGTTAATATCGCCTACTACCACAGTGCTTTCTCGTTGCTTTGGTGAACATGAACCAGACTCTACTATATTTCAAATTTTTATTCAACTAGGGTAGGGGGGTCTTTAATGAGAACCTGATATCGTACAGGGTCGTGACCATCACCAAATAAAATATATATACATATATATATATATATTAGGGTGGTCCTTAAATATGCCATTTCGCGATTTTGAAACGTGCGCACCCTAGAAAATTTCTTCAACCCGAAACAAAATTTTTCGCGCTAAAAAAATTAAAAATACCATTAAAAAACCCGTGCCCCATAAGGGTTGAAATTTTAATGGAATTTAACATAGGATTCAACGACTATTGCTTTCGCGCATAGCTCCATAGGTTTTCATTGGTATTCTTAAAACTTATGGTATTTAGAGGTTTTCGAGGTCGCTGAATAAGATGCCGTTGTCAAAAAGTCGATTTTGACAGTTGACAGCTGTCAAAACGCTGTCAACAAGGCTCCGATTTTCAAAAAAGCCGTATAAGAACGCTTTTTATATGTTTTCGCGGTCACTGAGCTCAAATTTCGGGTCAAGTTAACTTTTTGGTTGTTAACTTTTAACTTCGCCCCGAAATTTGAGCTCAGTGACCGCGAAAACATATAAAAGCGTTCTTATATGGCTTTTTTTGAAAATTTGAGCCTTGTTGACAGCGTTTTGACAGCTGTCAACTGTCAAAATCGACTTTTTGACAACGGCATCTTATTCAGCGACCTCGAAAACCTCTAAAAACCATAAGTTTTAAGAATACCAATGAAAACCTATGGAGCTAAGCATGCGCGAAAGCAAAAGTCGTTGAATCCTATGTTAAATTCCATTAAAATTCCAACCCTTGTGGGGCACGGGTTCTTTAATGGTATTTTCAATTTTTTTAGCGCCAAAAATTTTGTTTCGGGTAGAGGAAATTTTCTAGGGTGCGCACGTTTGAAAATCGCGAAATGGCATATTTAAGGACCACCCTAATATATATATTATAGAACAAAATGTTATAATAGGAGAATAATCGCAATACAGATATTGTTGCAAAATATAATACAATAATTTATTTCCTAAAAGTTGTCTAATTACGAAATTTTATAGTTTTTTATTGCGTTACGTAATATTTTTCAAGAACCCATGAAATTCAATTCTCCCTCAACGCTTTACCTAATTTATGGACGAGCTCCTTTTAACAAATTTATTAAACAAAAAAGTCTGAGAAGCACTTTGCGAAGCTGTTAGAAGCTGACCTGACCAGAAGGCAAGCAGACCTGACAACCACAGCTCCGTCCTCATAAACACAGAACACAACGAGTATTACGACAAACAAAAAGACATTCCCATTAAGAGAGACACCTCTTAAACAAATATGGGAATAGTACAAATATCACATCAATGGTGCTATGGTGAGAACACAAAATATACAAAAAACAAATCGCCCGCTACTGAAGAACAGTCAAGGGATATGTAAACTTTCAATGAAGAGCCTTCTGTCACAAATTCGAAATTCACCCTCACTTCGAGGACAGCGACCTTAACTGTTGCTATTTTAATAAAAAATATTCGGATATAGAAGAGCCGAATGGCATCGTTAAACTTGAAAAATAAAATGAAAAGAACTTGAACAGATTTTACCCCACATGTGAGTCTAAAAGATCCTCTATAATTCTAGAGAAAAAACTGCTTGATACAAAACAGTGTGCAGAATTATTTTCTGAAAGTTGGATAGAGTTGCTGCACACTAAACGAGCGGAATCTTGCTTTAAAAAAAAAAAAAAAAAAGTCAATAATTGTCAAAAGGATATTCTAAGAGAAAGAATAGACATACAACTATCTGTCAATATATAAACGATATCGCTCATTTGCTGCAACAGCGACGTAACTCAAAAACTGCGATTTTCTAGGAGAATCAATTCAAACTTTTGTATAATAACTTGATGCAATTATTTGAAAATAACTTATCGGCAAGTTTTATTGAAACAATGCAATATAAAAGAAGAGAAAGTAACAGATATATGCCTTACTGAGGTTTCTCCCTTAACTTCATAACTACCCTCACTTTGAATTATGACATTCTTGCAGCAATAATTGTTTTCTAGGCGAGCAGTTGAAGCTCAGATGTGTCGTTCTACTCGCTAAAAGTATATCTGAGAAGGGTTCTTCCTATGCCCATAACTCAAAAATGGGGCGTTTTTTTGTTATGTCGTTGTTGTATCAAATGAGCAATATGTATATATGTGTACATATAAGTGCACGGGAGCCCCCGTTCGATGAAAAAAATTGAACAGCGATAAATTGGAAAAGGGGAGGAAATCTATTGGATTTTTCTAGAAACTTCTTGCAATTTCGAGAAACATACTGGAAAAGATTCTAGAATGTTCTGGTGTATTATATAAATTATTAAAAATAAAATTGAGGATAATATTTCAGAAATAATTCAAGTGCCCAGGATGAAGTATGAAATATATTTATCACAACTGAATTTCTCTCATTTATTTATACCGGTTCAAATAAATACATAAATGAGAGAAACGTAGTTGTCATAAATATATCATCTGTAAATTCACAGTCTCCTAACACAACACAAAAGTTATAAATAGTTTTTTTTTCTCATCTTTTGTTGACAACGTGCGTTCCCGGTGTAAATGCACATTTATTGTTGTAATATATGCGAGACAATTGTGGCTCACGACCCCTTACAACCCATGTTTTACTCCTCGTTCGCTCTACACAATTTCCTTTGATTTCGCACGAAATACACTTATACTGTAATCACAATTTAGCTTAATTTTTAATTTTTTTGTTAGAGTTCCTTCACCAATTTCCCATAATAAGTTTTATCATATCCAGGCAGGAGTGCAGTATTTAGCAATGAACTTGTACCATCAAGTGTTGTGTAAAAACTTCTTGTTAAAATATATATATATATTTTTTTTTAAATGTTAGGTTATCTTATCAGTGAGTTATTTCAAGTATTCACTTATAATCTGCTATAAGCCGGAATATTACATTTGTAATGTTACTATTCGAACGTACAACATGTAATAATTGATTCATAACAGATTTATTTGTTTACATTTTCTAGTTAGTTGTTGTGACTAACGCACATGCTTTACCGACAAGGTCATATCGCCTACTGGTGGACATGAATCCGACTTTACTATGGGAGTCTGTTTTATTCACCTGTGTCTGTAAGGAGTATCGGACATAGTACAGGCTGATCGTCCCATCCAAAGGGCGGCGTCCTCAATGTTTTTTCACCTCCCAGATAGTTTAATATATAATAATTAATTAATGACAGATTTATTTGGTTACATTTACTAGTTATTGTGAATGACGCCCGGGCTTTAAGTAAGAAGTTATATCGCCTACTAGAGCGCTCTTTCGTCACTCTGGTGGACATGAGCCCGACTTTACTATGGGAGTCCTTAATTTCAAGTAAGCGAAATATTTATTCACCTAGGATAGGGGTCTTTAACGAATACCTGACAACGTACAGGCTCTCGAGACCTTTGCTTAAAGTCCCATTGTATGACATGCTCACGGTGTTTTTCCTCCCACATAAACCTAAGACCCTCGGCTGGGTTCAGAAGGCAACCACGGTACCTCTGAGCAACCGACGTCTTTATAAAAGAAGCGAATATATTTTTAAAAACATTCCACGCAGTCTTTTTTCCTATCATTTTTTATTGTGGTCTGTTAACTGTTTAATCATTATATATATATTTTATAGAGAGTAATCTAGGGGACCTTTGGAAAACTATAATAAATAAATGAACAACGCTAATTTTGTATTAATGGAAGAAAATAGCGGAAAAACTATTGAGAATTTGAGTCTAGATGTGGGCGCACACTTGTCTGTATAGGGGAGGAGTGTTTTCTGTTAAGAGTTTGGGCCAGCATGCCTATGAAGACGGAACTATAGCTGTTTTTTTTTCTCTCTGTCCCCCGACCTACCGCACGGGTTGTGTGGAGACAGTGCTGTGTGGCGTCGTTGGACGAGAACCAGCCAGCGAGTGGGCGTTCGACTCGTTCAGTGAGTGCATAGTGCCCATCTGAAAAGTTAAGTTGCAACAAACAAATAACACAAACCTTAGCAAATTTTTTTTTTCTCAGCGGCACACTTTTTTTTTTTCGTAAAACATATTTTTTTTTAAATAAATAGAACCTGGTATATGTGTCAAACTTGGAACAGGCTTCGCAAGTCAAAATAAGAAGAAAAAAAACTTCCTATTAACTGCATGCGGAAATCTTTCAATAAAAAGTAACCGACAGCTGAAAAAAACAAACATATTTTGGGGAAATCTCGCGAATTCGAAAACGCAGCTTTCTTAGTTCGTAAGTAAATTATCTTTTTCCTTCCCAGCTTGTTATATATAAATAACTTGTTATTTAAACGGTCAGAAAATGTTTTTCGGGCTCCTGATCCAAAAATCAAAAAAAAAGTCTATCTAGGGGGGACTCAACAAAAAAATTCAAATAACAGCTGTCAATGCAACTGCGTCATCATCAGTGGCACATCACCAGGACAGTATGGAGATTCTATGTCCATTTAGACTCCATACTGTACGGGTGATGTGCCACTAATGATGACGAAATTGCGTTTAAAGCTGGTTCTGATTGTAAATAAATGGGAAGACGTCTTTAATTTTTTTGTTGTCTGGTTTATTACCGACCATAACCGACTTGCAACTGTGTCATCATCAATGGCATCACCCGTACAGTAGGAAGGCACTGTGTCCATTTAGCCTCCTAGTTAATCGTCCCACAACATCTAAACTATCACATAAAAACATTAGAGTCTAACAAGATATATATGTTCGTTCAAAATATATATGTAATACTCTAAAAAAAAAAAAAAGAGTTTATTGTCCGTAACTTTTCGAAGGAATGTTTCCGAACTCTTATGTTTAGAGGAAGCGTTTTTTCTATCTTATTTTCATGCAGCGAATATACTCATAAATTTTGGCATATACATTCTGGTTCAGCTAGTATATATTGATATATATATATTTAAAAAATATATATATAGTTCTTGTCACTTACCCTCAGATGAGCAAGATCTTCTAGTTTGGTCAGATCAAACAATTCCACATAAAGAGAATAGACGAGGACCCAGCCATAGGCATTGCACATGCAGAATATAGCCCAGAGAAGAACCATGATCACATTGTAGGCAAATATCAGATCGTTGACTGTGGTGAAGAAAATCCAGGCCAAAACACGAAGTATGGTAAATATGGCAAACGTATACAGCCAGGGAACAATCTTCTTTTCGTATTCCTGTTAAAACAAACAATTATAAAACATTTATAAACTTTATCGTACATTCAAGTGAGTTTTTCTGATAAACAAAAAGGAAAATGGGACTTCTTAACATATTGTCGCAAACACTGCTATATGAAGCATAGGGAAGTTGTCAGCAGAAATTTGTTGTTGAGTTTGTAAAGGAATTTCATGTTGTCCAAATTCCTAATTCCAAAATTTAAAAAAAAAATGTATCCATCTGAATACAGTGAACATAAATGCGGCTTTACACGACGCTAGTAATTCGTACGAGTCACTAAAACCGAGTATGTACTAACGTTTAGTACTCTCCTTGTGTAAATTGGTGTTTTGTATTCCAGTAGAATACTCGCTGCGAGTGTCCATACCGACTGGTACAATCGACAATAGACAATCGATTGAATAGAAAGCAATCCTATTTACTGGAACAAGTTGGTTCCCCCACACAATACTCGACTATATGACGTACTAGCACCGTT
Source organism: Aradus depressus (assembly GCA_963662175.1). Lineage (NCBI taxonomy): Eukaryota > Metazoa > Arthropoda > Insecta > Hemiptera > Aradidae > Aradus > Aradus depressus. The sequence goes on along the minus strand of OY759224.1, from coordinate 28,689,298 downwards.
GGAGACCGATTACACGATTCGAGTAACACGTACGAGTGGTTAGTTTAGTGCTACTTAAGTCGCTGATAGTGCGTACCACGTGTTTTGTAATAGTTGATCGTTGTGTGCAGTTTTTTTAAATGGCTAAGTGAGGTGAAGATACCACTTTAAAATTTGTGGAACTGTAGAGACGAAGAATGTTTATATGGAATACGAGCCTGAATAATTATAAGAACAAATTGGCCCGTGAATTATCTTTATTAAGAATTGTAAAAGAAATGAATATATCTGATTTTAGTGTTGCTGAAGCAAATAATAAAATTAAGAAATTAAGATCAACATATAGTCGAAAAACTCGACTACTGGAAATTGCCGCTAAACCGAGTGGCGTCTACACGTTAAACACAAATTTTAGCGTATAGACGCCACTATCCCTGTGAAAGACTCGCCTCCAGTACTCGCCCCAGGGACTCTTACGAGTTACTAGCGTCGTGTAAATCGTAAACTCGCCTCCTGATGGAATGAATGTATCGACACGAAATTTCATATGTGTAACAAGAACCCCATCAGGACTAAACAGATTAATTAGGAGATACTTAAAAACACTAATAACTGACATAGTAATGAATGTATCGACACAAAATTTCATATGTGAATTCAAAACCACATAAGGACGACACGTATAAATTTTAAATGAAGAAAAGGGGGGATCAGAGGGGGGCTCAACTCAAAAATCTCCGTAACTATCTATGTAATGAATGTATCGACATGAAATTTCATATTTGTCAAAACCCAATGAGGACATAACCTGTCAAATTTCAGCGATATCGGCTAAAGGAAGGGGGCTCAATACAAAAACCCTAATAACTGCCAATGTAATGAATTTATCGACACAGATTTTATTATGAGAATTTAGAAGCCTCTATGTAAGTCAACCATTGAATATTAGCGCAAACGGTCGACTGGTTCTGGAAGGGGAGCGAAAAGTTAATTGATTAATTCGTCTGGGGAAGTACACTGTCAGAAGAATATTCTCACTAACAACTTTTGGCTTTCTTATACAATATCATTTTTACTTAGGATATTATTTAAATATATACTTCTTTTTTAATATTACCTTTCTCAGTGCCATTATTAACATAATACTAGTGACAAAAACCACAGCTCCAGCAAGGACAGAAAACAGTGCAAAAAGTATCAACACATTTCTTACTGAAACACATAATTTATATATAATTATTAAATAATAATTAACATATATAATTTAGTTCATTTATTCTTCCATTCTTACCATGTTTATTTCCAACATAGACAAACTGATAGCTGATAAAATAATAGCCATAATGTGTAGATCCGGGGGCTGCCATGGCTAATGAATAGAGATCAAAAGTACCAAAAAATACTGTAAACATACTCAAAAGCTGAAAAAAACAGAAATAATCAGTCCATTTTCAAATAATGTAAAAATTAAATTATAATGTAATTCATAATTAAAAAATTTAGTTTGAAATAGACAGATTTGACTTACCAAAGAATAAATGGCAGTTATCATAGCTCCTCTTTGTATATCTAAAATAATAGCGTCCTGAACAAGTGGTCTTCGATACCATGGTATTTTAAGTGATTTTAGAGATCTGGTAGATTTGAGATTCGAAGTAGATCTTGTAACATGGGAGTAAATACTAGGTGTACCCACACTGGGAGGTCGTTTAGCGTACATTTCGCCTCTCAAAACTCGTGTTCACTTTTAATAAAATATGTCACTAAAAATTAATAAAAAAAATACGTTAAAAACCGTGAAGTATATAACAACAAAGGAGACTGATTCACTAATTCGATGAGCCACGCCCATCATAACAAAGCTAGCTTTTACTAATTAACTAATTAAATACATAATTTTCTACAACACATTAACTAATATATGTAAAACTTACATGTAATTCAAACCACTAAAATAAAATAGTATGAAATATTAGTAACTATATATCAAAAGTTTGTTTATTAGATAACCAACGCCATACTTAAAGTATCGATTTTTACCGTGACTAAGTATGAATATATCGATAAGAAATATACTCAAGATTAGTTGCTCTGTTTAGGAAGAACTTGAAAAATATTCTATAACAAATTAATATAAGAAATATGTTATTCAGACATCAACTGGTAATAATTGAAGGATTTATAGATATTGCACAACCCTTCTAAATATATTGGGGATATCTGCAATAGAATACGCCCCCCCCCCCCAGATATAAAAATATCTTAAGGCAGTAAAGAATTGTCAATTTACGTGCTTAGTTGAATACGAATATTTTTAGGCAAGATTTCAGTTTTTAATTAAATTTTCATACTCAATATGTCGTTGGCTTCTCTGACCCCTTGTTTGTTTTTTCCATTCTTTTTGCAATCTTTTAAAAATATTTATTGTATAAGCTATTATTATCTTCGATTAAATAAATATCAATGAAATATTGTTGATACTTAGTATAGGTACAGAATATATTATCACAGTGATTAGTAACAAAAAAAAACCAAAATAAGTAACTTTTCTCATTGGATAGTAGAACCGGCTGGACAAAAGAAATACAAGAAATGTGATTGGAGTATATAAGACCATTCCGGCCGACAAAGGGCATACATTGAAATAAAATTTGTATTGGGCTACACGACGTAGAGTGGCGGAGATTCAAGTCAAGCTTGGGATAAAAAAAAAATTACTTAAACAATTTATACAAATATATAGATATATTATTTTCACATTTCAACATTAAAATGTCTAATAAATTGCCACTTAGAAATATACTAACCAATTAGGGCTCATTTTGGCAACTGAATCGTTTAGTTAACTGAAATCTTATTCAGAAAGCATAAAAGTCATTGATGCATGTCAAAAATAGGGTAAATGTTTAAAAATGTAAACTCTCACTAGCGAACGAACACTGGTCCAAGAGAATGAACCTCATATATTGATATATATTTTTTTATTATTTTTTTGTTCTATTATTATTGTTTAATTTTATTTATCATTCTGTAAATATTCGAAATAAGAATTTAAATAAATAAATAACTATCTTTAATATAAAATATATATCACTATTACATGTTTTTTTTATAACTAAACACATTTCACATTACACAAAAATAAGAAAACGTTTTATTATACATGTTTAGTCTTTAAATTAATTCAATATCAAGAATTCATTGAAAGTTACAAGCACTAAATTACCTCGTACACACATATTTATTCACTCAGTATTAAAATGGAAAACCAATCTTAGAACATCAAATGCGGCGCAACAGACACTATAGGGCCGGTATTTAGATATCTAGGAGGCTGTACTTGGGGTTGACTGTGGCGCCCCTATGTACCAGCAATCTCTACCTACAACTACATCTAGCACCACAATTTTTACCTTGAGTTCCCCCCTCCTTGTCTAAGGCACGTTTCCTGTATCCCTCTCCTTTGGATTAGCAGAAGAGGATGTTGTAACTGTATTATTTATTATTAGAATGTATTTATGTAAGGGGTCGTGTTGTAAATTGGAACCTATAGATTTAGTTATGTTAACATTGGATTATGTTAATGTTAATATGTGGTGTACTGATGATATGGCCGTCTGTATCTGTGGACTCCCAGAAAGGTTTGTCTATCGATTGTCTGTTCCCGTTTAAAGCGCAAGTCTCACACCCCGTTGCCTCGTTCTATTGCTTCCTTCCTCTTCCCCCGAGACAGATCCCACCTCCTTACACCATTTTCGATTTTTCAAAAAATAAAATAAAAATATATAATATAGGTACATGACATAACCAACATTTATATAAATACATATGAGGCGCTGAGTTCCAAAAGTCGTTCTTTCTGTATTTTTGAGAAATTGAGATGATAGTGGTTTATTATCCTACTTTCCCCATCTTTCGTTCTGTGTTATCAGTTTGTAGCAAAACTCTCTCTTTCTCACCCATAAATAGCTTTGAAAATCACGTTTACTTACAAAACTCGTTCTTTACTTCAATAGATGAGATCCAAAAGTGGTTCTTTACGTTTGACTCTTCAGTTGGTGGTAAAACTGTTTCTTTACTAATCATAACCTGCACATATTGTACATTCGCTGGTCTGTCCTTAGTCCTTCCGTGTCTTTGTTTTTAGCTAATTTTAGTTAAAATTTTTCCTTTTAAATTTTTATAAAAATGGATGTTACTTGAGTGGCTTCTGCGATAAAACCCACTTCTCAACTCCATTTTCGATTCGCTTTATTCTTCAAAAAACTTCAAGAGGATCAATATTGATCGCGGGGGAAGTTCACTACCGAAATAACTTGTGTACGTTTAAACCGGTCTTTAGGAAAGGAAAAGCAGCCACTAGCTTAGTGCCAGAAGTCTTGCGTTACAGCGTCAGTGTTAAAGATGCCAAATGGAGGAGGTCAAAGCTCTGTTGGATAAACATTTCGGAGATGATTGGCATGAGCAGGAAGCGTTGGCCTTCTACAGAAATGTATTCAACGTTAATGATGAAGCCCCAGCCTCAGATGCAGCAGATGAGGAGGAAGGACCCGACTTTTTTGAGGAATGTGATGATCTAGGGTGTAAGATTTATGCAAGTGCTTAAGAAGCTGCATTGCGTTTTTTATCTTTGACTTTTAAAAGGGTGTAGGTACCTAACTTACTATAGTGTTCTCTACTTTTACAGATTTTGTATGAAAACAAAAAAAATTGAACGTTCCTAATGGTACGTCTGTTTTAAGCATTTCACCTATTTTTTTTGTTATTTTTCCTTATGCGCATTTTGATTTTTATGACCAGTATTATTTAGGTACTTCTTACGTTGACTGAGATATACTGTGTCGTCTTGACTTTATTTTAGTCACTTTGCCTCCAAGTTAACAATTTTTTCTTCCTCGAGAGTGAAATTCATCAACAAGCCAGGTGATTTAAAATGAATATCAAAACTGGTTCTTTGCTGGACCGATAGTTCCAAAACTGTTTCTTTAAGTCGGATGGTGGCAAAACTGCTTCTTTACAAATTTAAAAGTGTTCCTGCTCCTTTCCATGTGATCCACGTTATTTTTCCCTTGGCACGAAACATCAGAATTGCCAACGCACAATAAAAATAAAAGTGATTAATAAAACCATTTCGGTTGATTTTAAACAATTTTGTACATTTTCTGAAGAACCACTCATTTCGAAAAGAACGACTTTTGGAACTCAGCGCCATATATATAATATTTAATAAATAAATGTAGGTTAAGATATATGTCTGATTTTAATTAAGTTACAATAGAAACTGACCTCATTACAAAAGAATTTCAACTAGTTTCGATGTACAAGTGAACGCAATGTTTATTCTCTTGTAAGTGATACAATTTCTTCATCTTATGAGCTGTTTTTACCTCCCTAGCTAAATGAAGTATAGAGAAAGTTATAAAATCCGTCAAAAATTCGATGCCGATTTTTCAACACAATTTCATGTTTTCCGACCTCTAGATTTCAAATATTTTTTAAAAAATTCTGCCTGTGTGTCTGTGAACATTATTACTTCTGATAGAATGAATGTATCGACACGAAATTTTATATTTGTATCCAGAATCCTCTAACAACGATAACTGTTGTTTTTCAGTCAAATCGACCAAAGGGAAGGGTGGATCAGAGGGGCTCAACGCAAAACCATTGTATCCACAACCAATGTATCGACATTAAACTTTATATGTATGTGTAACCAAAACCACTGTAAATTGATTTAAAATGTATTTAAATATTGTAATTTGTATACTGGGCTCAGTTCTATCATTAAAGATTATTATAATTAAAATTATTTTTAACTGGAATGTTTTACAAAATTTACTGTTTGTTAAACATAATGTATAAGCACTCATTTTATCTTCAACTTTAGTTGTACCGCTGTTATTGGAGATATAGAATTGTTTCAGAACTAACTATAAGATACTTTATTGCCTAGTTGAAATTCTACCCCCTCCTTACCTACCTCATCTTCATATAAGTACGGTTCGCACTCAGCAAACTTGTCTTTGTATATTTAAAATTAATCCTGACCATGGTTTAATGCCGAAACCTGTAGTTTTTGTACAATTTTTTGTAGAATAGACAATATTTAAAAAAATAAATTTGTTTTATTTATTTTTCATACGCCATTAAGGGAGCGCTGGTGATGACCGGATTCTCCCCTCACGCCTCTCTATCCTTTCGACGCCCCGCCTCCTGGTCTTCCTCCACTGCTGGACTGTGGATGGTTGAGAAGTGTGGTGGGAGGGTCAGCGCTGGTCTCCCGCGGCCTCCTCCCCTCTCCACTAATTGAACAAGGTAAACAGGGTGGCCCAGATAAGCGAGCCACAAGTGAAATAAACACCTAAACGGTTAGAGATATCAAAATTGTGCATGGAACTAAAGTTGTAGCACTCGCCGAGAGCTATCGTATGGCGTCCTCGAAAAGACAAAAATGACCCTTTTAATGGCTCAAACAGCCCTTCGACGGGCGGGGTTCCCTTTCGACCCTTAAGTTTCATTACATTTTATTAAAGTACTAAAGAAACAAGGAAGAACTGTGCAAACAGATTTTTGATACGTCAAGTAGTTCTCGGAAAAAAAACGTTTAAAGTTGCACGTTTTCTTATTCTGAAGTTATAGGGCCACCCTGTATATGCCAGTGTGCTGGAGTCCTATTGGTGCTGTCCTCGTCCAGTTTCTTATATATTTTTAATTATTTTATTTAGTTATTTTTTATTTTATTTATTTATTATTATTTTATTTTTATTTTTTTCTTTGTTTTATCTCTTTCATTTTATGCTTTCTGTTTATTCATCTACCATTGATTTATTACGTATTCTATTTATTTATATTTGTTTATGTTTGCTATTATTTTGTATTATTCATTTCTTTTTTCCTTCTTATTATGTTTTAAATATTTTGTGTTATTTATTATTTTATCATGTCATCTCAGTCATCACTTCTGCTTATTGTTAATGTTTTTATACAGATTACAGAATAAATAAAAGTAAAAAAAAAAACATATGTAACTGAATGTTGGAATATTTTACTTTGATTATATACTAGCAGTAATACCCGGCGTTGCCCGGGGAACTTTGACTTTTCTCCTAATATCTCTCGTTCGAATCCATTTCAATTCTTCAATAGTACATTCATGATATTATAATTTTCAATTATTCATACGGAATAACGCTTATAGTCCTTCAACGGCAGACATCCCAGCTAGTAAGTTTTTAGGACCCCTGGGCACCATGGCTAGTACGCGCCCTTCAACGGCGGAAACCTCAGCTAGTGAATACTTAGCATCAGTGGACGTCCTAGCCAGTGCGTACTTGAGAACGCTTGTGACCACCAGGTTGATTAAAACATAGACTTCAACCATCCTGGAGCTAAAACTAATTTATTCAAAAAGATTTCTCATTAATCGTTGCAATGGTTTTCGAGTTACAAAGATTGCGTGAGTGGATGCTGGGATGGACCAGGGGTTGATTAAAAAATAGACCTTAACTTTCCGGTAGATAAAACTTATCTATTCAAAAAGATTCCCCATTAATCATTGCAGTGGTTTTTGAGTTACAAAGATTGCGTGGGTGGATGCTGGGATGGACCAGATATTGAGGTACTAATACGCCTATAACCTTCCACAGACGATGACGAACAAATTAAAAAAAAAATTAATCAAATCCATCAAGCCGTTCGTGAGTTATAGCGGTACAACGCACAGACATTTTCAGCTCTATATATATGATTAAATTTTATTTATTTAATCCAGTTTCATCTGATATTCTATTCTAATTTTATTAAGGCGATAGGCTCATATGTGCATTCTCAGCCTAAAGACAGCGTACAAAAGAAACGTTCAAATTATACTATAGATTTTGAGGGCACGATTCTTGGAGAATTGTACGGGTGGGGAATCCCAACTAAGAACTGAACAAAAGGAGTGTTTGGAAGAAGAGGATTCTGCGGAATTTGTGGAAATGGAATTGGTTGGAGACGAGTGGACAAAAGGAATTTTGGAGGAATTCTCGGGGGGGGGGGGGGGGAGGGGGGTCTGTTGGTAACGGTTTTACTTTAACACGCCATTTCAATTGTATTTACGTTCTTATACATTCAGCATAAATGCATGGGAGCAGCCAGAAACGATGATAGTCATGACAGATTAAGATATATTGGGAGGGTTGTTGTGTACACCTAGGGACCTAAGCATCTAATGCTCTTATCCCTTCCCAGTTAGCTCTACAGCGGGAGACCGTAATTTTACCTACCCAGGTTTAGTTACATAAGATACGACTCATTAACGAGTACCTGACATTCGAAAAGGCCCGAAAACAACGCCTAAAATCTCATCCGAAGGACGACGTGCTCAAGGGATTTTTTCACTTTCCAGTTAAAACATCTAAGAACCTCGGCTAGATTTCCAGCTTGCGTTCCTGAGCTCATTAGACACCACACGTAAAGATAAAATAAGTTTCCGTTTGGTTTGAACTAAAATTGTCAAGAAAGAAATATAGAATATAGGTAGAGGGCGCGGGTAGCTCAGTGGTATGCGTGCTTGACTTCTGAGCTCAAGTATGTGGGTTCGTAACCCGACCGAGGCCCTTAGTTTATTTTATCTGGGAGCTAAAATAAACTTAAGCATGCCGTCCTTTGGATGGGACGTTAAGTGATCGTCCCGAGCCTGTACGATGTCAGCTACTCGTTAAAGACCCCTGCCCTAGGTGAATAAAAATTTAGGACTCCCACAGTAGAGTCGGGCTCATGTCCACCAGAGTGACGAAAGAGCACTCTGGTAGTAGGCGATATGACCTCTCAGTTAAAGCCCGGGCATGAGTCAAAAAACCTAACCTAACCTAACCTAGAATATAGGTGGGCTTTGTGGTACTTTTTACACATATTTTCTGAAAAAACACATTAGGACAGCAATGTCGGTAGAAAGGCAGCAACCAGAAACGATGATAGTCAACCATAGACAGATTTAGATATATTGGGAGAGTTGTTGTGTACACCTAGGGACCTAAGCATCCAATGCTCTTATCCCTTCTCTGTTAAGCTCCACTGTATGAATCCCAAATTTTGCATAGTCAGGAAGGGGGTCTTTAACGAGTACCTTACATCGCATCAGCTCAGGACCATCTCTTAACGTCCCATCCAAAGGATGGTGTTCTCAAGTTCTTACTCTCCAGAGAACTCAAACTAGCTAGCACGCTACCTCTGAGCTACCGGCGCCCTAAGAAAATATTGTGATCATGTAAAAAATCGAAATCCAGTTTTCAATGGAATTTCACTATTCATTCTGAATATATTATGTTCATTTTCCCCATGATGTCTGTTTGTGCGTTTGTGTTTGAGACCGCTTTACTTCGGGACCTAAGTACATTTTATAAGATACAGTTTATATTTGTGATCTAATCAAAAATTACTACAAAGAAAAGTTGTAGAGAAAACAATTTGTGAAAAATACGATTTTTTGAAAGTCGCCCAGTTCGGGAGATACATGCCGAAACCCGTCCTTTTTTTTTGTGGAATAGACAATATTTCAAAAAAATAAGTTTGTTTTATTTATTTATTACAATTATTCACAAAATACCCGCGTTTCTTAATTGGATTGTCCAATAAAGAAAATTATCCCAGATTTCGAATATAGATAATTGAGTCTGATTGGGATATTATTTTAGAAAATTGGGATATTATTTGTCTTTTATCAGGAGTGTTTCTATGTTCTTTAAGTTTATTTATTTTCCTACTGCTAAAAGCTGTACGCTGTTGCCAAAAAACACAACCCCAACTCACAAATCATCTTTATTTTTCTTTGACCTAGAAAAATGTAAGTATATATTCATGATACTTAATATTTTTTGCAGAGATATTGTAAAACACTTGTTAAAAAATAAAGAAAAACTTATGTATTTAAAAAAAATATTGTCAATTTCACAAATATATATGGGAATACTTTCAGTATTGCTACCATCTTCAACTGAAACAACTTTTTTACTTACGGAAGTGGGAGTTTCTGGAGGGGTCAATTCAAAAACCCTAACAACTGCCGTCGTAATGAATTTATCAACACAAAATTTCATATGTGAATTCAAACCCCATAAAGACGACAATCATTTTTAGCGATATCGGCCGAAGGGAAGTGGGGGTTTAGTGGAGGGGGTCAATTCAAAAACCCTTATAACTGCCGTTGTAATGAATCTATCGACACGAAATTTCATGTGTGAATTCAAACCTCATAGAGACGACATGTAATCATTTTTAGCGATATCGGCCGAAGGGAAGTGGGGGTTTAGTGGAGGGGGTCAATTCAAAAACCCTAATAACTGCCGTTGTAATGAATTTATCGACACAAAATTTCATATGTGAATTCAAAACTTCATACAGACGACACTTTATCATTTTCAGCGATATCGGCCGAAGGGAAGTGGGGATTAACTAGCATTATAATGAATTTATCGACACAAAATTTCATATGTGAATTCAAAACTCCATACAGACGACACTTAATAATTTTCAGCGATGTCGGCTGAAGGGAAGTGGGGGTTAACTGGCGTTGTAATGAATTTATCGACACAAAATTTAGTATGAGGTTTTAGGAGCCCCTATGTAAGTCAACTATTGAATATTAGGGCAAATTGCCGATTGGTTTTGGAGGGGGAGCGAAAAATTAATTGATTAATTCGTTCTGAGAAAGTACAATTCTGGTGATTCACCGATGAATCTTTTCTAGTTGTTACCGTGTTGAATAATTTTAAAAGAATTATAAGAGTGAAAAAGTGTATGAAGCGGAAGATTTTGTAGGTGCCGCCAAATTGAGATCGGAGGAGCCTGCGCGGCAGACCCCCTCCACAGCGAGACAGACCATGAGCAGGTATTGACTTTTCAGTGGTAGTGAGTGAGGAGAGTCCTATGAGGTCGGGTTAGAGACAAGTGTAAAGTGGTGCTATGAGGCTTCGGTGACATGAGTAGCAACACTACAAAGGATCAGTGTGAGCAACACCAGTATGTCGGCCCGTACCGCCTCGAGAAGACACTCGGCAAAGGGCAGACAGGTGAGTCCTCTTCAACATCTTTATAATGCCCTTTGGATGGGGCGGTGCCCTCTTTGCTCTTGTAGCCACCATCCGTCAGTTGAACGAGCTTACACTAATCAGATGCATGGTTATAGCATTGATTACAAAGTCAAGTAGGTCGTTCCGCAGTTCAAACCGCAGAGCCAATCGTTATCAACAATTGTTTAAGGACCTTGGAGGTCACAGGTCACAGTCTCTTTAAGTCACTCTTAGCAACCGCTAAAATTACATTTATATTTATCTTTATAAATTGCAGTTATATTTATTTTTTTAAATATGTCATATGTCCAATATACCTACCACGATTACAGATCTCTCAACAAAATCATTTAGTACACGATATATAAAAGTATTGAGTTGGCGTCAGCGGTATTTACTTGTTCAGCATAATCCTGCGAGTGACTTTCTTATACCCAGTAATGCCAGTATGAATGATTTTGAGAAATAAGCATTGTTAAAAAAATATTTTATGATTTGTTGCTTTATAAGATATTTAGTTTACATTCTTCGGGCCGCTAAAACTTTTGTCCTATTAATCAAAGGACTTATTAGCGATTGGAAATTTAATAAGGAACATTTTTGGTAAGAAACAATTTTTCGATAGGACTAACAGTTTTCGGGTAAATCATGTAAACGTCTAAAAATATGTGTTTCAAAACTACATTTCAAAACGGTTTTCGGCATGTATCTCAAAAACCGGACGACCTGCAAAAAATCGTATTTTATATAAAATATGTATTTTAATTCACTCTATTAACTATTACTCGAAATAATTTTTTGATAGGTCATAAACATAAGCTGTATCTTGTAAAATGTAGTTAGGACTCGGGGAAAAGTGTTCTCAATTTTCGTCTGATTTCTGTCAAAATCTAAACATATCTAAATTAACAGACGTGACCCCTTCATTTCAAATTTCAAGTTTCAGCTACAATCGTTTTTGCGGTAGAGAGCTCAGAACATCACATACAGACAGGCAGCATCGCGAAAATGGTCAAAACATTCAGGGGATATTGAAACGTGAAATCCGTTGAAACCTCGAACTCGGATTTTCGAACGATAATACTAAAAAACAATACTTCCTTATACTATATGTATAAGAAAATAATTTACATCATGTATTTATTGTAAATTGTTCAATTGATTTGCAACAGTTCGTAAACTCTAGTTTTTTTTTTTTTCTTTGTTATATATGTTTAGATTCTCTACCTGATGATGGCAGATAATTGCCGAAACTAGTTGTGTTATAAATAAAATATATTTTGAGTGCGCCGGTAGCTCAGTGGTACGCATGCTTTCCTTCTGAGCTCAAGATCGTGTGTTCGAAACCCGACCGAGGCCCTTAGTTTAGTTTATCTAGGAGGTAAAATAAACTTAAACACGCCGTCCTTCGGATGGCACGTTAAGCGATGGTCCCAAGCCTGTAGATGTCAGGTACTCGTTAAAGACCCCCTGCCCTAGGTGAATAAAAATTTAGTGTAGGCGAAATTTAATACTCTCATAGTAGAGTCGGGCTCATTTCCACCAGAGTGACGAAAGAGCGCTCTGGTAGTAGGCGATATGACCTCGTAGTTAAAGCCCGGGCATGAGTCATAATAACTAACTAACAAAAATATATTCTTATTTAAATAAATAAAACAAACCTATTTTTTTAAATATTGTCTATTCCACTAAAGATATTTATAAAACTACCGGTTTCTGCCGCACACCATCGTCAGGTCTAGTTATGAACTAAGTCTTAGTCTAAGTTTTATAAATATCTTTAGTGGAATAGACAATATTTCAAAAAATGAGTTTGTTTTATTTATTTATTACAAATATCACAATATGTCCGCGTTCCTCAACTTAGAAGTTATTCTTATTTTATTAAGTCCTCTATCAATCAATCAATAAATATGTTTACAAAAACTATCGGTTTCGATATTACACTCTAGTGAGGTTTTTAATAAACTAAGACAAGTTTCTATAAAGCGAACAATTCTTATATATCAGGTAAGGAAGGGTTTGTAATTTCAACTTGGAACGAGGTTGTACTCTTGGGAATTTCTTTGTTCGGAATTTTTTTCTTCTTCAATAACAGTGTTAAAACTAAAATTAAAGATTAAATTATTAAATTCTAACAAGATAAACTAATTTATATTTGATATAAGTTAAACAATGTTTGTGTATTTGGCAAAATGATTAATTTATAAATCAGTATCAGTTTTCGGCATTATACCATCGTCAGATTTAGTTAAAAATTAAGACAATTTTCTATGTACGAACAGTTATTTATTAGAAACAGGTTGAAATTTTTATAAAATCACCATGGCATTGCATATCCTTTATTACATCCCCGATTATATGAGGTATAGGGGTAGTTATGTCATCGGAGAAAAATTCAATATGTAGTTTTCAACGGAATTTTATGTTTTTTCGATTTCTATATTTCAAATATAAAAAAAAAAATTCTGTCTGTGTCTGTGAACACTATAACTCTCGGTAGAATGCATGTATCACCATGAAACTTTATATCTGTGACCAAAACTCCATAAGGACAACAGCTTCCAATTTTTAGTCAAATCGGCCAAAGGGTAGGGGGAGATTAGAGGAGAGACTTAACTCAAAAACTCAAATAATGTGGTTCTGAGGTAGGGTTCAACTCTCAATTTACATCGGCAGTTAGTGGGGTTTTTGAATCAAAACTCAATAAGGACCTAACCTGACAAATTACAGCAATATTGGCCGAAGGGAAAGCGAGGTTCAGGGGAGGGCGTCAATTAAAAAACACTAATAATTGCCAATGTGTTTATCGACACAAAAAACAGTATGAAGACTTAGGATCCCTTATGTAAGTCAACTAATGAATATTAGCGCAAATGGTCGACTAGTTTTGGAGGAGGAACGACAATTTATTTTCAATAAAAAAAACTAAAAAGAAAATAACTAGGATATCCGGGAATCAATTATATAAACAATAATAGATGAATATCTCGGGTAGTGAATTTAATTATAAGTGATTTGATTAAATAATTGAAGCAGTTAGATACTTGATAGGTGTCAGTCAAGGTATATTTAGAGGTGTTATCGATCAAGGTGGCAGCGGTAGTCAGAATAGACCAGCTTGGCAACTCTCTTAAAGTGTCTGTCTATCTTAGTGCTTGAAGGAGGGGGACATCAGTTATTAAATAATAGTAATTAATCAATTAAAATAATATTAACTAGCAGGTTGAAAGAAGTAATCAGTGTGTTATATTACTTAACCTGAAGTTGATTATATTCGAAAGAATAATAAAGGCGTCGGTGAATCACCGGCAGTGTACTACCCCAGCATGAGTAATGAAGTAAGTTTTTGCTCTCCAAAAGAAATCTACCGTTTAGGCTAAAAATCCTAAGATGACTTACATACAAGCTTCTGAATCTTCATACTAAATGTAGCGTCGATTTAGTCATCACATCGACAGTTATTACACTTTTCGGCCGATTTTGCTGGAAAATTCTTACGGGGCTCTGGACAGACAAGTTATCGTGTTTACAGGTATGCTCACAGACACCTGCGATAACGCATATCCGCGTATATCCCTATAATTTATCTCCTCTACATCTTCTCTCACTCAGATTGGTTCACTACACCTTAACCCTAAAAACACTTCTCTCTCTAGACTGTCCACTTCTACAACACAACTTAGAGTGTTTCACACTATTTAAAACAGCTGATCGTCGTCTTTTGTACTCCATTCATTGGTTGTTCACATTTTGTTTCAAAACGAAATGCGACTAGTCCATCTTTGTATATTTATTCACTAATTAAGTTACTTCACTCCTAACAGCTGTTTTTATACAAATAATTAAAAAAATGTACTGATTTTACAAAAAGAAATCTTACAAACTAATTACTTAAAACTATATCAGTCTTTTTTCTGTTTTATAGTGGCTACTATTTATAATTATTTTATATTTTGGGCATATTTACATATAAATAAATAAAATTATCTTTGCGCATCTACATCACTGTTATTTTCACTTCACCTTAAGCATAAAAACGCATCTCTCTCTAGATTGTCCACTTCCAAAACACAACTTATAAGCTCCATTCATTGGTTGTTCACATTTCCTTTTAAAACAAAATGAGACAAGTCCATCTTTGTATAATTTATTCACTAATTATGTTACTTCACTCCTAACAGCTGTTTTTATACAAATAATAATAATTGATTTTATAAATAAATTAATAATCTTAATGTGTGTACATTTTTTACATTACAATAGATATATGTATATGTATTAATATAAATGGAAAATATACATTGTGAAGAAATAAGAGAGTAACTAGTGAATAAATAGAAGAATATCTAGACTTAAAAATAAATAAAATACCTTATAAAAAATACATTGTTGAATATATCTTGTTTATTATTACAATTACTATTCTCGACACATCAATTTAGCTATCCTTGACATAGAAATAACTTCAATGTTAATTAAATCTAAATAAGTTCTATATTTAATTATATCTAAACTATTAATGAAATGATCCATCATTATCTGATACAGTCCAGCCCTATTCCCTGCGGATGACAGCATGACATATTGGTCCCATCCATGGAGGAAAAGGCTCTATATAATGCAACTCTCTCCATTAGAAAATATTTACTGTTTTTTTTTTTGTTTTTTTTTTCACTAGTATTAATTATTTTTCTGAACAAATTGCGTTGAATTGAAATTTTTTTCTTAAAAGGAATAGAAAAATAAATTTTTTTACTATTAAGAAAAAATAATTTTTAAATATGAAAATAAATTTTTAGAATGGAATCTCAAATCACATGGATTTTTTTTTTTGGATATTAATAAACTATTTGAACTAAAACAGAAAGTGGCAACACTGACAGTTGACCCGTGTTTAAGATGTAATTACACATACATAGGTAGCTCTTTCGTCACTCTGGTGGACATGAGTCCAACTCTATTGTGGAGTGTCCCTCCCTAGGGCAGGGGTCTTTAACGAATACTATGACATCGTACAGGCTCTTAACGTCCCATCCGAAGGACGGCGTGCTTAAGCTTATTTCACCTCCCAGATAAAATAAACTAAGGGTCTCGGCTGGGTTTCTAACCCACGATTGTGAGCTCAGAAGGCAAGCACTCATACCACTAAGCTACCTGCGCCCTCTGATACTTTTTATTATTGAACAAAATTTTTCAGGCGGCCTAATCAGGAAAAGGTCCCTGAACCTCTCTTCCCTTCTGCTGATATAACTGACATTGGATAAAATAAAATAAAACAACATATCGATATTTACTATTCGATACGCTTTCCTAGTTTTATTCACCTAGGGCACAGGGGTCTTCAACGAGTTCTTGACATCGTACAGGTTCGGGGCCATCGGTTAAGGTCCTATCCGTGGGACGGCGTGCTCAAGTTTATTTTAGCTCTCAGATCGATGGCCTCGCCATGGCGCCCTTAAATTACACAATATATATATACAGGGTGTCCCAGATAAACGGGCCACAATCCAAATAATTCGGAAACGATTAGTGCTAGCAAAATTTTACAAAGAATAAAAGTTGTACGTCTCAACGAGTGGTATGCAGCGGTGTGAAAAAAAAATGAAAAATTTAATGTCAGAAAATGTTCAAAATATGGCTCAAATTATGCCCTTTTATTATTATAATTATTACAATCTGAGTATTTTTATATGGAAGTAAAGAAAAAAATACATTAAGAACCATTCTTAACTTCAGTTACAATACTCACTCTTTTCAAAGGTTTAACACGTCAAACACTGGGTTTAACACTTTTCAGATTTTGAACCAACATATCTCCGGTAGTTTTACAGATACAAAAATTTTTTTCGCGGGGTTCTTCCCAACTTTTTAAGTACTTTAAAATTGTGTTAATTGTTAATGGGCTTAAAAGGTAACCCTTTCCTTCCGTTGGCCATTTAAGCCCTATTACATTAAATTTTTCATTTTTTTTTACGCCGCTGCATACCACTCGTTGAGACGTACAACTTTTATTCTTTGTAAAATTTTGCTAGCACTAATCGTTTCCGAATTATTTGGATTGTGGCCCGTTTATCTGGGACTTCTTGTATATAGCATAGCTAATAGCTAAAAAATAAAACATATTGTTTCGCTATGCTTAACTGAATAAAATAAATTGTTGAGTGTTCTTTTATTTATTTTAAAATCTTTCTTTTTAAATAAGACTAAGCTATTTTTTTATTTATTCACTAATTATATTCAATTTTTTTATTTATTCAGTAATCTATGCTCTGCTATGCTACCGGACATAAATATTGAGAATATCTAACGTGAATATATAACCTGTTTCTCAGATCATTTGTTAGTTGTTTTACTTGCTAATTGAAAAAGTGTTAATTTAACGTTTACAATTTACCATATGTGCTGAGTACCTGTCGCCAGGCTGGTAATCAGGTAGACTAACTAACCAAATATCTCTTCAATTATTTAGCTGTAAAAACTCAATCGTAAATCTTTAAACTTTAAAGAAACATGTTTACAAAGTAAAAATAAATATGTGGCCATAATAGGACTTTCTTATACCAACCATGTTTTTACAGATCACTGTCCCTCCCCTCTTAAAATTCCTAATGCAAATTTTTATTCACCTAGGGTAGGAGTTTTTAAGGCAGTTCCTGACATGGTACAGGCTCGGGACCATCGCTTAACGTCCCATCCAAAGGGCGGCATGCTTAAGTTTTTTTACCTCTCAGACAAAACAAACTAAGGTTTTCGGTCGGGTTTCGAACCAGCGATCTTGAGCTCAGTAAGCAAGCACGCTTACCACTCAGCTACCGGCGCCCTCACTGTCTCTTCAATCTTTTCTTGGATTTCTTTTAAATTTACTAAAGAGATGCCATCTTGTTTCTTTTTTATAAGTGTTAAATCCAATCCGAAGGTATAAATTATCTTACTGGGTTAACTGGAAAATGAATAGCATAGAATATAAGAACAAATATTGGGTTTATTTACCTGAACCTACATTATTAACAAAATCAAAATATCAGTATCAAATAAAAAATCAAATTAAAATAAAAAATCTTACATCTACTTTAGTCTCTTTTCTTTTCAAATATTGTGGCCATTCTTTAATTTAATGTTATTTTGAGCATATAAACATATAAATAAATAAAATTTCATTTGCGCATCTATTTCACTGTTATTTAACTCTTACAGGGTTCACCACACTTTAATCTTCAAAATACTTCTCTCTGTAGACTGTCCACTGCCTCCTCTCAACTTAGACTGTTTCTCACTTTTACAACAGCTGATCCTCGTCTTTTGTGCTCCATTCATTGTTTTAAAACAAAATGCTATTAGTCCATCTTTGTATATTTATTCACTTATTAAGTTACTTCACTTCTAACAACAGTTTTAATACAAATAATAATAATTCATTTTTCAATATATTAATAATCCCAATGTGTGTAAATTTTTAATAGTTGTCATACTTATTAATTTTGGTAGCTTACGCAGAAGGTGCTTTCATATAAAAAAAAATTAATTTTATACTCTTTACATTTCCTCTTTCTGGTTGTGACGTTAGCCATGAGACTCCCCACTTCAATCATGGTCTCGTGAAGCGTATATATTTTAATTACTAACCGTGTGTATGTTCGTGCACGCATGGCTAGGCACATGTCAAATTGTAATCTGAATGAGAAGAGTTTTTCTTATAGTTAGTTATTATGACTCATGCCCGGGCTTTAATTACAAGGTCATATCGCCTACTACCAGAGCATGTTTTCGTCGCTCTGGTGAACGTGAGCTTGACTCTAAATTTTTATTCACCTTAAGGTAAGGGGTTCTTTAACGAGTACCTGACATCGCACAGAGAAAATTATAAGGCTCATTTTATATGAAATAAAGTTTTTCGAAGGCTGCCCGGTTCGCGAAATACATGACGACAACCGTCCCACAGTGTGGCAATTCACAAACTTAGCACGAAAAAATTCAAATTATGAAATTCTCACTAAAAAGATGGGAACAATTGGTATTGGAAGTAGACTAGTTGTAGACATTGAACCCAAGAGGTGGGCCTCCTTTGTTTACAGTAAGTACGCAAAGCCGCCATGTAAACACAGGAAGGACACGTCATTATCTTTTCACATGAGTTACAGACAGTGGTACAGTGCAGTTCATTTATTTTTCAAACCTTAGCTAATATGTCTGATTCAGGAGAAGCTAAGTGAATAAACTATTGTGGTAAAGAAAGTTATATAATGTTAATGTAAAATTAATAATATTTAAAACAAAAAGAATAAATTAATAAACAATAAATTATCACATTTCCTGTAGAAATTGTATAACTAAAAAATTCAATTAACAAACTTTTCAGTTGGATTTCTGAAGAGATGCCAATTAAATTTTATTTCAATAATATTAAATCTAATCCAAAGGTTTTCAAATTATCTTACTGGGCCAACAGGGAAAATGAATAGAATAGAATTTACGAGAACACATAGTTTGGGTTTATTTTTTTTAAATCTACATTAGGTTAGGTTAGGTTTTATGACTCATGCCCGGGCTTTAACTAAAAGGTCATGTCGCTTACCAGAGCGCTCTTTCGTCACTCTGGTGGACATGAGCCCGACTCTACTGTGGGAGTCCTAAATTTTGCCTACCCTAAATTTTTATTCACCCAGGGCAGGGGTCTTTAACGAGTACCTGACATTGTACAGGCTCGGGACCATCGCTTAACGTCCCATCCGAAGGACGGCATGCTTAAGTTTATTTTATCTCCCAGATAAAATAAACTAAGGGCCACGGTCGGGTTTCGAACCCACGTTCTTGAGCTCAGAAGTCAAGCACGCATACCACTGAGCTACCGGCGCTCTCAAAATCTACATTATAAAATTTAAAAAAAACTAAACATTCAAACAAACAAAAATCAAAAGAAAATCTTAAAAACTAAATTCTACTAAAACAATTTCAATATTTTTTTGTTTTATATTTTGGCCATTTTTTAAATTTAAGTTATATATTTCTGGGCATATATCCTGTACATATAAACAAACAACAGTACCTTCTTTGCGGATCAATTTCACTTCTATTTAGTCCATCACAACTTAAGCTTAAAAACAACTTTCCATCTTCACTCAGACCGTCTCAACTCAACACAGGTCTCGACTCGTTTTGTTTTTTTACTCATTTGTTTCAAAAAAAAATTGATTTTTATAGAAATATAAATATAATTAATTTTTTTTAATATTAATAATTTAATGTGTGTATTTTTTTATACATCACACTATATTGTTTATTTTGCCATAATAGTGCACAAATTAATTAAATTCAATGCATAAAGTTGTTGATTGGAAATTTCACATTCTGAAGCCGCCCAAAAAATTGCAGACAATTGTATGCCTTCTACTTAGCATTTTTTACTTGATAATTTAGTATTCTAATTGTTGCATAAAGAAGCAGAATCTTAGCTCTTTTTGATAAGCCCCAGTATTTTTTCCCCCTATTACAGGAAGTTCTAATGTAATGAAGAGCTCTTACATACATGTTTTCGCTATGGTTGAAAGAATCGTTCTACAAAAAAATAATTTCCGACGGATGTTTTATTGCTGCTAAGAGAACTCAACTTGTTACCAACCAACTCATCGGATGATTCATCGTATTATTTAAAAAAAATTATTTTATTATATTTTTATTATTAAACTGCTATTGTACAAGCAAGTGCTTTTTTCATTTTTTTTTTTACTCCAATGACACGTATCTCTTTAATTATAATCTTTTCCTATCATATAGGTGCTTGTAAAATATGAGAGCTGTACTTTTTAATTTTTTTCGCGCCACTGTGCGTCCTAAAATGATGTCTTAAAACTAATTTTTTAGACGTATGATCGATTTACAAAAACGATCAGTTCTTCTTAAAAATGTATCCTTTCCAAAAATGTTCCTTACAAAATTCCCAACCTTCATGAATAGCAAAGAATTTTTATTTTTCTACACTTTATTTAAGATTAATTTTTTTCAAATAAACACTTGAGAAACATGAAAGACAAAATCGATTTCTTAGACAGATCTGATGTAATATACCAAATAGATTGTAGCAGTGCCCATCTTATGTAAGGAACAAGATACTCCACGATGTCAGATCGACCACGAGCGACGAAAAAGAGCTCTGGTAGTATGCGATACGACATACCGTAGAGAACCTCAACACAATTGTTTTTTTGAAAATTACAATAAAACCGAAATCCTGAAATACTTTCACACCACACTAACGTACAACCAATCCAAGAGATTGGAGAAGACGAATCGCAATTTACTGCCGCCCTAAATTATATATAGGGTGGCCCAGATAAGCGGGCCACAAGTGAAATAACTCCTGAACGGTTAGAGATATCAAAATTGTGCATAGGACTAAAGTTGTAGCACTTGCCGAGAGCTATAGAATGGCGTCATCGAAAAGACCTAAATGACCCTTTTAATGGCTCAAACAGCCCTTCGACGGGCGGGGTTCCCTTTCGACCCTTAAGTTTCATTACATTTTATTAAAGTACTAAAGAAACAAGGAAGAACTGTGCAAACAGATTTTTGGTACGTCAAGTAGTTCTCGGAACAAAAACGTTTAAAGTTGCACGTTTTCTTATTCTGAAGTTATTAAACTCCAACTAACTTCAGACTAAGAAAAACGTGCAAATTTAAACGTTTCTTTTCCGAGAACTACTTGACGTATCAAAAATCTGTTTGCGCATTTCTTCCTTGTTTCTGTAGTACTTTAATAAAATGTAATGAAACTTAAGGTACAAAAGGGAACCCCGCCCTTCGAAGGGCTGTTTGAGCCATTAAAAGGGTCACTTATGTCTTTTCGAGGACGCCATACCATAGCTCTCGGCAAGTGCTACAACTTTAGTCCTATGCACAATTTTGATATCTAACCGTTTAGGAGTTATTTTACTTGTGGCCCGCTTATCTGGGCCACCCTGTATACATGAATAGATATATTCCCCACCACTTCTAAATTTATTTTCTACTCGTATTCTCTTTATTTCCCATCTTCTCAGTAAATTGTGTTTTTACTTTTCCAGGTATACGAATATTGGTGAAGTTATATAATCGGTGAGAAATTCGTGTTGAGTTTTCCGACCTTCCGATTCCATAAATAAAAACATTCCTGTCGTTTATGTCTGTCTTTCATAATAATAAAAAGAATATATCGACACGAAATTTTATATGTGTATTCAGAACCCCATAAAGACGACATCTATTGATTTTCAAAAGAAACAGGGATTAGAGGAAATTTTTATTATTTTTATTTTTTGAATTATTTTTTAAATATTATTTTATTTATTTTATTAATCTTTTTTATTCATGTACATACACACACATACAGACATCATCGAAAAAATTATCAACGTATTCAGGGTAAGGCTGGAACCCGGGTCTATCGTTCCGAAGAGAGTCCTTCGATCTCTAAATTTGAGGCTACACCCTAACTCAAAAGTAAATGTCCGCTCTCCCCCTAAACCTTCGATCTCTTTATTTGGTCGACCAGAACGTTCTTTTGGTTGCTCTGTTGAGGGTCCTTTGGTCATCAAATTTGAAGCGCTATCCTGACTCTCACGTAAGTCACCGAGAACGACAAGGAGGAGCCATTCTCAGCCACCGGAGAGGCCGCTAATCTGACTTAGCTTGCATTGTGAAGTCTATATTGAATCGAAGTTCAGTAGAGATGACTACAGTCCAAGGCCTCTTTCGGATGTCTTAACTATCGATTACCTACTATATTATTTATATCGATCCAACATTCACAATGTCTTCCTGCTTCGTTCCTAACTGTTCTTATTTGAAATTCACTGTGATAATCTACCTGTTAACATGCCAATCCAACATAGTTTCAAATCGACTTGCCAAGACCATTCGGCTGGTCGATCGAGTCTCAACTAGGGCAGGGTTGAGCAAACGTTTTTACGTGTAAAGCAGATATAAAAAATTCGTCAGTGAATCACCGTCAATGTACTTCCCCAGAACGAATTAATCAATTAACTTTTCGCCCCCCTCCAAAACCAGTCGACCGTTTGCGCTAATATTCAATATTTGGCTTACATAGGGGCTCCTAAATCCTCATACTAATTTTTTTTTGTTCGATAATTTCATTATCGTCTTAAGTTTATTTTACCTCCCAGATAAAATACACTAAGGTCTTGGCCGAGTTTTGAACGCGCGATCTTGAGCTCAGTAAGCAAGCACATCCTGAAATATAGTCGTGAAAAAGACACTTTCGGAAGAATTAAAAAAATGTATAGAATCATTTAACTTATAATTAAAAACTGTATCTAATGTATTTATTTTTATTATTATTCTCATTTATTAATTATTTATTCATTTCAATTTTTAATATTATTGTTATTATTAATTATATAATTGTCCTACAAGATTTAATATCTGTGTATAATTAGTTATTTCGACTGATGCCCGGGCTGTACCTACGAAGCCATATCGCCTACTACCAGAGCGCTCTTTCGTCACTCTGGTGCACATGAGCTCGACTATACTATAGGGGTCCTAAATTTTACTTGGGGTTAGGGATCTTTACCGAGTACCTACAGGCTCGGGATCATCGCTTAACGTCCCTTCCGAAGGATGGCGTGCTCAAGGTTTTTTTTATCTCCCAGATAAAAAAACCTAAGCCCAGATAGTAGGCAACACGCTTTCTTTGAACTACCGGCACTCTCTTTAATATCTGTGTATATATCAGTGTCGACGGCGTAAAGTGTGTTACGTGAAATCGCACTTTAAACTTTGCTAATTTATGAATATATAATAGATTAATTTTTGATTTTATTTATTATTGTAATTTATTAGACATATATTTGAACGTTTAGGGTGTTTTTTTATTTTATTTTATTTTTTAAATATTTTTATTGTTTATTTTTAAAAAAATTCTAGTGACGATTCGCTTTACTCTCATCAGAGGGCGCCGGTAGCTCAGTGGTATGCGTGCTTGACTTCTGAGCTCAAGGTCGTGGGTTCGTAGCCCGACCGAGGCCCTTAGTTTATTTTATCTGGGAGGTAAAATAAACTTAAGCACGCCGTCCTTCGGATGGGACGTTAAGCGATGGTCCCGAGCCTGTACGATGTCAGGTACTCGTTAAAGACCCCTACCCTAGATGAATAAAAATTTAGGGTAGGCAAAATTTAGGACTCCCACAGTAGAGTCGGGCTCATGTCCACCAGAGTGACGAAAGAGCGCTCTGGTAGTAGGCGATATGACCTCGTAGTTAAAGCCCGGGCATGAGTCATAAAACCTAACCTAGCTTTACACTCATGAAATGGCTCAACCTCAATTAACATTGTTATTGTTTATAAAATCTTTAGGTGTTCCAAGTTATTGAAATAAATTGACATATCTTAAAAATTAAAATATTATTTCAGATATATTGTACATAATAAAAATAAACACTGAATCCTTTTAATGTTTAATTTTGCATTGAAAATGGCAAATAATGAGAAAAAAACAACAAATAGGTAATGAAAAATTGAAAAATTATTAGTTAAAAATATTAATATTCATTGAAAGAAACCAAAGTTATAAAAGTTTGAGAAACAAAACTATAATCAGGACTTGATTCTGAATGAAACAATAATAATAATAAGGCCAAAATATAATTGATAAAATACTTTGAGATAAGCATTTTTGTGAGGTATCATATTATAATATTATTGTTTAACGGAATTAAATGTTATTATAATTATATTAAGAGTAGGGTACTTTAGAGAGTACCACAGGCTCGGGATCACTGTTTAAATTTATTTTGACCAACTCTGCTCCAAAAGGGCTGTCCTGAGACAAACTCTCCTGTGCATTGTATGAGAGAGGTGAGGTGTCTGAGTGAGGCGAGATGAGAGGAGAGAGGTGGAGGGGATATCGATTTGGAGGGGAAGTACATCTTCTGTCTCTATTGTCTATAGGATAGGACATGTGGTAGGACAGGTAGGGGAGGACATAGGACCATCCTGTCGCCTAGCCCTTGGGTCCCTAGGGACAGGTTCCCGAGGGATATTGTGTCTCTTGTACTCTCAAGTACTTGTCACAGAGAGGCCAGTAATTATGACAGTGACTTCCTTATGCCCAGTAATGCCAATATATTGTGTCTTATTAAGTACTTGTCACAGAGAGGCCAGTAATTATCAGTAATTATGACAGTGACTTCCTTATACCCAGTAATGCCAATATATTGTGTCTTATTAAGTACTTGTTACAGAGAGGCCAGTAATTATCAGTAATTATGACAATGACTTCATTATACCCAGTAATGCCAATATATTGTGTCTCTTATTAAGTACTTGTCACAGAGAGGCCAGTAATTATGACAGTGACTTCCTTATACCCAGTAATGCCAATATATTGTGTCTCTTATTAAGTACTTGTCACAGAGAGGCCAGTAATTATGACAGTGACTTCATTATACCCAGTAATGCCAATATATTGGGTCTTATTAAGTACTTGTCACAGAGAGGCCAGTAATTATCAGTAATTATGACAGTGACTTCCTTATACCCAGTAATGCCAATATATTGTGTCTTATTAAGTACTTGTTACAGAGAGGCCAGTAATTATGACAGTAGAAGATACAGACAGTACAAGATACACTTATAAAATTGTCGTTGTCTTCCCACTGCTCTATTTTTGACCAAAACCGGTTTTCAACGCAACAGCGTCACCATCAGTAGTACACCCCACTCACACAGCGCAGCGGTTAAAGGACAACTGACTATTCTGTCGGCCCTTAAAGTTTGCACCTGTGCATTTTTCATTTTTATATGGCTGCGACTTAGGAGAAGAAAGAAGAGAATGGCCGCTCAAGAATGATACAGAGCATTGTGAGCTGTGAAGAAGTAGAGAGAAGAAATGTCCCGCTCCACGACTCCAAGAACCTGACACAATGTGAAGCTCGCTACAACCCTCTTTTAAAAAAATATACGAGGTGTGTTCAAAAACTAACGGGAATTTTGTGCGGGTTGTATTAGTCCGATTCGCGCGATTTTTTCCTTGTTGTGTTGGTAAACATGTCTGAAAATTATCTGTACATTGTTAGGTACCTGAACCCCATAAGGACAACACCTATCGATTTTCAGCCAAATCGGCCAAAGAAAAATGGGGATTAGGGGAGAGGCTTCACTCAAAAACTTTAATAAATGCCGTTGTAATGAATTGAGAAACCTACGTAAGTGAGCGTAGCCAAATTCCAGAAGTAAACATTTCTTTGTTCAACCCCAGACGATCCCTATATTTTCATCGATCAGTGTTCGCTTTGGGAATCCCTCTCCTGGCCTGATCTCCATCCGAAAATGATAATAGATGTCTTTTGGTAGTCAAAAGAGAAGTATCCATTATTCATTTTTTTTAAAAATCTATTGACGGCATCACTGAATTTATTTTATTGACCAAAAACCCAAAATATGGGACCTTAGGAGAGGCAACTCTGATATTCATATGTTGGAAGTGTGTTGAGATTTTCTCAGAGGGGTGCACAATCAGCGCAGTGCAATATCAACCCCTTCTTCAGTCTTGTCAATGACACTTAAAGATTGTGGAGATGTCGACGGGGGGCCTATCAGTGTCTAGAGGTCATCACCAGGGGGCCTATCAGTGTCTAGAGGTCACCACTAGGGGGCCTCCAGACAAGACTCAGACCACAGGAGCCGGTCCTTGACGTGACTTCGCTTGGTGTCTGGGAACGACAGGGAATAAAAGTCGTACGTGAATCACCGGAAATGTTCTTCCCCAGAACGAATTAATCAATTAGCTTTTCGCTCCCCCTATATATTCAACAGTTGGCTTACGTAGGGGCTCCTAAATCCTTATACAAAATCTTTTATCGATACATTCATTACATCGACAGTTATTACGGTTTTTGAATTGAGCCCCCTCCCCTTTATCGATATAGCTGAAATTTTACAGACTATGTCCTCCTTGGATTTTAACTTTAAATATGAAATTTCATGTCGATACATTCATTACATCCGCAGTTATTGGGGTTTTTGAATTGAGCTCACCCTCTGATCCCGCTCTTCGCTTCCACCGATTTAGCTGAAAATGAATAAATTTCGTCCCTAGGGGTTTTTGAATTCACATATGAAATTTTGTACGATACATTCATTACAACAGATTAGATTTTTTGAATTATGCCTTTCCTCTAAACTCCCCTCCACTTTGAAATGAAATGAAAAGAAAAATGAAAAGAAATTTTATTATTCTGGGACTGAGGTCCCCTAAGAATAAATACATATAGAGTAAAGAACAGGAACAATGTAATATAGTATCAGTACAAAGAAATAAAAAGATAGGTAAATAAAATTAGTGCTACATTGGAGAAAAACTATGCAATAAAAAAAATAGATAAACAAAAGATTAACAGGAAAAAACATAAAATTAACAACTTCATTATAATGAGAAAAAATAAATAAAAGTATCTATATAAATAAAAGAGAATAAGTAAAAAGAAAATCTATATAAGTAAGAAAGTAAAATAAAATTGGTAATATAAATCGACCGAGCATAATACTATGAGGGTTTGAAATGAAATGAAAATAAATTTTATTTGAAATGAAAATAAATTTGGCCGACTTGACTGAAAATCAATAGGTGTTGTCCTTATAGGGTTTTGGTCACCCGTATAAAATTTTGTGTCGATACATTCATTCTATCGGGAGTTATCGTGTTCACAGACGACCATTTTACTTCATGTTTTCCGATCTCTCGATTCCAAAAACGAAAATTCTATCTGTGTGCGTGTGTCCGTGAACACAATAACTCCCAATATAATGAATATATCGACACGAAATTTTATATATGAATCCAGAAATCTCTGAAACCTATAGTTTTCCAGCCAAATCGGCTAAAAGGGGAGTGGGGGATTAGGGGATGAGGGCGCAATTCAAAAACACTAATAACTATCGATGTAATGAATATATCGACACAAAATTCAGTATGAGGGCGTTCCACTGAACTGATTAATTCGTTTTGGGGAGATACATTACAGCTTATTCAAGGACTATTTTTTTTTTTTTTTTTTTCATATTTGTGATCTACAGTCGGAAAAAATGAAATTCTGTTGAAAAATCCTCATCGAGTTTTTGACCGATTACATAACTTCCCCTATACTTGGTATTATCTTTATAGAAATATCGTGTGTAATTTAATGCCGAAGGGGAATAAAGAGGATCTGTTTATTGAGGTGCAGGACAATCTTTTATCGTAGAAAAACACTTTGTATAAAGAGGGATGCATACTGATTGTGCAAACAGTGTACTTGAGTAGACGTCAATGAATACTAATAGAATACGTTCAATAATGATATTATTATGTAAATCCGTAGTATGGTTGAGCCATGAACTTCTGCCTGGGGGTATATTACTTTCTACAAGAAGAGAAGCCCCTTTTTCCTACATTTTCTTTCATTATTATTCATGGACAGAAGCCGTGCTCAAGCATCTCTGCTAAGGATTAGCCCTGCCTCTAAGAGGGATGTCTCTTGTCTTGTGTATCCAAGAGGATTAAGATAATTTCCAATATGGTTCATAGTTATCCTTCAGTTTGTTTTGTTCTTCATTACGCCTCAGATGATAATCACTGAAAGGAATTAAAATAGATTATATACGAAGGGGAATATGGAATTATATTTCACTGGATCTGGAGAATTTCTCATCATCAAGAGGCGTAACCAAATTCGAGATCGAAGTTTCAACTCATTCTCACGTTTCAAGGTCCCCTGAATACGTGATTGAGAAGTTGTGAGCTCTCTACCGCAAAAACAATTGTAGCTATGAACTTGAAATTTGGAATGAAAAGGGCACATGTTCTAACTTAGGTCTGATTAGATTTTGACCGAAATCGATCGAAAATTGAGACCATTTTCTCCCGGGACCTAACTACATTTTACAAGATACAGCTTATATTTATAACCTAATCAAAAATCTTTTCAAGTAATAGCTGTAGAGAATACTAAAATACATAATTTCTATGAAATATTATTTTTTACAAGTAGTTCGGTTTTTGAGATACATTCCAAAAACCATCTTGAAATGTAGTTTCGACATATTTTTAGACATTTCCTTGATTTACCCATAATTTGATACATTCTCGTAGCTTTCATTTTTATTTTTTTGATAGAGCTCCTTCACAGATAATCTCTTTAATCGAATCTACGTTTTAATCACTATTTTTTATTTTTTATATACTTAGGTACTATTTTACTCTTTTCTGCATTTGTATTACCATTTTATTGATTTCTATTTATTTTTTTCATTTATTTATGTATATATATATTTTGTTAATTTTTTTTTCTATATTTCGTACATGAGGAAGAATGTCCCGAAACGTCGTCTTGAAAAACACACTTATGGAAGTTATCAAAATTATTATTTTAATTTTAAATCCAATTATCTAGTGTATATTATTATTCTTGTACTCATATTTTCAATGATTTATTTATTTATTTCATTTTATTTTTTAGTAGTATTGTTAACACTAATCCATGTGTGTCAGACTCTAAGAGTTAATGTCTGTTTATGTATCTAATCTATAAGCTATCCTAATGTACACATTCTTATGATGTATCATATTATCATGTTATGGTTTAACGTAAATAAATATTATTATTATGCCATTGGGAGTTATTGGAGTTTTCGCTTCTTTTCCCGAAGTCGATATGGCTGACTTTTTTCTTCTGTGACAAGAGTCCACAAGAAGATAGATAAAAGTCAGAGTGACTTCTGAATCCATGAACTAAATTGTGTGTTGATTCATTCATTACACACTATTAACATTACAGTTAAAAGGATATTTGAGGGCCTCTTCTCTGCACCTCCTTCTTTTATTTTACGGAAAACTAATAGATGCCACCCTTATGAAGTTTTGAATTTATATATAAAATTTCTTGTCAATGCGTTCATTACAATTGCAGTTATCAGGGTTTTTTGTGTTACCCCCCCCCCCCCCCCCCCCCCCCTATAATCCTTTTTTCTCATTGACCATAAAATTTCGTGTTGGTACATTCATTCTTTCGGAAGTTTTGAGAGAAAATGTTTCTTATATACAAACTCCACACTAGGGTGCTACCATGTATATGAAAAATATACAGAAAAACGTGTTTAAAAAAAATAATATTGTCTACTTCACAAAATATATGGTAGTACGAAAGGTATTGCTACCATCTTCAGCCACGACTAAACGAATACTAAATGGAAGTTCAACAAGTTTATAATCCTATTTGTCTTTTCTTGTTTTTCATATTTTTAAGACGTTACTGTACAGGTGGGTCACGAAAAAAAAAACGTGATGGCACGTGCCCCCTCCTGGCCCGAGCAAAAAAACAAGATAAAAATGAAATAAACTAAAAAATATAGTTTTTATTAAAAACGGATTGCTTGCAAGTTACCAATAGGATCTTCAAATTTCCCATGCGTCTGATTCCTAAATCAGCAATCAGCTGTTGCAAGTGCGGGGCAGGCGCCAGAATTTTTAAATATATATGAATTCGATCATTTAATTTCCTCGCTCAAAATCTTCATTTATGTTATACTTAATACTCTTAAAGCTGATTTTACATGCGCAGTAAAAATGCAAAGCGCAGCAGCAGCAAATGCACGCAATTGGATGTGAGTCATTTAATTCTAAAAGCATAGAAACCACAGCGTGCATTTGCTGCTGCTGTCTTTGCATTGTTGCTGCCCATGTAAAGTCAACTTAAGTATTACAGACAGTGGTTACCTCAGGGGGAGTTTCTAGGGGTCTGAGTCTCCCAAATTAATAACAAAAAGTCCTAACTACGGAAACTGCGGGCTGTGTTCCGGGAGTCTCTACCCCCACCACTGTAGCCTAACTTTGCCCCCCCCCCCCCCCCTGCTCAAAATCCTGTTTATGAGTGTATAACTATATGAGTTCTGTAGTTGTGAAATCATTTTATAAAAAAAATAGTTATTATAGCAGCAAACTACATAGATTCATAATTTGTGGATCATCATTCTTCAATATATCAACAGCTGTTAGTGACCATTAAATTATTGATGTTGCAGTTTAGCTGCTAAAAGCCATTAATTTCAGTCCACTCGAATCCATTTAGTGAAGAGGCTGGACATGGCCCGGCCAAACTCAGAGAGGGGAAAATACGAGGGACAATTTGTCATTCGAGAGGGGAAAAAGGAGGGGAAAATGTTCAATAAGCGTTACTCTACTGCAGTT
Source organism: Aradus depressus (assembly GCA_963662175.1). NCBI lineage: Eukaryota > Metazoa > Arthropoda > Insecta > Hemiptera > Aradidae > Aradus > Aradus depressus. The sequence goes on along the minus strand of OY759224.1, from coordinate 28,658,050 downwards.
TAAAGCTTTTATGGAAACAATGAGTTCGGAACATGATATAACTAAATTGTACAAATACCATTCACGCTCCCCTTCATTTTGGGTGAAAATGAGCCCTTGGGGAATAATGAATACACATATTAAATTTCGTGTGTATACATTCATTTTGTCGGGAGTTATCGTGTTCACAGACACACAGACATTTTAATTTCCCAGCTATACGAAGTAAAGGGGAAGTTATGTAATCGATCAAAAATTTAATAGGGAATTATTGGTGCTTCTTTTCCCTTAACTGATATGGCTGAAAATCAATAGGTGACTTTTTGAGGGGCTTCTGAGAGAAAAAACCAAATATATAGTCACTGGAGAAGTGCCTACCTGTGGTGAGACCCTTGAAATAGACACACATTTGAGAAGGTCGCAGAGTTTACCTACTTGGGCTCCATAACACAAGACAATGAACGAAACTGAGATAAGGAAAAGAATCTTTGCGGCAAACAAATGCTACTATGGTCTCAGCAAGCACTTCACAAGCAACCACATATCCAGGCAGACTAAATTCGAAAGGAAAGTTCTGCGCAGAATATTTGAAGGAGTGCAAGTAGGCCATGCATGGCGCAGACGCAACAAACAGGAGCTCTACGAACTATATAGAGAACCAGATGTCCTGAAAGTCATGCAGATTGGGCGGTTAAGATGGGCAGGACATGTCGCCAGGATGGAAGCTGAGGAAATGTCGAAAAAGTTGCTAATGGAGCCCATTCATGGCGTAAGACGGCGAGGGAGACCTAAGCTGAGATGGGCAGATGGTGTGGCAGAAGATGCCCGAAATATGTTCCACATCAGGAACTGGATGGCAGTCGCACAGGATCGAGACAATTGGCGGCTGTTGGTGGAGGAGGCCAGGACCCGTCACCGGGCTGTAGCGCCACGATAGATAGATAGATTCTGTGAGAAGAGTCCACAAGAAGTTAAATAAATAAAAGTCATAGTGACTTACGAATCCTCGTAATAGTTAGTTATTATGACTCATGCCCGGGCTTTAATTACGAGCGCTCTTTCGTCACTCTGGTGGACATGAGCCCGAATCTACTGTGGGACTCCTAAATTTTGCTTACCCTAAATTTTTGTTCACCTAGGGCAGTGGTTTAAGGAGTACCTGACATCGTACAGGCTCGGGACCATCGTTTAACGTCCCATCCGAAGGACGGCGTGCTTAAGTTTATTTAACCTACCAGATAAAATAAACTAAGGTCCTCGCCCGGGTTTCGAATCCACGACCTTGGAATCATACTAAATTTTGTGTTTGGACGATTTGGCTGAATACCAAATGGGAGGGGGTCCTTAGCTATAAATCTTGCCTAGGTAGGTTTATTCATCTAGGGTTTTCTAACGAGTACCTGACATCGTACAGGCTCGGGATCAATTCTAAACGCCCCATCCAAAGGACGGCGTGTTCGAGGTTTTTCCATCTTCCAGGTCTCAGCCGGTTATTGAACCCGCGATCTTGAGCTCAGTAAACAAGCATGCTACCTCTGAGCTAGGGGCGCAATAAATTGTAACCCTTTTCCCCCATGAAAGACCATATTTTGAGGCTCATTCTCTCGTTTACTTTTCATAATGTGATAAGGCACAATGGGAAAAGGCTTTCAGTGATAATGGGGCGCAAGTTTGGCCCCATAAACCCATAAATTAAAAGGCCCTAAGTTATAATCCACAGCCCCATAATTCAGGATCTACTCCGCCATTAACTTGGTTCAGCTAGCTTTAGTCAGTACTGCTGTTTTCTCCAGTCTATCTTCACCTAAGTCAGATAGGAGCAAGACTCTTTACGCAATGAATTGATGACGTTCTTACAAAAAAAAAATTAAAAATGTTACAAAGAAGTGTATTTAAAATGGCCGCTCTAATTGAGGTTGGAAACTTTCAAACGTGCTAAGTGCCAAAATGAACACATGTAATTATTGTAAATAAATAATTCTGTTTACATTTATCTATTATTAATAGGGTTTAAACGGTTGCGATGGATTGGAAATAGTTTAATAAGAATATTATTAAGAGTATCTGACTAAACGATGCTTTATTGAGGTTTTTATAAGAAGTCAAAATTTAGTAAAAAAGTGTTTTTAAAAAATTAGGCTTACAGTTAGTCCATAACCATTTTTACTGTATCGTGCAAAGGGCCATCAAACATTTATTGATATTTTACACAGACAATCACCAACCATATTACCTAAATAAATTATTTATTATATAATAATTATAATAATAATAATAATAATATTATTATTAAATATAAGTTTCCTGGGCAAAACTGAACTAAATTTAACAAATTATTGTATTAAATAGCAAATACAGACGGAACATACCTGGTTATAGTTACTTTAAAACATATTATTATTATGAACTTGAATGAAATAAAACTAGTTTATTTATGGTATTGTCTAATTTCACAGAATATATATACATGGGAGTACTTTCGGTATTCCTACCATCCTCAGCCAAAAGCATCAGTCATATCTCTTATGCTTTTGGCTGAGGATGGTAGAAATACCGAAAGTACTCCCATGTATATATATTCTGTGAAATTAGACAATATCATAAATAAACAAGTTTTATTTCTTTCAAGTTCATTTGAATTATTTCACAATATCTCTGCAATAATGTCAGTTTTCATATTATTATTACATTAAAATTATTTCGATATTATTTATAGATATTATTATAAAAGTCTTTATGTTCTTGTTTTGTCAAAAATTCTACCATTGACAGCAAGCCTCTTTTTTAGGTTGGCTAATATTTTTTTGAAGATGTAGGCCTTTAATTATACCAGCTTCAAAATCCCTAAGCATTTTTCTATTCTTCAAGACTGAAACTGTGGCTAGATAACACGATTGATGGTTACATATAACACACTAGCGCTTCCTACCGAACGTTGCTATAACTGATTAACAGGTGATGGCTCTTAGCCCGTTTGCTAAGCAATTGGCATTGACATTTGCCACTTTTCTAAGTAAAATGTACACTTTTTTTTGGCACTTAACACGTTTGAAACTTTTCATCCTCAATTGTAATTTTATTGGTGTTTTTCAGTGAATTATTGGCGGATCTGCCATGAGGCCCCGTTTACAAAGCACTGTCATTTTACACAGGCGGATCTTCGTTCACTGTATTAAATGTTAAGTGTAACTCTATTGAAGTATAGGAAAAGTTATGTAATCGATCAAAAATTCGATGCGGAATTTACAATGGAATTTCAAGTTTTCCGACCTCCAGATGCCAAATATGAAAAAAAAAAAATTATGTATGTTTTTCAAATTTACTTTGTGAAGCTCCATTCTAGGAATAGATAAATAAAAATACACAATTTGTTCGTCAAACTTCACTATATTCTTAAATACTCGACTAGTTTCGCCGTGTTAATGCATTATTAAGTCACTTACAAACGGAGAGAATTGGTTGACAGGGTAGAAGGTACAGTTATGGAGGGGGGTTTAGGTAGTGACGGGGAATCCCTTGTTTTTGTTACCCACCCTATACATTCAAATAAATAGATGTTTACAGGATGATAATAACAAATAGAACTGAACCATTCCCCTCTTCTTAATTTAAATATCAAGTAGCTAATAGTCTGATGATTGTAGGAATGTTTTGCCAACTCACATTTAGAGAATACTATAATTTTCATTTGTTTCTTTATTTGCTTATAAATTATATTTATTGGTTTTGACATGAGAACGTCTATTCGCTCGTTAAGCACAGTGATAGACGGTCAAACTTTCTTGTGTTACAAAATACCGTCAGATTTCAATCGATAATAACTACGAGACTAATAATGTGATAACAACGGTTAAGGTCACAATGGATAGAGCATGTCTGTACGTGTTTGTTGTACAGTGTTTGTTTTGCCTGTGACATTATCGGGCTAGTGTGGGCGCCGGCGGATAATTGCTGCGAATTAAAGTTGTGTAAAATTAGAAATTAGTGTAGCGTGATAACGCTTTTAGATAGGACGTTGATTCGGGTGTCATTGTAAAGAGCTTGAGGAGCACTACTAGGACTCAACGTCAAACAATAAAAATATTGACCGAAATATATGTAAAAATCGGTATTAAATTGAAAATTACAAAAAAATTAAAGATGTCTTATATGAATAGTAAATATGCGCGGAATTATAGAAAACGCAAATCAGAAGAAAGCTCGCATCAAAAGGAATTTAAAAAACCTAAAAAGTCTAGTGCCGAGCAAATGCAAGAGCTACGGCAGCATAGAAAAGAAAATGAAAAATGATTTTATCCCGACGTTTTCACGGAAAATCTACGGCGTGGACCTTGATTACGCCTTATTATTATTAATTTTTTAACTTTAAATTCTATTCTACATTTATATATTCAAGAGTTCTGCCTACATAAATACCAACACTTTTACTGTTACCTTCACTTTATTAGTTTTCTTATTATTATTTATATATTTATTATCATCTTGTAAATATCTGTTTATTAGAATGTAAACAAGGGATTCCCCGTCACTACCTAAACCCCCCTCCATAACTGTACCTTCTGGGAGCCATGGTGGCCCTGCGGGCTAGAGCCTAGGGCTTTGGTCGCATGGTCTCACCATGGTTTGCGGGTTCGAATCCCGTCCGGGAGTGAGTTTTATTTCGTAGATAGAACTCCCTCCCGGGGCCATGCATATCGTAAATAGTTAGATAACACAGTGACGTGGCTAATATGCATTGAACATAAGGTCAAAAAAGAAAAAAAAAAAAAAAAAAAACTGTACCTTCTATTTCAGAATATATTAAGTTTGACGAACAAATTGTGTATTTTTACTTATCTATTCCTAAAATTATGTCTGTCCGTGTGTCTTTGAACGACACCTACTGAAGTAGTACGATGTACCATGAAGATACATTATATGTATATATTTTAATTATTTATTTACTTCTTGGTCTACCCGACCTAACCTTATTCAGAATGTTTTCCTCAACAAATATCTGGTTGGAAATAATTTTAAAGAGCTTTCCAACGATATGCTACATGGAGCAAATCTTCTACAGCAAAGTGGTGCCATCTCTTATCTGAGAAACACACTAAAGTAGCGTCCCATTTCGCTTTAAGAAGAGCTCATTAAATTTGCATTAGTAATCAGTGGCTGAGAGGTTTGACAAAGCCGTCTCCATATGCTTCCATCCTGGCAGACGTTCCTATCCTCGGCCCCAGAAAATCTCTCTCTCTTCTAGGCTGTTTTAGGCTAACTTTGGTTGTTTTGATTCGATCTCAAATCTGAGGACACAATATCGATTGGAAATTTAATAAAGAACACTTTTGGAAAGATTTTTCGATAGGACATTCCTTAATATGAAGATGGGTGATGTAGTAAGAAGTGATTATTTCACAGGTTGTCAAATAACATGTAGTCTCATTTCTCACAGATTTTTTATTTGTATTAGCTAGCCGGCTTTCGAGGTTGCCTTCATCATCAGGCAGTTTCATAAATAAATTTTTTTTACCAAATTAAAAAATGTTATTTATTAAAATATTTTAATGGGCAACCTCGAAAGCCGGCTAGCTAATACAAATAGACAGACTACATCTTATTTGATAGGACATTCCGTTTTTCGTTTAAATTGTGCTTACGGTGCATCATCTGGAATGTACTTCCCCAGCACGAATTAATCAATTAAGTTTTCGCTCTCCCTCCAAAGTCAATCAACCGTTCGGGCTAAAACTCAATATTTAACTTACATAACGGCTTTCGAATCTTCATACTTAGTTATTAGGGTATATTAGGGTAAATATCATTAATATTTGTTCTTATACTGCTTTGAAATGAAATGAAAATAAATGTTATTGGGACCGAGGTCCCCTAAGAATAAATAAATGAAACTCACTGAACAGAGCAACAAATACAAATACAAATAAAATAAAATATCAGTAATGAGATAACAGTGCTACAGTGGATAGAAACAGGAACAAAATGAATATAACTAAATAAGAAAATACAATAGAATAAAAATAAAATAAATAATGATGAAATAAGTAAAAAATAAATAAATAAATAAAATAATAATACAAAAATAATTAAATTAACAGCTTCATTATGGAGAAATCTTACGAAAATAAATGTATTCAAATAAATATATAGGAGATAAAAATTTTATCTAAAGTTATTTAATAACTTTAAAAAAATATATAAATCAAGATTATGGAGGAGGAAGAAATCTAGACAAGAATTGCAATAAAATTAATTTAAGAAAAACTTGATGAAAAAAAAAAAAGAAATAAAAAAAAGATGAAGATGAAAAAATTAATAAAATGAATTCGAAAAATAAAGAAAAAAAAATGATGTTGAAGAGCGGAAAGTATGGAGGAACGGGAATAAAAGGCTAATCAGAGGGAGAAGATTGTTTATTGAGGAGGCATTGGAATAGCGAGGATTGGAATATACATTTGAAATTCCGTGCCACTTCATTGATTACAACGGTAGTTAGTAGTTTTTGTGTTAAGTCGCCCCTAAATCCCCCAAATTCAAAGCCAAAAGGAAGGGGCATTAGGGAGGAGACCTATCACAAAAACTTGTATTGATGTAAATTCAAAGCCAAATGAGGACGACACCTATTAATTTTCAGCGGAATCAACTTAAAAATCTCAATAAATGTTTTTCAACGCCAATAGTCCGTCACTTTACACTGTATGGGTGCATTGCTCCCATTGATGAGGACGCTGTTGCGTTGAAAACTGGTTCTGGCCGCAAATAAAACAGTTGGAAGACAACGTCTTTTCTTTCTATTAGAAATTATTATTATTTTATGAGGGGGGGGGGGGGGGCGAAGAAACATAAAATAGCTCATTAACTAATGACTTTTCGAACCAAAAATATAGCACATTAAATTTCCAACGTTTAATTGTATAGATAGGTGATGATAGATGTCCCAGATAATATCAGGTCACGGAGATTTCAACTTCAAGCTATTCTTCTTTAAGAGGAAGAACAACCAACGAGCTTAGGGTGGAGTTGATGCTCGGGACAGGCTCGTACCTGGGACTCGACCCCGACGTACTACAGCCAGCGAGCGCCCCACATTTACCCCGAGCTCTCTCGGTGCGCCAAGGAAATTAAGGTGGGCTGGGAGTGTCCGCATATCGTCGCAGATGGGATAATACAGATAATAACTTTATTTTTGTTATATTTGATTTTGTTATATTGTTTTATTTGACAATAAACTTGTTAGGCCCTCTTTTCTCCGACGATTCGGCGAACGGGTGTGTCGTGGCCTCCACCGGAGGTCGGGGGGAAAAAAAATTCTAGTTTTGAATTGAAAATGGTGTAGAATATCATTTTAAAGGTCTTACATAGGCCGTGAGGCATCAGTAATTTCCATTTATGTTGAGGAAGTCACAAACCAACGGCCTCAAAATCATAGAAAATGTCAAATTATTTCTAAAATCATCTAACATAAAGATTCTAAGGTTCTAACCTGCTTAACACTCCGGTAGTCGCGCCCCCTCCTGCCGCAAAAGTAGTCGCGCTGAATCTGTCAGATCGCCTAACAAAGGCTATAGATTGGAATGGAATTAAGAAAAATAATAGTAAACAAAAAAAAAAAAAAACGTTTATTTGAAAGTTATATTATTTAAAAAAAAATAAGAAGCAGAAAAAAAAAAAATGTACGAAGAACATTCCGAATAAAAATATTTATGTTTAAGATCAGTGTTCCAAGTGTGAGAAATTCAGGTTGGTTTTATTTTGACTGTTATTCTTCATCGCTATTAGTCGCTGAACAACTCCTGGACATATAAAAGCACAATGACTGAGGCATAGAAACTGACCACAAGATTGACACTTGTACTTGGTGAGCCTCCTCATTTCAGTAAGTTCTTAGCATTGGTAGCATCTTTTCCGAGATGTTCCTTCAGAAATATTGTTGTTTATTTGAACATTTTAATTTTTTTAACAAGATCTTGGCTTGGGCAAAGTTCTACAAGTCATACGAGGTAGAGAATGTATATCTTTCCTCTTTTCCAGGCGGTCTTCTCTTCGGATGGGTACTTCATTTCCATTCCCCAGAAATATGATTTGAGCGTTGATGGCTCCTATGTTAATCAATGAAACAATTATTAGGATTGGCCACCATTTTCTAGTCCTAGCTACATTATGGGAGGAGCACTTTTTATCTAGGATGTCTGAATATCACAAATCACCTCATCTCATCGGTCATGAAATGAATTTCCTCACAACATTCTTGTTATAAACTATCTTAGTTGCTTATTTACTCAGCCAAACTTAATGAAAACATAAAATTGTAATAAACACATATACTTACAAGAGTAGTCGCGCTAGTATCTCCTAGATCGTTTTCAAAACCACGCGGAAATTGTTACCATACGAAATATGGCACCATACTGAACAAACACGTGCTCTGCTCATAGAAAGATAGATGAAGCGGCGCGGCTCTCTACCTAAACACCCTCTAGTAATAACGTGTTGAAACTCTCAGCTATCTCAGATATCAGGCGCGACTACCGGAGTGTTAAAGTTACTAACCGGGCAGATAATGTTACTAACCGGGCAGATAATGTTACTAACCGTTATTATTATAATTACACTAGTAGTACATTTGAAGTTTTCCAAGTTTTTTACAAAGTTCCAACGTACCGAAAAAAAACACTACATCTGATGATTATTAAAGAGGGCATTCATATTGGGCGAGTCTAGATGGATGGGGGCTGCCCCATGAATGCTAACCTGGACAGCTCTCAATAGAACCCACTGACCGGAACCCCAGACAAATGAGCCAGGTGTCAGCCCATTCTTCTCTCACCAAAATCGATCCTTCAACTCCCAACCCTTATATTCTCTTCTTTTATCTCTAGGGAGGGGGAGAGATTTCCCAATTTTACTTCACAATTTTCCCAATCACACTTGCTTGAAATTAAAGCCCTTTGCGCTCATCGTAATTCACGTATATCTGATCCAAAATTATTTATAGGCCTTCTATTACACCGTATAAATAAATAGAAATAGAAATAATAATTTAATTTAATAATATTAATAATTAAATAAACAAGGAATAAATAAACAATAAATTACCAAATTTCCTGTAGAAATTTTATCTCATTTCTTTTACTAAATTTTGATTTCTACAGTAATTTTTCGAAAAGAGCCCTAAAAAAATATCAAAAGTTCAAGACGTGCAATTTTCAAGTGCACGTATATTTAAAAAATTTCAATTAACAAGCTTTTCATTTGGATTTCTAAAGAGATGTCATTTTTAATTGTTTTTAATAATATTAATTCTAATGTAGATGTTTGCTAGCGACTGTAGAATTCCAAATTCTGGGGGTATTGAGGGTCAGTCAATGTATTAATTCTAATCCAAAGGTTTTCAAAATATCTTACTGGGCCAGCAGGGAAAATGAATAGAATAGAATTTTTGAAAACAAATTACATTATTAAAATTGAAAACTAAACATTGAAACAAACAAAAATCGAAAGAAAAAAATCTTAATAACTAAATTCTTAACACTAATTCAATCTTTTTGTTTTATATTTTAGGCCATTCTATAAAATTAATTTATATATTTCTGGGCAGATATCCTGTACATATAAACAAATAAAAGTACCTTCTTTTTGGATCAGTTTCACCGTCAATACACTTCTATTTAGTTCATTACAACATAAGCCTAACACCACCTGTCTACCTTCACTCAGACCGTCGCCATTCAACCCAGGCCTCGACTCTCTACACACACTAATTAAAACAGCTGATGGCCGTGTTTTGTTTTCTACATGCATCTGTTTTAAAAGAAATGTTTTTTATATAAAAATAAATATAATTAATTTTTTAATGTTTATATTTTAATTATTTTAATGTGTGTATTATTTTTATACATCACCGTAGTATATCTGACATTTTATGAGTTTTCAGTGTATCAGTGAACATGACAATTGGTCGGGAAAAATATATAGAATGAATGACACTTATTGACTTTCAGATAATCGGCAGGGAAGGGGGGAGGCTCCACACAAAAACTGTAATAACTGCCGTTGTAATAAATATATCAGAACACAAAATTTCATATTTTGAAATTCAAAACTCCACAGATACTTACTAGTCAAGAGGCGCTTAACTCAAAAACTCTAGGAACTGACTATCGACATCAATGATCATCCCTACTTCGAGGCGAACACAATGTGCTATAATTTAACCTAACTCTGTTTCTCTGTGATATCCATGTTTAGTTTGTGAAGACTGGGGGAGGCTGGATCAAAGGTTGTCATGACAACTTGTGAAATAATTCAATCTGGACTCCCCTTCATGCTTCATCCCCATCTCTAATTTAGTAACTCTGTCAGTCCATTAGCCTCCCTCCCTCCCCACTCCACACTGCTACAGAGGCTCTGTGTACTTAGGAGCTTGGCCCATCCTCATTGGTTAACTATAGTATAACATTATACAAACGTTATGTGTGTTTCTTCCACAGATACACAAAGTATAGGGGAAGTTATGTAATCGGTCAACAATTCCAAGTCGACGGTGAATCACCGGCAATGTACTACTCTTTAGCCAGTGACGACGGCAGGGATGCCGGTAGTCGCCCCCCGGCGCAGCCAGCCATCGCCCCATATTTATCCCGAGCTCTATTAGCGCGCCAAGTAGCGCCGCCAATAAGGCTGTGGGTTTTGCTCCTAGCCGACCATAACAACCAATATCAATATCAATACAATATCAATAAACCAATATCAATACAATATCAATAAATAAACTTGTTAGGCCCTCTTCCCCGACGATTCGGCGAACGGGTGTCATGGCCTCCACCGGAAAGCAAAACAAATGTTTTTTTTTTTTTGGAATCAGTGTTTTGGATAACATGGAAATCCCGGTAACATGGAAATCCCGGTAACATGGAAATCCCGGTAACATGGAAATCCCGGTAACATGGAAATCCCGGTAACATGGAAATCCCGGTAACATGGAAATTCTGACCGATTACATAATTTCTTTTATTATTTTTTTTTTTAGATATATTTTATTGTATTTTTGTAGAAAATACAAGTTTACAGAAAGGTTCCTTCACCATTACCCTTATACAAATACAGTCAAAAATAATCAGTAAATTAAAAAAACAATGCTACTTTCTAAGAGAAAATTTTAAAAACTCTTAATGATAAAGGAGAAAAAACAAAAAAACAAAAACAAATATAAAATAACTGAATTGAAAGTAAGTTTATAAACTGTCGAAAAACAGAGATTATAATTTTAAAATCGCGATCGGATATTTTTATGCTTCCCTCCCTGAGGTTTCCCTATGTTTTTAACTAATGCGTTTTGACTTGCGTCACACTTAAGGAAAAAGTTTTTACCAAGATTTATTATATAGTCGAGTAGGAGCTCGATATTTAGGTCTTCGTGGATTTGTAGGATGGAGGTGTCCCTCGAGTAGCTTCCAACCAACCTAAGGCATTTGTTTTGGGATACTTGAAGAGTTTGTATGTTGGTGATGCTGGCAAGACCGGCCCACACTGGGCATGCGTATGTAATGACTGGCCTCAACAGAAGCTTGTATATGAGGAGTCTATTGGTAAGGTTAAGGCTACAAGTCCGCTTATAGTATTTGCTTTCTGTCTGATATGTTGTCTGAAGGTCAGTCGTCTGTCCAGAAGAACTCCAAGGTATTTTACTGTATCAGTCCAGTCCAAATTTTCTATTTTTTGGGGTAATGCGGGGTCTTTTAATCTTATAATTTCTCCTATACTTTGTATAGCTGCGATGTGACTGATTAGTTACTCAGTGACTAGGGAGTGTCACCACTGGGTGATTTCTCTCCTCTTAACATTTTGACATTGCCATTATCTTTCTCTTAGCACATTTGCTTGTTGTATTTATTTTTTATACAGTTGTAAATATCTAATTGTAAAATAAAAAATTATATATAAAAAGATTTTTCTCAATATTCATCTCGAAAATAATGATGGATTGGTATTGTTTGAATGTATTCGATTTCGAGTGGAATAAACAAGTGTTCTCTAAGATGCTACAAAACATGTTTATTTTTCAATATACATTAATTATTACCTACAAATTAGCAAATATCATTTATTGTTCAATAAACCGTTTAGAAGAAGGAATCTCATAACACTCGTCCCTTATATATATATTTCGTGTTAATACATTCATTACAATGGCAGTTATTAGAAATTTTGTGTTAAGCCCCCAGAAATTTTATTTTATTTTTATTTTTATGACACCGCCATTCTAGCCTCTCTCGGCCTACTCGGACGACACGACTCACACTAGACCGACGACAATTGTACAGTATTTTGAATAAGCGTTCTAAATTATCTACTCGACAAAATCTGAATTGTTATACCTATCTTCTCCGACCTCTCTGGACCTATGGCTTACAAATATATGGTACTGCCAAGGCTTCGAACGTCAAAAGAATACAGGTATTTCAATCCAAGACTCTCCGACTCATCACGCAATGCCCACCATACGTTAGCAACAAGACTTTACACCGCTACTTGAACATAACACCCATAACACCTTACTTACACACCAGTCCGGAAGTTCGCAAAATCTTAATTAAAAATTTACTCCAAAATCCCCCAAGAAGATTAAAGAGATCTCCTGTTGTGAAGTGATGTCATGAGGGTCACCGCTGGCTGTTTTTCCTCTCTCAAGCCTTTCATGTCATATTTATTTTTATTATTTTTAAATCTTTTGTATTATGTTTGTATAGTACATGTCATCCCAGCAGCTGGTTGTGCATTTTTTGCATAGTTGTAACTTAAGATAAATTAATTTAAAAAAAAAAAAAATTTCGAATAACAACAAATTTTGGTGAAAACTCAATATCGAATTTCTGACTTTCCCTATATTTCATATATCAACATTATATTTATATATAAAACACTTTATGTAGGTATATATAAATATAAAGAGGCTGGAATCAGATACTAACTGATGGTCCCTAATGTAGAGAAAATAGTATATCATTTAGGGTGGAACCTGGTAGGGTGCCACCGTGGAGAATTTATTGCTGACTTTATTGAACCCATAAATATCATTGGCATTCCTCCCGCATTTATTTTTATTTATTGTTTTAGCTTTATTGCTAGAAAAAAAAAAAAAAAAAATGTGATGTGGCCATTAAAGGACTTCCATATACCAACTATGCTTTTACAGATCACTGCCTCTCCACCTTCCCCTTCTCAAAATCATTTCATACTGGCATTACTGGGTATATGAAAGTAATGAGTGTGCAAATAAGAAATGATTTTGAGAAGGGGGAGAGAGAGTGTTCTGTGAAATCGTAGATGGTATAAGAAAGTCCTATAATAGCCACAACACATATATTTAACTTTCTTTTTTTTTTGTGGGGGGGGGGGGGGGGGGCATGGTGACCGTGCGGGCTAGAGCGTAGGGCTTTCGTCGCATGGTCTCACCATGATTTGTGGATTCGAATCCCGGCCGGGAGTGAGTTATATTTTGTAGATAGAACTCCCTCCCGGGGCAATATATGTAGTTGGTTTTCTTTTAAATCTTGTTCTGATGTAAATTTTAAGAATATATACACTTAGAGAACGATAAAAGAACTTTTGTTAAACTTAGATTGGGCCACCTCTTCTATGGCCTTCATAATGTCTCTATGTAAAAATAGCGATAGAGAAAGGTTGCGATGCCAAATAGGTTCGACATTTACCAGGATCCTGAGTCTATCAGGAACTCACCCTTCATCGTTTCCGTATACTCAATTATGGTTTGGACTTCTGGTATTTTTTAAAATATAAAGTCTATTTGGAACGTCCATTACACCATGATTATTAATTATACTAACAATGAACTCATAGCAGGGGCGCCGGTAGCTCAGTGGTATGCGTGCTTGTCTAATGAGTTCAAAATTGCGGGTTCGAAACCCGGGCGAGGGTCCTTAGTTTTTTTTTATCTGGAAGGTGAAAACACTTTGAGAACGCCGTCCTTCGGATGGAACGTTAAGCGATGGTTCCGAGCCTGTACGGTGTCAGGTACTCGTTATTTACTCATATATTTTATTTATATTATTTTATTTATTTATTACTTTATTATTTTTATAAAATATTTCAACCTAATAATAATGTGTAAGTCTATATTAGATATTTGAATTATTAATTAAGCACAATATTGCAAACAAGCCTGTTACGAGGCCTAACCACTTAACCAGTCTGGAAAGTAAAAAAAAAAACTTTGAGCATGTCCTCCTTCGGATGGGATATTAAGCAATGATCCCGAGCCTGTACGATGTCATTAACTCATTAAAGACCCCCTACTCTAGATTTGGGTTGGCAAAATTTAGGACTCCCACAGTAGAGTCAGGCTCATGTCCACCATAGACCTGCATTAAGTCAAAATAAAATAAAACAACATATCGATATTTACTATTCGATCCACATTCCTAGTTGACAGATAACAAACACACCATCAAAATTCCGCGCAATTGTTTATATTTTGTGTGCATTATTAATTGTATACTTATTATGCATTTATTGTTTTATTAACTATTTTCATTTATTGTTATTTTTCAGGTAAGTTCCGGAAAGTTTTTGTCTACTTCTATGTCGGTACGTAAGTTACTTACTATTCTTATAAAATATACTTTTTTTCTGTATATGAGAATTTAATCATTATAGCGTTTTAAGTAGATAATTTTAAATATTTTTATTCAGGAAACATTTTTCCAGTGAAAATGTTCCCATGGAAAATAGTTTGGGAACTAATTAAAAATTAAATATTTTTTTTTCTTTAATCTATACAGGGTGTAACAAGTCGAGAGGGCGATACTTAGGGATCTCATAGTCCAACATACAAACATAGGTCCGCAAATGCTTTGTTTAAAAGTTATAATCAAAAAACTGCAGGGCAAAGAAAGAAATACCTGCAATTGGTATAAGGGATTAGGATCTGAATAGGGTTCAAAGTTCAATACCATTCTGGTTTATGAATGTTGGGTTCTATTTCAATGCAACTAATCTCATTTATTGTGAATCGGTTTTGCATAAAATGCCGCGAATGTTCAAGAATGCGGAATATCCAGATATTCTATTTGTGTACGGTTTTTGTAACGGGAACAGTGATGCAGCTGTTGAGTACTGAAGACGTTTCCCCCATCGAAGGGTTTTCCAGGCTACTTATCAACGAATAAGAGAAACTGACCGTGTTACAGAGCTGCCCACCAGAATAATTAATCCACGAGCCAATGTAAATAGAAGTGAAAATATCATCAGAGCTTTTGAAGTAAATCCGACGACAAGCCCACGTCGAACCGGGCGTCAAATGCAGGTTTCGCATGTGGAAGTGTACAGAACTCTTAGGAGCGAACATATGTACCCCTATCATTTTAATTCAGTACAATATTTAGTACAGGGTGATGGTGAAGCAAGGATGCAATTCTGTAACTGGTATCTTCGTCGGTTAGCATCCAATCATCACTTTGGTAACAACATCTTATGGACAGATGAGGCTACATGAATGGTATTGAACTTTGAACCCTATTCAGATCCTAATCCCTTATACCCAATTGCAGGTATTTCTTTCTTTGCTCTGCAGTTTTTTGATTATAACTTTTAAACAAAGCATTTGCGGACCTATGTGTATAGGAACTTTTTTGTTCAGAATTAAATTTACTATAAGATCCCTAAGTATCGCCCTCTCGACTTGTTACACCCTGTATAATAAAAATGACTGGCTAATTTTGCTAAGCGCAAAACTCGAGAACGGCTGGATCAATTCGGCTAATTTTTTTTTTCAAATATTCGTTGAAGTCCGAGGAAGGTTCTTATGAAGAGAGTTCCTAGCGGTCAACTGGAGGGGGAGGGGGCCTAAGCACAAAAATTGCTCTAGCGCATTAACGGATGGACGGATTATCATGAAATTTCACATGTAGTATTCTTAAAATCCAAGTTAAAAAATAGGCTATGTGGCGTCCATAAATTTTGAACGGTAGGGGGGGGGGGGGGGGGTTGTAAGGGGGGCCTAAATATAAAGATAGTGCTAAGACATTAACGGATGATCGGATTGGCATGGAATTTCATATGTAGTTTTTTTAAAAGCCAAATAAAAAAATAACGTGTGTGACGTCACAAAATAGTGAACGTGAGGGGGGGTTGTGGGGGTGGGCCTAAGTATAAAGATAGTGCTGTCATTAACGGATGATTGGATAGTCATGGAATTTGACATGTAGTATTCTTAAAGGCCAAATTGAAAAATACGTTACGTGACATTTCAAAATTTGGAACGAGAGGGGTGGTTGTGGGGTAGGCCTACATATAAAGGTAGTGATAGGTCTTTAACGGATGATCGGAATGTCATGGAATTTCACATGTAGTATTCATAATAGACAAAAAAAAAGAAAAGGATATGTGACGTCTGAAAATTGTCAACGGGAGGGGGGTATGGGGGGGGGGGGGGGGGGGGCAAGCATATACCTAAATGCTTGTATCAAAAGCAATATTTAAAAATTGGCTGTGACCCTTTGGACGGGAGGGGCGGGGGTGCATTAATGCAGAATGAATCTCACCTGGAGCTTTCTTAAAGATGGGATATAAGTCCCATCCGAAGGACGACGTGCTCAAGGTTATTTTTAACCTAAGTGAAATTTCAGCTACCCAGGTTTAGATACATAACATACGACTCATTATCCAGTACCTGACATACAAAAAGGCCCTCGATCATAGCTTGAAGTCCAATCCGAAGGACGACGTGCTCAAGTTATTTTTAACGTAAATGAAATTTCAACTACCCAGGTTTAGATACATAACATACGACTCCTTATCGAGTACCTGACATACGAAAAGACCCCCGATCATAGCTTAAAGCCCAATCCGAGGGACGACGTGCTCAAGTTATTTTTAACGTAAATGAAATTTCAACTACCCAGGTTTAGTTACATAACATACGACTCATTATCGAGTACCTGACATACGAAAAGGCCCTCGATTATAGCTTGAAGCCCAATCCGAAGGACGACGTGCTCAAATTTTTTTTTATCTTCCCGATTAAAACATCTGAGCTCAGTGACTTGGCTAGATTTCTAAATGGCGATCCTGAGCTCGGTAGACTCCATTCTTCAAATTTCTAACTTTTAAACGGTTTTTAGATTTGATATTTGTTAAAACTGATGAACAACCGGGATATCTGAATCCTACACAAAAATCGAAATAAAAATGTTTTTCGAAAAAAGTCGGGCTAAATACCATTCTTCAAATTTCCTGCGTTTTAACGGTTTATAGATTTAATATTTGTTAAAACTGATAGATTCAGATATATCGGGAAAGTCCCATCCGAAGGACGACGTGCTCAAGGTTTTTTGAACCTAAGTGAAAATTTTAGCTACCTAGGTTTAGTTACATAACATACGACTCATTATCGAGCACCTGACATACAAAAAGGCCCTCGATCATAGCTTGAAGTCCAATCCGAAGGACGACGTGCTCAAATTTATCTTTGTCTTCTCGACTAAAACATCTGACCTAAGTGCCTTGGCTAGATCTCTAAGTGGCGATCCTGAGCTCGATAGACTCCATATGTATGATAAAATAAGTTACCGTTTGGTTCCAACTAAAATTATCAAGGAAGAAAGAAATGTGGAATAAAGTGGGCTTTGAGGTACCGTTTTGACATATTTTCTGAAAAACAAATTAATACCGCTATGTTGGTAGATAGGCAGCACTCAGAAACGAAGATGGTCAACCAAAGACAGATTCAGATGTATCGGGAAAGTCCCATCCGAAGGACGACGTGCTCAAATTTATTTTTATCTTCCCGATTAAAACATCTGAGCTACGTGACTTGGCTAGATTTCGAAATGGCGATCCTGAGCTCGGTAAACTCCATTCTTCAAATTTCTCGCTTTTAAACGGTTTTTAGATTTAATATTTGTTAAAACTGATGAACAACCGGGATATCTGAATCCTACACAAAAATCGAAATAAAAATGTTTTTAGAAAAAAGTCGGGCTAAATACCATTCTTCAAATTTCCTGCTTTTTAACGGTTTATAGATTTAATATTTGTTAAAACTGATAGATTCAGATATATCGGGAAAGTCCCATCCGAAGGACGACGTGCTCAAGGTTTTTTGAACCTAAGTGAAAATTTTAGCTACCTAGGTTTAGTTACATAACATACGACTCATTATCGAGCACCTGACATACAAAAAGGCCCTCGATCATAGCTTGAAGTCCAATCCGAAGGACGACGTGCTCATATATATTTTTATATATATTTTTATCTTCCCGATTAAAACATCTGAGCTAAGTGACTTGGCTAGATTTCTAAATGGCGGTCTTGAGGTCGGTAAACTGCATTCTTCAAATTTCTCCCTTTTTAACGGTTTTTAGATTTAATATTTGTTAAAACTGATAGATAACAACCGTGATATCTGAATCCTACACAAAAATCGAAATAAAAATGTTTTTCGAAAAAAGTCGGGCTAAAACCCATTCTTCACATTTCTCGCTTTTTAACGGTTTATAGATTTAATATTTGTTAAAACTGATAGACAGATTCAGATATATCGGGAAAGTCCCATCAGAAGGACGACATGCTCAAGGTTTTTTTAACCTAAGTGAAATTTCAGCTACCCAGGTTTAGATACATAACATACGACTCATTATCCAGTACCTGACATACGAAAAGGCCCTCGATCATAGCTTGAAGTCCAATCCGAAGGACGACGTGCTCAAGTTATTTTTAACCTAAATGAACCTTCAACTACCCAGGTTTAGATACATAACATACGACTCATTATCGAGTACCTGACATACGAAAAGGCCCTCGATCATAGCTTAAAGTCCAATCCGAAGGACGACGTGCTCAAATTTATTTTTATCTTCCCGATTAAAACATCTGACCTAATAGACTTGGCTAGATTTCGAAATGGCGATCCTGAGCTCGGTAAATCCCATTCTTTAAATTTCTCGCTTTCCATCAGTTTTTAGATTTAATATTTGGTGATGATGACGTGGCCAACTACCGTATGGTGAACAACACGTTTTTGTGCTCCTCAATATTCGTTTTGTTTGAAGGCTATTTAAACTTATTGTTTAAAATATTTTCGATTCTTTTTTTTTTTTAAAGAGAACTGTGGTTAATTTCTGTTTGAATTTTATGTTATGTGTTCATTCGAAACTTGAAACTTTATGTGTTCTTTAGAAACTTGAAAAAATAACCTTACTTAAAATATTTCAATTTAATTCAGTTTATTCCTTTTACTTTATTTCATCTTTACTTTCTTTTGTTCGTTTTATGTTTTAATTTGATGTTATTGTTTCGTGTGTGTGTTTTCCTTTTTTTCTTTTTTACTTTTCTGATGAGTAAGTTTTAACTTACAATCAGTCATGGGTGACGAAGGTAAAAAAGCAGAAACCACGACTCCTGAGGCTACTCCCTCCACTTTTGTATGGCAGGAAGTGTTTGTCAGGGACCGGAAGAGACCAGCTGCAGACACCAGAGACCCCAGAAAGGCTGCGCGGCTGAACAGCAACATTCAGCAGGTACCCCTTAATAACCACTATACACCATTGTCGCAAGATGAAGCAATGGAGTCATCGTCAAATAGTCAACAAATAGTAAATGAAAAACCACCTCCCATTTTCATCAAAGAAAACATTAGTAGTTATAAAAACTTTTTATCTTTATTAGAAAATACTTGTGGTCAAAATTCATTTATTTTAAAATCTACAGCTAATGGAATCACACTCTACCCTACCACACCGGCCCATTATAGATCATTTGTACATTTACTAGACAAAGAGAAGGTCATGTTCCACACGTACCAACTCAAGTCTGACAGAGTACCAAGGGTAGTGATCCGCGGCCTCCATCCATCCACAGATCATGCAGATCTGAAAACAGCTCTTCAGGAGAAGGGATATCCGGCTCGAGCTGTTATGAACGTATTCAAAAAAACATGGGTTCAGGAACCCAGTGCTACACATTCAGAGCCTGTTAAAGTACCTCTGCCTATCTTTTTTGTTGACGTGGACCCAAAACACTACAACGAAAAAATCTTCGATATCCGGAGTTTACTTTACTCAAAAGTAACCATTGAAGAACCCTACAGAAGGCACTCTATCGTCCAGTGTAAACGTTGTCAAGGTTACGGGCACACGCATTCATATTGCAGATTAATGCACAAGTGCGTGCGCTGTGGCCAGGAACATGTTTCTGGAACATGCCAGAAGCCTAGGACTAGCCCAGCTACATGTGCAAACTGCAATGGTTCACATCCTGCGAACTACAGAGGGTGCGCCACGTATCAAATATTGCGCATTCAAAAGGGAAGGACTACCGAAAGCAGAGGAGACAAGGCGCAAATGCATGGTGCACAGATGCATTACGCTCCAACGGCAGCAAGATCCGCACACCCAGCTCAGGAAGTAAACGGACCTCCCGCTGCTACACTCTCAACCATACCGCAGCCAAGAAGGAACTTCTCCAACTACGCAGAGGCAGCAGATCTTCAGAGAGGCTCACCTGGGACGTCCAACCAATACCCAGCATACAGCCCTCCAACTGGCGTGGGGGTGAAAGGGCTCCAGTGTTCTCCTCCGAGTCAAGGTATCCCTCCCAACTTTTCAAATTTCATTTCAAGCCTTCAAAACATTATCCAACCCCTCGTCACTCTCCTCACACAACTTTCACACAAAATGTCAACTAATTTACTCACCGCTGGTTCCTTGTCAGTTCTTCTGTGGAACTCTAATGGACTTCTACAACACAGAAACGAACTGGACATATTTTTACATGACAGACGGATAGACGTAGCACTGATCTCTGAGACTCACTTGACATCTAAATCCAGCCTTTACATACGTGACTATACAATACACAGAGCTGACCATCCTGACGACACCAGTCACGGCGGGGCCACTGTTCTCATCAAGTCTTCACTAAAACACTACCCACTTCCCAATGAAACAACACCTCATATACAGGCAGCAGCTGTATCACTACACACAAAACACAAAAAAATAGCCCTTGTGGCCGTTTACTGTCCTCCGAGGTTCGCCACAGCACCTGGTACATTTTCAGCATTTTTTCGGAAATGGGGTCCTTGCTTCCTTGCTGGAGGTGACTACAACGCGAAACACCAGCAATGGGGCTCGCGACTCTGTACTCCGAGGGGAAGGAGTCTTAACACCACACTTAATAGGGACCATTTACAAATAATTTCGCCTAACTCACCGACTTACTGGCCAACTTCAAGACGGAAATTACCTGACTTATTGGACTTTTTCATCCATAAGGGACTACGAGGTTTGTCTTATACTGTCAGTTGCCCACCCGACCTCTCTTCTGATCACTCGTCCATGATTCTAAACCTCTGGGCAGAACCGTGTGAGAAAGAGAAGATACCAACGCTAACCCCAGGAATCACAGACTGGCAGTTATTCCAGTCAACATTAAGCTCTAAGCTCTCCATTCCTTATGCTTTAAAAACGCAGGAGGAGCTTGAAAATTCTGTGGAACACTTCATACGAAGCGTCCAAGAAGCTACATGGACCTCTACAACTCCAAAAATAATTGGCCGTAAACAAGATCAACCATCGTACCCGGAGTACATCCGGAGACTGATCAGGGAGAAACGGAGAGCACGACAGAGATGGCAAACCTCTAGACTTCAATTTCACAAACGAACCTACAACCAGCTAAATAATAAACTATGTACTAACAATTTTTTCTTTATAGGTCTTCTCTCCCAATTAGTTTACACTTTCTTCATTTATTCATCTTTTGTATAATAGTCAAACAGTTTCGGTTTCGGGCATTGCCCATTTTCAATGACTTAATCTTAATAACATGTTTCATTTTTCAAACTAATATAAGTTTATCTGTGTTTCTCAACATCTTTATTTTGTCCTATTAAGTATTCTATGTACATATAAGTTGTTATTTGTACTTTTATTCTATTGTACAAAGTGTCTTTATCTTTATGGATGCTGCGACCGTCCATCTTGGATATTTCCAATATTTTGTGTAAGGAGACTTGTTGAAATTATTCACAAATTGTACACTTTATACAATAGAATAAAAGTACAAATAACAACTTAATAGGACAAAATAAAGATGTTGAGAAACAACAGATAAACTTATATTAGTTTGGAAAATATAAGAAATTAAAAATGAAACATGTTAATAAGATTAAGTCATTGGAAACTTTGTCTATTATACAAAAGATGAATACAAAGTGAAAGTGTAAACTAATTGGGAGAGAAGACCTTTAAAGAAAAATGTTAATACAATAATTTCAACGAGTCTCCTTACACAAAATATTGGAAATTAAATAACGTTAAAAAAAAAGTCAATGTTTTCTTCCACTTGAAAAATTTTCTAATTGGATGCCGATCTTTCACCCTCGAGATTAAAAAAAAAAAACTAGTTTCCAATAAACAAAATTTATTTATTTTTTAGTAAAGCTGCAAAAAACAAATTGTTTTCGGAAAGGTTACTGAGCTTAATAAAGATGAAAATGGGCCAGTCGGCTGGATAAGGGTCATGAACCTATTTAAGAACTGCGAGGAGTGTCGGCTCAGTCCCGATCAATAGCCACTCAGAATGGAACCTGGTCAGGTCGTAGTGGCTATTTTAAGTAAGGTATCTGGGTCAATTTAACGTGAAAATGGGCCTGTCAGTGTGTGTGGTTTGGTAGCTATTTAAGAAGGACTGCGTGGAGTGGTGGCTCAGCCCTAATCAATAGCCAGAATGGAATCTGGTCAGGTCGTAGTGGCTATTTTAAGGAAGGTATATGGGTCAATTTAACGTGAAAATGGGCCTGTCAGTGTGTGTGGTTTGGTAGCTATTTAAGAAGGACTGCGTGGAGTGGTGGCTCAGGTCTAATCAATAGCCACTCAGAATGGACTGGCAGGGGCCTTAAGTAAGCTTTCTGGGTCATTGTATCGTGAATATGGGCCAGTCGGTATGAGAGGTTAGGTGACTATTTAAAAATAGATGTGCTGTTGGCTCAGTCTCGGATCAATAGTCACTAAGAACGGAACCTGGTCAGGTCCCAGGTGGATATCGTAGGTAAGGTTTCTGGGTCAACGCAACATGGGCCAGTCAGTATGAGTGGTTAGGTGGCTATTTAAAAATAGATGTGGTGACGGCTCAATTTCGGATCAATAGTCACTAAGAACCTGGTCAGATCCCAAGTGGATATTCTAAGTAAGGTTTCTGCCTTTTCTTTCTTGGGCAACTTGGGTGTGGCATTAGTGGTTAGGTGGCTATTGAAAAAGAGATGTTTGAGACTATTGACTCAGTCTCGGTCCAATAGCCACTCAGAATGAAACCTGGACTGGCAGTGGTTATCTTAGGTAAGGTGTCTGGGCACCGCATCGTGAATAGTGGTCAGTCGGTATGAGTGGTTAGGTGGCTATTTAAAAATAGATGTGGTGACGGCTCAATTTCGGATCAATAGTCACTAAGAACCTGGTCAGGTCCCAGGTGGATATTCTAAGTAAGGTTTCTGCCTTTTCTTTCTTGGGCAACTTGGGTGTGGCATTAGTGGTTAGGTGGCTATTGAAAAAGAGATGTTTGAGACTATTGACTCAGTCTCGGTTCAATAGCCACTCAGAATGAAACCTGGACTGTCAGTGGTTATCTTAGGTAAGGTGTCTGGGTCACCGCATCGTGAATAGTGGTCATTCGGTATGAGTGGTTAGATGGCTATTTAAAAAGAGTTGTTTGGAAGTATTTACTCAGTCTCGGTTCAATAGCCACTCAGAATGAAATCTGGACTGGCAGTGGTTATCTTAGGTAAGGTGTCTGGGTCACCGCATCGTGAATAGTGGTCAGTCGGTCTGAGTGGTTAGATGGCTATTTAAAAAGAGATGTTTGAGACTATTGACTCAGTCTCGGTTCAATAGCCACTCAGAATGAAACCTGGACTGGCAGTGGTTATCTTAGGTAAGGTGTCTGGGTCACCGCATCGTGAATAGTGGTCAGTCGGTCTGAGTGGTTAGATGGCTATTGAAAAAGAGTTGTTTGGAAGTATTTGCTCAGTCTCGGATCTACACCCACTCAGAATGAAACCTGGACTGTCAGTGGTTATCTTAGTTAAGGTGTCTGGGTCACCGCATCGTGAATAGTGGTCAGTCGGTCTGAGTGGTTAGATGGCTATTTAAAAAGAGATGTTTGAGACTATTGACTCAGTCTCGGTTCAATAGCCACTCAGAATGAAACCTGGACTGGCAGTGGTTATCTTAGGTAAGGTGTCTGGGTCACCGCATCGTGAATAGTGGTCAGTCGGTCTGAGTGGTTAGATGGCTATTGAAAAAGAGTTGTTTGGAAGTATTTGCTCAGTCTCGGATCTACACCCACTCAGAATGAAACCTGGACTGTCAGTTGTTATCTTAGTTAAGGTGTCTGGGCACCGCATCGTGAATAGTGGTCAGTCGGTCTGAGTGGTTAGATGGCTATTTAAAAAGAGATGTTTGAGACTATTGACTCAGTCTCGGTTCAATAGCCACTCAGAATGAAACCTGGACTGGCAGTGGTTATCTTAGGTAAGGTGTCTGGGTCACCGCATCGTGAATAGTGGTCAGTCGGTCTGAGTGGTTAGATGGCTTTTGAAAAAGAGTTGTTTGGAAGTATTTGCTCAGTCTCGGATCTACACCCACTCAGAATGAAACCTGGACTGGCAGTGGTTATCTTAGGTAAGGTGTCTGGGTCACCGCATCGTGAATAGTGGTCAGTCGGTCTGAGTGGTTAGATGGCTTTTGAAAAAGAGTTGTTTGGAAGTATTTGCTCAGTCTCGGATCTACACCCACTCAGAATGAAACCTGGACTGGCAGTGGTTATCTTAGGTAAGGTGTCTGGGTCACCGCATCGTGAATAGTGGTCAGTCGGTCTGAGTGGTTAGATGGCTATTGAAAAAGAGATGTTATAGACTATTTGCTCAGTCTCGGATCTACACCCACTCAGAATGAAACCTGGACTGGCAGTGGTTATCTTAGGTAAGGTGTCTGGGTCACCGCATCGTGAATAGTGGTCAGTCGGTCTGAGTGGTTAGATGGCTATTGAAAAAGAGATGTTTGAGACTATTTGCTCAGTCTCGGATCTACACCCACTCAGAATGAAACCTGGACTGGCAGTGGTTATCTTAGGTAAGGTGTCTGGGTCACCGCATCGTGAATAGTGGTCAGTCGGTCTGAGTGGTTAGATGGCTATTGAAAAAGAGATGTTTGAGACTATTTGCTCAGTCTCGGATCTACACCCACTCAGAATGAAACCTGGACTGGCAGTGGTTATCTTAGGTAAGGTGTCTGGGTCACCGCATCGTGAATAGTGGTCAGTCGGTCTGAGTGGTTAGATGGCTTTTGAAAAAGAGTTGTTTGGAAGTATTTGCTCAGTCTCGGATCTACACCCACTCAGAATGAAACCTGATCAGGTCATACTGCATTTTTGAGCTTTATACTTTGTTATTTTATACTACAAACGTATAATTTTTGTCTTTTATGAATGTCCATAATAATTGTCGACGAAATTCAATTATCATAAAAGCAGTAGTAAATTTAATGAGCACTTTACCGAGAATTAATTAATTCCCGTTAGCAAATTGCAATATCAATAATTCAGAGGAGGAACCCTTGCTTCCCTGTTTGCATGATAGGGGGGGGGGGGGGGGGGGGGGGGGGGCCTTAGCTTGGAGAAAATCTATAAGACTTAGTGTAGCCGCACCCTTAACTTTCACGTCAGTTGGGCTTTATACCAGGCAGGCTCTTAATGAAAACTTTCCTATGTTAATACTCTTGGAGAGGGGTAGAAGTACAAATTAAAGAGACAAAAGGGTAATATTGGATAAGTGAAGAGCAGTTAAATGTAGAATCATTACTGACGAAGAGTACAGAGACTGAAGAAATCTCCCCTGGTTGTGGTTCTCATAGAAGGGTCTTAAATGGAACGACTGTTTATGACTTTATCAGAGCCGGCCACTAATGGTAAGAATCCATTTGAAAATGGTTAGAGGGGCGGTGGAGATCATTTGTTCGGGTTTGGACTTGAATCTCCCCTCGTTCTTAACAAGGGGACGAGGAAGACTCAATTCTAAAAGAACACAGAGATACGTAGCGCTCCAGTCAGAATACGTAGCGCTCCAGCCAGAATACGTAACGCTCCAGTCAGAATACGTAGCGCTCCAGTCAGAATACGTAGCGCTCCAGTCAGAATACGTAGCGCTCCAGTCAGAATAACGCTCCAGCCAGAATACGTAACGCTCCAGCCAGAATACGTAGCGCTCCAGTCAGAATACGTAGCGCTCCAGCCAGAATACGTAACGCTCCAGTCAGAATACGTAGCGCTCCAGCCAGAATACGTAGCGCTCCAGTCAGAATACGTAGCGCTCCAGCCAGAATACGTAACGCTCCAGCCAGAATACGTAGCGCTCCAGCCAGAATACGTAGCGCTCCAGCCAGATATGATCTCCAGTTTTTATCTAATTCCATAAATAAAAACGTCGTCAGTGAATCATAGACAATGTTCTTCCCCAGAACGAAATAAGCAATTAATTTTTTGCTTCCTCTCCAAAACCAGTAACGCTAATAATCAACAGTTGATTTACATAGGGGCTCCTAAATCCTCATACTGAATTTTGTTTCGATATATTCATTGCATCGGGAGAGCACCGGTAGCTCAGTGGTATGCGTGCTTGCCTTCTGAGCTCAAGAACTTGGATTCGAAACCCAACTGAGGCCCTTAGTTTATTTTATCTGGGAGCTAAAATAAACTTAAGTACGCCGTCCTTCGGATGGGACGTTAAGCGATGGTCCCGAGCCTGTACAATGTCAGGTACTCGTTAAAGACCCCTGCTCTAGGTGAATAAAAATTTAGGGTAGGCAAAATTTAGGACTCCCACAGTTGAGTCGGGCTCATGTCCACCAGAGTGACGAAAGAGCGCTCTGGTAGTAGGCGATATGACCTCGTAGTTAAAGCCCGGGCATGAGACATAAAACCTAACCTAACCTTCATTGCATCGGCAGTTATTAGGGTTTTTAAATTGATCCCCATCCCCAGAGTCCCCTCTTCTCTTCAGCTGATATCGCTGAGATTTGAGTTTTGACATTAAAAACGATATTTAATAATCGATACATTCATTCCATCGGCAGTTGATGGGATTTTTGATTTAAGCCTTTTCCCTAATCCAATCCTCCCCTTTAGCCAATTTGGCAAAAAAAGGTGTGGCTTATTGGGTTTTGGTCACACATAATATAAGAATACAATTTCCTGGATAGAGGGGTAAACAATTAATAAAGAGATAAATATTTGAATAAGGATGAATTCAAATTGACTTTTACAGACAAACTTATACAATGAATGATTTCTTTTAAATCCATTAAACTATTACTTTTTAATTAAACTATTATTAATTACTTATTCTACTATCCATTAAGGATAGTAGAATAAGTAATTACTAGCAGAGACAGATAAGATTTTTGTAATATTTTGTGTTTAATCTAACTGAGAAACAGATATTATTTCAGTAATATTTTACTGTTTAGTTAAATTGAAATAAATATAAAATTTCATGTCGATACATTCATTCTATCAGGAGTTATCGTGTTCACGAGACACACAGACACACGAAATCGAGAATTTTATTTTTTTTAACGATTACATAACTTCTCCTATACTTTGTGTAGCTGGGGAAGTAAAAAAAAAAAAAGTCGGTGAATCACCGGCTATATACTTCCCCAGCAGGACTAATGAACTAAGTTTTCTCTCTCTCTCCAGAACCAATAGAACAGATGAGGTTAAAAATCAATAGTTGATTTACAAAGTAACTCCTGAATTCTCATACTAAATGGTGGTCCCGCCTCTGGTCCCGAGTTCTCTAACTCAGAAACGATTATAGCTTCGGCATAATTCGGACGAAAATTTAGACTATTTTACGAAAAACCATTATAGCAGTGAACCTTAAAATTTGAGATGAAGAAGTCACATTCCCTAACTTAGATCTGTCTACATTTTTGGCATAAATCGGACGAAAATTTAGACTATTTTACAAGATAGGTACCGCTTATATTAATTACTTAATCATTTTTTTTTTTGGAAAATTGTAAGTTAGGTAAGTTATTGTGACTCATTCCCGGCCTTTAACTACGTGGTTACGATTTTTTCGTTAGTGATTTACCGCAGCCGCATCTAGTAGCCGATATTTTAAGATATGTAATTAGGGTTTTTTTTAGGTTTTATGACTCATGCCCGGGCTTTAACTACGAGGTCATATCGCCTACTACCAGAGCGCTGTTTCGTCACTTTGGTGGACATGAGTCCGACTCTATTGTGGGAGTCCTAAATTTTGCCAACCCTAAATTTTTATTCAACCTAGGGCAGGGGTCTTTAACGAGTAACTGACATCGTACAGGCTCGGGACCATCGCTTAACGTCTTAAGTTTATTTTACCTCCCAGATAAAATAAACTAAGGGCCTCGGTCGGGTTTCGAACCCACGTTCTTGAGCTCAGAAAGCAAGCCTGCATACCAGTGAGCTACCGGCGCCCTCAAGATATGCAATTGGAACTCAGTGGAACTGCACTCCAAATTGCATTAATATAGGTCAAAACAAAAACCGGATTCATTTTGTTCTGCCGTCTCTCTCACTAAAATAGTCCTAATTTGACTGTAAATCAATGGTTCTTTCTTATTGTCTACTGGATCGATATATCGAAATGTCCAGTTCATCGATTACGATCTTAAAGTTCTTCTTTCTTTTAAGTGTCTCTCTTTTTTGACAGATTTGACTCATAACCCATAGGCATCTTATATATGAACTTTTGAATCTAGAAATGAAATTTCGTCTTGTATTCATTTATCTACAGTATTCTGTCTACAGAAACACTGACAGATCGGTAGACAAATCGTAATGGAAGGAATCCATTTGAAGATGTTGAGGGGGGAGGGGGCGAAAAAGGCCCCCCCCGATCATTTGTCTGGAAACGGACCAACATAACTCACTCTCCCATCCTTCTTAACAATCCAATGACTCAGGTCTAACAACCTTTGCAACAGACAACACACACATATTGGATGGTATTAGGATTTTGGATGAGGGAGATCCACAGACAAACATTACCAGTTGTCGGTGAATCAGCGCTAATTTACTTAACTAGTTGGAAAGCTAATTGATAAATGTCAGTACTGTTTGTGACAGGAGAGTTGGCTGTGGTTGATTCAGATGAATTATTTCAATCATATGTGTTAGTTGTGGGATGAGATTTCTCATAGAAATAAAAGACGTTGTCTATCCATTATTATATTTATGACCAGAACCGATTTTCAACTCAACAGCTTCATCATCAATGGCACATCCCACCCGTACACCATAGAGGCTAAAGGACTACTGGCCAGTTTTTTTCTTCCGCTCCCCTTATGAGGTTTTGTACTTACACATAAAAATTCATGTGAATATATTCATTATATCGGCATTTATTAAAATTTCTTAGTTAATATCCTCCCACCATATTCACATATACACCAAAAACTATACCTATGAGCAGGGGCGTAGCCAGAAGGGGGGGGGGGGGGCACGTGCCCTCCCGGGCCAGAGCAAAAAACCAAGATAAAAATTAAATAAACTAAAAAAATTGTTTTTATTAAAAATGGATTGCTTACAAGTTACCAATTGGATCTTCAAATTTCCCGTGCGTCTGATTCCTAAATCAGCAATCAGCTGTTACATAAATGTACATGTACAAAACAAGTCATATTACATTTATTTAAATATACATGAATTCGATCATTTCATTTCCTCGCTAAAAATCGTCATAGTTATACTTTATATTCTTAAAGCTGATTTTACATGCGCAGTAAAAATGCAAAGCGCAGCAGCAGCAAATTCAGGCTATTGCCTGTGAGTCATTTAATTCTAAAATCACTGAAACCACAGCGTGCATTTGCTGCTCCTGCGCTTTGCATTTTTGCTGCTCATGTAAAGTCAGTATTACCGTAGTGTAATAAGTGTAAAGTCAGTATTAAGTATTACAGTCAGTGGTTACCTCAGGGAGAGCTTCTAGAGGTCCGAGTCTCCCAAATGAATAACAAAAAGTCTGCAACGCTAACCAACCATGGAAATTGCGGGCTGTGCCCCCGGAGTCTATACCCCCACCCTCGTAGCCGAACTTTGCCCCCCCCCCCCTGCTCAAAATCCTGGCTACGCCCCTGTCTATGAGTGTTTGAATAATATACATATTTCAAATATGATGTGGATCCGAACGTTTTTACGAACGCATCACGAACCTGCAGACGAATATCGGCCGGCTATAGCCTTATTTGAAAGTATAAACATCGCTTCGCGCGTTAATCAAAAACACAAATTCTGTATTAGGTCGCAATATACAGAAATATGAAAATGACTGATATAGTGAGATGTGATTATTTCACAGGTTGTAAAATAACATATAGTCTGACCTCTTACAGATTTTATTAATTTTTGCTAGCCGGCTTTCTAGGTCGCCCTCATCATCAGGCAGTCTGATAAGATAATTTTGAAAACAACATAATTTAAAATTATTCAATAAATTAGTTACAAAAATTAAAATAAACACATATAAAACTATATAAAAACAATTTAAGGCCTAAGTTGTGACTAAGATGGGGAACAGGAATAACAGATCTGTTCCCATCCATAAAATTTTAAATTGTTTTTGTATAGTTTTATATACGTTTATTTTAATTTTTAAATCTTATTAAATAAATCATTTTCAATTGTATTGTTTTCAAAATTATCTTATCAGACTGCCTGATGATGAGGGCAACCTTGAAAGCCGTCGAGCAAAAATTAATAAAATCTGTGAGAGGTCAGACTATATTTTATTTTACAACCTGTGAAATATACAGGTTTAAAATTGTGTCAAACTTTTGTTAATTAGATTAAAATAAATACTACGAAAAGGGTGTTGTCTATAATATAAATTGTATACGAAGAGCCTAAAATGTATTTGTTGATAAATTTCGGGAGGGATGTTCCCCTCCGGCTATAAGAGAGTGGGTAGTTTCCAGGCTGTTCGGTTTTCACGGGTGACTGCCAGAGGGCGTTCCTTATTTAATTATCTAACCCCAGGATGGTATCTAGGAAGGGACTGAGGTGACTCACTGACCATCATCTTGGACCTTGCTTCAATTAGCTCTCAAGCAAATATACCAACTTCTTGCTTGTTCTATTTTGGTTTGGTATTGGTTTAACTTTGTGTACTCTTGACTCGGGCGGAAAGGATCTAATTTATCGAGGTTATTACTTCTCAAACTAGGGTCCATCGTCCAATGTGCATCCCTATCCTGGAAGGGCATCCTCCTTATGTTGTCTTGTCTTACCTGGATCTGAAGATATTTCAAGAAGAACCTTGTCTCACAGTTTCTTCAGCAAAAACAATATAGAGCTATACAATCTTCAAATATCTTAGCGTATCTCCAGAGGCCAGCATCTACCCAGGAAGTGTGCTTCTGCACATCTGTCCAAGGTGCGACTACTGTTCATGACTTCTATAATAATAATATTATATTTCCGTTAAACCATAACATAATAGGTTAAGAATGTTTACTTTAAGATAGCTTATAATTTAGATAGGTACTTAAACAGATTTCAACTCTTAGAGTCTGACACACATGCATTAGAATTAACAATACTACTAAAAAATAATAATAAATGAATAAATAAATACTTGAAAATATGAGTACAAAAATAATAATATTATACAGTAGGTAAAGTATATAATAAATACAGTGTATAATTTTTTTTTAATTTACTTAAAATTAAGATAATAATTTTTGATAACTTTTCTGGAAGTGACTTTTACACGACGACATTTTGGGACGTTGTCACATTCCTTCTTCAGGTAACAATGTTCGAAATATAGAAAAGAGATAGGAAACAAAATAACAATTACAATTATAAATATAAATAAATGAAATAAATAAATAAAATACTAAAAAAAGAGAAAAACAAGAAAAATAAATTAGTATATAAATAATAGAAAATAATGGATTAAACGTAGATTCGACAGACCTTAGAGAGGATATCTGCCAAAAAAATTTAAATGAAATGTATAAATCAAATAATGTTTTTGAACATGAAACACAATTTATTTATTTTGGTTATTTCATTATTTTTGAACAATGAGAAAAAATCCGTTTCCGAATAGAGGGTTTCATCTAACATAAACGTTTTTAGTTGAAGTTTAAATTTACTTATGATTTTTGTTGTCTTCAATAAGTTGGGAAGGGCATTGAAGAAATTAATTCTTTTATGAGTTATACTTTTTTTTTTTTGTTGGTGTATTGAACAGAGCGTGTCCTGTGAGGATTCTTGTTAGTTGAGGTTCAGGATTCCATTCCCCGACATCTTGAAATCCTCACCCAAGAATATCTTCGTCTGAGTGTAGTTATTTCTCTCCATACTTTCCCAAAAGGTTTTTAGTCCACTTTTTTAACCGGGTTTTGATATGCCTCCCGGGACATTCCTAGTACTGACTCTGCCCTATAAAGGGCTTACTTGAACCTTCCTTGGCTAGTGGTCTGCCTCCTCGTTACCCTGGATCCCCGAAAGTACGGGAACCCATATTAGTCCAACTTTCTTGTAGTTTCCTAGTGTAGTGTTTAACTGATTTGTGCACTCCGTTACTAGCTTTGATCTGATTTCTGCGCTGGCAAGTGATTGGAGAAATGCTTGACTATCAGAGAAGATTTCCACATCCTCCATGTAACTATTCATTTCCTCCCGTTATACTGGAGGGAGGGAGGCTTAACACAAAAATATTGACACAAAATTTCATATTTAAACTCAAAACCCCTTAAAGACGACACCTATTAATTTTCAGCTGAATCAGCCGAAGGAGAGAGAGCTCAACTCGAAAATCCTAATAACTATGAGGATTCAGAAGGCAATATATAAGTCAAATATTGAGTTTTAGGAACATCGTGTAATCCGCGAAAATGTAACCGGTTTCAGCATTAATCTATTGTCAGATTTAGTTATAAATTATGACCACTTCTTGGTTTTATTTATTTATTACAAGTTTCCACAATATCCCCACATTTCTCAACTTGGATGTTATATATTTATAAAGTCCGAAACTTTATTAAAAATAAACTTCAAACTTTTATTTGTTTATAAACTGTTTGAGGTTATTTTTGGAAAAACATTTATTTTGATTTGAGTCTGACAGTCTGATGGCTAACACTTCAAGAGATGTTAATGACTCAGTAAACCTGATTACGACACTTTTTTATGCTCTTTGATAATAAATCGCATTTAATAATTAGTTTATGCCCCCCCCCCCCCATTCAGAAATGTGTTGCGCCCCTTCCATAAATATTGTCGAATTCCACCCCTCCTGTTATTAGTATTAGACATCTGTAGCACAACTTCAAAGTTAGACTTCAAAAAGTTTGAAGTTTCCCCTTCTACAAACCTTGAAACTTTTTCTTAACTTCTTACAAACTTCATCTCAGAAGTGGGCCTACTTGTAATTCGGAGTCGCTTTGAGTGTTCGAATGTAATTTGAAAATAACAAATTACTTTAGAAGTTTGTACACTTTCAAAATGTTGAAACTCGAGTGACTATTTGTAGATCTTTGAAGTGTGATAATGTTACTTTATGTAAAATAAATTATAAATATAAAATTAAAATAATTGAAATAATAAATATTAATAATAATTAAAACATACAAATAATTTAAATCACCGCATTTTCTGTAAAAATGTTAGCTGTTCTTCTGCTAAATTTTGATTTCTACAGTAATTTCCGAAAAGGGCCCTAAAAAAATATCGAAAGTTCAAGATGTGCAATTTTGAAGAAACTGCAAATATTTTTAAAAAATTTCAATTCACAAACTTTTCATTTGTATTTCTTTTAAATATAATAATGAGATGCCATATTGTTCTTCTAAATTTTTTAAAAATGTTGAATCTAATCCATAGCTTTCAATTATCTTACTGGGTGAACAGGGAAAATGAATAGCATCATAGAATAAAAGAACAAATATTTGGGTTTATTTACTTAAATCTACATTATAAATTTGTTAATTGAAAAATAAAAAAAAATTAAATTGATTTTTAAAAAGAAATCTTATAAACAAATAATATTGGCCATTCAAATCAAAGTTCCTTAGGGCGTATAAAACATATAAATAAATAAAAGTACCTCCTTGGCGCATCTATTTCAGTGTTATTTCACATCTTTTTGGTTCAACACACCTTAAGCCTAAAAACACTTCTCTAGACTCCTACCCTGTTCATCTTCACATCTCATCTCCACCAAACCCAACTGAGACTCGCTGATCCTAATTAGAACAGCTGATGATCGTCTTTTGTTTTTCACTCATTGGTTGTTTTAAAACAAAATGCGACTTCATATATTTATTCACTAAAGTAGTTACTTCACTGTTTTTATACAAATAAATATAATTAATTTTATAATATTTAAATAATTACAATGTGTGTAATTTTATACATCACAGACATTTTGTAAACTACCATCTAAATGCTCTATTATTTGGATCGCATAATTCGCGGATGTCAGCGAGCTTCGAGGAGATGCGCACAGAGAATTTACATAAATGTTTTGAATAACTGCATCGAAGGCCAACTTAAAGCTTTGCAAGGAGTGGCTGAGTGTCTATGCGCGAGTGTAGTTAGTTATTGTGACTCAAGCCCGGGCTTTAACTACGAAGTCATATCGTCTACTACCAGAGCGCTCTTTCGCCATCGGGTCAACATGAGTCCGACTCTACTGTGTGAATAGTAACCTGGAGTATAGGCTCGTGTAACATCCCATCCGAAGGACAGCTTCCTCAAGGTTTTCTTACAATCTCTGAGTTTATAATCTTGATGACAAACAATAACAATCAGAATATTTTATTTTTTCTTAAACAAAAACACTGAGTTGGTAGCTAAGGTCTATTGGTGATATAAAACGGAACTGCCTTGATCCAGCAGGCATTGGGCCAATAAAGCAGAATACGAGCTCCCAAAATTCCATGCTGCTACAGAGAAATATTTCCAGCAATGTACTTCCCCAGAACGAATTAATCAAATAACTTTTCGCTCCACTTCTAAAACAAGTCGACCTTTTGCGCTAATATTCAATAGTTGATTTACATAGAGTCGATAAATTCATTACATCGAAGTTTTTAAGTTGTGCTCTTTCTTTTTTTTTTTTTTTTTGAAATGTTGTCTATTCCACTAAAGATATAAATATGTATAACCACTGGTTTCGGCCTTACACCATCGTCAGGTCTAGTTACGAACTAAGTTAGTTTGCAGAGAGCGACCCTTCAAATACATCTCAGGTGGAGGGGTGCTATTAAAACTTGGGAGTCCCCCGGCTGTACCGTTTGCTGTCTCATGAAATATTTCCTAACAAAACCTAGTTCTAAATTTACATAAAACAATATCATTAGACTAATATTATTATTAATTTTATTTATATTTTTTGTTTATTTGTATTTTTAATTATTTATTTGTTATTTTTTCAATTTTATTTACTTTATCAATTTTATTTATATTTTTTATTTATTTGTATTTTTAATTATTTATTTGTTATTTTTCCATGTATTAGTCTAATGATATTGTTTTATGTAAATTTAGAACTAAGTTTTGTTAGGAAATATTTCATGAGATAGCTAACGGTACAGCCGGGGGACTCCCAGGTTTTAATAGCACCCTTTCACCTGAGATGTATTTCAAGGGTCGCTCTCTGCAAACTAACTTATTTCATAACTACACCTGACGATGGTGTAAGGCCGAAACCGGTAGTTATATATATATATTTATATCTTTAGTGGAATAGACAATATTTCAAAAATAAGTTTGTTTTATTTATTACAAGTTTCCACAATATGTCCGCGTTCCTCAACTTGGAAATTGTGCTCTTTCCCCTACACCCTCCTCCCTGAAATTTGACACGTATTGTCCACATTGGGTTTTGAATTTACATACGAAATGTCATGTCGATACGTTCATTACATCGACAGACATTAGGATTTTTGAGAAGAGCCCCCTTTGATCCCGCCTTCCCCTTCTGCTGATTCCTCTGTACATCAATCAGTGTCGTCCTTCTGGAGGTTTGAATTCATATATGAAATTTCATATCGATACATTCATTCTATCGACAGTTATTAGAGTTTTTCTGTTAATCCTCCCCCATAATCCCCCTCTACCCTTTGACCGATTTGACAGAAAATCAATAGGTGTCGTCATAATAGGGTTCTGGATACACATATAAAATTTCGAGTTGATACATTCATTCTATCGGGAGTTATCGTGATCACAGACACAGACAGAAGGAAAGTTTTTTTTCATATTTGGAATCATGAAAAATAAGGTAGGAAAACATGAAAAATAAAAATTGTTTTATCTTTTACATAAATAAATTTAATGATTTTTTTTTTGTTTTATACAAAAAGGAGCTTAATTTTTTTTTTTTTTGTATGTGTTATCTAAAAGGAGCTTAATCGTGAGTCTGTTTTCAGCCATGGAGGCGAATGTAGGCCACCTTTGAAATAGAGCTCCGAATCGATCCCCTTCCAGAGTTGAGTTAGGCACACAGGGTGAACACGGGACAAAAAGAATTTTAGGGAACTTATCCCCTTCCAGAGTGGAGTTAGGCAGACAGGGTGAACACGAGATAAAAAGAATTTTAGGGAACCATCCCCTTCCCTCTCCCTATCTTCCCACAAACAAACATATTTGAGATGGACTTTATGTGTCTGGTGTATTTGTCGAGATAGTATCTATTCTGATTGAATTTCAGAAACAAAAGCACAATAAATGTGACAAATCACATTAATAAACCAAAATCTGGATTGAAAACTGAACGTAAGTATTGAATGTATCAAAAACACAATAAATGTCCAAAATTACAAACGCCTCCGGATAGTAAAGCGTGATGATGTGTAGCCTAAAGCCTTCCTTGAAAAATATTCTAAATATAGATGAAAACCTCATCGAAATCTGTTCACAGGTTCCGAAGTTCATCGCAAGTACACAAAGATAGTCAGTTCGAATACTTTGTTATCAGTTCTATTCAATTCATTTTCGTTGTCAACTAAATTAGAATACCTTTGGATTAGATTATATTATTGAAAATTTGCTAGCATCAAATCCAAGTGAAAAAAACAAAAATTGATTTTTTTTATACGTGCACTTTCTCCAAAATTGCATACCATAAAGTTTATATTTTATAAATTATAATTAAAACTTTTTTCGAAAACTTTAGAAATCAAAATTTCATATAAGACCACCTTAAAATAATTTCTAGAGGATATGTAATAATAATCAATATTTTTTTTATTATCACATCCCTTATACTTCGTAAAATCGGGAAAAAAAAATTGAAGAATTTTTTTTTTAAATTGCCTGACTAGATAAAACATTATCGCGTGTTAAAGTTTAGATAATTATCGGAACAGAGTACAATATAAATAGAACCATCGCAGGTTACCTTGTTATAAGTGTTTATTCTAAACTTTTTTTGCACGCTATAAATTTTATTTGAACAATTTACATATTTGTTTTAAAATCTTCTTTAGTCAAAGTACATAAAAATTAAAATTATTTGAATATTCAATTATAGAATTAGGCTTGTGTGTACATTTTGACCAAAATACATAATTCGACAAAGAAATCTTAAAATAGAGTAATAAGTACATTTAAAGAAATATTGTGAAGGTTGCAAAATAAAAATGCAGCCACACCTCTAATACACAGATTTTATTATTATACACTAGCCGGCTTTCGAAGTTGCCCTCAAGCAGTCAAAAAAAATATAAACATTCTAATGACTACATAAAAGTTATTGACTATGCGGTAAATTTTTTTTGAATTTTTTTACAAAAAATTAATTTGAAAACCTCAATTTTCCAAATTCAAATCTTCAAAGCAATGATCGCATAAATAGATAGATTTCGGATAGCAAGAAATAGTAGCGAACCTAGCGGATTATTTAGAGAGCTCTGCCGCCATCTTTTCAAAATTCTTTAGACGCATTTTAAGCATAAATAATGAATAGATATACATTAATTGATATTTATTTATATTATTATTCCCATTTTTATTTTATTCAAATATGAATTAATACAATATTTTAAGAAATTTGTTTTCTTATTTCTATAGAATCTTCAGCTGAGACTGGAATTCGTAAACTGAAACGATTAAAAACGGACAGTCGCAACAACTTGGACAAACACTGTAGTTTCATTGATGGCTGTAAATGTAGGTGTAGATAATGCAGTTGGTCTTACTAATTTTGAACCATCTAAATCAATGTTAAATACAAAAATTATATATTAAATTAAAACATATTGCACGATCATTTTCTTCATTTATACAAATCTAAAGTGAAGGTTTTTAATTGAATTCAAAAAGGAAGATGACAATAAGTAAACAGAGGAGAAGATGCCTTCAATAACATCATGCTGCCATCTATCGACTATGATCTAACTTAACAGATACATTTATTAATTTTTTTTTTTTATTCTAAAATCTGTACGAAATATACAATGGGTAGAAGTGAACAATAAATAAAAATGTACAATTGATGGGAGAAGCCAGTCAGTCTTGTTACTTATTCAGAAAAGATCGCGAGGCCAGTGTCGTCTTAGGCGGAGTGGAGAGTTGTCGGGATGGGACTCAAAGGACATGCGCTGAGCGACAGAATTGGAATGGGTATTCAACTTGGAATTACTTGAAGCGGAGTTAAATTAGGTCTTGGACATAAGTAATGTTGAGGTCTTTGTGTAGGATATTGTTGGTGACATAAAAAGGAGCATTGACAATTTGTCGTAGGACTTTTGACTGAAAAGTTTGTATTCTGTTGATGTTGGAACTCATGGTTGAGCCCCATAGTTCTAGTCCGTATGTGTAGTATGATTGTTTTGTAAATTGTAATTAAATGTAAATTTTGACTTTGATCCGAATAGTCGTCTTAAAAGACAGTATCTGTTGAGTTCTTGTTTGAGTCTTGTGTGGGGATTCCACGTTAGTTTGCTGTCTAAGTTTTGAATTTAATTTTATGATTAACTTTTATTTTATCATAATATTCTATCTTCAGTCTTATTTTTGTGCAATAAAAACTATTGCTATTTATTATTATTATTTTCCTTTATTTTCATAGCTCCATGTCACTTTCTGTACTATTTCAGATACCCAAATGTACTAAAGTGAAGCTCGACACTGGCAACACTGTCCAGGCGGCCATATAAGCCTGGCAGCTGACCAGTGCGCTCGAGGCACACACTCCACTCCTCTTTTGCCGTCTGTCTAGCTAACTTTGTATCTTGTCTTTCTAATAAATATGTTTCTTGCGAAGTAATTGTTCTTATTTCTTCTTGAACCTCACCATCTCCCGGAAGCGTCCTCACGACTCTGGGTCGAGACGCGAGCTGGTCCTTCGTGTCCCGGTAAACCCCTTCACTCTCCTTGAGACTCCCGCTGGTCCCTGGTACTCAGATCATCCCTGATCCAGGGGCTGGTCCTGTGTGGTCTATCCAAGCTAAAGCACGAGTTGGTCCCTCGTTCACGGGCTACCTTCCCGTGTCCCGGGCGATCATCCTCATTCCTGAACTTCGGACTGGTCCTCCGAGGTCTACTCCATCGAGCCTCCCAAGTCAATTCGTGCCGGGGAGGTACATAGCCGATGATTCACACTTTTTTTTTATTTTGTAACCTTTGTCTCAAGAAAGACGTCAAGGGCAGAACCAAGAAAAAGAGACATTTAGTTCCTTCTTTATCTTCCTGAAAGCTTTGATACAGAAGAATAAAAATAAAAATAAATAAAAACTTAGGGTATAACAAGTTGGGGGTAGTTACTTCCTTTCTGAAGGATCAAAGGAAGTGGTCATTACAGTACAGAAAGGATGAAGGGATATACTAGAAGAAATAAAAGAGACATTCATGGTCCTGGTTGGGTCTGGACTCCAGACTCTGGAGTAATAGGAACATGGCCTCCACAGCTGTCAAGTACAGGGGAAGTTATGTAGTTCAACAGAAATACGATGTCGGGTTTTTACCAGAATTTGATGTTTTCCGATCTCCTGTTTCAAAAACGTACTTCCTAGTTCGAATTAATCAACGTTTTGTTCTCCTTCCAAAACGAGGCTACCGTTTGAGTTAAAAAATTAATAGTTGACTTATATAGGCTTTTGAATCCTCAAACTAAAGTTTGTGTGGATATATTCATTACATGACCCCTTATTGGCGTTTATGTGTTAAGTCCTTTCTTTAATGCTCCCCTTATGATTTGTATAGCTAGGGAAGTAAGAACGCGACCAACGATGCCCTGAGCTTATGATGCCCCCCGTCTCACTATCGATATGATTAACGTCTTACTTATGTTGGCAAGTTCAATACTAAACCTCGTGCAACGGTGGACCTCCTAGGTAATACAAGCTTAGGAAACCCACACCTTTAAAATTAGTGCTATAAACCATATTTAAGGAAGCTACATGTGAAATTACTTCAGCATTAATGCACCCCGCCCCTCGTCATATCCAATTTTTAAATTTTACTTTATGTGGAAAGTAAATATATAATAGTACATGGAAGTTATTACATGTGAAATTTCATGAGTATACGATTATCCGTTAATGTGTAACACTTTTTATGCTAAGCCCCCTCCCGTTCACAATGTTGTGACGTCACACACTCTATTTTTCTATTTGACCTTTAAGAATACTACAAATGAAATTCCTTGACAATCCGATCGTCCTTAATAACCTAGCACTATCTTTATATTTAGGCCTACCCCCATAACCCCCCCTCCCTTTCAATATTTTGAGATGTTGATATGATTAACGTCTTACTTATGTTGGCAAGATCAATACTAAAGCTCCATTCAACAGAACAAAATTCATTAAGCGAGGAAATAAATGTTTTCAAAATTAATTTATTAAAACACTAAATTTCTGTTTCGTCCAAATATGCCATTCGTTCATTATATACGAGCACTTCTTCGTCAGATATTTCTTGTTCCTCGATACACCAAAAAAAAACTAGTTGAATTTACTTTTTTTTTAAATTATTTTTCAGATTTGTAAAAGGACTCAACTCAGAAAAATAGTAAATAGTTACAAATGTGATAGTTGACTGAACTACGATTTGTAGTTATCAATACCGATATTTTAACTAATATTTCAAAGTAAACTCATGTAGTATGATTTCTACAATTTAATCATAATACAATGAAATATTTACTATTTTTGTGTAGTAATAATTACCATTTTTTAACTGTAAATCGTAGTAAATGTTACCAATTCCTTTCATTAACTGATGATAATATTTCCATAAGTAAGATGTAACATTACAATTACATATTGATAGCTATAAGAACTATGTAATAATAGTTAAATTTACTTTTTTTTATTTTAATTATTAGTACCCTTTACTTTATATTCTTGTTATTGATTACTACATAATATTAGAATTATACGTAAACTTAACTAATATTCCATAAAGGATTTTTAATGAATAATAAACAGGAAAAATTAATAACTAGAACGAATTTATTGGAAAAATGAAAATAATAAATAACTATAATAATAATAGTATTGAAAGAATTACAAATATTTTTATAAGCAAAATGACAATGAATTATAATTATTATGAAAGTATATATACATAGCTAATAGTACTATAAAAATACTTTAACGAAAATGATGATCATAGGCCACAAAATATTTTTTATTGGCACAAAGATGAAAAGTAGTTGTTTCAAGTGATTTTAAAGAATTCAATTTTATAAATTAATTTTTTTTCTAAATTGTATTTCATAAGCTTGATAATGCTCATTGCTTGAAATAGTAATACATAATGTAACATGAGTTAAATAGAACATAATGTAATCAATAGTTAACTATAATGAATTAGAAATTTATAATATTCATGAAAAATTGTATTAATTACCAAAGATGCCCCAATAACCGTAGGAAGTACTGTATATTCGTCAGAATAATCCGTAGTCTAATTCTGAAGGTGAAAGTAATAACGCAAGTCATGTTCCTAAAATTAACTATTGTTGAGGTTACAACTCGTTGAGGTTACAACTCCAACAAATCTATTTGGGATTCTTAGATTTTGGATCTTCTTCCACATTTGTCTCCATGTACTCTCATCATCAAGAGAAATTGCTTTAAAACTTACAATTAGTAATAATTCTTTCCGATGTCCGAATACATTTTTTGCGTTCTGTGTTGATATAGTGGAAATACTAATAAATAAAATAAAATTATAGATAAAACACTTTTTGGAATAAGAGGGAAGAGTTTCAAAGTAGGGTTTAAAACTATCAATACAATTAATCAACATTTAAACAAGACGAAGGACAAAATAAAAATAGAGGACCGGAGTGGTGTTTACCAACTCAAATGTGAAACGTGCAGTTGGGTATACACAGGCCAATCGGGACGCAAATTCAGAGGACGAATAAAAGAGCACATAACTGATATAGTAAGGAAAGGGGAAAAATTTACATTTGCGAAACATATCAATGATATGGGTCACTCATTCAATGAAACAACCGGCATAAAATACCTCCACTTATGTGAAAAAGGTAGACCATTAGATTCTCTAGAACAGCTAGAAATTAATAGGACTCGAAAAAATGGGAATTGTTTGAACGACTAGACACACTTCAAATGTTCTCCTTTGTTAATCCCTTTCAGCTAACAAATATCCATGGCAATATTAACCTAGGTTAAATAACTTCCTACATAGCTATATATTGTACATTTGTTATATTGTTTTCTTGTAATGTTAGTTGTTAGTTCTATTTTAATTTTATTTTCTTGGTTTTCAAATAAGTGCACAGTTAGCTATTACAGTTAGAATAGAGATTTCCACCTCCTGGTTTTACCAGAGGAAGGGGACCCTTTCACCTCAGGTACTCTTA
Source organism: Aradus depressus (assembly GCA_963662175.1). Taxonomy (NCBI): domain Eukaryota; kingdom Metazoa; phylum Arthropoda; class Insecta; order Hemiptera; family Aradidae; genus Aradus; species Aradus depressus. Next base: position 28,615,155 of record OY759224.1, on the reverse strand, counting down.
GGTTAATATAAATATGTATGCCTGGCAAATATCTGAATTATTGTTGAACATTGTGCTGACGATGGCGTAAGCCGAAAGCGGTACCCATTTAAGTATATGTTTGTGGAATTAGACAATATAAGTGTTCAAAAAAGTGTTTTATCTATCATTTTATTTTATTCTAAAAGTAACTATTGTTGAGGTTACAACTCCAACAAATTTATTTGGGATTCTTAGATTTTTGGATCTTCTTCCACATTTGTCTCCATGTACTCTCATCAACAAAAGAAATTGCTTTAAAACTTACAATTAGTAATAATTCTTTCGATTGATTAGCACAATCTTCTACATGAGATTCTGATGAATCCACAATGGTATTTTTGAATTCACATAATATTATGAAATGTTGTGCCGAACCACTCATTACAGCAGCAGTTATTAGAGTTTCTAAGTTAAGCCTCCCCACTAATTCCCTCCTTTCCTTTAGCTCATTTGACTGAAACTCAGATGTCGTCACTAGTGAATTCTGAATTCTCACATACAATTTCGTGTCGATACATACATTTTATCGGAAGTTATCGTGTTCACACACATAGACTTTTTTTTTCATATTTGGAATCTGGAGGTCAGAATGCAAGAATTTCTTATGAAAACTCCGCATCGAATTTTTGACCGTTTACATAACTTCCTCTATACTTTTTAACTGGGGAAGTAAAAACGAGTGATTACCGTTACTCGTCAGTATTAATCACATTTATTGAAATGAAATGAAAAGAAATTTTATTATTCTGGGACCGTGTCCCCTAAGAATAAATACGTATAGAGTAAAGAACAGGAAACAATGAAATATAGTACCAGTATGATGTACAAAGAAATAGATAAATAAATTAGTGCTACATTGGAGAAAAACTAGACAATTCATTCCGTTGATAGAAAAGTGACACAAATCAAAAATCATCCTAACTCACAACTGACGTTTTTCTATAAAATAGTATTGTGATCTCGGTAAATAGTAAAGCGACACTTCTGCTCTCTGGTAGCAAAACTGTAAAATTACAGTAGCGTCGTTTTTCCGCATAAAAATATTGGCTTCTTGGGTTCATCATGATTAATTATCTCAAAAAATTTTTGTAATGTAATTTTTGACTTGTGTCACTTTTCTATCAACGGAGCAAATTGAAGACCACAGGGGAAAAACCAGCTACCTATCTCAGTTTTTTTTCGAAAGTTAGGTAACGACGGTTCTATATGTTTTGAAGGGTGTCGGACACGATTGAACTGTCGGAACGGGGGAAAAACCTGTCTAGAAGCGTCAAACAAGCGTTTGAAATACAGCGTACAGGGGAAGAACGCTCCTTCGTGCGCGTCCGGGGAAGAACAGGCTATCTTAGCTTAAAGCACCCATGAAAATAAGGAATATCCGGGAGTTGAAGATAGATATAGAGCATCCTCGACTTATATTTCATAGAGATACCTACAAGGGACAGTGGGTTAGTTCACTCATGATTCCGAACCCATTGAAACTGATGAAAAAAGGAAAACAACGCAATGAGCCTGCACGAAGGACAGCCATTCTTTCTACACCAAAACTGGAATAGAACGAATTTCACACACCTCGAGCGAATATCAAGAAATTGCCAATTCCAAAGAGAAATATAAAGACCTGCAACATTTAAAGCAATTTTGTGACAATTATTATGGAAAACTCAAGGGTCTGATTGAACATTCGAAAGATAGATGGTTTTTGCCTTGTTTATTTGGAGTTGTGTGTCTTTCGCATCTGTGACAATTTTTAATAACTGTTTTTTTTTTTAAGTTTTAATAGTATTTTCTCATTTCTTCTGCGTCTTCAGTAACTTGAATTTTCCTCACATTTTTATATTACAAAAAAAAAAAAGATTTTTTGAGTTTTTTGCAGGAAAATTGAAATTTTGCAAAATGAAAAAAAAAATGATATAGCTGGTTTTTCCCTTGTGGTCTTCAATTTAAAAATATAGATAAAGAAAAGATTAACAGGAAAAAACATAAAATTAAGTTATTCGTGACGTAATAAAAAAAATTTAATAAACGAAAAGAAAAACGTATAAATGATGGGCTGTCATCCCGCGACGAGGAGTTTATTATCTTTCCTTCAGAATAACATCTGTGGCTGAGAATGGTAAATATTTGGAGGAAGAGAAAAAAAATAATTGAATGGTGGGGCTGAAAGAAAAGAAAATGGCTTCTTTGTCCCCTTTATTATTTTGACAAAAATGTAATATTGTAGAATAAACATTTGGCAGGGGGGCGCCGGTAGCTACTTGCCTGCTGTGCTCAAGACCGAGGGTTCCAAACCCGCCCCAGGCCCTTTGGTTCTTATCTGGGAGGTGAAAAACCTTAAGGACACCATCCTTCGGATGGGACGTTAAGCGATGATCCCGAGGCTGTTTGACGTCAGTTACTTGTTAACGACTCCTAACCTAGGTGAATAAACCTGGGTAGGCAATGTGATAAAGAAAAAAATAAGATTATTAAATATATTGCACGACTTGAACTTTTTTTTTTTGGTCCCTTTTTGGAAATAACTGTAGAAATCAAAATTTAGTAAAAGGCCAGTTATAAAATGTCTACAGGAAATATGGTAATTTTATTTTATATGTTTATTTAATTATTATTAATTGTATTAATTACCTATTACTTAATAGGTAATTAATACAATTAATAATAATTAAATAAACATATAAAATAAAATTACCATATTTCCTGTAGACATTTTATAACTGGCCTTTTACTAAATTTTGATTTCTACAGTTATTTCCAAAAAGGGACCAAAAAAAAAAAAGTTCAAGTCGTGCTATTTTGAAGAAAGTGCACGTATTTAAAAAAATTTCAAGGAACTATTAACTTTTCATTTGGATTTCTTTTAAATATATTAATGAGATGCCATATTTTTTTTCTACATTTTTGCAAAAATGTTAAATCCAATCCAAAGGTATCATTATCTTACTGGGGTAACAGGGAAAACTAATAGTATAGAATAAGAGAACAAATATTTAGGTTTAATTTACTTTAACCGACATTATAAAATTAAAACTTAAGATTGGAACAAAAATTAAACTATTTTTTTAAAAAAATCTTACAAACTAAATTCTTAAAACTATTTAAGTATTTTTTTTGTTTTATATTTTGGCCATTATTTATATCAATGTTTTATATTTTAGGCATATATATTATGTACATATAAATAAATAAAATTACCTCCTTTGCGCATCTATTTCACTGTTATTTCACCCCTATTTGGTTCACCACACCTTAAGCCTATACTCCTAGCCTCATCTCATCTCACATCCACAACCCAACTTAGACTCGCTCATCCTATTTAGAAAGCTGATGATCGTCTTTTGTTCTCCACTCATTGTTTGTTTTAAAACAAAATGCGACTTCATATATTTATTCACTAATTTAGTTGCTTCACTGTTTTTATACAAATAAATATAATTAATTTTATAATATTTTAATAATTACAATGTGTGTAATTTTATGCGTTAATTTTAAATTGATTTAGGCCATTTTACGACTTAACAACTTATTCCCTGTGACCATAGAAATATTGTGTCGATATATCTATTAAAACGGAGGGCGCCGGTAGCTCAGTGGTATGCGTGCTTGACTTCAGAGCTCAGCGTGAGTTCGTAACCCGACCGAGGCCCTTAGTTTATTTTATCTGGGAGGTAAAATAAACTTAAGCACGCCGTCCTTCGGATGGGACGTTAAGCAATGGTCCCGAGCCTGTACAATGTCAGGTACTCGTTAAAGACCCCTGACCTAGGTGAATAAAAATGTAGGGTAGGCAAAATTTAGGACTCCCACAGTAGAGTCGGGCCCATGTTCACCAGAGTGACGAAAGAGCCCTCTGGTAGTAGGCGATATGACCTCATAGTTAAAGCCTCTATTAAAACGGCAGTTATTAGAGTTTTTATGTTAAGGGGAGGCTTATCCCCCCTCCTTCTCTTTGGTCGATTTGGCTGAAAAACCATAAGAGTCGTCGTTAGAGGGTTCTGGATTCACATGTAATATTTCGTGTCGATACATTCATTCTATCGGGAGTTATCGTGTTCACAGAGACACAGATTTTTTTTTTTAAATATTTGGAATCTAGAGGTCGGAAAACATGAAATTCCGTTGAATACTCCTCATCCAATTTTTGACAGATTTCATAACTTCCCCCGTACCTCGAACAGCTGGGACGTAAACACAAAGAACTTGGTTAACTTTTTTACTATTTACAATTATATTATTCCACAAAAACATGTACCGATTTCGGCTTACGCTATCGTCAGCTCAAAGTACAAAAGTGACATTTAACCTTGCTAGGTTGTTATATTTCTACGAACCTCACGTTATATATAAGAAACTAGAACCCCCCCCCCCCCCCCCCCCCCCCCGATATGCGAAATATCCTATTATTAATTTTTTTATAAGATAAAACCCAATGAGGAATAACCTGTCCAATTTCAGCGATATCGACCGAAAGGAAAAGGGCGTATAGGGGAGGGGCTCTCAATTTATAACCCTGCAGATATAATGAATTTATCGACACAAAATTTAGTATGAGGTTTTAAGAGCCCCTATGTTAGTCAACTGTTGAATATTAGCGCAGATATTAATTCGTTCTGGGGAAGTACATGCCGGTGATTCACGACTTTTTTATTTATTTATTTCGACACTAAAAATCTGTACATGAGAATTTCATCTGGACATTTACGAAAATTGGTCCGTTAACATCCATACATTTCTGGAGAAAATTTTATTATCAATTCTACTTTTTCAAAAGTGTTAACATATGAAAAATAAAAAAAAAAATTGATTGGGAATTGTTTTTTTTTTATGGCGGTATCCCAATCAGTGTGTCAAATTGTTGATTTTGGAGAGAAGTTGGCGTTGACGTCCCAATCAATAAATTAAAACTTCCTTCCATTCAGTCCCACTGGGGCTCAAATTTAGACTGGTCATTTATATTCTCAAATTGTGGCAACGAAAAAGGGAGGGAAAAAAAGAATTTGAAGAGCGCAATTACAATGAATAAAAAGGTTGTTGGTCAATCACCGGCGGTGCACTTCCCCAGCGCGAATTGATTAACTAAGTTTTTGCATTCCCTCTCAAACGAATCTACCGATTTAATTGAAAATAAATTCAAAATTAACGTTAAGGTAAATATTATAGCCTACGGAAATATAGTAGAACCTCTTTAAGTCGAACCTCGATAAGTCGAAAACCTCCAAAACTCGAAAAAAAGTTTTGTTCCTTTCCCTTCAAGCCCCAAAACCTCCATTACTCGAAATCTCAACCCTCTATTAGTCGAAATAATGAGTGAATCCCTACAAGTCATTTTGGTACATATTTTCCCTCTATAACTCGAAAAAATAAATTGGACCTCTGTTTCTCGAACATAGCAATGTTTTATTTTACAACCTTTACAACTCGATTATTTGAAACTTATTACCTCTATAGCTCGAAGAAAAATAAGTTACCGACTTTAAGAATTTGCCGACAATGTACACCATTGTTTCTTAGAAAACAATTTAGGAGTATACAATAAATAGGATTACCAATTATCTAAAGCAAAAAAAAAATTACTGACTTTTTTTAATACATACATATACTAGGTACGTATTTTTTATTTTAATGATGTTTTGAAATAATGTTGATTTATAATAAATATAAATATGTTTGTTACCTCTGTAACTTGAATTTTTATTTATTTCACCTCTCTAACTCTAAATTTGTTAGAATGAATCTTAACCTCTACAAGTCGAATCAAAATCCGCCAAAAGTCGAAAACTCTATAACTCGAATTTTTTGGCGTCTACCTTGATGTTCGACTTATAGAGGTTCTACTGTATATGAAAAAAGTTATAAAACATTAAATTCCTCTACTTATTAATTTTTTTTATAAGTTAGTTATTATGCGCTCTTTCGTCACTCTCAAAAGGTAGGTTAAGGTCAGTGTGAAGAGTTTTGTTGGAGAAGTAGTAAGGAGCATTGGCTATTGTACGAAGGATTGGATGCGCTGGAGATTGGAAGCCTTGGCAGAGAGTTCAAGTTCGTAAGTCCATAATATTATAATTTATTTTAATTTATAACTTCTGTTCGCTCGGGATGTTGTTTTTGTTTAGAGTTAGTTATTATGAACTCATGCCCGGGCTTTTACTACGAGGTCATATTGCCTACTACCAGAGCGCTCTTTCGTCACTCTGGTGGACATGAGGCCGACTGTATGGGATTCCTAAATTGTGCCTACTCTAAATTTTTATTCACCTAGGGCAGGGGTCTTTAACGAGTACCTGACATCGTACAGGCTCGGGATCTTAACGTCCCATTCGAAGAACGGGGTGCTTAGGTTTTTTTTATGCCTAGATAAAATAAACTAAGGGCCTTGGCCGGGTTTTAAAGTCACGATCATGAGCTAGGTAAGCAAGTATGCATACCACTGAGCTACTGGCGCCCTCTTCCTTCTTTATAATTTATCTACGAGGTCATATCGCCTACTACCAGAGCGCTATTTCGTCGCTTTGATGGACATGAGACTCTACTGTGGGAGTCTAGGATCTTACCTCACTTGTGAGTTCCAGACCTCGAACCATTCTTTGACACGGGTCCAGGTCAGGAATCATGGATCCGAGTCCGGGTCTAGAAATGTGGTCCTGGATTTGTGTCTCGAACCTGAGTCCCGATCAAGTATCAGGTATTGACGTAGCGCGGAAACTTACATTTGAATCGGGGTGTAGCTTGAAATTCGTAGATCAAAGGACCCTCAAAAAAGAAGGAAGTTCCATCAAATGGGAAGAACAAAGGTTTAAGGAGAGCGCAGAAACTTACTCTGTATGAGTCGGTTTGTAGCCTCAATTCGGAGGTCGAAGGAGCAAAAACAGAAGAAAGAGTCCACCAAGTAAAGAGATCGAAGATTTAGAGGGAGAGCAATAACTTATATATGAGCGCTAAAAACTGTTCTCGCCTTTTACTCTAGGGAAGCTTGTGAGACTCTGGAATCCTCTTGTCCGATTTCGGAACCTTGCAACCGATTCCGAGTCTGGAACCGAAAACCGGATACCTGAAAATTTAAATACTTGGTTCTGCTATTCCCAGAAACCGGTCTCGGTTCACCCGAAACCGTCTACCAAATTTACTAATGGATACTATCATCGTATCTGATTGAAGCCTATCTATCGACATTGCTGTATTAATGCTTTTCGAAAGAGATTAAGTATAGGTAGCACGAGGACCACCTAAATTCTTTATTTTTTCTACGTCTGAACCAACCAGTTAGAACCAACCAGAATATATTTTTACTTTGCCAATGATTTACGGACGACTTTATAATAAAATAGGAGAAAGTAATTTGGAGGTTGAAGAGGGGAGAGACCACGTGGTTCTTTCACATAGCCTTCCTACTAATCTGATTGGTTGGGTCAATAGACAGCAAACTAAAGACGTGATGTGATTGGACGAAGAGGATGGGGGGGAGGAGCCAATCCAATCATTGCTCCTCTCTGGGTCAAGGTCACCTCGCTCTTTTCTTCAAGATGGGCGTGCTTTCAACAGCCCAACGGGATATTCAAATGAAGTTCTCGAATTGAATATTAATAAATACAGTTATATTATAATTATGTCTTATTTTAATTAAGTTAGTTATTTAGTTATTGTGACTCATGCCCGGGCTTTACTACCATTGCGCTCTTCTGTCGTTCTGGTGCACATAAGCACAACTCTAATTGGAGTCCTAAGTTATGCCTGCCTAGGTTTATTCCTTATACCTGACATTGTACAAGCTCGGGATCGGTTAACGTCCATTTGAAGGACGGTGTGCTCAAGGTTTTAAGAGCCTCGGCCGGGTTTCGAACCCGCGATCTTTAACTCAGTACCTATACTATTTTTCATTCACCTCTGAGTTTCTTTATTAAATATTTATTAATATTATTATTATTATTTTAACTTTTTTCTTCGTTAATTTTATTTCTTTTTGGAGGATGGAGGCCTGGGACCTAAATGTTGAGCTCCTACTGGACTACATAATAAATTTCAGTAAAAACATTTTAATTAAATGTGACACAAATCAAAACTTTTGGTATAGAAAATAGGGAAAACTCAGGGAGGGAAACACAAAAATATCAAAAAAAAAAATATTTATAAATAAATTTAAAAACAAATAAGAAGGAAAAAAATAAATATTTATAAATAAATAAAAAAAAGAGTAAAAATAAAAATAAATAATAAATATACAAACATAACAATATCATGTATATATATATATGTAAAAAAAAAATATTTATAAGTATATAAGTAGTGGTATATATGCTACAGGTAAAGTTAGATTAACGGTTAAACCTAGGATTACCCGGGTAAACCTAGTAGTACCCGCTGCCGCTTGGTTAAAGTCCGAAATATAATTGAAATAGTTCACGTTTCGGGCTTTACCCGGGTAAAGTATATGTTAAAGCTAGAACCTGTACTACTTCAAATATAGGAACGACGGGAGGGGCAGATATATCGCAAATACGCCCCCAAATTTTGTAATATTTCGATTTATGTTTGTTCTAGGAATTTATGTACCCAGATGAATGATTATCGCTGTTAGACAGATTACAACAATGGAAATTGAGGTGTGGTCGAGCTAATTAATAAGTACCTAATCTTTATAGTGGAACATACGTCCACTAATGGCCTTGTCATTATTAGTATACCCAACTTTAACCAAGCTGCAGCGGGTACTACTAGGTTTACCCGGGTAATCCTAGGTTTAACCGTTAATCTAACTTTACCCGTAACATATACATACATATATATAAGTAGTAGTATATATATGTAAAAAAAAAACTAAAAAAAAATTAAAATACTGAGTGCATGTAGTCGAGAGACAAACAGTTTTGGTAAACAGTAGTATCAATCAGGAGTGAACATGAAGGTGTAATGATCAAGAAGTGGAACACCTTAAAAATATCCGTTCGCGATTTTAAATTATAATCTCTGTTTTTGAATGTTTATTAATTTATTTTCTATTCATTTCAGTTAATTTGTATTTTTTTTTTTTTTTTTCTTTAAAAGTTTTTTTTTAATTTACTCTTAAGCAGTAGCATTGTTTTTAATTTAACTGATTATTTTTGATTTGTATTTAGCGTATAAGGGTTCATATGTTCAAATATATGTGATGTGGCCATTACAGGACTTTCTTATACCAACCATGCTTACAGATCACTTTCTCTCCCCCTTCTTAAAATTATTTCATACTGGCATTACTGGGATTTTGAGAAAAAGAGGGGGAGAGAGAGTGGATCTGTAAGCGTGGTTGCTATAAGAAAGCCATGTAATGGCCACAGATTTCCAAATTTATGTGTCAATTGTGATTGATTAAAAAGGGGGTAAAAAAAAAATGTCAAAAGACTATTCAAATTCTTTTTGAAAGGTGTCAATACTGAGTTTAGTCCAAATTGGATGAACTGTTGGAAATATAATGGACTGACTTGAGAGAGAGGCAGGTAAATGAGACATCAAAAGAGCGAGAGAAGGAACATTTTGCATATCACACTGCATATTAATATATGCAAATTGTCTCATAGCCTATCTCTTACCCCTTGAATTTATGAGGACTGTATTTTTTCACCCACAAAATTTTTTTTATATGCATATTTATGAGGGCTGAGTTCGCGGAGAGGACAAAGTCAAAATTAACTTTTTTTATTTTTTAACTTAATTACATTAGCGACAACTGTTGCATTCATACAGAAACCAGTAGGTACCTTTTTTTTTTTTTTTTTTTTTTTCCAGCTATACGAAGTATAGGAGAAGGTCTGTAATCGATCAAAAATTCAATGCTGATTTAAAAAAAAAAAAAAAAAAATTGTGTCTCGATAACTCCTCATAGAGTGAATGTATCGACACAAAATGTTATATGTTTATCCAGAACCCTTTAAGGACAATACCTGTTGATTCTCAATCGATTTGGCCAAAAGGGAAAGGGAGATTAGGGGGAAGGCTTAACAGAAAAACAGACCGACTAGCCAAGGAAGGTTCAAGTAAGCCCTTTATAGGGCCAATATCTCGGGAGGCATGCCGAACCCGGATTAAAGAGTGGACTAAGGATCTTTTGGAGCGTACATGGAGTAAAAAGACCGTCAGTCGCAGATGTTTCTGGGAGGGGAGTCCAAGGTGTTGAAGGATGGGATCCCGAGCTTCGGCAAGTGAGTGGAGTTCTACTGGTTCGTTCAATAGACACCTACACACTGTAGGAGCCGAGGACAGTCCCAGGGCAGTGTAGAGAAGAAGTCGAGATGGCGGCACACTTCCTGGACATTTGCTCGGGATATGCGCGAACCAGATTCCACATCTTTGGTAAAGATGTAAATTTTGTGTCGATAAATTCATTATATCGGCAGGGTTATAAATTGAGAGCTCCCTCCCCTAAACCCCCCATCGATATCGCTGAAATTTTACAGGTTATTCCTCATTGGTTTTTGACATTAAATATGAAATTTCATGCCGATACATTCATTACATCGGCAGTTATTGGGGTTTTTGAGTTGAGCCTTCCTCTGATCACTACTTCCCTTCTGCCGATTCCGCTAAAAATTAATAAGTGTCGTTCATATTGGGGTCTGAATTCACATATGAAATATTGTGTCGATATATATATTAAAACGACAATTATTAGAATTTTTATGTTAAGCCTCTCCCCTAATCCCCCCTTCCCTTTGGTCGATTTGGCTGGAAAACAATAAGAGTCGTCGTTAGAGAGTTCTGGACTCACATGTAATATTTCGTGTCGATACATTTATTTTATCGGGAGTTATCGTGTTCACATACAGATAGAATTTTTTTTCATATTTGTAATCTATAGGTAGTAAAACATAAAATTCCGTTGAAAACTCAGCATCGAATTTTTTACCGATGACACAACTTCCCCTATACTTCGTATTGCTGGGAAAATAAAATAATTAAGAGGGATGAGGAGTTGAGGATCTTCAATCTTTTGGTGAATTAATTTGAGGGCATTAACTGCCTTGAGCATTAAGAAGACCAAATAAAGATGGCTGTTTTAAATTTCAGGCTTTCTTTGGCACAGACGAAGTTTCAATTTGAATTATTCATTTTAATGGCACAAAAAAACTTCAAAAGTTTAAACTGAAAGAAATGTTTGTTTAAAAAAACAAATGTGTGAGTGACGCTGTACTCAGGAGAATTGATGTGTAAACATCTGCTTTAGTTTCAAAAACTTGGTGTGCATTGATTTTGATTAAAATTTGTTTTATAATGTTACATTAAGAAAATTAGTATGAGGAATTAAACTTTCAAATTTATGTTCTTCAATTTCTTTTATACATGAAATCATAAGTTTGTGATAGCTAAAATAAGATACATACAACTGTGATTGTAGTGTCTCCAAATACCGCGAGAATGCAGCGTCGATGGTAGTTTTCGAATTTATTGTTGAAATGCTTCGATTCGTATTCATTAGTAGATTAAGTTAACCCTCTAGTTCACTCGCCTTTCATTGTTACATTAGTACACTCGTGCGGCACTCAGTACCGCAAGCTTGAGCAACTATTGAGTTTTTCAGCAGTTTTGCACCCCATACAACTACAAAAAGTTATTATTAGGCGTACTGAATGCATAACAATGTTTTTAAAAACTTTATTGGAAAAAAAATATACAAAATTGTTTTAAAAAACATAACAAAAATTGAACCTTTTAAACAATGTTTAAGAATTACATATATTGAAGTAAAGAAAAACATCTTATTATAGTACAAATGAAGAACAATAAAATTAATTATAAATAGTTTATTTTTATTATAAATTAGTCGTAGGCACAAGGAAAAAATTAATTATTATTTTTTTAGTTTTTTAATTAATTAAAATTAATTAATTAACAGCTAATTATTATTATTTAATTATAAATTAGTAGTTCATGAAAAAAAATTAACTATAACATAAAAATATAACTTATATATAGTTATAAAGAAAACAAATACGAAATGAAATATAAAAAAAACTTACATTTTAACACAGGCCGGTATACAGTGCCGCAATTGTTGTCCCTTCCACTTTGACCTCTTGTTACCTGCTGATAAAATATCAGATCAATGCGCTACTTGTTGTGTTCATTCGTGACATGTCATTGAAGAATAGAAGTGGGGATTAGCTTGTTAATAAACATAGGGACCGCGAAAATACAAAGTTAGTAAATTTGCGGCACGTAGTGCCGCGGCGAGTGTACTAAAAAGTTTTTAAAAAAAGTCATTAAATTTCCTAAAATGTTTAAAACATTATATTATTTGTTGTGACCATATAACAACGAATATATTATTTATTGATGGATTTTTCAGCAGTTATTATTATTATTATATATTAATATTATAATATGAACAAAGAAATGTTCAAAAACAGCTGACATCACAGATAAAGAAGTGGGTAGTCTAGTGTGTGCGCTGCTGCGCGCGCAACCGTCCGACAAACACACACAAACACCTTACAGATGCACATCAACGAGACGGTCTGACATAGCCCCTACCGAGAGGTAAGAACACATCAAAAACTTCAAAAGTTTAAACTAAAAGAAATGGTTATTAAAAAAGAAAATGGCGTCTATCGGGCAGAAGAACACGTGAAAATATGTTGATTTTTTTTTTTTTTCTATTTTTGAGATAAGGATCACAACTAAAAATACAAGAGATGTAGCCTGAAGGACACAAGTACCTTGTATAAGTCTCACGAGGCCATCCTTCGACTGGGCAAAAATAACAGGTTATTTTTATATAGTTATTAAGTTATTAGCCTTTTTACTTTCTTATAACTTTAGTATAAGGAAGTATTCTATTTGTTAGTATTAGATTTAGGCTGATATCGGATCACTTTAGATCGGGGTTTAACTACATTATACAGAAACATGAATAGCTAGTTTTCTCTTGAAATACATTTTTGAAAGGTTGTCTGCTTTTCGAGATACAAGTCGAAAATTGACCTGAAATGTAATGAAACCTATTTTTTTTTAGACGTTTGCTCAATTTACGCCAAAACAGTTAGTCCTATCGAAAAAGTGTTTCTTATCAAAAATTTTCCTTATTGATGTGTAAACATCTTAGCTCTCGGTAGGGGCTTTATAAGCCTCGTTGATGTGCATGCGTGTATATGTCGGACGGCGCAGCGCACACACACAACTACACACTTCTTTATCTGTGATGTCAGCTGTTTTTGACCATTTCTATGTTCATGGAATAAGAAAGTGAAACAGCAAAACAACTCCAAAAACATGATTACAAATAACATTGTATTTTTACAACATTATTGATCATATTTACCGTTGTAGTGAATTTAACTATAATATCAATATTAGGAACTAATAAATGATCTTTCGGTAAGAAACTTTTAGGTTAAGATAACTCGATAGCTTAAATTTGTAACAATAAATAAAATTTGTGGTAAAAGAAAATAATAAAGCAGTGTAAATCTAAAAAAATATATAATATTGTTATTAATATATAATTATAATAATAATTGCTGAAAATATCGGTCAATAAATAATATATTTGTTGTCTTATTCTCACCACAAATAATATAATGTTTTTGAGGGCGCCGGTAGCTCAGTGGTATGCGTGCTTGACTTCTGAGCTCAGGGTCGTGGGTTCGCAACCCGACCGAGGCCCTTAGTTTATTTTATCTGGGAGGTAAAATAAACTTAAGCACTCGTTAAGCGATGGTCCCGAGCCTGTACGATGTCAGGTACTCGTTAAAGACCCCTACCCTACATGAATAAAAATTTAGGGTAGGCAAAATTTAGGACTCCCACAGTAGAGTCGGGCTCATGTCCACCAGAGTGACGAAAGAGCGCTCTGGTAGTAGGCGATTTGACCTCGTTGTTAAAGCCCGGGCATGAGTCATAAAACCTAACCTAACCTATAATGTTTTTAGCCATTTGAGGAGATTCCGAACAGCTTATTTCATTTTTAAATGACAAAATTATCGAAAACTACCTTCGACGCGGTATGGCCATAACTTCATTATACTAATCACCTTTTTACAGAGCACTCTTCCCTCTACCCGACCTTTTTGCTCCCCCTCCAAAACCAGTAAATAATTGGAATCTAGAGGTCGGAAAACATAAAATACCCGTTGAAAACTCCTCATCGAATTATTGACCGATTACATAACTTGCCCTATACTTCATATGGCTGAGGAATGATATTCAAATGAACCGAGAGATGAGTTAACAGGAGAATAAGCTAATTCGACCAATATTGTATTCCATAGGGGGGAGGATGTATAATGGAATGTTTGTATAGTGCGGTAGCGGTGGTACAACAGGGTTGGTGGCTAGGGGTGGAACAGTCCCCATGGAGACCCCCTCTGTTTGTGTACCGTACTGCTATCTGTCACCTTTATGTTCCTACTTCACTGTATCATGGCTCGTCGCATACTTCAACTTAATCAAGGTAATATGTATTATGTTCAACTGACTTCATTCTACTTCTTCAGTTGCAGACTGTTACTTTATTTATATATATTTTTTTTACATAATTACAACGACATAACATTTGTCATTAGTAATTGTGACGTTGAGCAGTGGCAAGAGTGTGGCTGTACAGCTGAGGTACCTGACCGAAGAGGAGTCCAGGTCGTGGAGCAGGTCCCTCTGCCATATCCGCTTGAGGCGTCGGAGTGGATTTGTGGGGAGGGTGGTTTGTAGATAATTCTTGTATAAATGGATTGGGGTGATGATGGAGTTTGTCGTGAAAATGTTGAGGACATTATGCAATGTGACGTTGGATAATGAATTGTATTGACTGAAGACGTTGAAATTTTGATTTTTTGCCTGATCCCAATATCTCGGTGCCATAAGTCCAGATGGGTTTTAGTATAGTGTTGTATACGTGAAGTTTTTTTTCAAGCGATAATGTTGATCGTCCAATGATTGATTTCAGTCGTCTAAATCGTCTTTTGAGGTGTGTGCGTTTCAGTTTGATACGAGTTGTCCAAGTTAACGTCTGTCTAAATGAAGTTCTAGATATCGAACAGTGTCTGATGCAGGAATGGGACTGGTTGTTAATGTAAACTGGTGGACAAGTGTTGTGTCTGATAATATATATATATACAATAATTAAATAATATTACCACTTTTCCTGTAGAAATTGTATCTGTCTTTTACTAAATTTTGCTTTCTACAGTACTTTCCGAAAAAGGCTCTAAAAAAATATCAAAAGTTCAAGATGTGCAATTTTTAAGAAAGTGCACGGAATTAAAAAAAAATTAATTAACAAACTTTTCATTTGGATTTCTAAAGAGATGCCATATGTTTTTCTAAATTTTTTCAGTAATATTAAATCTAATCCAAAGATTTTTAAATTATCTTACTGGGCCAACAGGGAACCTATATATTTATAATATATAATGAATATTTATAATATAATTTATTATAATAAAATTAATAACTAAGAGAGAAAAAAAATCAAATTATCTACAAAAATAAATCTTACAATCTAATTTTTACATTTATGTTTTAGACTCTTTTCTCTCTAAATACTGACCATTCTTCAAATTTAAGTTATTTTAGGGCATATATAACATATAAATAAATTAATGTACCTCCTTCGTGCATTTATTTCAATTAAAACTCCAATTAATCACAATCAATTCATTACGTGGTTCTCCACACCTTAACCCTAAACTCTCACTCCATCTCAACTCAGACCGTCTCACCTCAACCCAGTACTCGACTCTTCTCTACACTAGTTAAAAACAGCTGATGGTCGTGTTTTGTTTTTTATTCATGGGTTGTTTTAAAACAAAATGCATTCATATTATTATTATTCACTCATTTATTTGCTTCTTGGATTTGATTTTATACTAATAAATATAGTTAATTTAATAATATTAATAATTTGAATGTGTGTATTTTTTATACATCGCAGTACGATGCATATTAGCCATGTTACTGTTTTATCTAGTTATTTACGATATCCATGGCCCCGGGAGGGCGTTTATCTAAGAAATAAAACTCACTCGCGGACGGGATTCGAACCCGCAAACCATGGTGAGACCATGTGACCAAAGCCCTACGCTCTAGCCCGCACGGCCACCATGGCCTCCAACGAAAACTTAATTCCTTAATTTGTTTTGTAGAAATATATTGTCGGTGATTCACCGGCGACTTTTTGTTGTCAATTTTGTATTAACATTTGTCTTATTGTTTTATTTTCCAGGACTGGTGAAGCTGGGTGTTCACTGCGTGACAAGTAAAAAAGTAGCCATTAAGATAATCAATAGAGAGAAACTAAGTGAATCCGTTTTAATGAAGGTAATTATTGTAATAATCCATAATTATAAAGTATTATGTTTAGATAGTATTAAGTCCAGTCTTTCCAATCCAAAAACCTAAGAACAATTGTCGATGCTCCTTTCTATGTTTCCAACTTTACCCTCCATTATGACGGACATTTTTTGGACATTGATCTCATCAAGTCCCGCTTCTCCAAATAGTACCTTTCATCCCATGTCAATCCAGTTGCTCTACTTTTATGATCCCATTCCTATCCAGATAATCCCTTTCGAAGACTGAGGTGGCGCTGGCCAAGAGACATGCTACTATAATCTAGCAAACGTATTTAGGGAGTGCCTGCACTCCTCTCACCTTCAGCTCTCCTTTCCTTGTTGGTCTGCCGCCACTGCTGGACAGTGACTGGGGGGGGGGGGAGGGGGGGGGGGGATCACTCGAGTCCCAGCGGCCTCCCCTGTCTTCTGTTCGAAACCATTCACAATCTTTTCCGAGACCCTCTGTAGCTGGTGCACAGATGAATGATTATGTTTGAAACCAAACTGGTGAGCTGGAACAATTCCTGCGCTTTCCAGGTGAGAACCCAGTCTTCTCAATATTAGTCGTTCGAAGATCTTCGACAACGAGTTCAGAAGGCTTATAGGCCGATAGCTGTCCGGCTCTTGCTTGGGCTTACCATGTTTATGGAAGACGACTACAACCGCGTTTTTCCAATTTCGAAGAAAATAGCTGCATCGCAGGCATGCGTTGAACAGACCGGTTAGAAAGGCTATACTCTTGGGTGGCAGCTTCTTCAGCGCTATGTTCGGAATGAGATCCTCACCGGGGGCCTTGTTGTTTGCTAAGTTTGTTATTAATGTTGTGATTTCTGAGGGAGTGGTGAACTTGATGAAATTTTCAACAGTTTGTGTCGGTATGGATAGATATGTGTGTACTGTGGTGTTCATGTCTGTGTTAGCAGTGTCGTGTGTGCGGTACTTTTGTTCGAGGTGTGTTGCCAGGATTTCGCATTTGTCTTCGTCGCTCGTCACTGTGTGATGTCCGTCTGTCAGTGGGGGCAAGGATGTGTTTTGTCTCAAAATTCGTCGGGTTTCTTTCCAGAGACTACTATCGCCGGGGGTCATGTCGGTCAAGTAAGCCCTGTACTTACAAATTCTGTGGTTGTCGAGCTCCCATCTCACCCATCGGATCAAGCGATTGAGGTCTCTTTTATCTACATCACTTCTTGTTCTTTGCCAGCGTTTGCGAGCCGTGTTTTTTTCGTGAATTAGTGCTAGGATTTGAGTGGGAATGGAGTCATGTATATGTGGTCGTCTGTCTTTGAAGTGGTGATATGTAGCATTGTGAACAGATGTGTAAACAGTTTGTGTGAATGTCTGTATTGTCCAGTCTATGTCGTCTGTGTGATTGTAGTAGATTGGAATTTCAAGAGTTTGATCCATTTCCCATTGAAAAGTTTTCCAATCAATTTTTCCTGTTTTAAGTCGTGGAAGCGGTTCGGTGTAGTGTTTGTGTGTTGTGCATGTGTTAAGGACGGGGACGTGGTCTGAATCGAGTTCTGTTAGTGTCTCGTGATATATTGGGAATGTGAAATTTTTTATAAATGTGATGTCTAGGATGTCTGGATGATATCTGTGTTGTGACGGGTAGAAGGTTGGTTCGTCTGGGGCTGAGACCTGAACACCGAGGTTGTTTGTGGCCGACAAAAGTCTGACCCCATTGTTATTGGTTCTTCTGCAGCCCCAGATTGTGTGCTTGCTATTGAGGTCCCCGAAAAGTGCAGTCGCGTCTCCTGTAAAAATGTGTTCTAGGTCTGTCTGTTTTATTCGTATAAGTTTGGTCGTTGGTATCCCGAGATGATGTTGAGTCGTCTGTTGTTGGTGAGTGTCAGTTGAATCCCGACAGCCTCCCGGTGCTCCAGTTCAGAAAGAAGTAGATGGGAATGCTTTATTTTTTTCTTCACACAAACAGCTACTCCTCCAGAGGCTATTCGGGTTTGTCTGTCTCGTCTGTATGTCACGGTCTTGTTCGTTGAGGTTAGTTTGATGAGGGGTGCTTGCTGGTGTCTGTGTGTGGTGTCTGCTCCGGGTAAATCAAGGGTTTGATTTAGCTCCTGAGGGGATGTTTTGCTGTGACTGTGGAGGATTTTCTGAGACTGGTTGGGAAGTAAGTCTACATGGATTTGCTATTGTTGTGTCATGAATGTGGGTTGGTATGTGTTTTCTGTGTGTGATTCGTGATTGAAGTTTTAAGAAGGTTTCACAGCCTCTATAATTGGCGGGGTGGCTTCCACCACAGTTGGAGCACTTTGGGGACTCTTGGAGAGTACGTGATGGGCAAGCTGGGAAATGATGATCTCCTGCACACTTGACACATTTTGGGTCAAGGTGGCAGAAGTTCTTGCTATGTCCCACTTGCTGGCAATTCGTGCACTGCACAATGCGTTGAGACCTCTTCCGCGGTTCGACAGTCACTATAGTGTAAAAGAGACGAGATAATTGAAAAATCGCTTTCCCCTCCGGAGTATTCTGGAGCTCGACAGCACACAGTGGAGTGGGGCCCTTGTCCTTGTTCAGTAGCCTTGTTACACTCAGGACTGGGTATGTCGGGGTTAGTTCGTCTTGGATTTCGGTTTCAGTCAGGGAGTATGGAACCCCTCGGATAGCAACGGAAAGTTTCCTATCCTCGGGGTTCAGGAAAGTATAGTATTTTACGTCATTTGTTTGGTAAAATTTGGTCAGTTTCCTAAAGTCTTCAGATGTCATAAGGGATATTTTAATTTTTTTGTGGCATTGTTTTGTTTCGAAGGGAGATGTTGTGATACTTTTAATGTCTGTCAGTACTTTTTGAAAATCGTCGGCTTCACAAAGGAAAATTGGGGGGATTTTAAGTTGTTTTTCGGTCTGTGGGGTGGTATCGTTAGTGTAGTGGTCGGTGATGAGTGCTGCGAGTGGCGCGAATGTGTTGTGCGTGGGTATAGTGGAATGAATTGCGTACCTGTTCCGCTTGGGCTGGGTGTGGCTGGCCCCCGGTGAGGGCTCTCCGTCTAGCTGCATGGCTTACTCCGGGAGTGCTGGGAACTCCATGTCTTCTTCTGGGGGACAGGGTCTCTTCGGCTGGCTCACTAGTCGGGGTGAGTTCGACTGATCTGGGTTACCTGTATTGTTCAGTCGAGCTTTGTGGTTATCCGTGAGTCCATTTTTCGTGTTGATCGGTTTTTCGGTCGAGTTGATGTTGGGTTTCATTCTCACCCGTAACTTGGGTGAAAAGTAAGTAATTTTGCTCAGTTTTATGGGTATAAATAACTTTTCAAATAATAAAAAGGTAAATTTTCTTGAGACAATTTGTTTACGTGTTTAAACAAACAAAAGTTTACAAAAACGTTAAATAAAACATTGAATTAGCAAATTTCCTAGCATCCTTAAACGTTCTGCTCAATATAGGGTACGTGACATCACCCAACACTCCTCTCACAGTTTGTACCACAGATTTTAAGGAGGGAGTGATGGTGGGTTTACTTCCGTACACCTGTACAGACATAAACAAGACCAATATCCTCTACATTACTTCAGTCTATATTTATAACGTGTTAAAACTACCAATAGAATGAATGTATCGACAGGAAATTTTATACGTGTGACCAAAACCCCATAAGGAGAACACCTATCGATTTTCAGCAAAATCGGTCAAAGGGGAGGGGGGATTGGGGCAGGGGCTTAACATAAAAGTTCTAATAACTGTCGATGTAATGAATGTATCGACATGAAATTTCATATTTATGGCAAAACTCAATGAGAACATAACCTGGCTAATTTCAGCGATATCTTAAACGTTCTGCTCAATATAGGGTACGTGACATCACCCAACACTGCTGCCAACCTTAGACCATTCTTTTGTTATCTTTATACTTTTTAAAAATTTACTTTATTTTTTATTTTACTTTTTATAGATACCTTATATATTTTTTTCTCCCCATTGTATCATCAAATTTACTTATGGTCATAATACCGATTGTAAACATTCAAAATAAAAAAAAATTAAAAAAAAAATAAAAAAAAAAATAAAAAAAAAAGGTTTAATGTTTATATAATACAAATCACTCCCCACTCTTATTATAGATATATTTGACCAAGAGTTCGTATATCTATTTCTATTATAGAATATAGGATTATAGAATTTATGGATGTTCTCACATAGTGCTATTATTATATAATTTTGAGAAGTAGAAGAAATGCGCGAATTATCCCAGACTATGATTCAACCAAAAATTTGTTTTTCATGCTTTTGTCTAATATTAATTAGTTAATAAGTATATATATATATTTTTGTTGTAGGTTGAACGAGAAATAGCAATTATGAAATTAATAGATCACCCTCATGTATTGGGACTATCCGATGTTTACGAAAATAAAAAATATCTGTAAGTAATTGTACTCTCATTTTATTGATTTTTTTTTTTGCATTGGAGGGGGAAATGCTGTGACGCACATCCAGGGAAGGTAGCCCTGGATAGTGTGGGACTCGAGACGATTCACCATCACCATACCCACTAAAACCCCCTCCTTGCCGATCCTGATTCCCTTCCGCGGAACTGACGGTCTGTCATTACTTCGCGGAAGGGAGGAAGGGTGGCTGGTAACGCCCTTTCTTCTGTTTTATTACCGCTACTGTTCCTTGTCAGCCCTCTCCTGGAGGGCCAACCCGCCCATGATGAGCGCTACAAAATCGCAGCCTTCATCCCACGACTCCTGGGAGCGCAGCATAGCGTCCGCGTAACTGGTAGCAGTCAGCGGGGCGCCCATGCTGCACTCCAGATTTTTCCTTCCCTCCTCAAATCTGGGGCATTTGAGGAGGACATGCTCCGCCGACTCCGTCTCACCAAGGCACGCGGGGCAGTCTGGTGTTGTTGTTGCCCCGATTTTGTGGAGGTACCCCCGGAACCCACCGTGTCCCGTGAGTACCTGGGTGAGGTGGTAATTCACCTCCCCATGCTTTCTGGTGAGCCAAGGCTCGACTCGAGGGATGAGCCGATGGGTCCACCGTCCCTTTGTGGACTTGTCCCATTCTTCCTGCCACTCCCTAATTGTCCTGGCCCTCTCTGGCTCTGCTGGACCAGGGCTGGCCCCCGCGTCCTGATAGAAGACCCGGTTTCCCCTGTGGTCGAAGCGCTGCACTACCTCTTCCACCTGAACCGGGTCTTGTTTCCTTTTGAAGTGTCGCGTACGTTCCCGTGCCAAGAGGTCAATGGGGGGGAGCCCAGCAATTACATAGGCAGCGTCGCCAGAAACTGTTCGGTAGGCGCATGCGACTCTCAGTGCGCTTCGCCTGTGAGCGGGAGCGATCAGCCTCAGGTATGAGGGAATCCTCGTTGCATCTGCCCATGTCGGGGCCCCGTGCAGAAGGATGGATGTGCTGACTCCTGCCAGCAGTCTTCTCCTGCTCTGCCTAGGACCACCGACGTTGGGCAGAATTCTCGAAATCGCCGCCGATGTCCTGGCGGCCTTCGCTCCCACGTATTTGAGGTGCTCCCTAAAAGTGAGCCTCTGATCCAGCATTACTCCCAGGTACCTGGTTGCCGGTTGGGTCTCGATAGTATAACCCTGGAAGGTCAGTGACATGTTGGTTCTGGCCTTCCTCCCGGTGAAGAGTACTGCATCCGTCTTGTGGATGGCCAGGGAAAGGCCCACAGAGCTCATCCAATGGTGTATCCGCTCCATGGCAGCCTGGAATTTGCGTTCCAGGTTTTCCAGATCATCAGCCACTATGACGATCCCTACATCGTCAGCATACGCCACCAAGGTAAGGTCTTCTGGCATTGGCAGGCTCAGCAAGCCATTGTACAGGATGTTCCACAGTGTGGGGCCAAGGACTGACCCTTGTGGAACTCCTGTAGTGACCTTGAATTCCCTGGTTCCGTCAGTGGTGTCCGCGAACAGCATCCTCTCGCTTAGGTAGTTCCTGATGATCTTCATCAGATACCTGGGGATCTTGAAGTCCCGTAAGAGGCTCTCCCAGATCTTGTCCCACCGAGCCGAGTTGAACGCATTGCTGATGTCCAACGTGACCATAAGGCAGTGCTTCCGGTTCCTTAGCGTCCCGGTTATTGCTGCACACACCAGATTCTTCACCTCTTCCACTGCATCTGTTGTTGACCTCCCTGGTCGAAACCCATACTGATTGTCGGTTAGGCCAGCCTCCACATGCTCGCGCAACCTCTCGTGGATGATGCCTTCCAGCACCTTCCCCGCTGTATCAAGGAGGCAGAGGGGTCTGTATACCGAGGGATCACCTGGTTTATTAACAGTTAATTTAATTATATATAGTATGTATTCATTCGAACGGGAGTAACCGTGATCGCACACGAAAGAATTTTTTTTTGTATTTTTTGCACAAAGTTTCGTATTTAGGTATATTAATTTTGTTTTAATAAATTTTCCCATTGAATAAAATATAGTTAATTATTTTTTTAATGTAATGCTGAGCTCAAGATCCTCGGTTCGAAATCCGGCCGGGGCGCTTAGTTTTTTTATTTGGGAGATGAAAAAACTTTGAGCATGCCGTCCTTCGGATGGGACGTTAAGGAATATTCCTGAGCCTGTGGGATGTCAGGTACTTGTTAATGACGTATACTTGAGCACACAATATTTAGGACTCCCATTGTAGAGTCAGGCTCATATTCACCACAGCGACAAAAAAAGCTCTGGTAGTAGGCGGTATGACCTGGTAGTTCAAGCCCGGACTTCAGTCAAAACAAATTAAATTAAATTTTTTTAAAAATTCCCGATACAAAAAAAAGGTTTTTTTTTCATTCATTTTTTTTTACTGAAACTTTGGTGGAGAGGGCTTTTTGGGGGGGAGGAGGGGGGGCTTGAAAGACTTAGGGGGGAGGACTCGGCCTTATAAACATTTGAGCTCAAACTCCAAGTCTCCAGCTGTAATAGAGGCCGAGATACTGGTTCTGATGAAACCTGAAGATCTTGGAGACGGCATACCCGAATACCACCAAACATGGCTAAGAACCATCGCGCAAGTACCAGTTTTTAAAACGAAAAAACTTTGAAATCGTTTCAGCTGTATTGCAGCTACGATGCCACAGACAAACACTCACACACACACGGACAAAGAGGCCTCAAATTTACAACACCCCTTTTGCGTCGGGGGTTAAAAATACAACTTGTCACCACAAATTGAACTACAACTGTTACATCAAAACTGAAAATATTATGACGTGAAAACGTCTGTTCGCTCGTTAAGCACAGTGATAGCCGGTCAAACTTTCTTGTGTTACAAAATATCGTCAGATTTCAATCGATAATAACTACGAGACTAATAATGCGATAACAACGGTTGAGGTCACAATGGATAGAGCATGTCTGTACGTGTTTGTTGTGCAGTGTTTGTTTTGCCTGTGACGTTATCGGGCTAGTGTGGGCGCCGGCGGATGATTGTTGCAAATTAGCGTTGTGTAAAATTAGAAATTAGTGTAGCGTGATAACGCGTTTAGATAGGACGTTGATTCGGGTGTCATTGTAAAGAGCTTGAGGAGCACTACTAGGACTCAACGTCAAACAATAAAAATATTGGCCGAAATATATGTAAAAATCGGTATTAAATTGAAAATTACAAAAAAATTAAAGATGTCTCATATGAATCGTAAATATGCGCGGAATTATAGAAAACGCAAATCAGAAGAAAGCTCGTATCAAAAGGAATTTAAAAAACCTAAAAAGTCTAGTGCCGAGCAAATGCAAGAGCTACGGCAGCACCGAAAAGAAAATGAAAAATGATTTTATCCCGACGTTTTCACAGAAAATCTACGGCGTGGACCTTGACTACGCCTTAATGTTTTTTTGCCGATGTCCCGTCATTTCTCTACTATGGTCTTTTGTCAGTATGCAGAGGAAATTCTCTCTGCATAACTGAATTTTTATAAAAATTACTCATATGAATTTTTTCAACTCACCTAGCGATATACGAGTATGTTACATATTTCTATATTATGAGTTTCTATAAAATAATGTTTGCCTCATGTTTAGGTACTTAGTGCTGGAACATGTCTCCGGAGGTGAACTGTTCGACTATTTGGTCAAGAAAGGACGGCTCACCCCCAAAGAAGCGAGGAGGTTCTTCCGTCAAATCATATCTGCCTTAGACTTTTGTCATAGTCATTCCATATGGTGAGTCGAAAATAAGAAATTTTCATATGTATCGTTGAGTCTCAAAGTACAATTTAAAAGTCTTGTTAATTTCTTCCCAGTGCCTTATATATATATTTTTTTTTTTGAAATTGTAGCTAGTCTTAATTAATAATTAATCTTTTTTTTAAATACATGCACTTTCTTATTATTAATAACTATTTCATTTGGATTTCTTCTAAATATAATAATGAGATGCCATATTGTTTTCCTAAATTTGAAAACATGTTAAATCTAATCCAAAGGTATAAATTATCTCACTGGGTTGACAGGGAAATGAATAGCAGCATCTAAACCTATATTATAAATAAAATCAAAATATCAATATCAAATAAAAAATCAAATTACTTACAATAAAAATCTTACAAACTAATTTCTACATCTACTTTAGTCTCTTTTCTTAAATATTGTGGTCATTCTTTAACTCAATGTTATTTTGGGCATATAAACATATAAATAAATAAAAGTACCTTTGCGCATCTACTTCACTGTTATTTTCACTCCTACATGGTTCACTGCACCTTAACCCTAAAAACACTTCTCTCTCTACACTGTCCACTTCCACATCTCTCCTTAGACTGTTTCACAATATTTAAAACAGCTGATCGTCCTCATTTGTCTCCATTCATTGGTTGTTCACATTTCGTTATAAAACAAAATGCGACTAGTCCATTTTTGTATATTTATTCACTATTTAAGTTACTTCTCTCCTAACAGCTGTTTTTATACAAATAATAATAATTGATGTATGTAATTTTTTTACATCACACAACCTACCACAACTCCTTCCTTATCCAGCCTAACTCCCTCTGGAACTCTCTCCTTCTCCAGATGCTTCTACTCTTCTTTCATTTAAGTCCTAACTCAACAAACCTCTGTTTCCTGAGGCTAGCAAAATCCAATGTTATATCTAGTTCTTATCTTCCTGTAAGTGTTTTTCTTTATTATTACTCATTATTATTATTTTTTTATTATTTTTTCTTTAATTTTATATTTTTTTTAAAGTTAATTTTCATTGCTCGTCATGAACAATCATTGTTTCTTTAGTTAATTCTTAGAAGCCTTTTTTTTTTTTTTTTTTTTTTTTTCCTTCATTCTGTCTCAATTGGTGGATACTTTTTCTTTTGTTAATTTCTTATGTTATTATATAGTTAAGTGACACCTAACAACAAAAACCAAAGACTTAGCATCAGCACTTCTAGAAACAATATAACGGCGTTCGACTGCCGCGCGCTCAGTCTGTTGAGTCCCGTCTTGTTGTTCGACTGCCGCGCGCTCAGTCTGTTGAGTCCCGTCTTGTTGTTCGACTGCCGCGCGCTCAGTCTGTTGAGTCCCGTCTTGTTGTTCGACTGCCGCGCGCTCAGTCTGTTGAGTCCCGTCTTGTTGTTCGACTGCCGCGCGCTCAGTCTGTTGAGTCCCGTCTTGCTGTTCACAACACTTTTACTTTGTAATTTTTCTGTATTTTAATAAAAGTTATTTTTTTAAAACTACTTTGTTGAATTCAGAACTTAATTATATGTATATTTTCTCTAACCTCTGTTTTTCATTGTTATTATGCTTAATTTGTTTTCCTTTAATGTTATGCTTTTTCAAAAGTTTATTTTCATTGTTTTAGTTTAATTATTCCTCATCAGTAAATAGTATAATTTCTTTAGTTAATTCCTAGAGGTCTCTTTTCTTTTTTGTTTATTCTGTCTCAATAGACTGATACTTGTATTATTTTGTTTATTTCTTATATCATTATTCTTAGGAGTCGATTTATATCTCAGAATAAACATTATTTTTCATTTTAAGTACCTATTGACAGTGTGAAGCTAAGTATTTTTTGAACTTCAATTGTTTCTTTCCTGTACATAAATTAAGTAAATAATATGAATGTATTTCTTTTCTTATTAAATCTTGTTTGATCGTTTTTTATTTTACTGCCAAAATTTGTTTCGTAAGTTCTATTTTACCTAAGCCTTTTTTAATGTCCGTTGTCGTATGATTATATATTTTCAAATTAATTCAGCGATGAATGAGCGCTCTGGTAGATCATATAATATGACCTCGTAGTTAAAGTCCGGGCATGAGTCACAATAACTAACTAACATATCATTTTTACTAAATAATTGTAGATTAATTCACATTTTCTTTGTTCTTTTTCAGTCATAGAGATTTGAAACCGGAGAACCTTCTACTAGACGAAAAGAACAACATCAAAATAGCAGACTTTGGTATGGCCTCGTTACAGCCTGGTGGCAGCATGCTCGAGACTAGCTGTGGCTCTCCGCACTACGCCTGTCCGGAGGTCATCAGGGTAAGTTGCACTTTTTCTCAAAAAGTTGTCGGTGAATCACCAATTATGCATTTCCCCACAAGAATTAATCATTTACTTGTTTTCTCTCGTTCGTTCGAGCGAAAACTCAATATTTGATTTACGTAGTGGCTTCTGAAACCTCATACCAAATTTTGTTCTCCTGAAATTAATAGGTGTCGTCTAGTACTGTCAAACTATCGATAGTCGGACAAACCAATAGTATCGACAGTTCTCAGAAAAACTATCGATTAATCGCTTTTACTATCGAAATTGTGAAACATGAATGTCGAACAAGGAAAAGCAATCGCCACTGTCGGGAAAAGAGGTTTCGTCCGTCCCTAATTCTCATACTAAATTTTGTGTCAATAAATTCATTCATTATTAGGGTTTTTGAACTGTACCCCATTTCCTGAACCCCCCTCCACTTCGGCCGATATTGCTGAAAATTTATAAGTGTCGTCCTTATGGGGTTTTAAATTCAAATATGGTTATTCCTCATTGGTTTTTGACATTAAATATGAAATTTCATGTCGATACATTCATTACATCGGCAGTTATTGGCGTTTTTGAGTCGAGCCTTCCTCTGATTCCTACTTCTCTTCCGATTCCGCTAAAAATTAATGTCGTCCTTATGGGGTTTTAAATTCAAATATGAAATTTTGGATACATTCATTACAACGGCAGTTATAAACATTTTTGAGTTAAGCCTCTCCCCTAAACCCTCCGTTCCATTTCGTCGATTTGGCTGAAAATCAATAGGAGCCGTCTATAAAGGGTTCTGGATTCACATATAAAATTTATTTTTGTCTAGCCCAATTAAGAAGGGAAGAATTTGAAAATATATATATAAGACACTGGGAAGAAATTAGCAAGACTTTTAAAATGCACTTTGAGACTCAACTATACATATGAAAAATTCTTATTTTCCACTCACCATATGATCAGAGGGATCGGATCTAATGACTTTCTGATGGATATGGGATAGCACATTATATTGAGGATGGGCTACCTGAAACATCTCAATGAAAATATTATTTTAAGTAAATTTGTAGAAAATGACAACTATAACTAATGAATACATCTTTATTAGAAGTTTCCTTAAGTATCTCTAACTCTTATGTGTTGATTCAGATCCCTCATCTATTGAGTTCCCGCCAAATCGGCTAAAGCAGACTTAGTTTATTACAAATTACAGATATTCCGAGCTGGGGAAGTACATTGCTAGTGATTCAACAGGCCATGTCTACAGATGATTTTCATTGATTTCAGGGTGAGAAGTACGACGGACGACGGGCTGACGTATGGTCGTGCGGTGTGATCCTGTACGCTCTCTTGGTGGGCGCTCTCCCCTTTGACGATGACAACCTTCGTCAACTTCTGGAGAAAGTGAAGCGGGGTGTCTTCCATATACCTCACTTTGTACCCCCTGACTGTCAGAACCTGCTCAGAGGGATGATCGAGGTGAATCCGGAAAAACGCCTCACCGTAAGTCTTATACAGATGTCCTATTTCATTAGACATAGTTAAAATAACTCATTGAAAGATACTTTCTATAAACTGTGAAAATGGATAACAAATTAATTTAAAATAAGCTAGACACATTGAACATTGAGACAGCGGCTATGCTTTACTCCCACCTAAAAATCTAAAACTCGATTTCGTCACGTTAAATCTTATCTGAAATTAATCATTTACATTTATATATATATATGGTATATCTTTAGAATCGTGTTTCCCAAACGTAGAAATTGCCTTGCGCATTTATTTGTCTCTCATGATCACTAACTGCAGTGGCGAACGTTCTTTTTCAACATTAAAACGTATTAAAAATGAGTTAAGGAACACGATGGGCCAAGAACGTCTTAATCATCTCACTTTGATGAATATAGAGCATGATTTCCTTAAAGAAGTAGTGAAAGTGTTATCTCTAAATTTGCCCATATTAAATCCAGAAAAGTGTATTTGTAACAGTTTTGTTTTATTTAATACCCTAAACTTGAGAACCTACAGCAAACCAAGGGCCTCTTGACAGAATTTGCTACAGGCCCCTCGCTGGCTTAATCCGGCACTGGACAGCGGTGACATTGAAGATCCTATAATCGACACTTTACGGATACTACCAATTGTGTTTAGTTCATCGCCCATTGTTAATAGATTAATTTTGATATGTTTGGTAATTCACTAAAATCGCTGTAGTCATTCCTCACATAAAATGTGATAATTAAAAAAATTATAAATAAAATAAAATAATTCTTCAAATAATTGAAATAATAAAATTAATAATAATTAAAACAAAAAGAATAAGTAATTAAATAATATTACCACATTTCCTGTAGAAATTGTATCTCTTACAATTAACTAAATTTTGATTCTTACAGTAGTTTCCGAAAAGGGCTCTAAAAATATCAAAAGACGTGCAATTTTGAAGAAAGTGCACGTATTTTAAAAATAAATTCAATTAACTTTCCATTTGGATTTCTAAATTTTGCAAAAATGTTAAATCTAATCCAAAGGTATCAATTATCTTACTGGGTTAACAGGGAAAATGAATAGCGTAGAATTTGAGTACAAATATTTGTGTTTATTTACTTAAATCTACATTATAAAATTAAAAACTAAGTTTGGAACATAAAAAAAATATTCAATTAATTTTTAAAAAATAAATCTTATAAACTAATAAACATTGGCCATTCTTCTTTTAGAGTTATCTTGGGGCATATAGAATAAAAGTACCTTTGCGCATCTATTTCAATGTTAATTCACATCTACTTGGTTCACTAGCTTGAGCCTAAACACTTTTCTCACTACATCTCAACTCAGACCTCACACCTCAACCGGACAACTTCGACTCCTCCACCTCCTTTCATGTCATTTTTATTCATTTTTTATTTACCTATTTATTTATTTATTCAATTTCTCTCTCTTTATCTATAAAGGTGTCAGCCCAGTCGCTGTAGTGCAATTTTGTTTGTATAGTTAAGACTCAAAATAAATACATTTTTAAAAAAACGTTATTTTTTAAACATTTTATTTATATATAACGACTATCCTTTTCAATGCGATATTTTTCTGGTAACATTTATTTTGTTTTGTCAGCTGGCGGACATCAACAGGCACCCCTGGGTGACGGCTGGAGGCAAGGGAGAGCTGGAGTTAGAACTACCCATGATGGAGGTGGTCCAGACCCACATCATCCCTTCCGTGGCAGATATGGACACTGATGTACTTCAAGCCATCACTTCCCTCGGCTGCTTCAAGGAGAGAGACAAGCTCATACAGGAACTACTCAACCCTAGGTAGGCTCTTTGGCGCTTTGTTCAAAGACAGCTCTCAAGAGTGGCTTTTATATTTCTATACATATTAATTGCAGTAATTACACACATACATTAATTTACAAAACAAAATATATATAAATATATAATAAATACACACATTGGGGGCCATGGTGGCCGTGCGGGCTAGAGCGTAGGGCTTTGGTCGCATGGTCTCACCATGGTTTGCGGGTTCGAATCCCGTCCGGGAGTGAGTTTTATTTCGTAGATAGAACTCCCTCCCGGGGCCATGGATGTCTTAAATAATTATACATAACACATTGACATGGCTAATATGCACCGTTCATAAAGCCAAAAGAAAAAAAAAAAAAAATACACACATTAAAAAATTATTAATATAAAAAAAAAATTATATTTATTTTCTATAAAAGGAAACTGAATTAATAAATAAATAATAAGAAACCATTTCTTTCAAATTAGTAAAAAAACAAAACATGGCCATCAGCTGTTTTTTTAGTGTAGAGTAGTGACGTGTCGAGGCCGGGATTCAATAATGGAGACGGTCTGAGTGAAGATGGACCACTGTGTTTAGGCTTAAATGTAATGAACTAAATAGAAGTGAATTGACGGTGAAATTGATTCGCAAAGAAGGTACTGTTGTTTGCTTATATGTACAGGATATATGCCCAGAAATATATAACTTAAATTTAAAATATGCCCAAAAATATAAAACAAAAAAGATTGAATTAGTGTTAAGAATTTAGTTTTTAAGATTTTTCTTTTGATTTTTGTTTGTTTCCATGTTTAGTTTTTTTTATTTTAATAATGTTGATTTAAGAAAATAAACCCAATATTTAGTCTCGAAAATTCTATTCTATTCATTTTCCCTGTTGGCCCAGTAAGATTATTTGGAAAACTTTGGATTAGATTTTAATTTTTTGCAAAATTTAGAAGACGAGATGGCATCTCTTTAGTAATCCAAATGAAAAGTTTGTTAATTGAATTTTTTTTAAAATATACAAGAACTTCCTTCAAAATTGCACGTCTTGAACTTTTGATACTTTTTTTAGGGCCCTTTTCGAAAAACTACTGTAGAAATCAAAATTTAGTAAAAGAAAAGAGATAAAATTTCTACAGGAAATGTGGTAATTTTTGTTTATTATTATATTATAATTATTATTTATTTATATTTAGTTTTATTTACATTAACAATTCACACCTTAAACCTTTATTTACCACAAAATATATATTTAATTTTTAATCATTGCAATAAAAAGACAGAATAGCCCACGAAGATGTTCTGTGTGTGGGCATTTTCTGTTCATAGGTACATAGATTCAAAACTAAGAGGTCAAAACAGTGACTAATCGAATTAAAAATAATTTAGAGATATGGAATAAGAACAAATATAAAGTATAAGATAACCAAATGATATTTTTTTTCTTTATACATTTTGTCATATAAAAATGAGATAAAATAAAATAATTTTAATAAAAATGAAAAAATTAGAATGTTTACAAAGCGAGAGACGAGAATAATGGATATCATTTGATGAAAGCCAACATTTTATATTACTATCCAATATTTGGGTTTAATTTTTTATAATTGAGCTAATTTTAAATTCACTCTTCGCAAGTATTTTCTTATCTATTCACTACAATATGTATTGTTAATGTATGTAATTAATCATGGGTTAAGTCTGATGACAAGTTGTAAGCCTAGTCCATAATGTACGTCTACTGCTTGTCTTGTATTGTTGTTCTGCTGGTGTTTTGTCTTGTATACCACAAGTCTGGGCATCTTTCATAATCCTTTCTGATAATGAAATAATAATTAAATAAACAATAAATTACCGCATTTCCTTTAAACATTTTATTTCTGGTATTTTACGAAATTTTGATTTCTACAGTAATTTCCGAAAATGGCACTAAAAAAATATCAAAAGTTCAAGACGTGCAATTTTTAAGAAAGTGCACGTAATTTTAAAAATTAACAAACTTTTCATTTGGATTTCTAAAGAGATGCCATATGTTTTCTAAATGTTGCAAAAATATTTAAATCTAATCCAAAGGTTTTTTAAATTATCTTTACAGGGCCAACAGGGAAAATGAATAGAATATAATTTATGAGAACAAATAATTGGGTTTATTTTCTTACATCTACATTATAAAATTAAAAAGTAAACATTGAAAAAAAATCAAAAGAAAAATCGTAAAAACTAAATTCTTAAAAACAATTTCAATCTTTTTGCTTTTTTATATTTTGGACATTCTTCAAATCAATGTTATATATTTTGTGATTATAAATAATCAACAGTACCTTCTTTCACACCTTAAAGCCTAAACAACAACTCTCTGTCCACCTTCACATCTCAACCCAGACCACACACCATTGACTCCTCTACACTAATTCAAAAACAGCTGATGGCCGTGTTTTGTTTTCTACTCATTTGCTTTAAAAGAAAGTGCAATCATATTGTTTGTTTACTAATTCAGTTGCTTCTTGGATTTTATAGAAAAATAAATATAATTAATTTTTTTATATTAATGACTCATATGTGTGTATTTTTTTATACATCACACCTTATTAGCCGACCCAAGAGATAAATAGCCTTATGAGATTAGCAAATTAATATTGATGAACTTATGTTTCCAGTCACAACACGGAGAAGGTGATCTACTTCCTTTTACTGGAGCGAAAGAGACGAAGACCAGCTCTGGAGGATGAGGCGGAACAAGTGGTGGCCAGGGTGAGAGCAGAGTCGACGGATCCTCCCAGGAAGAGGGTGGACACGTGTCTCAACGGAGCCAAGTCACTACAGTATGCACAGATCTCTGAAGGATCGCCTATAACACCACGAAGGCAGCCTCCACAGTAAGTAGATATACTTTTGCCTACAAAATGAAAGCATAAACCGTTGAGGTATCGTAGGAAATTAGGTTTATATTGAGTAAAAGTCAAAATAATCATTTCGTTCTCCAAAACAATACTTCATCGCCAATGTACTTCCCCAGAACGAATTAATCAATTAATTTTTCGCTCCCCCTTCAAAACCAGTCGACCGTTTGCGCTAATATTCAACAGTTGACTTACATAGGGCTCATAAATCTTCATATTAAATTTGATATCGATAAATCCCCCCCCCTCCCCCTTGTGGCAGGTTTGGCTGAAAATCGATATGTGTGGTCCTTATGGGGTTTTGGCCACACATATAAAAGTTTGTGTCAATACATTCATTCATTCTATCGGCATTTATTAGAGCTTTTAAATTTATTTTAAAATTTATTTATTTATTTTAAACAATTTTCTGTTATTAAGATTTCAATTTGAGACGAAATTTTATTTTAAAGTTTTCCATATTTTTAGGACTTAACCCTACATGGAAAAAACCCGTGGGGGCTGAAAAGAGGGACAGTTTGTTTTTACATTTCTTAAAATTCAAAATGGATTAAGTAGGTATATTAATTAAATCGATGTTCCTTGTTTTCTCTCGATATCCTTCAATTTAATTAATCGATTTTCCGTTTTCCTAGAACCCTTGCAATGCGGGATCCCTTTTTAAATATGTTTGGCAAAGCGATCACCTTTTTAAATATCGTTCCTCATCCCAAGGAAATAAAGACATAACTATTGACGTTATTGAATCATCCTAACCACAGACACTAGTTATGAATCCTGTGGGAGGGATAACCATAAATATAAGGTTAATGGCTAATCATTCTAACTCACCCTTCCTCCTGCATTAACTGACACTCCCCTTCTGATATTGAGGGGTTGTTACTTATGATGTCTGAACATGCAGTCCCACCGCCACTCTTCAACAGTTTCATTAATAATTGACTGAAATTGCTCTTTGGTGTACTCAGAGGAGAGATGATTCGAGTAATACACTCTATGCCCGATTTTCCAGGGACGGATGAACCATGTTTCGGCTTAAACGACCGTCAAAATCTCTTGTTAAACTGTATAAAACGACTATTACAAGAAATGAAAGAATGGCGTAACTATCCAATGAAGATTAGTAAGACCATAATTTCCATCTCATAGGAAGATAAATTGAGGTAGCGTGGTTGTCTGTTCAGCTCAATATCGCGGGTTCGAAACCCGGCCGAAGGTCTTTAGATTTTTCTATCTGACAGGTGAAAAAACCTTGAGCCGTACTTTGGATGGGATGTTCGGTGATGGTCCCAAGTCGGTACGATGTGAAGTACTTGGTAAGACCTCTACTTCCATAGCTGAGTCGGTCACATGTCCATCAGAGCGACAAAAGAGCTCTCTGGTAGTAGGCGATAGGATCTAGTAGTTAGAGACGTAAGTGTAAGATTCTAGTTGGAGTAAGGTTGTATTAATGAATGAATATTTCTCAGCCCTGGATTCTAAAGAGTGCTTTTCATTAACTCATATTTCTAAAGAAAAACTTCCATCTTTACTTGGGGGTAACCGTGATATTGCTTTATCCGTAATACCCGCCCCTATCATTACCCTGGTTAATCGGGAGTATAATCGTATAATAACAATAGTAATATCTATTTAAGTTGATTCATAAAATGATAATAGAATATGTCATTAATAATTATACAACATACTTTTTTATAGTATCAATGTAGTGAGTCAAGCCCGGGATTTAAATACAAGATGATATCACCTACTACCAGAGCCCGACTCTACTACGGGAGTCCTAAATTTTGCCTAACCTAAATTTTTAACGAGTACCTGTCATCATACAGGCTCGGGACCATCGCTTAACTTTCCATTCGAAGAACGACGAGTTCAAGTTTTTTTTTCACTTTCCAGATTAAAAACAGAAGGGCTTCGCCGGGTTTGAACCCGCGATTTTGAGTTCAGTAGACAAGCACGCTATCTTTGAACTACCGGTGACCTCCTCTAAAGAATTTTTATTTAAAACCTTTTTAGCAAGGATCCTCATTTGTATATTCCACATATTCCGGGGCTTAGAGCGCGCTCCTGTGGTGCCAAAATAAAAATGGGTTACACTCCCCCACTCTCTAACAGCTCAAAGGAAGAAATTTGCAAAAGGGTGGTGTTATTAAAAAAACATATTCCTTTACTGGAAGTCAATGTTTTTAGATTGTGTTTCCAATTAAAGAACAGTTAACGACATTATCAAAATTTATGATTAATAACTACTGATAATGTCAGTCAAAAGACGTATTTTGTGTAATTTATTTATTTTATTGTTTCTTTCTTTTATCTTATTTCTATGTTTGATTGTTCATCTTGTATATTTGCAGAAACAGGCACCAAAACAGGAGAGGGAGCAGTTCGTCCAATAACTCCAGTTCGTCCCTCAACCTACAGCCACCGTCGCCAACAGGGATGCAGATACCACAGAGGTATACATGTTTTTCTGTTGAATACAGTAGGAAATACCATATTTTACTTTCTTGTAACTATGTTTTTTTGTTTTTTTTAAAATTGTATTACGTGTTACGCATTGCGTTATGTAATGATATACTATATTTTATTTAATTGGAGTATATAGATAATTGTAGGAATATTGAGTGTCAGTCAAAGATGGAAGAAAACACTATTCAAACGCCAACGTTTCGATATATTTTATATCATCATCAGGGCCTACAAACATGGGGGGAATCAAGATTAGAATCACAATTAAACAATATTAGTGTGTTGATAAACATTACTGAACGTTAAAATAGACATTGTAACAAGTTAAATATTGAACCTGACTTACTATGGATACATTAATCAACATTAAAATTAAATATAGATACATTGTTAACCATAAACATGAATCTGCAGTCGCTAAATCCTACAATTAGAATTTACAGTCGCCAATTCATGTTTATGGTTAACAATGTATCTATATTTAATTTTAATGTTTAGTAATGTATTCATAGTAAGTCAGGTTCAGTTTTTAACTTGTTACATGTCTATTTAAACATTCAGTAATGTTTATCAACACACTAATATTGTTTAATTGTGATTCTAATCTTGGTTCCCTCCCCCCCCCCCATGTTTGTAGGCTCTGATGATATAAAATATATCGAAACGTTGGCGTTTGAATAGGGTTTTCTTCCATCTTTGACTGACCCTCAATATTCCTACAATTAGAATCTACAGTCGCTAATCAACATCTACATATAGATAATATTTGAAAGTTCACACTATTTTATGATATGTTATAATATATCATATTATTATTATTATATTTTATTATTGATATCATGCTGGGAAGTTTGCCGTGTGGCCCTCAAGGGCCGCACTTAGTTACAAATGGCACCTTTGTAGAGTCCTAAGACACTGCCCAGTAATTTCATCTGATTTAGGGTGCAAAGAGGCGAAACATACATCCGAGAACCTGCTTGTTATTATTATTATTGTGTTGTGTTGCAGGGCGAGCTCTAGCAGTCAGGCAGGTAACCACTCTCCAGTGACGAGCCCCCGACCTCTCAGTGTTGCCACCCCTGTTTTACTTCAGGCTGTCAACAGCACTCTCATCCCCCCACCCTCCCCGGTCCACCCCAGGACCCATCACCATCAGTCACAGCTGCATGACACCATCGAACCACCACCCCCACCCCCAGCCATCACCATTGCTGGTAAATTTACTCATTTATTGCTAAACTAATTGTGGAACCCACCCTAGAGAAAAACAACAAAAATTGAAATTATTCTTTCAAATAGCAACAAAAAGTTGCCTTTGAGATGTCGCTCTGAAGAACTTGAAGTTTCATGATTTTGAGGATTTGTCTGAGTTATCTCATTGTTTTGTTTTTTTTGGCTTTTTGTACGATGCATTTTAGCCATGTCAATGAGTTTAGTTATTTACGACATCCATGGCCCCGGGAGGGAGTTCTATCTACGAAATAAAACACACTCCTTGACGGGATTCGAACCCGCAAACCATGGTGAGACCATGCCGACCAAAGCCCTACGCTCTAGCCCGCACGGCCACCATGGCTCCCTTTATCTCATGTTATGGGGAGATATTTCAATTTCTAAGTTGAGAAATGCGGACATGTTGTAGAAACTTATAATAAATAAAACAAATTTCTTTTTGTAATATTGTCCGTTACACCATCGTTAGGTGCAGTTATAACCTAAGTCAGTTTGCTGACTGCGAACCATTCTTATACATATCAGGTAAGGAATGGGATTGGAATATATAACGTTAGGAATTTGTTTGGTCTGAAATATTGTCTTCCATTTTTTCAATAACAATGATATAACTAATATCAAAGATGAAATGATTGTTAGTTTTTATTTAGTCCTAGTTGTACCCCTTAACAGTGATCAACATGAAAAACAGTCGTCAGTGAATCACCCGCTCTGTACCTCCCCCCACCAAGAATTAATCAATTACATTTTCGCCTCCCTCCAAACTCAATATTTGACTTAGGTGGCTTCCGAATCCTCATATTAAATGTTGTTATTATGATTCATGCCCGGACTTAAACTACAAGGTTTTATCACCCACTACCGACTCTATTATGGGAGTCATAAATTTTGCCTACACTAAATTTTTTTTTCAGCCCCTCGAGTCGAGCCCCTCCACCTTCCCTTCGCCATCTTTATGAGGTTTTGAATTTAAATATAAATTTTCATGTCGATAAATTCATTACATTGGCAGTTATTGGGATTTTTGAGTTCAACCCCGTCTGTTCCTCCCTCTCTTTTGACTGATCCCGCTGAAAATTAATACGTGTCGTCCTTAGAGGGCGTTTAATTTACATGCAAAATTTCATGTCGATACATTTATTCTATCGGGAGTTATCGTGTTCAAAGGCACCACTAATTGAAATTCCAACCTCTTTCTTGCTTGATATGAAAGTGTGGTTCGCACCCAAACTGTTTATGGTCAAACCTGTGTATAGAAAGTTTGCCACAAACTTTTTTTTGTATTAATGTAACGCGAAGAAAATTATTCAAAAAAAAAAAATTCAAGTCATATACTGTAATCTGAAACTTCTTTTTTAATCCCAGTTTTATTCCGGCTAACTTTGAGGTCAAAAAGCCACATTCTGTGGCTGGTAGAAAACTTAATTTTCACAAAATAATTTCCTCGTGTGAAAATATATCAAATGCATTGTCTAGAGTTTATCTTGTAAAATTACCATTACTATAACCCTTTTTAAAACATCTCTCTAAATTCAAATGTAACTATTATCAACCCTTTCATTATTCCTTTGCCATATCGTTGATTTTGTTTCTTAAACATTTCTGCGATATTAAATTGTTGGTTTTTTCCTGCACTTCTTCCAGAGGTGTCTTCTTTTTTTTTGACAATATTGCGGGACACTTACATGTCCCTTCTTCTGATCACTATGAACGACCGTTCGTTCAGAAGAAGGGACGTGTAATAGTGTCCCGAAATATTGTCAGAAAAAAGAAAAAAGAAGACACCTCTGGAAGAAATGCCGGAAAAAACCAACATATCGTTGATTGTACATTTTCACTGTGCATTTCAGGTATTTGCGAAGTTATTTTGAAAAAAATCAATGAACTAAGACACGAAAATCGTTGAATGCAACAGTAATCTAGTAAGAATAATAATTTTTGGAATGTGAAATTATTAATTAATTTTTGCCTAGTGTTTTTTTTTTCTTTAACATTGTCTATATATATAGTTGCCATTTTTGTTATGAAACTTTCAGATCTAATCCATA
Organism: Aradus depressus; assembly: GCA_963662175.1. Classification (NCBI taxonomy): domain Eukaryota; kingdom Metazoa; phylum Arthropoda; class Insecta; order Hemiptera; family Aradidae; genus Aradus; species Aradus depressus. Next base: position 28,576,463 of record OY759224.1, on the reverse strand, counting down.
AGTAGATTGCACTAAAAATAAAATATATGTGGTCATTACAGGACTTTCTTATACTAACTACGCTTACAGATCAGTCTCTCTCCCCCTCCCTTCTCTTAATCATTTCATACTGGCAACAACAACACCCGTCCGCCGCGTAGGAGGGAATAAGGTCACAATATTATATTATATCATATATATAAAGCTGAAAATGTCTGAGCGTTGTACCGCTATAACTCACGAACGGCTTGATGCATTTGATTAGTTTTTTTTTTAATTTGTTCGTCATCGTCTGTGGAAGGTTATAGGCGTATTAGTACCTCAATATCTGGTCCATCCCAGCATCCACCCACGCAATCTTTGTAACTCGAAAACCATTGCAACGATTAATGTGAAATATTTTTGAATAAATTAGTTTTAGCTCCAGGATGGTTGAAGTCTATGTTTTAATCAACCTGGTGGTCACAAGCGTTCTCAAGTACGCACTGGCTAGGACGTCCACTGATGCTAAGTATTCACTAGCTGTGGTTTCCGCCGTTGAATGACGCGTACTAGCCATGGTGCCCAGGGGTCCTAAAAACTTACTAGCTGGGATGTCTATTCCGTATGAATAATTGAAAATTATAACATCATGAATGTACTATTGAAGAATTGAAATGGATTCGAACGAGAGATATTAGGAGAAAAGTCAAAGTTCCCCGGGCAACGCCGGGTATTACTGCTAGTATAATATATAATATATTATTATTTATTGTTTTATTTGATGCTACGGCCGGTTGTAGGACTCCGCTTTACCGGTCTGGCTTTACCTACCCAAACCGACTCAAGTCTTGCCTGGACGTTTGCAAAGTAAGCTCAAGTCGTTCGGCCGTCTGATGATCGTGACCATCTATTCAGTGGCCTGAACTGTTGTGAAGTTTCTCCTCCAGGGCTCGTCGGTATCTGCTCTAAGTGGCAGATTGCGTCTGCAATAGTACGAGGCGACGGCCCTGTCCAAGACTAAGTCAATGGGCGGGGCTCCCGCCAGTAGCTGCAGCGCGGCCGTAGACACAGTCCGATAGGTCCTTGTGACGGCCTCAAACACGCCGGTGTAGATTGCTGAGGCCCCATGCTGCTCGGGCTAGGCAGCTCAGAGGGATGAAAGTGGCTATAATCCTCTCTTTAATGGCAACAGCGTGGGGTGTGACGTTCAGACCCGGCCCGATTCGCACTCCTGGCCAGAGCAAAAAACCAAGATAAAAATTAAATAAACTAAAAAAATACTTTTTATTAGAAATGGATTGCTTGCAAGTTACCAATAGGATCTTCAAATTTCCCGTGCGTCTGATTCCTAAATCAGCAATCAGCTGTTACATAAATGTACATCTAAAAAACAAGTCATATTACATTTATTTAAATATATCTGAATTAGATCATTTCATTTCCTCGCTCAAAATCGTAATTTATGTTATACTTTATACTCTTAAAGCTGATTTTACATGCGCAGTAAAAATGCAAAGCGCAGCAGGAGCAAATGCACGCTATTGGATATGAGTCATTTAATTCTAAAAGCACAGAAACCACAGCGTGCATTTGCTGCTGCTGCGCTTTGCATTTTTGCTGCTCATGTAAAGTCAACTTAAGTATTACAGTCAGTGGTTACCTCAGGGGGAGCTTCTAGAGATCCGAGTCTCCCAAATTAATAACAAAAAGTCTGCAGCGCTAACCATGGAAACTGCGGGCTGTGCCCCCTGGGAGTCTATACCCCCACCCTCGTAGCCTAACTTTGCTCCCCCCCCCCCCTCAAAATCCTGGATGCGCCCCTGACTATAAGTATAAGAAAGTAAAAAGATGACAGTGTGTTATGAAGGATGTTTAATTAACACATTGTTTTTAACATTCTTGTAATGCCCTACTAACTAAGTGGGTTGAAGTATGAAATTCTCAGTTAAATACTATTGTTTAATTCATAAAAATTCAATGTTTTTTAGGAACACACGCACTGGTTCCTCCCGGCTCCCCGCACACCTCAAACCACTGGCGGACAAGACTGACAACGATCAAAAACAGTTTCCTAGGATCACCCAGGTTCCATCGGAGAAAACTGCAAGGTATTAGACACAACATTAACTCATTGGATAATGTCATTATCTATATCGTTACTAAATACTATTGTATCATCCCATAAGTAGTGTCGCTTTATGTATTCTGGGGTAAAAATTATTTTTAAAAAAAAACTGTATTGATATTTAATCAGACATATATTTTCTGCGCACTGGGGAATTTTGGGACTGACTGAGCTGGTAAATAAGTTACAAAATTATGTGACGCGCTGAGGCGAACGGTAATAGAGAGCGCGAAAAGGAGAGAGAAAAAGGGAGAAAGAGCGTGCGCGCGCACACATCGGCTCAAAACTTGAAGTCAGCAGGCGAGGCCCCGTTATATAAACGGTGACGATCGTTGCCATTGTGTCTAGCGAGCGTCTGAGTGCGCGCGCACTCTTCTCTCATTCTCTCTCTCTCTCTCTTGAAATAGTGTAACTTAGGGAGTAAGCGAGCGTGCATGCGTTACACAAACGGTGACTAGAGTTCACATTTTGTGAATTTTTTGGTGAACCCTAAAATCATGGCAGGCAGTGATAAGACTCTGAATATGAGAATAATGGTCGAGGATCGTCGTCCAAAAAGAGAAAATTAAGTTCAGAAATTACAATTGTTACATCATGTTCGAAGGAACAACATTTTCATATTGATACCCAATCTACTGATAATGAATCAAAAAGGTGAGTGTACGCCTGCTTATCGTTGATGGCGTCATAAACAGCGTCTCTTTTGCTTTCTCAATTCTCATTCTCTATTCTCTAGCGTTCTAAAACCTACATTTCTTATTTCTCTTACCATAGGCCTGTTGTCTCTACTTTGGAATCAAATGTAGTGATTTCTGATGTTCCTAACAACGAAAATAATGTTCATTTTACAAATGAATAAAAATAATATAAAGCAATAAATAAAACTGTTTGCACCTAAAATGTTGATTTAATTGAGAAATCCCATACAATATAAAAATAATATTTATTAGCATTTCTAGCCTTCAAAGCAGTGTCTAACTTAATTTCTTCATTTTTACGACTGATTTTCTCATGTCCAAATATAGATGTGTTGTTACTTTTATTAAAAATATTTCTATCTCTTATGTTGGCAGCCTCTTCAGAGGAGGTGGGTCTGACTCCTGAATCCTCGCCGGAGCTGACCAAGAAGTCCTGGTTCGGGAGTCTGATGACATCAGAGAAGGATGAGACACTCACCGTTCTTGTTAAAGGGAAACCGTTAGCCTCTGTCAAGGCAGACCTCATACACGCCTTTCTATCGGTAAATATCGATTTTCAAAAATTATGTTTTTTTAGGCAAAATGATAAAATTATGACTCGATATGTTCATTAAATCAGCAGTCATTAGAATTTTTGAGTTAAGCCTTCCTTCTTTTTTTTTTTGGTCATTTTAGTTGAAAATCTATTGTAGTCGTCTTCTTGGGGTTCTGATATCAAATTTCTTGACGCCAGTTATCGTGTTCACAGACAACGATACACAAATAGACATACATTTTTGGATTCAGGTTGTCGGAAACTTCTGTGAAACCCATCAAATTAATGACCAATTACATACCTTCGTTTTGCTACCGATGGTTTTGTATCTATGTTTCCGTGCCATTTATGGTTATAATATTAATTATTTATGTTTCAACATACTCTTTATATAGTTTATACTTTACGAATTATTTTACATTTGGAAACAATAAATAAGTTTAAAGTCCATTGCATCCTTGATTTTTCCAAAAACTGTTAGTCCTATCGAAATATTGATTCTTACCAGAAATACAATTTACAATCTCTAATAAGTTTTCAGATTTAAGATAGGAACAAAAAGTTATAGCCTACCAAAGAATGTAAACTAAATGTCTATAAGGAATAATATAGGTAAGGTTAGGTTTTATGACTCATGCCCGGGTTTAAACTACGAGGTCATGTCGCTTACTACCAGAGGGTTCTTTCATTAATCTGGTGGACATGAGCGCCACTCTACTGTGGACGTCCTAAATTTTGCCTTCCCTAAATTTTTATTCACCTTGGGTCTTTAACGAGTACCTGACATCGGACAGGCTTGGGACCAACTTAACGTCCCATCCGAAGGACAGCGTGCTTAAGTTTATTTTACCTCCCAGATAAGGGCCTCGGTCGGGTTTCGAACCCACGTTCTTCAGCTCAGAAGACAAGCACGCATACCACTGAGCTACCGGCGCCCTCAGGAATAATATATATATAAGTAATTTTTAAAAATTTTTAAAACGAACTTTAAAATATGGTTTATGTATTGGTAGCCCATGCCCGGGCTTCAACTACGAGGTCATATCGCTTACTATCAGAGTGCTCTTTCTTCACTCTGGTAGACATGAGCCCGAATCTACTATGGGAGTCCTAAATTTTATTCACCTAGGGCAGGGGTATCGATATCGTACAGGCTCGGGACCATGGCTTAACGTCCTATCCGAAGGTCAGCGTGCTTAAGTTTATTTTACTTCCCAGATAAAACAACGCTTACAGATCATTCTCTCCCCCTCCCCTTCTCAAAAGCATTTCATTTTATCTCTTTTCACAGCGTTATTTGAGAATAGACATTCTTATACATTGTAATGGCATTATGAAATAATGTTGAAAAGTGGGAAAGAGAGTGTCTGTAAGCGTGGTTGGTATAAGAAAGTCCTGTAATGGCCACATCACAATTTTTTTTTCTATTTGCTGTTATTTATTAACATTTCGCCTTTGTTTCAGATAGCGGAGTTGAGCCACAGTGTCTCGAGCCCCATGTCCTTCAGGGTGGAGTACAGGCGGGGTGCCACCGGAGCGGCCATGTTCCAAAGACAGGTCCGATTTCAGGTGGACATATCTTCAGTCTCCAAGCCCTCCTCTCCCAAGGAGTACCTTTATGCTGTCACTTTCACGCTCCTTTCAGGTAAATATCAACTATCCCGTATCGTTTTTACGTGAAACGTCTTTCGGTCGGTAGGGGGTCCCTTGCTAAAACCGCAATTAACACTAATATCGCTTATATCTTTGCAACCACGCGCCTTAATTTGGTATTGTTGTGTTGAAGAAAGAAGCCATTACTCGATCACGCGTGCGCAGATAGTGCCGTTTTCGCGCCACACCATCAGCCTCTCGTGCATCGTTCACAGAGGCGTAGTTTGGCAGTACGTTTGTCGATCCGAGCGGGAGTAGTCGCGTTTGAGAGATCTCACACTGCCGTAGTAGGTATAATCGACCTAACTCCAACCGGGGCTCATCAGGAGTTATAACGCTTACAAGTGTGTAATTTGTTATAGAAACTTGACAGTTGCTCGGCTATGGCGCCCCTGCGTTCGACACGTTGTGTATTTAGTTACGTTATTTCTGTACCCTAGTGCCCATACACCCTCTGCAGCACTCACAAGACGTTTCACGTAACCTACTGCGCCTGCGTCACCGATACAGTCTGTTTTTTTTTTTTTTTCCGAGCTATACGAAATGTTTGTTCAAACCATGAATTTGGTGGACGAATGGACAGTGTGGGGTCGTATAGTGATGGAGGGCTTCAAGTTCGCTTCGTTGTGAAACGTTCTTTTCAATTATGTGTATCGTCAGGTCACTTGCCCCTTCAACCATGGAACACTACTCGAAAGATGTAACGTTGAGATGAGCAAAATTCTTTGTTTCCTTTCCAATATCAAAATTTGTGTCAAAATAACCAAAATTGTTTTCCCATCTTGTTACTTAATTAGCTTTTCTTTAGATTTTTCATTTATTTTTATTTATTTACGTATTCATCTAAGAAGACAACTCTTATTGGTTGTCTTGACTCTAGCTTGCCGCTGAAGCCAAGAGAGAAATATACTTATATTGGTGTTTCCCTATATTGACTAAAGCTTTCCTCATTCTGTTTTTTCAGGTAACATCCGAAGGTTCAGGAGGGTGTGCGAACACATTCAGTCGCAGATTTGTTCTCGACGGCCTCCCTCCTCCCCCAGAGCAAGTCGGAAGTTCGCCACAGACCTGTCGGAGAGTAGCAGTTGTGGGAGCGACACTTCCGAACGACTATCGCCCTACCCAACTACGAGAGGCGGCAGTCAGGTATGCAACACTCTACCACGAGTTACTTGCAAAATGTCAAAAAAGCGGAGCAGGTGTACCAACTCTACTCTGTTATTAAGTGAAACTTGGTTTAATGATATATGTGGCAGCTATATTCTTCATTAATTTTCTGCGTTCAAAACTTACATATATATATATACATATATAAAACTTACACATATATATATATATATATATATATATATATATTTCGGGCTTATATAATATATACAAGAACTATTTTATTTGTTTATTATGACCACTGTTTCATTTTCTTGTATTTTATTATTATCATTTCCTTTTATTATTCTATAACTTTTTACATTTTTCTTCTTTTTTAATGTTCAAGAATTATATATCAAGCCAAACCTTTTGGCTAAAAGATATATTTCTTAAGGACCATTAAAAAAATTCAGTAAAAATATATATGTATACATTCAGAATTTTGCATTATCGAAATTGAAATTGTTATACTTTGAAGTGCTGACGCCGTTGTTCTTTTAAACTAATTTTGAATCTTTTTCTCATTTCTCTAATATATTTAACTGCATTATATACAGGGTGTAACAAGTCGAGAGGGCGATACTTAGGGATCTTATAGTAAACTTAATTCTGAACAAAAAAGTTCCTATAAACATAGGTCCGCAAATGCTTTGTTTAAAAGTTATAATCAAAAAATGCTAATACAACACTAATCACTTGAAAGTAAAGAGTAACTACAATAGTTGTTCAAAATGTCTTCCCTGTTGTCGTACACATAATTGACATCTCCGGGCAACTGCATTTATGGCTGTTAGTACCTCTTGTTCCTGTCCTCTCATTTCGTCACAAGCGCTCTGAATCCGTTCAACCAGTTCTTCCCTAGTGTTTACAGATTGCGAATAAACGTTAGTTTTAAACGCCCCACAAACGTAAAATTCCATGGGCGTTAAGTCGGGACTTCTTGCAGGCCATCTTACTGGTCCAAAACGTCCGATCCATCTCCTTGGATAATTTCTGTCCATCCAATCACGAATGACTCTGCCATTATGTGCTGGGCATCCATCCATTTGATTAATTATTCTGGTGGGTAGCTCTGCAACACGGCCAGTTTCTCTTATTCGTTGATAAGTAGCCTGGAAAACCATTCGATGGGGGATCCGTCAAAGAGGGAAACGTCTTCGGTACTCCTTAACAGCTGCATCACTGTTCCCGTTACAAAAACCGTACACAAATAGAATATCTGCATATTCCGCATTCGTGAACATTCGCGGCATTTTATGCAAAACTGGTTCACAAAAATCAGATTATTTGCATTGAAATAGAACCCAACATTCATAAACATGAATGGTATTGAACTTTGAACCCTATTCAGATCCTAATCCCTTATACCAATTGCAAGTATTTCTTTCTTTGTCCTGCAGTTTTTTGATTATAACTTTTAAACAAAGCATTTGCGGACCTATGTTTATAGGAACTTTTTTGTTCAGAATTACGTTTACTATGAGATCCCTAAGTATCGCCCTCTCGACTTGTTACACCCTGTATATATAACATAATTTCTATTTCGAAAATGCAAAAGTCTGATTACATTTTTTTTAATTGAATTTCTTTCTTGATCCTTCAGAAATACATCTTTTAGCCAAATCGTTCAGCCTGATATTTACATTCATATTGCATTAAAAAAGAAGAAACATGTAAAAAATCAAAGAATAATAAAAGAAAATAATAAAAAAATCAAAGAAAATGAAACAGTGCTCATAATAAACAAATAAATATAGTTCTTTCAGTAAAATTTAATTTAATGTCCTCGTAATTCTTAACGCCATCACTATGTTCAGCATAACATTATTAAGTTTATTCAATTCTGAATAGTGAGAATACAGATATATGAAGGGTTGAAAGCCATAGTGGTGTAAGTCACTTTAGGTTCATTATGAGAAAACTAGGACTTACTTCACTCTTCCTCTCAACAGTTATGCCTATAAAGATATCGTAAAAGATGTAAGTCAAGAATACAAAAAAATTGACTTACACCACTATGGCTTTCAACCCTTCATATCTAGAGAAGGTATTGAATCCGTTTACAAATCAAAAATATAATAAATATAGTCAATTTTAAGACAGACAAATTATTATGATCACATAATAAATAATATTAAAATATAATTACTACTATCGATACCTATTGTTAAAGTCGGAAAATTGAAAACATAAAACAAACTGATGAAAATTGAAAATTCATAATCAAATTTAAAAATATATCGACACGAGTCAACTATTGATATTTGAGTGCAAGTGGATGACTGGTTTTGGAGGGAAAAGTTCTGGGGAAATACATTATCGATAATTCACCGACTTTTTTTTTTTTTTGGACAATAAGAATTTCCGGTGATTTTCTGGGGTTAGAAAAGCAAAAACATTGGAGTTTCAGTTAATAACATAATATATTGGGTACACCTGCCTGCTGTTTTTTAAAAAATGTTCGTTGAACGTTGAAATTTAGTTTGTGTTTAAGGGAGAGTCTGACGTGGAGTCAGAGACATGCCTGTTTGACATGAAGAGCATGAGTCGAGAGAACGGACGACGACGAAGTAGCAGCTCAGTTGTTACCAACAATAACAACAACAATAACAATGGAGCTGAGGAGAAGTCGAGTGGGGACGTGGTTCCGCCCATCCCCATCAGGTCCACCTCGGAGCGGTCCTCCGTCACCACACCCTCATCACAACTGCCTTGAGATATGGTAACTGTAGGCCTGTTCGTAAAAAAACACTTCCAGATAGCAATATTGGCGGTGATTTTGCGGTCCACTTTGGAAATACATTATAATCCCGCGGGCCGTATATAAAATTATATATCCCCATATTAGACTTGGACCCACTACAAACATTTTTTTGAGTGAAAACGTAAAACAGTATCAATTATTATCATTGTTTTTATTATTATGGATAATAAAATAATGAAATGACCGAATAATATTTAATTTATTTAATTAGTGAGATATTTGTTTCTCTAAGCTTTCACTTAGCTTTTGCAAGACGATCTCAATGCGTATATTTGCAAATCCTAATTGATGTTACAGGTTTTCGTCCGTTAAGTTCGAGTGTAATTTTATGTTTTGTAAATTTAATTTTCAAAAAAGCAACGCTCACCACTATGGTGCAGGAGGGAATGGGGTAACCTCTTTTGTGTTCTATCCATGTTAGGTTATGATACTTATAAGTTCCCCACACCCTGCGCTAACCATTGCTCACCACAATGGCACAGGAGCGAGGTAACCTTGCTTTATGGTTATCCGTGTTAGGTTATGTAACCACACCTCCATCAAACACTACCCGCTACCAAGACGCAAATGCGAAGTACCCTCCTTTTGTGGTTATGTTACCCACAACTCGCCCTAGCAACGCTCACCACTAACCCGATTATATAAAAAAAAATGAATGATACTGTTAAACGTCTTGACAAGAATAGTCTAAAAATATAATATTGTCAAGTTGTCAAACTATAAGAGAGAAAGAAGTGTGGAGAGAAGAGGAGTCTACATTCGCAAAGCCTAAACATTTCTTAATTTGTTCCAGGTGTCTATTTTAGGGTTCACCAATTCAGATACCTCAACTCCAGATGAGACCTCCAGACGACGGCTGGGCTGCGTGTCTGAGAAGCAAGTCTTGGGAGAGTTCTGTATCATCAACATGTATACATATAAATATATAAATATTACATAAGTATTTTGGAATATCACTCATTTTACTCGAAAAAAAGTATATATATAAAACAAAACTTAGTTTTTGGGTTTGATTTTTGCATTCCTGTTGAGACATTACAGTGCCATAAAAACATTAGATAATACAAGTTGTAGCCAATAAATAATAATTATATTTGATTACGTTCATTTATTCTCGAAAGTAGTCATTATTCAATTAATTAAATTTAAAAAATTGTATAAAATAGTTGTAAATTATTGCGATATACATAATTTAATAATATGTATTAATAATAATAATTAGTTTGTTTTTAGATTTCAACAGATTTTTACACCGAGTCCATTAGTGGTGATATTCTGTTGTTCAAGGAATGTATAATATTTGGTCATGTCATATTGACTCTAAAGGACAAATACATTCCATCATTTTTATTATTATAAATAATTAATGCAAATACATATTACATAATTACTATGTAATTAGTAATATCGTCCATATTATTTGCATGTATGTAAGTATATAAATAAAAAAATTATTATATATTTTAAAATAATTATATATATATATATTTTTTTTTTAGTAATAATTTCTGCTTGATGGCATTTTGATACTGTTTTGAAAGTTGTAATTCTGTTTAAGTAATTATGTATTTGAGTGGATTTAAGAAAGGAATTCGGTTGCAAAATTTTATGGTAAAAGCTTTCAGGTTGTACAAAGAGATTCAAAATATTTATCACAGCAACACTTCTCCCATTTATTTTTTTTGTTTTTTTTTTTCAAAAACTTGCAATTTTAGACGTTTTGGTAAGTATTCTCATCAGCATCTGAAATATTTTACATAGAATCAACAAAAATAACATCGTAAAATGTTCGTCTGTATTTACAAATTGTATTCCAGTTATTATAAAATAATATATATATATATAATATATATAGAGGGCGCCGGTAGCTCAGTGGTATGCCTACTTGTCTTCTGAGCTCAAGAACTTGGGTTCGTAACCCGACCGCGGCCCTTAGTTAATTTTATCTGGGAGGTAAAATAAACTTAAGCACGCCGTCCTTCTGATGGGACGTTAAGCGATGGTCCCGGGCCTGTACGATGTCAGGTACTCGTTAAAGATCCCTGCCCTAGGTGAACAAAACTTTAGGGTAGGCAAAATTTAGAACTCCCAAAGTAGAGTCGGGCTCATGTCCACCAGAGTGACGAAAGAGCGCTCTGTTAGTAGGCGATATGACCTCGTAGTTAAAGCCCGGGCATAAGTCATAGACCTATAATATGTATAAAATTTAAAAAATGACAACTAATTCTCATTTATCTGTTCTTTATCACTTTTTTTTTCAATCAAAATCTTTTTACAGAACCTGTGTAATATTTATATTTTACTTCCCCACCAATACGAAGTAAAGGGGAAGTTCTGTGATGGATCAGAAATTCGATGCGGAGTTTTCAACGGATTTTCATGTTTTCCAATGTCCTGATTTCTGTTAAAAAGTTAATAAAACAAATTCTATGTGTCTATGATAGGTAGAATTAATGTATCTACAAAAGAGGGCGCCGGTAGCTCAGTGGTATGCGTGTTCGACTTCTGAGCTCAAGGTCGTGGGTTCGTAGCCCGACCGAGGCCCTTAGTTTATTTTATCTGGGAGGTTAAATAAACTTAAGCACGCCGTCCTTCGGATGGGACGTTAAGCGATGGTCCCGAGCCTGTACGATGTCAGGTACTCGTTAAAGACCCCTACCCTAGATGAATAAAAAATGTAGGGTAGACAAAATTTAGGACTCCCACAGTAGAGTCGGGCTCATGTCCACCAGAGTGACGAAAGAGCGCTCTGGTAGTAGGCGATATGACCTCGTAGTTAAAGCCCGGGCATGTGTCATAAAACCTAACCTAACCTGTATCTACACAAAACTGTATCTACACAAAAAATGTTATTAGTGTATCCAGAACTCTCTAAGGACTGATTGTTACGAAATTTTATATATATATGTAAATTCAAAGCCCTCTAAGGACACCTATTAATTTTCAGCGGTGTAATGAATTTATCAAAACAAAATTTAGTATGGGGATTAAGAAGCAACTATGTAAATCAAATATTGAGATTTAGCCCAAACGGTCGATGGAGGGAGAGCGAAACCGCAATTGATTAATTCTTGGTGGGGGAAAGCACATAGTCGGTGATTGACTAACGACTGTTTTTCATGTTGATCACTGTTAAGGGTACAACTAGGGACTAAATAAAACTAACAATCATTTCATCTTTGTTATTAGTTACATCATTGTTATTGAAAAAAGGGAAGATAATGGGATGTACATAGCATAAGAGTGATACAGCGAAGTCTTTTTTTTTTAATGTTAACATAAAGAACAGATAAATTATAGATTAGTTAGTATTTTCGTCATTGTAAATACTGACGAACCTTTTACGATGTTATTTTTTTTTTATTATACGTAAAATATTTCAGATACTGATGATGAGAATACTTACCGAATCGTCTATAATTGCTAGTTTTTAAAAAACCAAGAAATAAATGTGAGAAGTGATACTAAGATAAATATATTATATAAGAAAAAAGCGATGACATTTTTATATTGGCATTTTTTGATAGTTTGTTATATGCTTTGAATGTAAAGATGATATTCCTTGCAAGTACGCCATTGCGATTGTGTTAAGGACCACTGCATAAGAACGTTGAAGTCAAGATGGCAGTTGAACTATTTTTCCGGTGATAAACACCAATTAAAAGCTTCATTTTTTTTTTTTTTTTGTGCTTACCATCTTTTCTATTTCCACTCCACAAATACAAAATTTTAAGGGCAAATTGAAGTCATTCTGTGAAAGAAATATCATTTTAAAATAAATAAATGTGATTTTAAATGAAATGCATGACGTGATAACTGTAAATATATTATTTAAAAAAAAAATAATCCAAATGGAAGCCTTTAATCTAATTTCTAACGTTATAATCTTTCGGATATATTTTATTGGGGCGCATGATCGACGAGTTAGCCAGAAAAGTGTACGGCTCCTTAATCCAAAATGGCGAAGAGAACTCAATTTTATTTGGACGCTCGATCACTGATCCAGATCACTTTATGTAAAGATCTCTTGTAACATATTATTGTAATTAATAGAAAGAACATGTGTGTGATATTGTTCCAAAGGGAAACGAAATTTTTCTGAGAACACATTTTAAATATGTGTGTACAATTTGAATGTCGTTTTTATTTTCAACATTTTAGTGCAATATACTATTGAATTGGATGTTTTTAATATTTTTTATTAATGTCTTGTTAATTTGTAATTAATTTGTTACATATATGATTTTTTTTCTCTACTTGTTACCACTATATATTATCAGTAAGGTGAAAGTACATCCTCTCAATTGAAGGAGAGGTTGGCATTTTTTCGTATGTTCCGAAAACATTGGCCGTCTTTATAAATGGTGAAATCAACGACTGAAATATCTTTACTGCGGTTAATACACCTTACATTAGCCTCCATCATAGACAAATTTTCATCTTATGGACTGTTTATTTGATTTAATTGTTCAAAGTTGATATTATCATTATGTACTATTTATTTTATGAGAAAATCGAATTGTAATTTTTTACAAATTGTCCATACTGTATTATACGTTTAAAAACTGTACATTTCATATTGCTTATAACCGCAAATTGTACAGGTATTTAAAACTGGCATGGGCCGCTCTACAGTACTGCAATCCTCTTTTAATAATCAATTATATACCTTGGAAGGAAAAAATCCAACGTTCATTCTTGCAGTTTTGAAAGATTGAAGGAGTTAATGATTGATAGATTTACAGTATATTTTCTATGTTAAAGGAAGTCGAGGTTCTGTAGTGTAAATATAGAACTCAGTATTTGGCCAACATTTCAGAAACTATTTCAGGGCCTTTAAATGTCACATGACACCACTTATTGTGTCATGTGACATTATAAGGCCCTGAAGAAGGAAATAAATAATGTCCAAAGCGTTGGACAAACGCTGAGTTTTTTTATTTACACGAGAGACCCTCGATTTAGTTTAACATAGTTCAAAATATTTAAAAAATGAATTCTTAATGTGTTTTTTTAGTGTTCCATGACATAAATTGTAAAAATGAAACCCTTATTGGAATCAGTGTTCGTCGTCTGAAAAACCCAAAATAGTGAATTTTATTAGCAATCAATTGAGCGCCACAAGAAAAAAAAATATTAACCTTTTGGGTGGTTTATGGTTGAATAGATATTATTATGATTTCAAAATTATACACACTTGCGTTTGGTTTAAAAAAAAAAATTGAATAAATGCGTTTCAACAAGTGTCCACCATCTTATTTCCGAAAGTATACGTGAGAAAATACTGAAGAAAATGAAGTGAAATATATTGAACAATCGAAAGATTTCCCAAAAGTTAGTTTCGCTGTTCTAGCACAAAATCGGGGAAAATTGTAAAGAAAAATCTTTGTGAACAAGATAATTCCTGAAACAATAAATTTAACGATACGAACTTTTATATGCGTATTCAGAACTCTCTAGGACGTCACCTGTATTCAGCCAAATCGGCCAAAGGGTAGAGGGTAGGCTTACACAAAAACTGTGTTATCTGTCGTTGAATGTAATGAGTGTATCGACACAATATTTAGTATGATTCAGAAGCCACTATATAAGTGAAATAATGATCTTATTATGGACACCGGCACTATTTCCAAGTTATTAACCCAATTTTCCAAATAAAATAAACGTTTTGCTCATTTTATTTTTTTTGATCAATTTTAATATTATTTTGTAATTAATAATTTAAAAGAAGAGCTTATGTCTGATCATTGAGATTGTCCATGCCTGTTTTAAAAATTGGTTCTTTTTTTTTTTTGTTTTTCTTAGTGGCTTAAGACAAAAATATATAATATTTAAATTTTGAATAATCAGAATTTGAATTGTTAAAAAATATTGTTTATAGACAATATGAAAATTATAATCTGTTTATTTGACTATGAGCTTTTATCAAATAGAAGTTGCCTATTATCCTAGAATCTGCCAACTATTCATTATGGTAAAGTTTTTGATACTGTAAACATACATAAACAAACAGTTACACTTTTGTGAGAAATTATTTACAATGAAAATATTCTTATAATTCGTAAATTTATTTTCAATGGATGCTCTAAATAGACAATTTGCTTGTTCGAAGATGGGGAAGGACTTCTTCAGAATTTTGTTTAATCTCTTTTTTTTTAAATATATTAAAACAAAAATTGGTTTTGGCTATTTCATTATTTATTTTTAATTAATGAAAAAAATTAAAATAAATGTGTAAATATAGGATATTTTGGAATAGAATAAAAATAAATTAGTTAAGGGTCATTCCGTATGTACTTAGTGAAAACTGACAAATTTGATATCTTGGATTTTGGAACCGATCAGGTATGGTGTATTCCGAGGCAAAATTTTACAGACTTAGAAGGTTTTTCGAATATATATATATATTTTTTTTTAATCAACTGATTGTACTAGATAGATTATAATTATTATTATGTTTTATTAAATAATATAACGCAATTTTGCCTACCCTAAATGTTTATCTCCCAGATTAAAAACCTTCTAAAATATATATATATATATATTGCTTTTTATTGCAAGAAAATTCTTCAGTATTTTTTAAAATTATTTCTTTAAGTTGTTAGACTAAAAATAGAAAAACCTGAACAATTCCAAACTTCCAGATTACAAGTTAGGGAACTCACAACAAAAACTTGTCAAAAAGTGTTAATTCTCTGGAGAACTGTGTTGTAATTGTTTGAATTTTAGTTACCAAGTCACATGATGTTTGATTGATCAAAATTTTGGTGGCTACCATATAAAACTATAATGGTTATAGAATTGTTTTTATTTTGTTATATAAGTTTTGATAATGCCTGAATAATGGTCAAAAGTTAACAAAAATAATATAAAATTTATATTTATATATTTTAGAAAGACGGAAGGCCAATTTGTTTTTTGTTTTCAAATTATCTTCATCAAGTGAACATTATACTGATCTCAAATCAACGATATTCTTCCTTAACTACAAAGATAATTATTCTTTGATTTTCTATGCAGTTATTTTCTAAATGCATATTTTTATTTATGTTAATTTTTTGAAAAGCTTGATGTAGTTTGGAGCATCAATTTTAGAATAATAAATAAATTAGTAAAATATTTAAAAAATGAATTCTTAATGTGTTTTTTTAGTGTTCCATGACATAAATTGTAAAAATGAAACCCTTATTGGAATCAGTGTTCGTCGTCTGAAAAACCCAAAATAGTGAATTTTATTAGCAATCAATTGAGCGCCACAAGAAAAAAAAATATTAACCTTTTGGGTGGTTTATGGTTGAATAGATATTATTATGATTTCAAAATTATACACACTTGCGTTTGGTTTAAAAAAAAAAATTGAATAAATGCGTTTCAACAAGTGTCCACCATCTTATTTCCGAAAGTATACGTGAGAAAATACTGAAGAAAATGAAGTGAAATATATTGAACAATCGAAAGATTTCCCAAAAGTTAGTTTCGCTGTTCTAGCACAAAATCGGGGAAAATTGTAAAGAAAAATCTTTGTGAACAAGATAATTCCTGAAACAATAAATTTAACGATACGAACTTTTATATGCGTATTCAGAACTCTCTAGGACGTCACCTGTATTCAGCCAAATCGGCCAAAGGGTAGAGGGTAGGCTTACACAAAAACTGTGTTATCTGTCGTTGAATGTAATGAGTGTATCGACACAATATTTAGTATGATTCAGAAGCCACTATATAAGTGAAATAATGATCTTATTATGGACACCGGCACTATTTCCAAGTTATTAACCCAATTTTCCAAATAAAATAAACGTTTTGCTCATTTTATTTTTTTTGATCAATTTTAATATTATTTTGTAATTAATAATTTAAAAGAAGAGCTTATGTCTGATCATTGAGATTGTCCATGCCTGTTTTAAAAATTGGTTCTTTTTTTTTTTTGTTTTTCTTAGTGGCTTAAGACAAAAATATATAATATTTAAATTTTGAATAATCAGAATTTGAATTGTTAAAAAATATTGTTTATAGACAATATGAAAATTATAATCTGTTTATTTGACTATGAGCTTTTATCAAATAGAAGTTGCCTATTATCCTAGAATCTGCCAACTATTCATTATGGTAAAGTTTTTGATACTGTAAACATACATAAACAAACAGTTACACTTTTGTGAGAAATTATTTACAATGAAAATATTCTTATAATTCGTAAATTTATTTTCAATGGATGCTCTAAATAGACAATTTGCTTGTTCGAAGATGGGGAAGGACTTCTTCAGAATTTTGTTTAATCTCTTTTTTTTTAAATATATTAAAACAAAAATTGGTTTTGGCTATTTCATTATTTATTTTTAATTAATGAAAAAAATTAAAATAAATGTGTAAATATAGGATATTTTGGAATAGAATAAAAATAAATTAGTTAAGGGTCATTCCGTATGTACTTAGTGAAAACTGACAAATTTGATATCTTGGATTTTGGAACCGATCAGGTATGGTGTATTCCGAGGCAAAATTTTACAGACTTAGAAGGTTTTTCGAATATATATATATATTTTTTTTTAATCAACTGATTGTACTAGATAGATTATAATTATTATTATGTTTTATTAAATAATATAACGCAATTTTGCCTACCCTAAATGTTTATCTCCCAGATTAAAAACCTTCTAAAATATATATATATATATATTGCTTTTTATTGCAAGAAAATTCTTCAGTATTTTTTAAAATTATTTCTTTAAGTTGTTAGACTAAAAATAGAAAAACCTGAACAATTCCAAACTTCCAGATTACAAGTTAGGGAACTCACAACAAAAACTTGTCAAAAAGTGTTAATTCTCTGGAGAACTGTGTTGTAATTGTTTGAATTTTAGTTACCAAGTCACATGATGTTTGATTGATCAAAATTTTGGTGGCTACCATATAAAACTATAATGGTTATAGAATTGTTTTTATTTTGTTATATAAGTTTTGATAATGCCTGAATAATGGTCAAAAGTTAACAAAAATAATATAAAATTTATATTTATATATTTTAGAAAGACGGAAGGCCAATTTGTTTTTTGTTTTCAAATTATCTTCATCAAGTGAACATTATACTGATCTCAAATCAACGATATTCTTCCTTAACTACAAAGATAATTATTCTTTGATTT
The DNA here is from genome assembly GCA_963662175.1 of Aradus depressus. Lineage (NCBI taxonomy): Eukaryota > Metazoa > Arthropoda > Insecta > Hemiptera > Aradidae > Aradus > Aradus depressus. The sequence goes on along the minus strand of OY759224.1, from coordinate 28,558,432 downwards.
TCTATGCAGTTATTTTCTAAATGCATATTTTTATTTATGTTAATTTTTTGAAAAGCTTGATGTAGTTTGGAGCATCAATTTTAGAATAATAAATAAATTAGTTTCTGCCTTTTTTTGTAATTATGCCCTTTGGCCCTTTACGTCGTTATGTCAATAATTCGACATTTATTTTCGAAAAAGGTTATTTTTTGGTTTACTTCCCCAGCTATACGATGTATAGGGCAAGTTATGTAATTTTATCCCAATGATCATCCCATTATTTGTGGTGTGTCTGTCTGTGAACACGATAACTCCCGATAGAATGTGTATCCCGACGAAATTTTATATGTGTATCCAGAACCCTCTAAGGACGACACCTATTGATTTTCAGTCAAATCGACCGAGCGATAACATAATTGATCAATTCGTGCTGGGGAAGTGCATAGTCGGTGATTCACTCAATAATTAAGAACTCAATTGATTGTACTGTTGTGCAATGATCCTTACATAGTTTATATGGCGGAATTTGTATATTCTCTCAATTTTTTTATTATTTTTAAATTGAAATAATTTATATTTCGTTATTTCTTGATAGCATTCGTGTACGATAATCACTGTGTTTGTAAATATAAAGAAAAATGTAAGAAATCGTATTTATTTCAACCATAAATATGATGGTTGATCAGTGCAATAACAACTCTAGTCTAGGTATTAAAGGTTTTGTTAATTTTAAAAACCATTAATATATTAATACAATATATAAATCAAATTTTGTATTACATTTTTTTTTGTCTGAGTACTGTAAATTATATTACTGACCATGTACTGTGAAAAAACGCTTCGTGTTGTTATAAAATATAAATATTGCTTGTTTTTGTATCGGCCACATTACTATTTCATGAAAGTTGGCATTATTAATTAAAAAGCATACGATGATGTTTTGCGTTTATTTATTTCCCTTGTCATTTCCATTGAGCACGCCGTCCTTCGGATAGAACATTAAGTGATCGTCTCGAGCCTATACAATGTCAGGTATTCGTTTAAAAAAAAAAAAACCCTATCCTGAGCATTCAAACTACCGTTAAAAAGTTAATATTTATTTTATATTTTGGCCCTCCCCCCCTCTTGAAAAAATTGGAACGCCACATTCGAACTTACAAGGATGCTTTAAATGAAATTGCATGAAAAGCTGTTCAAATATTACTGGTAGGCTAACAGGAGTGGCCAACCCGCGGGCCAACTATAAAACTAAATTTTCATAACACTTATGTCACAAGAAAAATTTTCTAATTTGAGAAATCTGGCACAAAAAGTTGTGAGCGCTTTTGGATCAACTTACACCTGCGAATCGTTTTTTTTTTTTAAATGAAATTTACCAAACATAAAATCATGCTCGAATTTAACGGACGGAAACCTGTAACATCAATTACGATGTGCAAATACACGCATTGAGATCGTCTTGCAAAAGCTAAGTGAAAGAGTTGAGAAACAAATATCTCACTATTGCTGTCTGGAAGCGTTTTTCAGAACATTTACGAGTTTTCTAGACATAAGGCCGACCTACACTTTTTATTTCTTCCGCGATTTTGTTAGCCAGAAAAACTAAACATATTTTTATTACTATTCGAAAGGCTAACAAGCATTATGGTTGAGCTGATGTACCAACATTGCTATCTGGAAGTGTTTTTTAGAGCATTTATATGATTTCGGACCAAAAGGTCGACCCACACTTTATATTTCTTCCGCTATTTTTTTAGCCAGAATCCTTGATTTGCTTGATGGAGTTATGTTAGCTGCGAAAGTCATGATCGTTCCTCCTCTCTGCTCTTCTCACCGGAATTGGTCATCTTACCGCTGCAACGAGAAATAACAGTAACATAATAAAACTATAACTGAACTATGAAAAATAAATCGAACTCAGAACAATAGTAAATTGATAATGCGTAAGTAATGAAAGTTGAATATCTATTAAAGGTACTTTAACAATAATATTAATATATAAGAAAAATAAATTCCAAAATCATAGTATAAGCCCCCCTCCTTTGAAAAAAAAAGCTTCTGACTATGTCCTTGATAATTTTCAGTTGTAAGTAGAAGAAATATAATAATAATAAGTTGTTATTTTTTTTTTTAGTGGATTGTTTTCCCTACTTGTTTTAACCTTTTTTTTTTTCTTAGACGAGAATTGTTGAATGAAAATTGTTCAGTAGTGGGAGGAGACCAATTAGTACAGTCTATTTCAAATAAACTGGGAACATTTAAGTGGGCATGTTGGAGGGTTTCACTAGCTCCGTCAGGTTATATTTATCTTCCGCTGAATGTTTTAGGTGTAATGAATAAATACTGTATTAAATGTTTCAATTTATTTAATTTACAAGTTTCTTCATTTATTTTTATTACACATCTAATATTATCGTAAGTAAATTTTTTTCAAATTTATCTAAACTGTCGTACTTCGTTGAAGACATTGCGTTACATATATATTCGATGTTTTAATATGAAGAGTGGGATATTATACGATTTTTAAGCTCTTTCTAAATATAATTACAGTAATATACACATGGATGTAGTTAGGAGAGCTCAAACTCTCCAGGTCACTGGAAAGACCTTGATTAGTCACTCGTAAAATTAGATGTCTATTATCCCTTCTTAATCTTTTTTTTTTTTTTTTTTCATACTGTCGAATATTTTAAGTTTGTTTTGCACACAGGTCATGATAATTACAAATTTCTATGCATCATTACTCTTCTAATTTTTTTTGTTCTTTGATTTGCAGTGAATGGAAAGTTCTTTAGAAGAAATATTCAGTGAATCTCAAGCATCAACCCGAGATGACTGTGATTCAGTTAGACTTTCAAGGTTCACTATTTACCACAGTGCACCTGATTTGGACGAGGCTATGGTCGAACAAATTGTTCTTTTTACCGACAAAGAGCGATCTAGTGGACCCGAGGTAAAATATTTTCAATTATAATTTATATTACTTTTTTTATTTTACAGAATATGTGCTCGTTTTGTACATTCGACAAGTTTTTTCCCATGTTATTTTTGTTCTAAAGGTGCAGTGTGAACTTTAAAACTTTTCTCATAAGAGTTTTCAGTGTTATTTGGACAATGTTTTTTACTGTATATCTCTGTACATCTGAAGCCAGCAGTTCTCACAGATTAATATTTATTTTATTTTTTCCAGTTAATATAAAAAACTTTTACGTCCTATGAATGGATAAACGTTATAAACATTACTACTGTTTTTGTTGATAATCTTTTAAATCATGAGTGGTAATTTAAAATAGTGATCCTTACTTAAGATTAACAATGATTCATTCACAAGGAGCGAAACGAGACCGTTTTCGAAATTCCTGCAGAAAAGCTAATTTTCTTACAAATTGAAGTCATTGTTTAGTGTAGTGTTTCTCAATATTTAGATTGTAAAAGTAACCACAACACCTAAAAAATATATATTTTATAGTTTTGAAAACTATTCAGGTTTATAGTGGAAAATAATTTCCAAATTGCTATTTGAAATTACCAACTAAACTTATAAAATACATTATTTATTTATTTTACATTGTATAACGTAGATAGTTGATGCATAGATTATACAGGCTTCTAAAGGTGGTCTGCAGACAATAACATTTTTAGAAACGCTGGTTCAGTGTGTCTGTATTATAATTAATTCTTTTAATATTTTATTGTTAACGTTTTTTTAATATTTCGTTAAAAAAAAATAGTATAATGTTTATAACTTTCTTTTTAAGGCATGTTTATTGTTAAACCTTCTAAAAAAAAATTGATTGATTGTTCTAAAATAAACGCCTATTCAACACTTTGGCACAATAGACGATTCCAGAAAAATATCTAAAGGCCATCGATTTGTAGGATGAATAGTGGTTCAAGTTATTTTGTTTCCGCATTCTTATGGCCAGCCTGGTGTTGTCATCGTTTTAGGCTTACAGAAAAATACTCTTCAGAACCTGTACTGGACAATTTTCTTGTGTTTCTTTAGATTTTCATTTTTATTATAATGTTCTGTTTTTGTGCATTTTTGGATTTGCCAACCGTATGTATACAATTTTTTAAATCATTTGTTATTATTACTTCTTCAAGTATACGAAGTTATGAACTCAGTCAAACATTCGATGCAACGTTTTTAATAGAATTACATGTTTTTCCGACTTCCTGATTCCAAAAATGAAAAAAAAAAAAAAAATTCTTTGTGTCTGTGAACACAATAATTCCTGATAGAATGAATGTACAGACACGAAACAATATGTGTATATCCAGAACCCTCTGAGGACGACACCTATTAATTTTCAGACAAATCGGCCGAAAGCGAGATGGGGATTAGGGGGGCGTCTCGACACAAAAACTCATTGCCATTTTCATGAATAAAATTTCATTAGTTAATTTAAAACCCCATTAGGACGACACATCAATTATAAGCGACATCATCCGCAGAGAAGGCATGCCTCAACTAAAAAACCCCAATAACTGCCGATTTAATGAATATATCTACACAAAATTCAGTGTGAGGTTTCAAAAGTCCCTATGTAAGTCAACTATTTTTTTAAATAATTTTATAAAAACCGTTATGTAAATGAATCCGTTGCGCCCAGATAATGATGTGCATTTCTTATATAGCTTGTTTCGGCTGAGGCTATAGATTTTGTATTAGATGTTTCCAGTTACTTCAAATGTTATTAAGGTTTCACTGTAAGGCTTCTGCAGCTATTGAATTTCTCAAGTACATTTTTGTCTATGAGATTAAGATGATGAAACATACTGTGTTTGAAGGATCATTTATATATTATTATATTAATATGAAATCAATATTATATATTTATATTCCTTCTATCAATCATATGATATGTACGACTGATAGAAGGAATGTTTACATAAAGTATAGATATGGATGATGGGGAAGTGCTTCCCGAAACTTTCGTAATTGCTGATTTTTGAAAAAGCAAAAAAAAGTCAGTGATTCACCGGCAATGTACTTCCCCAAAACGAATTAATCAATTAACTTTTCGCTCCCTCTCCACAAAAGTCGACCATTTGCGCCATTATTCAATAGTTGACATGCATAGAGGCTCCTAAACTCTCATAATAAATTTTGTGTCGATAAACTCATTACATCGGCAGTTATTAGGGTTTTTGAATTGAGGCCCCTCTGATTCCCATCTTCCTCTCGGCCGAATCCGCTGAAAATTGATAGTTGTTGTCCTATGGGGTTTTGATTACACATATAAAATGATGTGTCGATACATTCATTCTATCGGCAGTCATTCTCCCCTTCCCCATTAGTCGATTTGGCTGAAAAACAATAAGAGTATTTTGAATTCATATTTAAAATTTCATTTCGATACATTCATTGTATCAGGAGTTATCTTATTCACAGACAAACATAATTTTTTTTTCATATTTGGAATCTAGAAGTCGGAAAACATGAAATTCCATTGAAAACTCCGAATCGAATTTTTGACCGATTACATAACTTCCCCTATACTTTGTATTTCTAGTAAGTAAAATGGAAGATAAGTGATACTGTGATAAATATATACTAACAATAAGTTAGTTATGATTCATGTCCGGGCTTTAACTACAAGGTCATATCGCCTCTTACCAGAGCGCTCTTTCGTCACTCTGGTGGGCATGAGCCCGACTCTACTATGGGAGTCATACATTTTGCTGTCTATACTAAATTTTCATTCTCCTATAGTAAGGGATTAACGAGTACCTGACATACGATAGTACTGGTTCACAACCATCCCTTAACGTCCCATCCAAAGGACGGCGTGCTCAAAGTTTTTTCCTCTTCCAAATAAAATAAAATAAATAGGTCATCGTCTTAAAAACGTAACACATGTTGGAAAAAAATCTTACATTTTTTTTATATGTAATTAAGTTGAAGGTTTTTGTGTATATCTCCCGCTCTCTTATGAAGTCAAATTATTTTAAAATTTTCAAATAATTAAATCAATAGATTCAGTTTGAAGGTCTCCTATTTCCCACGGCTTTTGAGATTACAACATACAAAATATTATGAAACAGGTATATCACTTATAATGTTTTTTTTTTTTTTCTTCAATATAATTCCAATTTTTTTATTCTAATAAAAAATATGGGATGTTTTGTGAATCGAACCCACAACTTAAATATTATTATTAAAAAGTGAACAAGATGGGCATGGCAACAAGAAAAAGAAAAAAAACTAACCAAACATTGTTTAGTATTTTTTTTTTTTTTTTACTATACTAAAATGTATTTTATTGAATTAGGAACACTGCTCAAACATTCCAAAGCCCGATGGGAAAGTTTCATGCAGCTCCAATCCGCTCATATTAGGTTACATCTTCACAAACTCTATGTACACTGACATAATCGTGAAAAGTGTTCATTCCTGTTTACAGGAGCTTAAGACATTTTCTTTAAATTTCTTATTCTATTGGGTTCGAGACCCTTAGGTTTTTTTTTTTAGCAAAAGTGAAAAAAACATTGAGCACGCCGTCCTTTTAATTAAGTTAAGCGGTTCGGAGTGAATAAACCTGGGTAGGCAAAATTTAGGACTCCCAGTGTAGAGTCGGGCTCATGCCCACTAGAGTGAAAGAAGAGCTATTTGGTAGTAGGCGATATGACCTCGGGTATCAGTAAGTATTAGTATATTATGAGTAATAAGATTATTAATAACTAATTATTTTATTTTATATAGAGAAGGGTAACAGTGTATTATATCGTATTTAAAACTGTTTAAAGAGATAAGATATAGTACTCTTTGAGATGCGATAACCTTATATATATATATATATATATAATTGTTTTTGTTATCTTTATTGAAAACTATAATAAAGATAAAATTGTCATATCTTATCAGTAATGAGAGAATGTATTGATAATATCCTTATATTTTTTATTTGTTTTGTGATTCATGCCCGGGCTTTAACTATATGTTCATATTGCCTACTACCAGAGTGCTCTTTCGTCGCTCCGATGCACATGAGCCTGACTTCTAAAGTTGTCCTAAATTTTGCGTACCCAAGTTTAGTTACCAACAGATCGGTAGGAGGGTCTTCAAATAGTACCTGATCAGTTTCAGATACATTATTGAGTTCAATCTGGATCTTTAGTTAGTCCTGTCGATTTTCATTCTTTTTTGGGGGGATTAATACTATTTTAGTGTGGTACACCTGATTATAAATTAATTGAGCTGAGTTTACGAAGCTCTTTCTTAGGTAGGCGACTCATGTATTTCATTGTACTCGTACTCCTCCTAAACCCCTTTACCGATCCCATTGAAATTTGCCACGATGGTTTACTACTAAAAAAAATCTGAAATCGAACATACCACGGAGGAATAATCACCAAAAAACGAAATCCCCATTGAAATCAATTGAGAGACAAAATTTTCACGCAAAATAGAATTTTTCTATTTCAAATGTAAAAATCCGGGCGAAGCCCTTTTCGGTTTACCATTGGACATCACTTTTTTTGAGCCGCTTTTTTCAGTGTTCTAACGTACTTGACTTTTTTTCGATAAAAATATTCACAGCTGTTGTCTACAAAAAGACTAGAAAAAATCCATTGAATTAAATTGAAATCTATTTAAAGTATTAATATATTCATAAAGAACATACAAGGTGAGAAGTTACTGATAATTATTAAAACATTAACTGAGTCTTTTATACAAATATGCCTGACTCAGCTCAGTTTTTGCAAACACCTAGTTATTGTATTCATTTTTTCACCAGGATAAAAATGTAATTTGAGAAATATCAGAGGATTTTTTGCTGGACATCCTGAAGGAAAAAACATGGATGACAACCTGCTCTTTATCCATAGGGTGTACTTTATTATGCTGTAATCAAATTAGTTTACAAGCTCTTAACAGGAGAATAACCTTCCAAAGGTACTTGGGATCCTACTACCATTTCGGATCACTGGTTTGGATCATTTTGTAAACAAGTCTATTGTGTCGGAGGGGGTTCCGGATACATATAATAAAGCTGGGTACTTCGCCCCGAATGAGCATACGTTCGCCGCTCAAATGCTCATGTGTGTACTGGGTGAGCATTCGGATGCGAATGCGCTCAGCCCGATCCGAGAAAAGTCGGTACATCAAAGGAGCACGCGGGTTTTTTGACTCAAAACTCCGAACCGAATGAGCAAACCCTCTCTTTATTTTATTTCCCCTTCTCTCCCATCTCAGTTTCAAAAATGGAGTGGTCGCGTTGCTCCTTTCCAAATAAATTTTTTCCTGCCACCATCGCCTTCTCCTTTTTTTTCTCTTTTAAAGTGTTAAATAAAATAAAAATAAATCTAGCAATAACTAGTTAGTTCCGTACCATGACGGCGCCGGACAAAGACTGGTCTTCAAGTTGCCCCGAATGGGTGGCTCAGCGCTCATTCAGGGCGTCTTGTTCGGACTGTTCGCCTCCCCACCCCCGCAACATTTCGAGACTGCTTGAGGTAGCTTGCTAGCCTATTGAGCTCAAGATCGAGGGTTCGAAACATGTTTTTTTTAATCTGGGAGGTGATTGAGCACGCCGTTTATCGGATATGAAATTAAGCTATGTTCCCGAGCCTGTGCAATGTCAGATACTCGTGTAACTCTCCTACCCTAGGTGAGTAAAGCTAGGTAGGCAAAATTTAGGGTTTCCACAGTAGAGTCGGGTCATATCCCCTAAATTAACGAAAGAGCGCTCTGGTAGTAGGGATCTAGTAGTTATAGCTGGGGTATGAGTCACAATAACTAACAATAAAATTTAATGTTGATATATTTATTCTATTGGGAGTTATCGTGTTCATAGATACTCGGGAAGTGTTTTTTATTTTTCATTTTTGAAATTAGGGGGGAAAACAGGAAAATTGTGTGAAAATTCAACAACAAATTTCTGACCTGGGGAAGTATAAAGTGAAATTTTACAGGATGGTTGAATTCAATTTATTTTAATTTTATTTCTTATTAAATAACATTTTTTTAAAAGTGAAACGAGGGAGTATTGACACTGTGTAAGGACATAGCTGGTTTGTGAGTTTCAACATTGAACCCGAACCGCATCCAATCAATTCTCAGTAGATTTGTAACAGTAACAGAGTTGGCCCAACCAGGGGGCACTTACCTTAGTGAATGGGTTGAAGGTTCTTTGGTTTTTCTTTAAGAAATTTTCAAATTTGAAGTTTAAGTCATGTATTTGGTGCCCAATTGTGTTTTGACATCGCATACATGCTTCATACCGGTTCTGTTTTGGGAAAATACTGTAAATATTATTATTATTATTATTATATTTGTTCAATATGGATATTATACTTATTTTATTTTATATGTTTGATAGTCTATTTTAATGAAATTTAAACAGAAATAGGTGTTTTCTGATTGTCCCTTCTAACAAGTTATATTGAAGAGTTCAACAATTCGTTTTGGTTTTTGTGACTCATGCCCGGGCAACAACTGCGAAATTATATCGCGTACTTTCAGAGCGCCCTTTCGTCATTCTGGGGTTTCTGACATCGCACAAGCAAAATTTAAATTATTATAAATAAATCAATAGAAATATGGTCCATTGCACCTGTAAAAAATTGGTTTTATTTACACAAAATTTGGAGTCTTTGGCTCTTAATAATATTCTCTGAATAAACATTTAAATTATTGTTAAAAATGTTTTTTGCAATTTTATAGACAATATTGTCTAATTAAAAACAATAAATATTTCTAACAGATAACGACTTTCAAATGTTCTTGCACTTTATCTTTTATCTGCAGTTATCTTATCGCTTGCCATTATCTGCATTTTTCCTACTGACTTGCTAATTTATATATATTTTTTTTTTGTTTATAAACAATTCGTTTAATTATTGTTATTTTTATACATTTTTGAGAAAATAATAATATATATGTACACATATTAAGAAGAAACAAGTTTTTATTTTTATTGGTCTTATCAATTTAAGAAATTTGTTTCGTGTATAAAGAACGTTACTTTCTGAGACCCAAACCCCCAAATTGAGCATAATAGAGGGCACCGGTAGCTCAGTGGTATGCGTGCTTGCTTACTGAGATCAAGATCGCGGGTTCGAAACCCGCCCAAGACCTTAAAGGTTTTTATATGGGAGGTGAAAAAACCTTCGGATGGGACGCTAAGTGATGGTCCCGAGCATGTACGATGTCAGTTACTTGTAAAGACCCCCTACCCTAGGTGAATAAAAATTTAGGGGAAGGCAAAATTTAGGACTCCCACAGTAGAGTCGGGCTCATGTCCACCAGAGTGACGAAAGAGTGCTTTATGAGTAATTTTTTGGAGGTTGTTGTGAGCGTACTGTATTTAATAAAAGACACAGAGTTGTTGTCTACTCACAAGTTTTATTAGGATAGCCAGCTTTCGGTCCTATAAGACCCTCTTCAGTGCTAACACTTTACACAGGTAGTGGTCTCCACCAGTTTCTGATTGCCACCCAGAGACTGGTGGAGGCCACTACCTTTGTAAAGTGTTAGCACTGAAGAGGGTCTTATAGGACCGAAAGCTGACTATGCTAATAAAACTTGTGAGTGGATAACAACTCTGTGTCTTTTATTAAAGAGTGCTTTAGTGATTATGACCTCGAAGTTAAAAGACATCGAAGTTAAATTATAAAAATATAATTCTCAATTATATCAGTCACAATAACTCTCTAATTAACTATAAATAATATAATGAAGTTTGGATGTATATTTTTCTTGATTCAGCTTAAAAATTTGTGATCAAAGTATTTACACAACATCTATGGCCTCAGGAGAGACTTGTATCTCTTGTAATAAAACTCCGCCAGACGGGATTCGAACCCACAATCGTGGTGGGTGTATGCAACCAAAGCACCTCTAGCCCTCTTTAATTGTCAAAATATTAACTTCATCAATATCCGTATATTTCCAAACACTTGACAGAAGAAAACTTCTGGTTCATTCACCGACTTTTTTATATTATTTAACTGGAAAGACATTTTTTATGTTTCATTTCCACTATTATTGCGACCTGCAAGGGTAATTTTTCATGTAGAATAAATCTATTATAATATTCTATCATATTTTGAATATTGTGTTTTTCAGGCGAAGAGTACCATGTTCGAGGATGGTTACCGCTCAGTGGACTTTGTACTCGCCTGGCTTGACGGAAAAGAGAACACAGAAGAGGCGAGAGCGAAGAGAGAAGCCTTTGAAAATAGACTGGTGGACGATGGACTGGAGCTGGAACGGGAGGCCACCGAAAGACTGCATATAGTGAAGCTGCACGCTCCAAAGCATGTACTCAAGAGGTACTGTGAGATACTCAGGCTGAGGATGCCTATGAAGGAGGTGAGTTTAATGTCCCAATTCTCTATTTTTTAGAGCATTTCTTTAGTAAGTGCATCAGCTGGGCCACTCATGCTTGAGCTTTAACTGTAAGGCCATATTGCCTACTACCAGAGCGCTCCTTCCTCACTCTGGTGGACATGAGCCCGACTCTACTGTGGGAGTCCTAAATTTTGCCTACCCTAAATTTTTACTCACCTAGGGCAGGGGTCTTTAACGAGTACCTGACATCGTACAAGCTCGGGACCATCGCTTAACGTCCCATCCGAAGGACGGCCTGCTTAAGTTTATTTTATCTCCCAGATAAAATAAACTAAGGGCCTCGATCGGGTTTCGAACCCACGTTCTTGAGCTCAGAAGACAAGCAGGCATACCACTGAGCTACCGGCGCCCTCTTTCGGATTTATATATATTATAAAATTTCGTGTCTATAATAAATTCATTACTTTGGCACTTTTATTTAAGGTTTAGTATTAAGTCCCCCTCTCTCTTATTTACCCTCTGCTGAAAATAATTAGTTGTCGTCCTTAATTAGAGCACTTTTGTAATTGTCTGGTTATATTTTAAAAATATCCAATGGATAATTCCTTCAATATACCCCCAAACAGACAATGGTACCTTCCGCGGATGGAGGCCTCTCCTAGTTTTCGCGGGGGCTGCGACTGCCGAGATCCATAAATTTCCACCACTTTTTGGTAAGCGGAAGCCACATTTCAAAATGTTAACTAGAACTCTTGTCCTCCCCCCCTCCAATATAACAGGATGAAAAAATGAGTTATTAATCCCTTTTCAAAGAATATTTGTATACAAATCATAATCTAAGGTTCTGGATACACATAGTACATTTTTGGAATCGGGGGGTCGAAAAAACGAAAACAACTCAATTTCTTACCGATTACCTAACTTCCCCCATCCCTGGGGAAGTAAAAAAACCCAATTAGCCATAATTGAGCTTCTATGTGCAGTGTTTATTGCACCAGCTTGATTTAATAAAATATGAGCACTCCCATTCAACTTCTTTTTTCCGAATGAATATTCTGGTCGCATTATACGAAAATGTGCATCACAAAACAAAAACCTATGTGACCCAACCTGAGCTTATCAACAGGACTGTTTAATATTAATTATTGTGAGAATATGAAATGGAAAACATGTCATCATCAGCCGGATGTTTAATAATGAATGTGTTGCGTGTCAGAATTCCCTCTATGTTATATTCACTATTTGCCTCATTTCTATTAAAAAAGAAGAATTACGTTAAGCACTCTGTCATTCGGATGGGACGTTAAGTGATGGTCCCGAGCCTGTGTGATGTTGAGTACTCGTTAAAGCTCCTTACCCTCGGTGAATAAACCTAGACAAGCAAAATTTAGGGCTCCTAAAGTAGACTCGGGCTCATGTCCACCAGAGTAACGAAAGAGCGCTCTGGTAGTAGGCGATATGACCTCGTAGGCATGAACCGCAATAACTAACTATAATTGTTATTAGGTTATAAAAAGCAAAAATAAATTGGAGGAATGAAGCTGTGATAAATATATTATATACAAATTCAGATTCTCCTCAAACCCAAAAGTTAAGATGAATCATGTAATTCTACCAGAGTGACGTAAGAGCGCTCTGGTAGTGGGTGACATGACCGAGTTAAGGCCCTGGCATGAGTCATAATAACTATCAAATCTCACTAGTTTTACCATTTGAAAAAATATTTTTATTTCATGAGGTCATCCTATAAGTAATGTCTGTTATTGTATTCTGGGATGAAAAGTAATAAAAAACTTACTGTGTTAATTCTTAAAATTATTGATGAACTTTCTACAGTGTTCTACAACCTGCTCCATCTTCTAAATTTCCTTTTAAAAAATTCTAGGTCTTTAATTTCCAAACCAAGTGGTATAGTTTTTATAGAGACTTTCATGAGTTCTTGCATTGTCCTCTTGAAATAAAAATCCGCACCCATTGACCAGAGAAGGACGTTTTTTTTGTCTTCCAAGACTAGCTTCAAACGATAAAGTTGATCGCAGTAGAGCACTTTCATAATTGTCTGGTTATATTTTAAAAATATCTAATGTATAATTCCTTCAATATGCCCCCAAACAGACAATAACAAATTCCGCGGATGGAGTCCTCTTCTAGTTTTCGTTGGGGCTGCAACTGCCGAGATCTATAAATTTCCACCACTTTTTGGTAAGCGGAAGCCGCATTCTCGCCTTTTTGTACTCCCCCCCCCCCCCCCCCCCCCCCCCCCCTCATATATAACAGGATGAAAAAGTGAGTTATTAATCCCTTTTCAAACACTAATCATAATCTAGAGGATATAATAAAGTAAACAATATAATAATTTCGAAAAACCGACATTACTTATGGGACGAAGCATTGAAAACTGGAAACATGAAAAACAGATACCCCAACATTTTTTTAATATTTTCTAAAGAAATAGTTACTTAATTTTGAATTAACTTACTTTTAGAGGCATGTACGTTTCAGATTCCTGGTCAAGATGAACTGTTTGGAACGCAGTACGACCTCATGACCGAGGTTAAGTCTTTATTCTCCAAGCTGCTATCCTGTGTTCGACTGGATCCAACTGTGTTTCCAGCGGACAAATTTAGACTTTCAGCAGAATACAGCCGCCATAAAAGTTATTTGTGAGTATACATAATTCCTATTTATTACTTGTCAACTCAGAATGCGCAAGCATAATCGCCAAGTCCGAGCTTTTGTATAATTTCTAAAAATTTCGAAAAAATTCGAAAAATAATTTAATTTGAACCAGACAAAGAAGATTTTATCGAAGAACCTATCAAAAACATTCCTTCGAAGTTTTATTGCCTTATGAATTTTTGTGCGGGTAATACTTTCGCGCACGCCTAAAGTTTTGATAATAAAAGGGGTGGACTCTTATGCAAACCCGTTTATTCCTTTTTTAAATTTAAAATAATAATAAATATAACCAAACAAATGAATATATATTTGAAATCTTCATAATGATAGCTTTTTTACAATATAAACATTGACTTTGGAACTTTGTGCTGACGATACCGGTACAACTTTACTTATATATATTTTTTCCCCGAAAGTACAATTTTTTCTCTATTTTTTTAAATATTTTTCTATTACATGACTGTTTAACCATATTACTACATATAAATTCCATTCCATTTATATTAATATTTTTCAAATGTTCCTATTACTAACTGAACGCACACTATTTTATTTATTTTTATTTACAAAGAGATGTTTACAACTGTATAAAAAGTATATACGATGAGGAGAAATCACCCAGTGGTGACACTCCGTAGTCACTGAGTACAATCTATTAAAACATTGTTAAAGTTGCCTAATTCTTTATTCTCGCTCCCCCATATTTTCCCATTCGTCAACGTCAGTTATCTCTAATTATTCCAGTTATTTACTTATTTCATTTTTATTATTTTCTTTCTAAATGTTTTATTTAGTTCTATCATACATATTATATCTATTTTGTTAATTTTATAAATTTTTATTATTAATTTTTCTTTTATTTTATTTATTTTTACTTTCCCAGCTATACGAAGTAGTATAGGGTAAATTAAGTAATCGCTCAAAAATTCGATGCGGACTTTTCAACGGAATTTCATGTTTCTCGACCTCTAGCTAGCTTCCAAGTATGAAGAAGAAAAAAAATCTGTCTATGTGTAGATTTGTGTGTGAACTGATTTAAAGTCAAAACCTAATGAAGACGTAACCTGTCAAATTTCAGAAATATCGGTTGAAGGGAAGAGGACGGGGCTCAATTCAAAAACCCGAATTACTGCCGATGTAATGTAAATCAACTGTTGAATATTAACGCTAACGGTCGACTTTTTTTTTTCTTTGCGGGTGCTAACGGTCGACTGGTTTTGGAGGGGGAAGTACATTGCCGGCGATTCAACGATTTTTTTTTTTCTTCTTCGTTCTTTTCTAACTTATTCTGCTTAGTCCCGTTTTTCTAAAATTAATTTTATTTCAAACCTTGTCTGGGCGTTCTTCTTTCTCTTTCCGCCCTTTCTCTCATTCCAATTTGTTATTTATCTATATTTATTATTATTATACTTTAGCACTAATTTATTTATTTTTGTATTTATTTATTTATACTGATACTTTATTTCATTTTTACTTTTCTTTAGGGGACCTCGGTCCCAGAATAAAGATGAGGAGTAAAGAACTCAAATTTAATTTTGAATTTTTTCCTTCCTAAATAATAATCTACTTTTTTTTATTATTATTATTTTTCAGATTTGATGAAGAGAATGAAAATTTTTTTTCACCTCAAATAAAGACAATAGTTGTAGATTTTATACTTGAAAGGACGAGTTTTAGCTTGGACACAGGATCTGTGGCAGACATGGGCATCGAAAAGTTGATATCTGATGGAGTCTACAGGGCGGCCTACCCTCTACATGATGTAATTTCATTTAAATTAAATATTTTAATTAAATTAATTGGAGAGTGCGCCCCAATATACCTCTGACACATTTCATTCTTATGTTTTGTATTTTATTATTTTATGTAACTTCCGATGTAATGAATATATCGACATGAAATTTCGTATGTAAAGTCAAAACCCAATGAGGACATAAACTATCAATTTTCAGAGATATAGGCTGAAGGGAAGGGGGCTCAATTTAAAAAAATCTATAAACTGCCGACGTAATGAATTTATCGACATGAAATTTAGTATGAGGATTTAGGAGCCCCTATGTAAGGCAACTGCTGAATATTAGCGCAAACGGTCGACTGGTGTTGGAGGGGGTGCGAAAAGTTAATAGATTAATTCGTTCTGGGGAAGTACATTGGCTGTGATCCACGGACTACTTTTTTCCTTACCCTCCTCTCACATTTAATCTCTATATGTTTTTTTTTTTTTTTAATTTTTATATATTTTATTGTTTATTGGAAATGATGCGACTTTGTAAGATCGTCCCCCAATATTTCGCATAAACAGCATCTGCCCTCTTGAAGCACGTTTCTAGATATATACTTACTTGTCGACAGGGTTGCCTGTCTGACGAGACCTCTCTTCGTGGCCTCCTCCTGAAGGAGTGGGCTCAGCTCAGGAAGTGGGCCATGTACCAACCCATCGACCAGATCCGCGAGTACTTCGGAGTCAAGTTTGCCTTATACTTCGCCTGGCTTGGCTTCTACACTCATATGTTGGTTCCTGCCTCTATAGTCGGCATTGTCTGCTTCCTGTATGGGGTTTTCACCCTCAGCAGCGACCAGCTGAGGTACGCTTTTCTCTTTTACTAGTTAACTGTACAAGGTAGCCCACTTAAAATGTTCGATTGCAAATATATTGTAAGGGAGAAAAAATATTATAAAAATGCTAGAGGAAAACATATTTTCGTATTTTTTTGTATCATTCTGTTCTGAGGGAGCTTCGAAAAACATATTTTGACTTCATATCTTTTTCAAATTATGAATAAGACTTTAAAATGGAGAACAACCATACCAGTTTTCATGTATGACAAAAAATGATCAAGTTATCGAAGCCTGAAGTTTAATTTTCTATAATAATTATATTTTTTCCTGTTTTTATACAATTTTGTATTTTTACACAAAAATAAGCTTATAAAATACATACATCAACCGATATTATATCTTAGAATATTCGACTCACAAGGAGGGAGATGAGCCTGGTTGTGCCAGACTTATTACATGCATGGGGTGAGGCATGGCCATGCCCGCTTCGCGGGCGGCCACCACCCCGCTGTAGACAATTAGCCGAAGGTCGACCGGTCCTGGAGGTTGGTTGGATGTGTTGGGGATAGAGAAGAATCTTCTTTCAGGGCTATATAAAGAGGTGGAATACGCGCATTCGTTCTCTGTTCTCCGTGATTTGTAATACGTATCGTTACTTTGTATAGTATCCTGTTTATTCTTTTGTCACTCGTTTCTTTTACCGATTCGGTTTCAATGTCTTCTCCTGACGTATATTGTACGGAAGAATTACCTCCTACACCCCCTACAATTGATCTGTACGAGGAGGAAACACTTCAGGAGGTAGCAGAGCCACCCCGCAAACGTCCCCGGGCTCGATTGCGGGTTCTGGGAAGAAGGTAGAGAACCTCTTACGGAAATTGTGGAACATTTTACAAGTGATGTTGAGTCTGCTGAGTGGGGATTATTTCACCAGTTTGGCCGCCTTTCTGATGAATTGCCTATGCGAGGGCAACAGCGACATGACGGACCAGATTCAGGATCCGATTTATATTGTGATGGAGGTATTGGCGAATGCCGAGAAGAATATCAATCCATGTTGCACGCGGCAAGAGGCGATGGCAGCCATATTCCACGAAACCGAGTTATTATCTATAGGATCGTGCCCATCTACGATCTTCAACACGCTGCGGACGATAAGTCTTCCAGCGCGGTCGGCATGGCCTCTGGATTTTGTGCTCGGCTCCTCTCTGGCCCCGTTGTCGGATCCCGCAGGAATATTAGTCATTAGTTCTGACGACTTAAATAGCCTATGTGCTAAGTTCATAAAGACACTTCCTCTTCCTGCTGAAATAACCGTTTAAGTTAAGGGCGCTGCCCTTCTCCCGAAAATAGTGTACGGCCAACATGGGATATCTCAAAATGTACCATAACAAAGATGATCGAGTAACCTCACATTTTGAACATTACAGTTGGCTGGCCAACTTTTGAGAGAATATGCTTTTTTAATCTTGTTCCGGGTATTGCTACTCAATAGTTTCAGGTGAAGTAACAAAATGCCAAGTAACCTACTAGTTTTTTACCTATTTCGAGTATCTCATATGACTATTCACAATCTACAAGAGATCCTACCATATTTTTTTAAATAGACCTATCGACTATTTTCAATATTGTATGTTAATAATTAAATGTTATTGTTTGTTGTGGGTTCTGATAGCACAGATATCTGCAACGAGGCTCTCAACATCACTATGTGTCCCCTCTGCGACAGTAACTGTGACTACTGGAAACTGTCAGATACCTGCACCTTCGGTCGCTTCACATACCTCTTTGACAATCCTGTCACCATTGTGTTCGCTGTATTCATGTCCTTTTGGGGTAAGTACACTATGCTTAATTTATATATATATATTTTTTTGCGCAAAACTGCGTTAGAAATCCCCCATCAAATAGTATATGGAGAGTGCGCCGGTAGCTCAGTGGTGGCGTGCTTTTGCTGAGCTCAAGACCGCGGTATCGAAACCCACCCGAGGCCCTTAGGTTCTTTATGTGAGAGATGAAGATACCTTGCGCACGCCGTCCTTCGGTTAGGATGTAAGCGAAGGTCACGAGCCTGTTCGATATCATGTTCTTGTTAAAGACCTCTACTACCCTAGGTGAATACAAATTTAGAGTAGGCAAATATTAGGACTCCCACTGTAGATTTGGACTCGTGTCCATCAGAGTGACGAAAGAGCGCTCTGGTAGTAGGCGATGTGACTCGGGCATGAGTCACAATAACTAATTAACTTGAGTATGGATTGCATTGCTAAACCAGTGATATAATCATAAAGTAGACGAATCATGAAAGCTTAAAGGCTTACCTACTGTGCTTAACATCTCCAGTTCGAAACCCTGTTGAGGCTCTTAGGTTTTTGATCTGGGAGGTAAGAAAACCTTGAGCACGCTGTCCTTTGGATGGGACGTTATGCGATTGTTTCGAGCTTGTACGATATCAGGTACTTGTTAAAGACTCCTCCTTAGGTAACTAATTAAAGATGGATCCGCAAAATATTGGACTCCCATGGTAAAGTTGGGCTCTTGTCCATCAGAGCGACGGAAGAATACTGTGGTAGTAGACGATATCATCTTATAGTTAGAGCCCGGGCATGAGTGTTACTGTAGGTACATACAAACCTTTTAAAACATTAAACACTGCTTTACGAAAGAACTCGAGTCATACTTTTCTATCTCTGCTTTCAGACAAAATTACTTAGGTCGTATTGAGGACTATAAGTACTAATTTTTTGCAGTGATAATTGAATGTTAAAGTTTACACCTCGAAAGCTTTCGCCGTTTTCGGACATTAAATTTGCCAAACAGGTTCTGACAATGCCCGAAAAACTTATAAATTAGTCAATTTTAAGTTTGAATAAAAGTGAAAAAGTACTTCCCCAGCTCCAATTATTTGTAATCAACTAAGTTTTCACTCTCCCGCTAAAATCATTTATTCATCCGTCAATTAGGCTGAAAATCAATAGATCCCTTATTCAGAGACTTTGTATCACTCATGTAAATGTTGTATCGTTACATTCATTATGCTGTAGTTTTGGTTCTTTTCTCTTCTCCTGTTCCCTTCGGCCGTTTTGGCTGAAAATCAGTAGGTGTCATCCTCATGAGGCTCTGGATATGAAATGTCGTATCGGTGTATATCAAGAGTCACCTGGTGCATGCACACAGACGGATATATTTATTATTATTATCATTTATTATTGTAGGAGGTCGGAAAACATGAAATTATGATAGAAAGTGAACATCGAATATAATATTATAACCTACTACCTAACTTTCCTTTTCGTTCATTCTCTTTATTACCTAAGGATCATTCAGGAATCCTGGACACCAAACGAACTATTTAAAAAATATATATTTTTCTAAACTTATTCGAATACAGTTTAATGTATTTGTTGTTTTCAGCCACCCTGTTTTTAGAGCTTTGGAAGAGATACTCAGCGTCTATCGCCCATCGATGGGGTCTGTCTGACTTCTGCACCCAGAATGAACCTCCGCGGCCTCAGTACATCTCTCGGCTGTCTGCCCACACCAAGGCCAAACTGAGAACTAACCTTATCACTGGGACCAAGGAGCCTTATGTACCCTTCTGGACAGTCAGACTCCCTGCTACTCTCCTCAGCTTCTCTGTCGTACTCGTCTTGGTAAGTTATTTTATTTGTTTGCATGTTTGCATATTGGTCAAGTTATACTAAGAGTATACATAGCGCTTCTGGTCTTTGAAGCCTTAAAACATTCAAAATCCTGATGTTGTCATATTGCGCTTGTTGAACCATCAGGTTAGTTAGTTATTATAACTCATGCCCGGGCTTTAACTACGAGGTCATATCGTCTACTAACAGAGCGCTCTTTCGTCACTCTGGTGGACATGATCCCGACTCTACTGTCGGAGTCCTAAATTTTGCCTACCCTAAATTTTTGTTTACCTAGGGCAAGGGTCTTTAACGAGTACCTAACAACGTACAGGCTCGGGACCATCGCTTAAGTCCCATCCGAAGGACGGCGTGCTTAAGTTTATTTTACCTCCCAGATAAAATAAACTAACGGCCTCGGCCGGGTTTCGAACCCACGACCTTGAGCTACCGGCGCCCTCACCACCAGGTGCTCACTCCTCACCATCTAAACCAATGGAACTAGGAAAAGCTGATTGTGGCTTCCCCACGAATTGTTTGAAACATTTATAAATAAATCATATAACCCACATAGAAAATATGTAGTAAGAAGCCATTTATATAAAAATATATTTTGGCTGAAGCACCTGCTTGTGCTTGTAAAAAAATTAATTATATTATACTTGTGCTTGTCGTTTACTGCCACAGCTACACCAAGTATAGGGGAAGTTATGTAATCGAGTTTTCAATGGAATTTCATGTTTTCCGACCAGATTCTTGTTTTCAGTCCATTTTCAGCGATATGGGCGGAATGGAAGAGGGGGTTCAGCGGTGGGGGTCAATTAAAAAACCCTTATAAGTACCAATATAATGAATTTATCGACACTATTATTAATTATATTTTAATTAGTCTTGGGGAAGTACATTGCCTACATATACATATTTTCAAATAAATAGTGACATTTTGTTGTTTCAGGTGGGAATGGCGATGTCTGCTGTGTTCGGAGTGGTTCTCTACCGTATGTCGATGCTGGCCTCTGTCAGTCTGATTGCAGACCGACAATGGGCTGCCAACTACGCCCTTGTCATCATTCCAGCCACCGCTGCCATCATCAACTTGGTCTTCATTCAGATACTCAACTATGTCAGTATACGTTTCCTGTAAATATCAACGTCATACTATAATTAATGTCGTTTTTATTTTTTTATATCTATAGTATAAGGAAGTATTGTAATCGTGTGAAAATCCGATATCGAGGTTTCAGCGGATTTTCACGTTTTAAGCTCCTCTGAATACGTTTGGATCATTTTCGCGTAGGTATCTGTATGTGTGTGATTGAAAAGTTGTGAGCGCTCTACCGCGAGAACGATTGTAGCTACGAACTTCAAATTTGTTATGAAGAATTCACAGATTTTGACCGAAATTAGACAAAAATTAAGGCAACTTCACTTCAGAGCTTAAGTACGTTTTTACAAGATACCGCTTACATACACTGATTGACAAAATTAACGCACCACTCAATTTTAGTAGTTTAAACTTAAATCTATTATCTCTCTCTATTTAACTCTTGGTAATTAGGAGTTATTATTGGAATGAAGACGTTTGCTAACTTAGATCTCATTAGATTTTGGCCGAAATTACTATGTACATTGAAAAAAAAAAAAAGTTGACGTCAATTCATTACTTTCATATACCCAGTAATGCCAATATGAAATGATTTTGAGAAGGGGGAGAGAGAGTGGTCTGTAAGTGTGATTGGTATAAGAAAGTCCTGTAATGGCTATAATCATATATTTTTGAAATGATTTCGATTGTAGTTTGATTGATTGATTGTAGGGGTTTTGTACCTATTTTATACAAAGTCTGAAGGCCCATATAACAGCCCCTCGCTAGTATTTACCTATTTACTCTCCTATCTCTTTAATGAAGCGCAGGATCCTTTCGAAGCTCTGTTTCAATTCATCTGGGTTGAGCAACGCTTCATCTAAGATTTTCCCTCAGAGATTTGAATAACTTTCACATTTGCCCAGGATGTGTAGCGTCGTTTCCTCCCCTACTTGTTAAATAAGTACTAAAGAGGTATCATTTTAATAATATATTTTATTTATACCACAACTAGTTTCGGCAATTTGGCATCCGCAGGTAGTGAATCTTAAGGTAGAGACGGGGTTAAAGAAATTATAGACGCATCTCAGGGTCTAGTAGTCAATATCGAGCTAGACCATGAGATGCGTTGATAATTTCTTTAACCCTTTCTCTACTTTGAGATTCACTACCTGTGGATGCCAAATTGCCAGATCTACATGTATTATAAATAAAATATACTGTTGGACTGATAACTCTTTATTACTTATTCTGGAAATTAGTGATCTAGATCAATTTTTGTTTCTCAATTGCTTGCCTTGTGCAATGACCATTAGTAAAGTGTAAGCTCCTTGAGTTCGCTGTCCTTTAACTTTAAGGAAGATGATTCCGAGCCTGTGCGATGTCTGATACTCGTGAAAGTTCGCTGTCTATTAACTTTAAGGAATGATTCCGAGCCTGTGCGATGTCTGATACTCGTTAAAGTTCGCTGTCCTTTAACTTTAAGGAATGATTCCGAGCCTGTGCGATGTCTGATACTCGTAAAGTTCGCTGTCCTTTAACTTTAAGGAAGATGATTCCGAGCCTGTGCGATGTCTGATACTCGTTAAAGTTCGCTGTCCTTTAACTTTAAGGAATGATTCCGAGCCTGTACGATGTCTGATACTCGTTAAAAAGGCTAGACAAAATTTAGGACTCCCACTGTAGAGTCGGGCTCATGTCCAACAAAGCGACGTAAGAGCTCCCTGGTAGTAGACGATATGACCTCTTAGTTAAAGCCCGGGGCCAAAAAAACAAACAAAGAAAGTAAATATGTTTATATTCTATTTCATATATATATATATTTTTTTTTTTTCAGATCTATGACAACTTGGCCGTGTATTTAACAGAGTTTGAACTTCAACGAACTCAGACTGAGTTCGACGAATCGTTGACAATCAAAATCTATTTATTCCAATTTGTCAATTATTACACTTCCATCATGTACATCGCCTTTCTCAAAGGGAAATTTGTCGGCTATCCTGCGAAATATAACCGAATATTTGGTCTCAGACAAGAGGAGGTATGTTCTTTATTTTGAAAAATAATACTCGAGGGGGTTAGAAACAAAGGGATGTAAGTGACAATTCGGCTGGAATTGAGATATTTGTGTTAATAACATCTTCCTTGGCACCTACCCTGACTACTGGCTAATGATCAGAGCGATTGTTAGTACAAGTAATCCTATCTAGTGGAAAATACCTGAAATTCAGTGGGTAATACCTGAATTTACGATGTTACTATAACTTTGAAGGTAATTATCTCGAAATGACATTTTTGTCACTTACATCCCTTTGCTTCTAACCCCCTCATTTATAGTCATTGTAACCTAAATATAATTGATTCCGCAACTAAGTAGATTGTGACAAAAATAACTCTTTGATAAAACATTTTTTTAAACTTAATTTAAAAATAAAAATTAATTTAAACATTCATGGAGGCCCTAATACGTTTTTTCTGTTTCCCTCACAATTTTCCTCCTTATGAGCTTCTGGGTCCAAATAAATTTCGTGTTTATATGTTAGATTAGGTTTTGTGACTCATGTCCGGGCTTTAACTACGAGATCATATCGCCTACTCGCGATTTTGAGCTCTGGTACAAGCCCTCTAACACATATTTTGATAATAACAGCTGTTTTCAATTGTGTTTCAGTGTAACCCAGGTGGATGTCTAATGGAACTTTGTATACAGCTTGCCATCATCATGGTTGGACAACAGTTCGTCAATGGAGTCGTCGAAATGGCCATACCGTGAGGGAAATTTTATATTAAAATTAAATTAAAACAAAAAAATAAATATGTTATATGGTCATAACAGGACTTTCTTATACCAACCAATTTTGTACTGATTGTACCTTCCTTATCCCCTCTGAAATTCATAGGATATATGAAAGTAATATGTTGGCGTCAGCGGTTTTCATCGTTTACGTACAGCGTAATTCTGAGAGTACACTTTCTGCTAGGGGGGAGAAAGGATTGGTATAAGAAGTCTTATCTGAAATCTGAGAACATATGCTTATTGGAAATTTTACGAGGAACATTTTTTCTAGAAACAATTTTTCTATATATCTAACCGTTTTTGCGTAAATCAATTAAACGTTTAAAAACATTACTTTCAAAAGTAAATTTTAGGGCGGTTTTCGAAAAGTCATATCTTATATAAAATGTGCCTTTCATTTTCCTTTATAACTTTTATTTGAAGGGATTTTTGATTAAGTCATTAATATAAGGCGGTATCTTGTAAAATGTACTAAGGCCCTAAAGCTTAGTTTTCGATTTTGCTCTTGATTTCGGGGACCTTGAAACTTGAAATTCCGTTTAATATTCGACTTGTATTTTCGTACAATTACGATAGGTACTTCCTTATACTTAAGGTATAAAAAAATAAGTCGTTTTGTGTTCTGTTTAAGCTATTATTTTTTATATTTTTTTTGACAGATTTGTTCAGAAGTGGATGAATACGCTAAGCATTAAAGCCGGCCTGGAGACGAAGAAACCCGACGAAGATGACGCTCCTGTCGTAGACCCGGCTCACAAACAGTGGAACGAAGACTTCAAACTGCTGGACTGGGGACCACGAGGGCTCTTCTATGAGTATTTGGAGATGGGTATGTTACTGTATACATTTTACATTATTATTCAATGTACTTCTCCAAAACAAAGTAATCAATTAATTTTTCGCTCCCCCTCCAAAACCGGTTGGCCGTTTGCGCTAAATTCTAGTCCTAAATCCTCATACTAAATTTGTTGTCGATAAATGACTTACATTGGCAGTTATAAGGGTTTTTAAATTGAGCCCTCTCCCCTGAACCCTCCTCTTCAGCCGATATCGCTGAAATTTGACCGGTTATGTCTTCTTTGTGTTTTGACTATAAATACAAAATTTCATTTCGATACATTGACAGTTTTTGAGTGAGTCCCCCTCAGATCCCCCCCTCCCTTCTGCCGACACACTTTATAGGATTTTGAATCCTCATATGAAATTACATGTTGATACATTCATTATGTCGGCAGTTATAACAGTTTTTGAGTTGTCTCTCCCGTAATCCTCCTTCTCCTTTGGTCGATTTAGCTGAAAAACAATAGGTATCGTCATAAATAATTCTTAATACTGTTTTAAATTTTCAGTGATGCAGTATGGCTTTGTAACAATTTTCGTGACAGCGTTTCCTCTGGCTCCTTTTTTCGCTCTGATCAATAACATATTCGAGATGCGTTTGGACGCCCGAAAGTTCCTAGTGTTCTACAGAAGGCCTGTGCCCCGGAGAGCTCCCAACATCGGCGTCTGGTTTAGAATACTCAATGTTCTCGGCCGGCTTGCTGTCATATCTAATGTAAGTAGATCATGATCCTAACAAAATATTTCCTATCCAACAAATTTCTTATTGTATAGCCGTGGGGATTTCCTGGTTGAAATTCCAACCCCTTACCATGATATATAAGAATGGTTCGCTTTGAGCAAACTCTTAGTTTTTAATTAATCCTTAGGGTGTTGCCTAAGCCGGCAGTATACGAGGTCTGCCCCTAAAATAATGATAGTGATTTTCTGAAACATACATTTATTCAAAAAATGTACAATTCAATATTATCACCTTCAAAGTAACATCCTTGAGAAATAATACACCGGTTCCAATAGTTTTTCCAGTCTTTGTAGCAGTGTTGGAAGTTTGCTTCAGAAATGTTGTTTAAAAACCCCTCGTCACAGCATTCTGTATCTTGAAAATGGTTGCGAAATGTTTACCATTGAGGTTGGTTTTTAGCTTGAGGAACAAAAAATAATCACCAGGGCTTCATGTTCAAATCTGTAACAATTCGGTGGATGACAGACTTTGGTAACCGCATTTCTTCTGCAATCATCCTGATGTTCAGTCGCCTGTCTTTGTCCAGAACAGCTTTGATATGGACAACATTTTAGTCAGTTTTTTGAGTGGAAGGGCGCCCAGATCGTTCTTCATCTTCCACACTTTCTCTCTTCCATATTTGAAAGCCTTGAACCATCTAAAAATGTTTGACTGCGACAGAACATCTTGTTGATAAGCTGACCTCACCATTTCAACTGTTTCCGGACCAGATTTACGAAGCTTCACGCACAACATTTGATGACATAACGTTGTTCGACTGTGCTCTGCATTCTGCCTCGTGACAAGCCTGCAGAACAAAATGGCAGTTCTAAAACACCTGCTCCGCTCAACGTCCAGAATTAGACTGGCAATGGTAGGAACCTTTACCTGAGGTCCTCCCGCAACGGTCCCTCTCCTCGAACCCCACCCGGGAGCACCCACAAGCGATAAAAAAAATCACTCTCATTACTTCAGGGACAGACCTCTTATGTATAATTTTTTTTTTTGGTGTAAACAATATATCAAAAATTAGTTTGTTTTATTTATTTAAATCTCTTCAGACATTCGCCAAAAGTTACACGATATGTGTTTGGTTATACGTCGTTAAATTCGAATTCTTGCTTCTTCAACTACTTGATTTGCTAGCTTTCAACTTATTATTATTTATTTTTTTATTTACTAAATTTTTATATTTTTTCCAGGCTTTTATAATAGCATTTTCCTCAACGTTCATCCCCAAACTAGTCTATATGGCGGCGACAGGTCGCACGAACGATGAGGGATTCCTCAACCACTCGCTTGCGGTCTTTAATACGAGTGACTTCAATCCTCTCACAGCCCCTAGGTTTCCTACTTTCAATGTTTCCACCTGCAGGTCAGTCCAGTTGCTAAGTTAATTTTTTGCGATTTTTGTTACTTACACCTTTAGTAAGAAAGTATTGTAATCGTGCTATAATCCGAGATCTTGGTTTCAACAGAATTTCACGTTTCAAAGATCCCCTGAATACATTTTGAAAAGTTTCACGATGGTGTATGTGAGCGCTTCATCTCAAAAACGATTGCAGCAATGAACTTGAAATTTGTAATAAAGAATTCACAGATTTTGGTCGAAATTAGACAAAAATTAAGACAACTTACATTTTACAAGATACCGCTTACATACTTCATTCACTTTACTACCGCTCCATGCATAATGTATATGATTTAATCGCAAAATCTTTTCAAATTAAAGTTGTAGAAAATATTAAAAGACACATTTTGTATATATATATATATATATATATATATATATATATCTCCATGAATATCTCTACCCATTTTATATATATCTCCATGAATATCTCTACCCATTTTATATATATCTCCATGAATATCTCTTCCCATTTTATATATATCTCCATGAATATCTCCTCCCATTTTATATATATCTCCATGAATATCTCTTCCCATTTTATATATATCTCCATGAATATCTCTTCCCATTTTATATATATCTCACATGAATATCTCTACCCATTTTATATATATCTCCATGAATATCTCTACCCATTTTATATATATCTCCATGAATATCTCTTCCCATTTTATATATATCTCCATGAATATCTCTTCCCATTTTATATATATCTCCATGAATATCTCTTCCCATTTTATATATATCTCACATGAATATCTCTACCCATTTTATATATATCTCCATGAATATCTCTTCCCATTTTATATATATCTCCATGAATATCTCCTCCCATTTTATATATATCTCCATGAATATCTCTTCCCATTTTATATATATCTCCATGAATATCTCTACCCATTTTATATATATCTCCATGAATATCTCTTCCCATTTTATATATATCTCCATGAATATCTCCTCCCATTTTATATATATCTCCATGAATATCTCCTCCCATTTTATATATATCTCCATGAATATCTCTTCCCATTTTATATATATCTCCATGAATATCTCTTCCCATTTTATATATATCTCCATGAATATCTCTTCCCATTTTATATATATCTCCATGAATATCTCTTCCCATTTTATATATATCTCCATGAATATCTCCTCCCATTTTATATATATATCTCCATGAATATCTCTTCCCATTTTATATATATCTCCATGAATATCTCTTCCCATTTTATATATATCTCCATGAATATCTCCTCCCATTTTATATATATCTCCATGAATATCTCTTCCCATTTTATATATATCTCCATGAATATCTCTACCCATTTTATATATATCTCCATGAATATCTCTTCCCATTTTATATATATATCCATGAATATCTCCTCCCATTTTATATATATCTCCATGAATATCTCTTCCCATTTTATATATATCTCACATGAATATCTCTTCCAATTTTATATATGTCTCCATGAATATCTTTTCCCATTTTTTGTCAATACTCCTTAATTTTTTTTATTAAAATAATAAAACTATTTTTTGTTAATTGACTATATTTTGTTTTCTATATTAGATATTCAGCTTACCGAGCTCCACCTGGTCCAGGCCAGTACAAAAGAACCGCCTTATACTGGCACATATTGGCTGCTCGACTTGCCTTCATCGTTATATTTCAGGTACTGTTTTGAAACGTTGTCAAAATATTTTGTTATATAGCCTCTTCTAAGTGGGGACCAAATGTTATGTCTGCCCGTTTTTACGCAATAACATTGTCAGAATACATTTCTCCGATATGTGTCGATACAGTGGTAAACTAATAAATTAAATAAATGAACCTTTATTAAAAATTTAACCTTTATATTGTCTAATTTCATAAAAATATACACAGATCACTTATGAGTTTTTTGATGACGATCACGTAAGCCGAAACTTTTTTATGTATATATTTTTGTGGAATTAGACAATATAAAAGTCAAACAAGTTCTTTGTTTTACTTCGCCAGCTATACAAAATATAGGGGAAGTTATGTAATCAGTTAAAAATGATTCCAAATATGTAACAAAAATATTCTGTGTGTCCCTCTAACGATGACACTTATTGTTTTTCAGCCACATTGGCCAAAATTTAGGACTCCATAGTAGAGTCGGGCTCATGTCCACCGGAGTGACGAAAGAGCGCTCTGGTAGTAGGCGATATGACTTCATAGTTAAAGCCCGGGCATGAGTCATAATAACTAACTAACCATCTCATATGTTTCAGTATTCTGAGTTTAGTTCTAATTAACCATGGACTTCATCGTTAATGTTTACTTCCCCAGCTCTATGGGTTATAGGGGAAGTTATGTAATCTGTCATAAACTCTATGTTAGTTTTCACTGGAACTTCATGTTTGTTCACAAACCCTATCTCTGTGTGTCTGTGAACACGTTAATTCCTATTAGAATGAAATTGTATATTTGTATCCAGACATCTATTAATTTTCATTGTACGTTGCCCTTTTTTTATTTTTTTAAATCAACCGCTCTTTTGTAATATTCATTTATTGTATGTATAATTTTTTTTCTTTTTTGGCTAATTTATATAATATTTTTTTCAGAATGTAGTTTCCGTTGTGATGATCGCAGTTCAGTGGTGCATTCCTGATGTGTCTCCCAAATTGAAGGACCAGATCAAGCGAGAAGCCTACCTCACAAGTGAAATGATCATTCAACATGAAACATTGAGAGCAAAACGAAGCTGCGATGGTATGATTTACATTATTTTAGTTTAACATTACTTCATAATTCAACTCAGTTTAATGCGTTTTCAATTATACTGCATATTCGAGGGCGCCAGTAGCTCAATGGTAAGCGTACTTTTTTTTTTATCTGGGAGGTGAAAAAACTTTGGGCCTACCGTCCTTCAGATGGGACGTTAAGCAATGATCCTACTCATCTAAGACCCCATAGGTAAATAAAAATCTAGAGTAGGCAAATTTTAGGACTCACTAGAGTCGGGCTTATGTCCACCAGAGTGACGAAAAAGCGCTCTGGTAGTAGGCGATATGACCTCGTAGAGCCCGGGCATGAGTCACAAAACCTAACCTAACCTAATCATTGGCGTCCAAAACTCCCCATCCAGCGGACGATACCCATTTTAAAATATTGTGTTGAATAGTCTTCTAAAATTTGAAATGTAAACTTTTTGGAGAAATATCTTTGGATTCCTGTTCTAAATTGTTATATATTTTTTCTTTTCTTTTTTTAGAACCGCCGCATTCAGGAAACTTCATAAATGCAGAAAAAAGTAAATATAGTTTAGGTCCCAGACGAAGGACTCTCTCCAACAGTGTACATCCCGAATCGAAACAGCCTTCCACTCATTGTTAATTCTTATTTTAAGATTGTTATAAATACTGTAAGAATTATTGTAAATTTCAGCGGAGTCCCTCCATGTATAGTTGGCTCACTTTGAGAAGGCAATTCGCACACTTCCCCTCCTTATGTCCCTCCTATCTCTACCCTAATGTTTCTCTTTAACAGTGAGGCCTCATATTCTCACTGAGATGATGCCCTGTTTTTCCCAATTTAAAATGAACTAGTGAGATTGTTCAATTTTCTATTTTTTCAATTAATGTATGCCTTTCATTAAAAAAATATTTAATATGTCTGGAAAACAGTAAAAAAAATATTATAATAATCTATAGAGATAAGAGAGATTTACTGAGTATATATATATATATATATATATATATATATATATATATATATATATATTCATCTGTTATATAGAAATGATGTTTCAATACGCCATATGCCCAGTTTTGCGTAGCTTCGACCACAAGCTATGTCTGCTTATCAAAATATATTGTAATTTCTTGCCCTCCAAACTTTATTTTTGCAGAAATATCGAAAGAAATAACATTACCCATTTTTCCGGCAACTTGACTTGTCGCAGTGTAGACAATGGCGGGCATCATTCTACTTGCTGTTCGCATTTTGTTCCTTAATACTCAAGTGCGGGCCGATTTTTCTAGCGCGGTCCGCATATCATATCAAGATATTGAAATATGACAAGAAAACATTCATATATCGTATCTGTTAGTTTATATTCAACAAATTACCTCGATCACATTGTGTATTATTAACTTTTTTACAAATTAAATTCATTTTTTTATTGAAATTTTTACTAGATCATGTGAGTTGTGGGTTTCCGATCCCTGGTTTAAGATCTCCAACACAACTCTCCTTAGATTACGAACACACTTGTGTACGAAGTCGAGCGATTGTCTGAAGACATGTATAGGGACTGTCTATAGACATGTACATATATAGACTGTCTAGAGACTTTGTCGCGTGTCCACACTTGAATGCCTTGTTGGGATCGCTGCTTGCGAAGTTCTATTCATGAACAATGAAATGAAACGTCCAATAGTAGAGGCATGAAATTTTTGTGGAGGGACCTCATAGAAATAACAACTGTTCGTATGCGAACCAAGCATTCTTTACAGGAAATACTCCGCTCTTCTTCGCCTCATCAATTTTTTTGTGCTCCCGATAAAAAACTGTTTTCAAATTATGCATTTTTTTTTCTCTAAATCACCTATTGACACTTCATATTTTTTGGCCAGCTCTTCCAGCCAGCCGGCCAGCTTTTATATGCGACACTATTATCACATCCCACAAACAAGATGCCG
Organism: Aradus depressus; assembly: GCA_963662175.1. Lineage (NCBI taxonomy): Eukaryota > Metazoa > Arthropoda > Insecta > Hemiptera > Aradidae > Aradus > Aradus depressus. The sequence continues at coordinate 28,526,733 of OY759224.1, read as the reverse complement.
CATGAAAATTTTCTATTAACAATAACCCCCAAAAAAAACAAGAAGCGTTTTGGGCTCACAGAAAAAAAAATTGAGACAATGTCTGCCAAAACGTCCACAATAGGAAATATAGCGCAACATTGTCTAACAATTGCCTCCCGATTGTCTATGTACAAAAAACGTTGGACTTTGTATACAAGTGTGTACAAGCCCTTAAGAGTCCACTTTTACTTTTTAACTATAGATCTGGAACCTTATTACTCAAGCAGTTTATTAATCGTTCTGACAGATTCTTTCCTTCGTCATCTTAAGTTATTCTCTTAGTGTTCATCATATAATATTTATTTTTACTTAAATATTTAGTTAGTTCTATATTGTAGATTGGATAACAAAAGTTTTCAAAACTACTAAGTTTTTTATCACGTATATATATATTTTTTTACTTTCTATATACAAAGTGTGTTGTCTAGTTTAAAAACAACGGACTGAGATAATCTATTACGAGATTTTTCATTGCACCAATTCGAACTTGGATGAAATCAATCATGGCTGAAGGATAACGATATAGATATCGTTTACAATTTTCAAATAATCTAGTCATAAACAATGCGTTAAATAAAAACTAAATAGTGAAAACTTTTGTTTCTTATCAGTAGAACTGTCGCTATAATAATAACATTATTAGATCAATTTTGTACCTAATTTTATTTTTATTTATTCATAACTATATTACTCATTTATAGTTTTTAATGGAATTTATAATATTTTTAAATAGTTAACTTAATTAACTATAGATCTGGAGTTGTATAATTTTTGTTTTATGAACTATAAACTATACCTGACGTCAGAAACTCCAATTTTTGGATCAAAAGGCTATATTTTCAAAATATGAACTTTCGGAAATTTGTTTTGTGCCTCTTTTTGGTTTGAGGTTTGTGATGAACCTTTTTTTGGGAGGGGGGTCCCGAAATAATTAACCAAAACCCATCTATGAGTCTTCCGACTAATTTTTATCATGCTATTATTCTAAACGTTTTTATTGAAAAATTGTTTTCTAATAAAATGTTATTGGACTCTTCCTCGTCTGATGTAAATGAAAATTTTTTAAACATTCCTTCCAATATAGGGTCCAAAATTAATTTTTCATTTAAATTTCCAGGAGTGTAATTTTCTGAATACCTGTTTTTACAATGTTTTCGATTAGCAATTATTTTATTAATAAATTGTATGTTTTTGTTTTGTTTTTTTAATTAATTTCCTATTAATTGTAAAAAAAGTAACCTGTTGCATTTATTAAATTCTTTAAGCGCTTACAAAATAAATATTATTTTAAGTAAATACTCAGAGTATGTCATACTGCTGATTGTTATGTACTTCCTAATTAAATAATTTAAACGAAGTACTTAAAAAGTCTTTTTATAACGAAAATAACATTTATTTAAAAAATATAATAAATTTTTATATATAATAATGTTATATATTAACTTAATATTATTTACTGTGCAATTCGAATCTAAATTTATAACAATCATTGTTTCTTGTGTAGTATATATTTTACTTTAATGACATTTTTAAAATTATTCTTGTAAAATAATTGTTTAAAAAAAAGGACCGCGTCTGAGAGATGTCGAGATAAACATTTTTGATACCTTTCAACTAGGTAAGAAGTATATATTCAAATTGGGCGAAAGGTAATAAGGATTCCCAAAATCAAATTATATATTTTAAAAATATTTTGAACTTACATGTTGATATTTCTACTTGTGATGTATTTACATGTTGCTTTTTACCTCTGGCGTTCCAAAATAAAACTACTCGCCTCTTTCAATTTGAGTAAAGTAGACAATTTATTTTTACTCTTGTTGTTTTTAAATATAATTTTATATTGTACTTTTTTACTTAAATGAAATGAAACAAAAAAAAAGTCGTCGTTGAATCACCGGCAATGTACTTCTCTAGAACGAATTAATCAATTAATTTTTCGCTCTCCCTCCAAAACCAGTCGACCTTTGCGCAAATATTCAACAGTTACATAAAGGCTCCTAAATCCTCATACTAAATGTTGTTTCTATAAATTCATACATCGGCAGTTATTAGGATTTTTGATTTGAGCGCCACCCCTGAATCCCCCGTCCCTTCAGCCGATATAGCTGAAAGTTGACAGGTTATGTCCTCATTTGGCTTTAAATATGAAATTCCGTGCCGATATATTCATTACATCGGCAGTTATTGGGGTTTATTGAGTTGAGCCCCTCTGATCCCCCCTTCTCTTCTGCCGATTCCGTTAAAAATTAATAACTGCCTTATGGGGTTTTGAATTCAAATATGAAATTTCACGTCGATATATTCATTACAACGGTAGCTGTTAGAGTTTTTGTGTTAAGCATCGTTTGGGGGAAACGTCCCCATCCTTTTGGCTGATTAGGCTGAAAATCAATAGATGTCGTCATTAGAGTGTTCTGGATACATATATAAAATTTCGTTTCGATTCATTCATTCAATCGGGAGTTACCGTGTTCACAGACAGACATTTTTTTTTTTCTTATTTTGAATCTAGTGGTCGAAAAACATAAAATTCCGTTGAAAACTCCCCACCTAATTTTTGACCGATTACATAAATTCAATGTTTGAGATATTTTTAGATTCAAATGTTAATTGTGTAAACAGCCCGTTTTTTTTTTTTTTTGCCAAAAATGGAGAAAGCTAGTTTTGTTGTGGAACGCCTTATATTATTCAAGTGCAATTTTGTTAAACTTTGTGATAAATGTTCAATCTCATTCTACTTAATGCTCTAAAATATAATAAGAGTGTTCTTTTTAATGTTAAAATAATGATATTGTACCAATGTCTATAATTATGATATTCTTTTAATGGACTTGTAATATTTAATAAATTATTTATATTGAATTTGGAGTTTATTTGTTTTTTTTACCTGCTGGTGTTCGGGACAAACTCATTATGGAAGTAAAAGAATTGTCGCTATAATAATAATAACATTATTAGGAGATCATTTTTATACCTCATTATATTTTTATTTATTCATAACTATAATAGTTATTAATGGCCTTAAAATAGTTGACTTAATTAACTACATAGATCTGGAGTTTTATCATTTTTGTTTTATGAACTCCATTCTTAGATCACTTAATTGAAGAGTGAAAATGAAATTGGAAAGTATGAGATCAAAGTGCTATACTTTCAAAATATGAGCATTCGGAAATTTGTTGTGTGCCTCTTTTTGGTTTGAGGGTTATGATGAATTTAGAAGTGGGGGGGAACCCCGAAATAATATCAATTAACCAAAACCCCCCTTAAAGTATCTTTTCGTCCAAATAACTTTTGATTAATTCTGATCTTAACGTTTTTATTAAAAAATTGTAATAAAATGTTATTGGACTCTTCCTCGTTTGCTGTAAATGAAAAGCTTTTATTTTTCGTTTTTTTAATTAAACAAAAAAAAAAATCATTCCAATACAGGGTCCAAAATAAATTTTTCTTTAAATTTCCAGGAATGTATATCTTTATGACTCCTGTTTTTACAAGCTTTTTGTCCTACCAGCATATTTTATTAATAAATTGTGTTTTTTAAAATTAATTTTCTATTAATTGTAAAAAAAAGTTACCTGTCGACTATTTATTTTAAAAAAGAAGTTAATACTGTTATAAAATATTGTCCTTATAATTTAAAATAACCAAAGCAGCTGCCAAAACCAAGCAGAGAAGCAGAGAAAATCAGAGGCTAATCTTCAATCCAAAAGTATTCATTTATATCGCTAGGAATTGGAAAGACATGTCAATTTTGGGCACCACAGATCTAAGCAGGAAATTAGGGTTTTTTAAATGTATTGCAATCTTCGAAGAATCAAAGTAAAGATTATACTCTTAATCCTGAACTGCAATAGTTCTGGTCAATAGGAAATAGAGAAATATGCGAATATACTCAAGATTGACGATCAAATGTATTTTTTTCTTTACCTTTTTTCATTACATTTCTTAAGCGCTTACGATTTATATATTATTTTAAGGTGTGGAAAGTGTTTGGGACAATCTCATTATGGAAGCTAAAAAATAATATGAGATAATGTTCCTCTATGATAGTTTATTTAGAGAAAGATAGAAACAAATATTTGATACAGTTCAAGTACATAATGTGGAGACATAGGTATATTTCTAATTAACATTCGTGTAAATCCGGAGGAGACAACCAAAAAAAGAGTCCTTCCGTTCTAAATTAAATTTGACTACACTAGGAACAATATGAAATCACTACAGTTTTTAGAGAGTAAAAAATTTTTTTTTATTTATTTCTTGAGAACCGATAACTCTTAAGATAGGTGCATCAGATCTTCAGAATTCGTCAGATCTTCGTAACTCTCTGGAAACGTTCTTGGCCTAAAAAAAAAACATATTAAAACAATTAAACTTCAAAATTGTTTTATAACTATTATTATATAAAATACCTCTTTGAGTCAGACACTAAATTGTCAGGAAACTGATTTCAGTTATATTTTTATTGTTCAAATACAATAAAATACTTTGGTAATCTTACCTTATCCCTCCCATATGAGAGAAGATATGTAGGAATTTTGAAAAAAAATAAGTACCTTATTACCTATCTCATGTACCTATAAAAACGGTTCGCATTCAGGCAACATATCTTAATTTATAACTAAACTTGACATTGCCGAACTTTATGAATATACCAGCTAAACGCATGCGTTGCTATTTTTGTAATTTAAAAAATAATAATAATTAAAATAGAAAGTTGTCAAACCACTTTTTAAACCGTTCCAGTGATGTGTCCAACATAACCCATAAGGTTGAGCGCAATAGCTTCAACAGTTTCGCATCCTATAACATTTTTTGTGCTCTATAGAATCCAATACTGAACATTTTATGCCAATTCGTGCAATGATTCTTGTTCCCTAAGCGAATGAACAAAATGCAGGGGTGGGTACGGGTAGGGTAGAAAGAAGTCTCAAACATTTCCAGTGCTCTCTAGAATCCAATACAAAAAGGTTTTATCCCAATTCGTGCAATGATTTTTGTTCCATAAGCGAATGCATGTAATGCGGGGGTGGGTCGGATAAAACTATGTTCTAAACCTTCTCGGTGACTCGATGAACATAATTGCTGAATGAATAAAACAAACTTATTTTTGAAATATTGTCTATTCCACTAAAGATCTTTAGTGGAATAGACAATATTTCAAAAATAAGTTTGTTTTATTCATTTATTACAAGTTTCCAGAATATGTCCGCGTTCCTCAACCTATAATTGCTGAACATAAGAACAAAATCGGATCGGAAGTTTAGGAGTCTTTTTTTTTTTTTTTTTTTTTTGTTTTTGTATTGGAGGGGGAAATGCTGTGACGCACATCCAGGGAAGGTAGCCCTGGATAGTGTGGGACTCGAGACGGTTCACCATCACCATACCCACTAAAACCCCCTCCTTGCCGATCCTGATTCCCTTCCGCGGAACTGACGGTCTGTCATTACTTCGCGGAAGGGAGGAAGGGTGGCTGGTAACGCCCCTTCTTCTGTTTTATTACCGCTACTGTTCCTTGTCAGCCCTCTCCTGAAGGGCCAACCCGCCCATGATGAGCGCTGCAAAATCGCAGCCTTCATCCCACGACTCCTGGGAGCGCAGCATAGCGTCCACGTAACTGGTAGCAGTCAGTGGGGCGCCCATGCTGCACTCCAGATTTTTCCTTCCCTCCTCAAATCTGGGGCATTTGAGGAGGACATGCTCCGCCGACTCCGTCTCACCAAGGCACGCGGGGCAGTCTGGTGTTGTTGCTGCCCCGATTTTGTGGAGGTACCCCCGGAACCCACCGTGTCCCGTGAGTACCTGGGTGAGGTGGTAATTCACCTCCCCATGCTTTCTGGTGAGCCAAGGCTCGACTCGAGGGATGAGCCGATGGGTCCACCGTCCCTTTGTGGACTTGTCCCATTCTTCCTGCCACTCCCTAATTGTCCTGGCCCTCTCTGGCTCTGCTGGACCAGGGCTGGCCCCCGCGTCCTGATAGAAGACCCGGTTTCCCCTGTGGTCGAAGCGCTGCACCACCTCTTCCACCTGAACCGGGTCTTGTTTCCTTTTGAAGTGTCGCGTACGTTCCCGTGCCAAGAGGTCAATGGGGGGCAGCCCAGCAATTACATAGGCAGCGTCGCCAGAAACTGTTCGGTAGGCGCATGCGACTCTCAGTGCGCTTCGCCTGTGAGCGGGGGCGATCAGCCTCAGGTATGAGGGAATCCTCGTTGCATCTGCCCATGTCGGGGCCCCGTGCAGAAGGATGGAAGTGCTGACTCCTGCCAGCAGTCTTCTCCTGCTCTGCCTAGGGCCACCGACGTTGGGCAGAATTCTCGAAATCGCCGCCGATGTCCTGGCGGCCTTCGCTCCCACGTATTTGAGGTGCTCCCTAAAAGTGAGCCTCTGATCCAGCATTACTCCCAGGTACCTGATTGCCGGTTGGGTCTCGATAGTATAACCCTGGAAGGTCAGTGACATGTTGGTTCTGGCCTTCCTCCCGGTGAAGAGTACTGCATCCGTCTTGTGGATGGCCAGGGAAAGGCCCACAGAGCTCATCCAATGGTGTATCCGCTCCATGGCAGCCTGGAATTTGCGTTCCAGGTTTTCCAGATCATCAGCCACTATGACGATCCCTACATCGTCAGCATACGCCACCAAGGTAAGGTCTTCTGGCATTGGCAGGCTCAGCAAGCCATTGTACAGGATGTTCCACAGTGTGGGGCCAAGGACTGACCCTTGTGGAACTCCTGTAGTGACCTTGAATTCCCTGGTTCCGTCAGTGGTGTCCGTGAACAGCATCCTCTCGCTTAGGTAGTTCCTGATGATCTTCATCAGATACCTGGGGATCTTGAAGTCCCGTAAGAGGCTCTCCCAGATCTTGTCCCACCGAGCCGAGTTGAACGCATTGCTGATGTCCAACGTGACCATAAGGCAACGCTTCCGGTTCCTTAGCGTCCCGGTTATTGCTGCACACACCAGATTCTTCACCTCTTCCACTGCATCTGTTGTTGACCTCCCTGGTCGAAACCCATACTGATTGTCGGTTAGGCCAGCCTCCACATGCTCGCGCAACCTCTCGTGGATGATGCCTTCCAGCACCTTCCCCGCTGTATCAAGGAGGCAGAGGGGTCTGTATGCCGAAGGATCACCTGGGGGCTTTCCCGGCTTCGGGATCAGGACAAGACGTTGCCTTTTCCATCGACCAGGGAAAACCCCCGCTCTCAAACACTTATCGTACACGTCAGCGAAGACCATTGGCCTGGCCTTCATTGCTGCTTTCAGGGCTCGGTTTGGGATTTTATCCAGCCCGGGTGCCTTGTTGGCACCGACGTGTCGACAGGCTCTTTCAATTTCCTCTCTTGTGACAGGGGGGATGTCGTTTGGCCCGCCTTCATCCATCTCTAATGTTGCCACGCCGCTGCAGGGGAAGAGGCATTCCACGATGTTCTGGACCTCCCCTGGTTCCATCTTTGGCTGGCTCTTGTGGAGCTTCTTGGTCACGATCTTGTAAGCCCTACCCCATGGGTCTGCGTTCAACTCGGCACACAGCTCCGTCCAGCAGGTTCTCTTGCTCTTCTGAATCTCCTTGCGCAGGTTTCGCCTGGCCTCGGCGAACATTTGCCGGAGCACTTCCGCGCTACCCCCATTCCTTTTCCTTGCCCTTTGGTACTGGCGCCTGACGGAGTGGCATTCATTGCGTAGAGCTGCGATGGTGTCACTCCACCAATATGCCGGTGGGCCCCTGATGCAACCCTTGCTGACTCGCATGGTGACGTCGCACGCACGGGAGAGCCAGAGCATGACGGCCTCTACCTGCTCGGCGGCACTCCCTGCGCCGGCGCTGTTAGTCTCAGGCGGCCATAGCTCCAGTGCCTGATTGAAGGTGTCCATCTGGAAGTCCCTAACGTTCCAGTGGGGTGAGCCTAACCCTCTGTCTCCTCTTCGAGTGAGTCTCTTGACAGGGTACACCTCGAACAGGATCGCCTGATGGTCGCTGGCGGTGTACCCCTGACCCACTCTCCAGCCCCCACCTCCCTTGTACAGGGTAGGGGAGACGAAGGTAAGGTCCACGATGGACCCCGTACCTATCCCCGTGAACGTCGGGACATTTCCCACATTCAGCAGCACCAAGTCCAATAAGGCGAAAGCCTCCAAGAGAGCCTTCCCTCTTGGGTTGGTGCCCCTGCTGCCCCACTCGACCGCCCAGGCATTGAAATCGCCTGCTATAACTAGGGGCTTGAGCGTGCGCGCCTCCCTCACCAGTTCCAAGAGTCCCGCCTCAAAGAGGTCTAGGGGCTCATTTGGTGAGAAATAGCAGCTGAAGAAGTGTACTCCGGCTATCTCTCCGTGGACGTAGCCCTTGCCACGCCTGCAGGGTGTCGCCCCGAATGACATAGTCCCGCAAGCCCAAGTTTAGGAGTCTATAAAACACAAACTTACAGACATTAGATTTTATATATAAATCTAATGTCTGTATATATATTTATTTATTATATTGTATTGTATGGAATAAAATATATTTAAAAAATATAAGATCGTTTTATTTAAATTAATTTGAGATGATGGTGGGAATGTTTCCCTGCACATCTGTGATTTGATATGTTGTGAAACCAAACTAAGCCACCGATAATGTGCTTCACCTTAAGTTTTCGCTCTCCCTCCAAAACCAATCGACCGTTTGGTCTAAAAATGAATAGTTGACTTTCATAAGGGCTTCTTAATTCCTCATACTAAGTTTTGTGTCAATGTATTCATTACATCGACAGTTATTTGGGTTTTTGAATCGAGCCCCCTTCTCTGATCCCCCCCATTATATTTGACTGATTCCGCTGAAAACCAATAATAGTTGCCATCTTTAGAGAGTTCTGGATTCACATATAAAATTGTATTTCGATACATTCATTCTTTCGGGAGTTATCGTGTTCACAAACACTGACAGACAGAAATTTATTTATTTTTTCTTCATTTTTGCAATCAAGGGGTCGGAAAACTTGAAATTGTTGTAAAAACTCAACATCGAATTGCTGACGGATTACATAGTTTCCCCTATACTTCGTATAACTGGGAAGTAAATATAAATGGGAGAATAGGGCGCCGGTAGCTCAGTGGTATGCGTGCTTGACTTCTGAGCTCAAGGTCGTGGGTTCGTAACCCGACCGAGGCCCTTAGTTTATTTTATCTGGGAGGTAAAATAAACTTAAGCACGCCGTCCTTCGGATGGGACGTTAAGCGATGGTCCCGAGCCTGTACGATGTCAGGTACTCGTTAAAGACCCCTACCCTAGATGAATAAAAATTTAGGTTAGGCAAAATTTAGGACTCCCACAGTAGAGTCGGGCTCATGTCCACCAGAGTGACGAAAGAGCGCTCTGGTAGTAGGCGATATGACCTCGTTGTTAAAGCCCGGGCATGAGTCATAAAACCTAACCTAACCTAAATGGGAGAATAATATATTAATGTAATAAAATATATTATTATAATTACTTATGTATTTTTTCTAGTTTTCTTGCTTCCTCTCCATTCTTGATTTTCATATCTTCTTCAAATTCCTTTATCATTTCTTGAAGTTCCTGGAAAAATAAGTAAGAAATTCAATGCTGATGGACTCTTTACATGAGGATGTTCGTTGGTAAGACTGTCTATCATCAATAATAGATTTGTATTTCACCTGATCTTTGACTGATCTGATCCGGTCTATCCGTGGCTCTGCAAAGTCAGTATCTCTCGATGGATTTTCTCCAAAGGATTTAGGAAAAGGATCCACCTAAATTATATATTTATATTAAAAATATATTATGTAATTAAAGGTCATAACCGGGTAGAAGGCTGAATCAGCACCTCAGATTTGGCTGAATTTTTTTTTTTTTTTTGTTCTTGAACATCATTTTTTATGTAACCTTAAACATAACCAAATACACTCCCGGACAAAATTGTAGAATCACTTCAATTTTTGCAATTTTAATGGGTTTGTGACATCGGAAAAGGACATGAAGATATTATTATTTGTGAAATTGATAAAGGAAATTAAAAGTTAACAGGAATAGGAAAATCCTTTATTTTTTTGAAATATGGAAAAAGTTACAACAAAAACAGAAAAGTTAGGAAAATTTTAATAACTGGTGATCTCTCCCCTAGCTTGAATGTCAGCATCAATACTTCTGGGCATTTCTCTGATTAAATTTTGAATTACTTCTTCATGTATGTCTTCCCACTCTTGAAGTAAGAAGTTCCGCAAATCCTCTAAATTTTGTGGCTCTCGTGTTCTGACGCGTCTTGCATGCTCTATGGGGTTCATGTCTGGACTTCTTGCGGGCCAGTCCATTGGCACAATTAGAACCACGAAAGTACAGATGGACAAACAACACCCGCAACTTGGAGTCGGGCATTGTCGTGTATCAAAAGAAATTGAGGGCCGAAAAACGGGGCGAAGGGCATCATATGAGGTTCTAGGATCTCTCTGATATACCTGGCAGCAGTATGATATAGACTGCCGATCCCGAAGCGCATGTAACTGCAAAAAGCGTCATCCTTCTCGGCAATTGCGCTCGAATGGCCTTGCCCTCTTCTGCTGGAGTACCTCCCCGTCTCCTCATGTCGGCTCACCGCTCTTGACACCACGAATTGTGACCGTTGGAGCCGATTTGCGATTTCCCTCTGGCTGAACCCCTTCTCACTCAGAACCACCGCCCTCATTGCTTCATTTTCATTTAACTCCCTTCTTTGGGATTTACTTTCACTTATTCTCATATTTCAAACAAATATTTAGATAAACGAAAGGCGCTGTAAGAACTGCAATGACAGACTGGATCACTGGAGTGAAGAAAAGTCCATTTCTTTAATCCATAATGGTAAATAAACATTAAAGAAAGATAGAGGATTATAGCAAACATACTCATGAGAGAAATAAACACAACAAACCCATTAAAGTTGCAAAAATTTAGGTGATCCTTTAATTTTGTCTGGAAGTGTATTAGCTTCCAAATGTTCATGCTTTTTGAAAAAAAATACTTGTTTAAAAAAAAGAAAAAAAAGAATTGACACTATTCAAAAATAGCACTCAAAAAATGTCACATTTACGATTCACGAACACCGTACTGATTTCACGAAAACATGTAAGCCTCACATGGTGTGTATGCTGCGAGCGTTTATTGTTATAGTTAGTTATTATGACATGTCCGGGCTTCAATTATGAGGTCATATCGCCTACTACCAGAGGGCTTTTTCGTCGCACAGATGGACATGAGCGACTCTATTGTGGGAGTATTCACCACCTAGGATAGGGGTCTTGTCAATGAATACTTAACGTCCCATCTGAAGGACAACGTTTCTGAAGGTTTTTTCCCAGTTGAAAAAACGTAAGAGCCTCGGTCGAGTTCCGAACCCGCGATTTTGGGGTCATACAACATGAAAGGCACCTATACGTATATGTTCACTTTAATAGGCCATCGGGCGGTGTCTTAGAGGTGCCTTCAGTAACAGTTTAGATTATTTTTACTTTGTATATATCTCAGAATTATTAATTTTTGAAACGCATTTGAAAGTTTCGTTCGCTTCTTAAAAAGTAACTTCTGAACTTCTTGTTTTCGTTTCATATCATTGAAATGCAACTACATTTATGAAACAACATCAAATTCATAGATCAGACATTTCAAATTATTATGTTTCTGAAACTATACATTTGGGAAAAAATGAAAATTCTATAACAGGTTATGTACATAGTAGAGTTCAGAGTATGAAAAAGGGTGAAAACTTGTATAAGAAAATGAGGACAACTCAAAACTAAGTTTTTTTATATATTTACCTGTTTAAAATGTGCTTCAAGTAGACTTCTGTAAGTATCTTTGGAGTGGTGCCTATTTGAAGGGTCGATGCGAGCTAGTGTGTCTTTGAAGGGCGGCATGCAGACTGCTCTGTTATGGTCCATTTCCACCGCAGTACTGCCAACATTTCAGTCATCATTAACTTTTTGACTACGTTTAATATAGAAATGTATTATTAATTGGAAAGAACATGATCTTGGAGGAGGAACATTTAATTGATTAATTCGTGTTGGGGAAGTACAATTTGTAGATTTGCGAATGAGACCATTCTTTCACAAAAAACCCCAATATCTGCCTAGATAATAAACGTACTAGTACCAAGACATTTCAAACGCGCAGAGGCTCATAAGTCAGTTTCGTTAAGGATACAGAAACATGCATGTTAAACTGGGAAAGACGTACTAGTGATGCACGAAGGACCTCTTGCAGTCTTGCGAATAGACTTTAATGACGTTATTCGTTTACAGACTCAGACTGTTACTCAACATGTAAACGAAATTCCCCCCCCCCCCCCCCCCCCCCCCTCCCCTGATAAACATCCTGGATCCGCCTTTGATCGACATTATTAATTTTCCGCCAAATAGGTCGAAAAGAAGGGACATCAGTGGAGGGGAATATATCATGAAATTATGATAATTCAGAAGCCCCTACGTAAGTCGACTACTAATTTTTGGCCGAAACTGACGATTTACACAGTTATGTAATCTGTCAGAAATTTGAAGTTGAGTGTTTGAAAAGAAAAAAAAAGTCAGTTTGTGTGTGTCTGTGAACACGATAAAGTGGATGTATCGACAAAATTTTATATGTGTTCAAAATCACATGAAGACGATCTATTCATATTCAGCCAAATCGTACGAAGGGAATGGGGGATCAGAAGAGAGGGCTTGACACAGAAACCTCTAATAACTGCCGATATAACGGATGTATCGACATGAAATTTAGTATGAGGATTGGAAGGGGAGCGAAAGTTATATAAATAATTCGTACTATTACCGATGATTCACCGACAATTTTTTTTTCTTAGTTATATTGAATTCCAGTCATAAGTTTAAGAATTCCAAGAAACTCTTTCTTCCCTCTGAAACAAGGAGAAAATATGGTTGGTTCCTTAGACTATTTTGATGTGTATTTTCCAGACAGACCTTTGGAAGCAACAAAAGTCTTGATAACTTGGCTGTTGTTTTCAGATCTACAGAAGAAATATATCGTTCACGTCTGATTCCGCTCACTCAGCCCAGTTGGAAATACAGTGGAGTCCCACTAATCCAGACACCGATTATCCAGACATCCGGACGGGATTTAAAAAAAAACGAATTAAAATTTAGTAAACTAAAAAGTTAATTTAGCGAGCGGTAATTACGAAAATAATTAACTTCGAGAAACAAACAGATACATCATCTGCTGAGCTACTGACCTTGAGGCGCCTACAAGATCGTAAGGCGAAGTCGGTCTACTTTAACTTTTTCAGGACTTTTTTCAGTGAGTCAAAAATATTATTCTTGTTTCATTACGTACTGTACATTGTTCTATTTTATAGTCCTGTTCAGAATTTAACGTTTACATATTTCATTTTCAAAAATCTTAATTTTTACATTATAACATCAATGTACCGTGGTTTGCTTTGTACAGTAGTACTGTACTATATAATAAATAAATTTTGAGTTTTAATCACAAAGATGTTTTGTTTTGTTAACCCTATCTCAGTGCGTAGATCGAAAACTTAGATCTACGGATACATTATGTAGTATTGAAAATAAAATTAATGTGAAGGAAAAGGTGTATTAATAAGAAAAATAAATTGCTAAAATATTTATCATGTGCATTTTACAGCAAATTCCGTTTAATCCGGACTTTCGATTATCCGGACGGGGTCCCATCTAGTCCGGATTTGCGGGACTCTACTGTATTCTGAACTTAGTGTTAATGTTTAATAAAACTAAAAATGTAATTACCTCACAGGATCATTGTAAGCAAAATGATTGAGAACCTCCTTTGCAGTTTTGAATAAATTCAGATTTAAGTCAGAATAGAAAAACAGATGAGCACAATGGACGTGCGCCACGTAGCGCAGCGTTTGACAGACCACTCTCTTTTGTTCTGGATCGAACTTCTGCGCAATGAAAAGAAATATATATAGTTAGTTATTGTGATTCATGCCCGGGCATTAACTACATAGTCATATCTACTACCAGAGTCACTCTGTTGGACATGATCCCCACTCTACTGTCGGAGTCGTAAATTTTGCCTATAAATAAAATACATTTTTATGTACCTAGGGTAGGGATCTTTAACGAGTACCTGACATCTTAGAGGCTCGGGACCATCGTTTAACTTCCCATTCGAAGGACGGCGTGCTTAAGTTTATTTTACCTCCCAGATAAAATGCCACGGCCAGGTTTCGAATCCGCTATCTTTAACTCAGTAAGCAAATCACATACCACTGAACTACCGGCAAAAAATATCAATTACAAACGTTTCGTTCTTTAGACGAATAAGACTATATTTGAACACCAAGTCACTTAACACTAAGAACAGATAAATTATATATACTGATGTTAGGAGTACTTTCCGGAACGTGTGTAATTCCTAATTTTTAAAAAAGCAAAAAAGGGAGAAGTAATGCTGTGATAAATATATTATCTCTGTTATCATTATTTAAAAAATTGCCGTTCCCTTATATAATTTTTTCAAAAAATATGCACTGTTTTATTTTATATTTTAATATTACCTGAAAAATGTCATATTTGCAACCAATAATCACAAGGGGAATAGGAAACGGCCTGAAAATAGCTTCATCCTGCAAACAATATCAATAAAAATATTTATATTACGCATTTTTTTATTTATTTAATTTTAAGAATCAAATTTATTTAATATATATAAATAGTCGTTAACGTAATTTCATCAACTTAGAAATTAACTTTAAATTACCGGATGTGCCTTAGGAACCAATGCCTCCATCTTGTCTTTCACTTCTTTATAGTCTGCTTTCCCTTTTGCATATTTTTTAAGTATTTCCAACATTTTAATTATTGAAATCCAGAGTCCTTCGGGATCCGACAAGTCGAGACATATCACTCCAGTCACATTCGGGAATTCGTTCATTGTTAAAAGGGTTGAGCCAAATATGTTTCCGCTTCCGAGTTCCCATATGTTGACCAATGGTTTAACTTTATCCTGTAGTAATTAGCCTTTTATTAAAAATTATTTATTTATACTTTCTGATACCTATGGTATAATAAAGTATTGTAATATTGCAAAATTTTGAGATCTAGTTTTCAAAGAGTTTTCACGTTCATTTTGTGCGTGTATATGATTGGAACATTGGGACTACTCAAAAACGATTGTAGCGATGAACTCTTTAATAAAAAGTTGTAGAAAAAACTAAAAAGAAAATTTTATATGGAATAGAGTTTTTCGCGGGTCACTCGGTTTGCGAGATAAAATTTGCGAAATAAAACCGTTCTGAAATGGTGCATTGAAACCCATTCTTTATCAATTTACGCGAAAACGGTTAGTCCAATCGAAAAATATGTCCTTACCAAAAATTTTCCTTATGAAATTTCCAGTTGCCAACAAGAATGCTCGGATTCAATCAATACAATTAAAATTATACTGCCCAAAGAACTTTCTCCGGGGGCCATGGATATTGTGTTGAAAAGAACCAAATAACACTGTTAAGGGCGGTCCACACACTACGTCTTACCAAACGATAAAACGTTCATCCAAATCGTTTGACAAAAAGTACAAAGATAGCGCGGCCACACGTTTCCAACTAATCGGTCAAATTTTAGTTTCGCGACGTTTTCGGTCATGGAAGAAGCGCTTCTTTGGTCGCTCTATGCTATTTGACTTCTTTTTTTTTTTATCACTATACTCGGCACTTTTAACTTGCCACAAACAAGGAAAACTACTATAAAGTTCAATAAATTCTCTTAAAAATTGTCGGGGACACTGACGAAGATCAGACATATTGCTTTTAAATTTTCAAATTCAATATATATTTAAATACGCATACACAAAGCAACACAGTGCGATACGTACTACGAAAATATACTAAAACAATTTCCAATAAAACCGAAGTTTGTCCACACGCTTCAACTTGTCGAATCAATTTTCATAAAATGATGCCTCGCACTTCAAATTTTCGACTTATCGTACAACCTTATTTCGATCATGCAAGACGTACGACTTGTCTGATTCGATAAATCGTTTGATAAGACGTGTCTGGACCGCCCTTTATAGCATGCATCGTACGTAAGACCAATAAAGAAAAAACGAAAAGAAATTGTAACGCTTAGCAACGCATTTTAAAATATGATTTTATTATTGGTAGTTTTATTTAGCTTGTTTTGTTGTCTGTATGTCTGTCTGCATCAAATCTTGCAAGTCCATTTTAACCTCTTTCCATTTAATCGATTGACTTGAAATTTAGTACTGTCACTAACTCGAAACAATATATGCTTCCGGTATTAACTGAAGTTTAATTAAAGATGGCGGCTGCAATATAGCGGATAGGTGTTGGAAAAAATGTTCGAATTAGATTGAAAATGTATTTGAGTATGCAGTAGTGTTACAGGATGCGGATGTAATATGGCGGATAGATGTCAGGAAATGACTATTATAAATCGGGTGTTTGGGCAAAAGGGCTTATTAAGTCAGCAAATTTGAATTTTAGGAGAGGAATTTCTAAAGGTTTGAAAAATTCCTGGAAATCAGGTCAAACACATTTATGTTACTTGAAATATTATTTCAATAAAAGCATTAAATATAAACAAAGTGAAATATTCCAACATTCAGTTACAAATAAAAATATTTATATGCACAAGTCCTTTGGATCACAAGATTTATTCTGACTTAAGCCTTTTTGCCCAAACACCAGAGATATATTAAGGTGACCAACTGTACTCCTTTAGGGAGTTTCGTACTCCTTTTTCGTGAACCGTTCTCCAAAAATACACCTTTGCAACCTTTTGTATTCCATTAATAAATATAAAAACTGGAGCAGTGAAAAATCACGATTATCTGCAGAAACACTAGCTGCAGTTTTAACGGTAAAGTTCAACATGCGGGACGCAAATTGTTCTGGCATAAGTGCGCTCTTGAAGAAAATTCAGAACTATCAAAAAAATTTAATCAAAAGGAAAATATGCTTTGTTCGTCACCTTATATATACGTGTATATATCTGCTGCTGTCATCACATAACTTACATAAACCCAGTAATTTAATTTTATTAATAGAACTTACCTTACTGATTAACGAATCTCTTTTTGAATAATAATATTCTAAAACCACAGTGGGTTTAACTGGTTCTTCTAATTGCAAATATTTTGTTATTAGGCTCGATTTCCCCTTAAAGAAAAAATGTAATAATAAAAATAGTTATAAAAAAAAAGTTTAAAACGAATTATCAATCAACTTACAACGTTAGTATTTCCTACAAATAGAAGTGTTGTATCGTTCTGTGGTTGAAATTCTTCTTCATATTCTTTTAGAAGACTCTCAGCAGTTATACCTAACATCTCTATTTCTCTAAAATATCAATATAACACATGAATTTAAGCTAGGAATTTATATTATGAAAAAAAAAACATATATGTATTTACATATGTTTCGCTATTGCTGTAAAGCTTCACGAAGTAATACAAATTAGACCTAATAGGTTTTGAAATATATTTTTTTTATTACTGAGAAAACTCACGGTGGGAATTTTAAAATGGGGAATTCCTTAATCCATTCCTCATTACGTTCTTCTCCATCAAACAAATAATCTGTCTCGGATTCTTCGTGAAAGCTCATGTTCTGAACGATATGGTCACTATGGCAACATGCAGACTGTGTTGTTCTGTAACTATGACAACATACAGAAATATATCGTGTTTGTCTATTGAGCTCAAAATTATGGGTTCGAAACCCAGCCGAGCCTCGGAGGTTTTTATCTGAAAGGTGAAAAACGCCCTTGAGCATGCCGTCCTTCGGATGGGACGTTAAGCGATAGTCCCGAGCTTGTACGATGTCATATACTCGTTAAAGAACCCCTGAATAAACCTAGGTAGGCAACATTTAGGACTCCCATAGTAGATTCGGTCTTATGTCGACCAGACGCATGAGCGCTCTAGTAGTAGGCGATATGACTTTGTACTTAAAGCCCGGGCATGAGTCACAGTAACTTATTTACTATTGTGCTATTTCACTATGCTATCCCATTTCATCAGTACTCAATTTGTTAAACAGTAATTTGAAAAAAGACAAACTAACAAAAATATAAAAAAATTCATCATATTAATTCTTCCTTGAAAATCTATGGTAGAAATATTGTAGCCTTTGAAAACGCTTTATGATTCAATGATTGGTTCTTTAGTTTTAAAGAGGGAAATTTAAATTTTAAATATACATTCGCTCATTTTCTGCAACGACATAACTAAATAATGAGCATTTTTGAGTTAAGGGCATATGAAGAACCATTCTCAGATATACTTTTAGCGGATATAACGACACATCTGAGCTTCAACTGCTCGCCGAGAAAACAATTATTGCTGAAAGAATATCTTAATTCAAAGTGAGGGTAGTTATGAAGTTAAGGGAGAAACCTCAGTAAGGCCTATAGCTGTTATTGTACATTTTCTCTTATTTTATATTGTATTCTTTCAATAAAACTGATGTTATTTTCGAATGCATGCATCAAGTTATTACACATCAAAAATTTAAATTGCTCCTCCTGGAAACTCATTTCATTTTATTTTTTGAAATAAACATAAAAATACCTTTCTGAAGAGTGAAATATAGTTACACGATGGTCGTTCTTCGTAAGCGGGGTCCCACTGGCTTCAACAAGGTGGATCCGCCACTGATAAGTGGTAACATAAGGAAGAAAGTGTGACTGTCTGTGGAGGCGGTAGGAGAGCTAAGGTAACTAGAACCCATTGGTACGTAGCAGGTAATATTTAAGATTTATTGTAACAAAATATATTTTTATTATTTTATTCAAAAATTACATGCCATTATAAACCTAAAATTTTCAAAAAATACCTCTTAATTATTTACATTTAGTAAAATTGTTGGGGTATTGAAATAGAGATATTAATATAAAAATTAATTCTCATTGTGAACAAATTAATATCTCTTTAATTATTCACGTCTAGAAAAATTGATGGTTACTTCACAATTGAAAATAATTTCAATGTTTATGTACAACATATGAATTGAAATATTTCAGATTATTAGGCAGTTATTTGATGAATAGTTAATGTTAATTACATAAGTTGTCATTGCTTAATTTCATATATTTTTTACATTGTATTCATAACAAATGTACAGTAATTTAGTAAAATAAAGCTTGACAAATTGAATTTAACCACATTTGAATATGCTTTGTATCAAACAACTTTAACAGCTTTAGATAATCTAAGATATCTACAAAAATCTTATATACACAAAAATATATTACAGTGACTGCCTCTCGCAAAAAGAGTGGAAATAATTTTTTTTTTTTTTTTTTTTAGAGAGAAAAAGTAAAATTGTCTTCTAAATCATTCTTCTTCGCATCCTGAAAAATAATAAGAAATATATTATATTATTATATAACAATATTTTTACAATTATAATATGTAAAAGCCATAACTACTATGAGAATATGATGCTATTACACAGTTGAGAGTAATAAGTTATAAGAAAAATTGGATGGGAGGGACTTTAGGACAGGAAGTGTGTGGGTGAGATGGACTCACCAGCCAACTTACAATATAACAATTATATTCATGATAACTATAAGAGAACAATATAAGAACTATAGTATATACCTTTAAAATAATATTTTACTATCGCCGCCAAGATCTGTCTTCTTCGTCTTCGTCTTCATCATCATGAATTAAAATATCAGGTGATAAAATTCCAATCTGAAAATAATTAGAAAAAAAAATGATAAATTAAAAAAGATAATAATGAAGAATATTTATGCTGTTAAATCCCTGTTTATACACTTAAGATATATCAGGAGGGCTCTGTTATTCTACTAGCATTTAATTTATTTACTGTCAATATATCCTTCTTATCGTGAATTCCTTTTTTTCAATATTCATTTACTTTTTTAACCTTGTTATAAATTTATTACTCTGAATTTAATCTTGTAAATGTGGATTAATTTTGTTACTGGGAATAATATGGCACCCCCAGTTCAAGACTATCGTAACTCAAAACAATTCATTTTTGAGTTATATACATGTTGAGATTCTTCATTGTAAACTCTATAAGGTGCTATAGTACTGCAACTCAAAATGTAATATTTCACTATTATTATTTACAAAAAATAGTATTACATTAATAAATTTCTCTTAAATTGTTTAGTGCAATAGTATCGGATTTTGACTTACGCTAGTCTTGAATTTACATGAATGAAGAGCAAGACTATCGGTGACATCACCGAGAAGGTGATGTCACGTGAAGAGAAAAAGAGAGATATAGAAAAAGGGAGAAGAAATAAAAATCTTAAATCTTGTTTTCCCACAAACTAGCTTTTTTGAGTTACGATAGTCTTGAACTGGGGGGGGCCATATGTTTTCTACTGAACTTTAATTACTGTCCACAGTTTTTTGCTACTGTGCATATCATTTTCATCATATAAGAAATATATATATGCAGGGGCGTAGCCAGGATTTTGAGCAAGGTGGGGGTGGGGGTGGGGGGGGGGGGGGGGAGTTAGGCTACGAGGGTGGGAGGTATGCACTCCCGGGGGCACAGCCCGCAGTTTCCGTGGTTAGCGTTTTTGTTATTAATTTGGGAGAAACGGACCCCTAGAAGCTCCCCTTGAGGTAATCACTGACTGTAATACTTAAGTTGACTTTACATGAGCAGCAAAAATGCAAAGCGCAGCTTGCAGCAAATGCACGCTGTGGTTTCTGTGCTTTTAGAATTAAATGACTCACATCCAATAGCATGCATTTGATGCTGCTGCGTTTTGCATTTTTACTGCGATAAGAGTATAAAGTATAACATAAATGACGATTTTGAGCGAGGAAATGAAATGATCGAATTCATATATATTTAAATAAATGTAATATGACTTGTTTTGTACATGTACATTTATGTAACAGCTGATTGCTGATTTAGGAATCAGACGCACGGGAAATTTGAAGATCCTATTGGTAACTTGCAAGCAATCCATTTTTAATAAAAACAATTTTTTTAGTTTATTTATTATTTAATTTTTATCTTGGTTTTTTGCTCCGCCCCCCCCCCCCCCCCCGGATACGCCCCTGTATATATGTCATATTTCTTACCTGATGTATAAGAATGGTTCGCATTCAGCAAACTGACTTAGATTATAACACATGACCGATAGTGTATGAATACAATTTTTGAGAAACAGGCAACATTTCAAAAAATAAGTTTGTTTCATTTTTATTTGTTTTGAGATTGATTTACTCTAGGTTGAAGAAATATGATTTTTGTCTATACTACCTAATAACTAATGGTCTTTAAACTTACGTCCTCATCTTCATCTTCCACGTCCTCTAATGTATCTTCCGCCAGGATATTTTCTTCATCTTCCATGACCATCACTTGTCGATGGCTAGGGGTTGGAGGTTTTGTAGGGATCCCTCCTCTGCAGAGGACAGAAAAATAGAGGTTCATTAATCAAGAATAGCAAAATGAATCCATCCAATAGTAAAACTACTAGATATTAAGCTATAAATTCAATTTGAAAAAAAGTCGTCGGTAATGTACTTCCCCAGAACGAATTAATCAATTAACTTTTCGCTCCCCCTGCAAAGGGTCTTCATACTAAATTTTGTGTCGATAAAATTCATTACAACGGCAGTTATTAGAGTTTTTGAGTTACGTCTCTCTGTAGGTCGGAAAACATGAAATTTCATTGGAAACTCGACATTGACATTTTTACCGATTACAGAACTTCCTCTACACTTTGTATAGCTAAGTAAAAAAAAAAAAAAAAAAATTACCTTATACTAGTATTAGGTGTGGCCCAAGTTACAGATAACAGTCGATCATTAAAATTTCTTCCTTTGAGTATGGCTAGTTCGGCTTCTTTTCTTGCTTTATAGTTGAGGACCAACGATGGAGTAGCATCATCAGATATATAGTCCAGGATTTCACCATATTGCTGGAAAAATACCAATTAGATTAGGAATTTAGTTATTCGATTAATATATAATAAACTGAATTTTGTTTGGCAGTAGGTCATTTCATCCAATAATTGTTGATCTAGAATGGTCCGGGAGCAAGTTCCATTTCTGTAACCTTAATATTCGAACCAACTTATTTTTCCATTTTCGTAATAGATTTATCTTTTTATGGAGTTTTGATTCTCATATGGGGGGCGCCGGTAGCTCGGAGGAGCGTGCTTGTCTACTGAGCTCAAGAAGGCGAGTTGGTTGGCGAGTAGATGGGGGACCATCGCCCGAGCCTGTGCGATGTCAGGTACTCGTTAAAGATCCCCATATCCTAGGTGAATAAATCTGGGTTGGAAAAATTTAGGATTCCGACAGTAGAGTCGGACCATGTCTACCAGAACGACGAAAGAGCGCTCTGGTGGTAGGCGATATGACCTCATACTTAAACCCCAGGCACGAATCACAATAACTAACTTCAAATCTCTGATTATTTTTTATTCAAATAACCTGTATCGTTCATTTTGAATTTATAAATAGTTTTCTTTATAAATTATAAAGAAATTATATAGTATTCTTCAAATGTATGGAACGTGTTGGAGATGAGATTTCGTCTCGGGGTGGGGTCTTGATGGTGGAGGCTTTGGGATGGTGTGGGTTGATTAAAATACACATATGATGTATACCATACTGCTTCGGAGTTTTTGTTATTGGGATTTCGCTTTGGAACGGAGGTTCGTTTTTGTTGTTTCACATATTTGAAGAATTAACGGTACAGGAGGGATAGGAAACCCCCATGAGGGGCTGAGTAAGGGTACCTACCTACCGGTTAGATTGTAAAAATAGTTGAACTTCCATTTAGTATTTGTTAAGTCGTGGCTGAAGATGGTAGCAATACCGAAAGTACTCCCATATATTTTATATATCTTGTGAAATAGACAATATTTAAAAAACATTCGTGTTTTCTTTATAATTTATTAAGTGTTTCACAATCTCTCTGCAAAAATGTTAAATATCAGTTTTCTTTATGTTTTTAAGTTATTTTAGTAATGTTTTACATCTAAAGGATTATTTAAGATCAGGTGATCACTATTAGACGTTCTGGATTCAAAAGCTTAAAGTAATCATACATAATTTTGTTTATTATTTTAAGCACTCAACAACTATTCCTTTTCAACTTATAAAACTTAGATACCAAAAAAAATCAACTCAAAATATAAATAAATTTTAAAAAATAAGAAAAACTAGAATAGTGCATATAATATCCTCAATGAGTGATGGCATCCCGTACCAACTTGGTAAAAACATTGGTTCGCAAAATCAATTTTTTTGTAATTATGGTTCGCTCGGCCAAATTAGATTAATGGTTTTAACAAACATACTCTAAATGTGTAATATAAAAAAAAATAACTTGAATGTATATTTACCTCAAAATGTGTTATAACTTCAGCCTTGTCGTCCTGTTCATATCCAGACACGAGGATCTTGGTAGGTCGATGGTCGACAACGTTGTGGTCGTAAGCATTCCCTCCAATAGTGGTAGTGGACAAGAATAGTCTGCTTAAACTGCCTCGGCCACGACCTCGACCTCTGTCAAAAACATTACACATTTATACAATTATACATTTATTATTATTTACTTACAAATAGATATTTAGAACTGTATAAATAATATATACAAGGAGAGGGCGCCGGCAGCTCAGTGGTATGCGTGCTTGTCTTCTGAGCTCAAGAACGTGGGTTCGAAACCCGACCGAGGCCCTTAGTTTATTTTATACTGGGAGGTAGAATAAACCTAAGCACGCCGTCCTTCGGATGGGACGTTAAGCGATGGTCCCGAGCCTGTACGATGTCAGGTACTCGTTAAACACCCCTGCCCTAGGTGAATAAAACTTTAGGGTAGGCAAAATTTAGGACTCCCATAGTATAGTCGGGCTCATGTCCACCAGTGACGAAAGAGCGCTTTGTTAGTAGGCGATATGACCTCGTAGTTAAAGCCCAGGCATGAGTCATAAAACCTAACCTAACCTACAAGGAAATTTAGTAAAAGAGTAAAGTGTGGCATTGTCAAAATGTCAAGAGGGGAGAAATCATTCAGATGGTGAGACTCCCCAGGCAGTGAGTTGCAGTCATTTATAATTCACTGTCACTGCTACTACTGAGGAGGTCTCTCGGCCATTGGCGCTCAAGGCGTCGTGGAGGAAGTATGGCAGAACGGAGGGCACAGACTGGAGGATTACTATGGGAACTCAGGGATCTCTGAATTCTCCATTTATTTCAATACTTTCGGAAGAGTCTTGCAAATGCTACCTAGCCCTGGAAAACTGGCCTAAATCAAGAACGTATTTATACCTTACAGACTATACAAGTAGATTATTAGTTAGAATACCTTATTTTGAGAGCGCCCCGTCTTCCTCTGAAAGAGCCTCTAGTTGAGGAGACCCCGAGGACTACAGCCCTCTGTTTCAATTCCAACACCTTCTTCTTGATCTCAGTCGTGTCCTTTCCTTCGTGTTGACTGCTCAACAGATCCAGCTCCGCGTCAAGCAGTTCTCGTTGCACCTAATCACACAGAGTATTAAATAAAAAGTCTTCTGCATTCCAGCAATGCCCGGCGAAAGGGCGGAATTGGAAGAAAGAGTACGAGATGAGGCCAGGGTTAAAAGTTTACCGTTACTTTCAGAAATGTTCAAGCCGAGAAACTGGCTCATCAAGCAACGGCTGAGGACTTCATTGGACCTGGCCCCACAACAGGGGACACGGAGGCATAGTCCATGAGTAATGGGAAAATCATCTTGGTGCGAACAATCGGGTTGTACAAAGTTAAAAGACGACTAGACAACAAAAGGATAACTTTTTTTAGTACTAACCAGAGTGAAGAAAGAACGCGGGTAGTAGGCGATATTACCTCATATTTAAAGTCAGTGCATGAGAGGAGGTCTAACAAATAGGTTTAGTGATGTAATTTTACGACGGTTTTCGGCATTCATCACGCGAATTGGGCAGTCCTCGCAAAAATATATTTCATATAAAATGCGTCTTTTAGTTTTTCCACAATCATTCGAGATTTTTTATTACGCCATAAATATAAGCGATATTTTGTGAAATGTATTTAGGCCCCGAAATAAAGTGGACTTAATGTTCGTTTATCAACTAACTTTATCAATCTAATCAAATCTAAGTTAGCACTAAATTATTCCAATGGACGTTATTTAATTATTTTTCAACGGTATACAATACTTGCCAGCGTAGATTACTATATTTTAAAAATAATTTTATGTAATTGAAATATGATGTAATTAAATTACAAAAATATGATTACAAAGTAATCATGCAATATGATTATTTGTAATCATGATTACTAATATAATAGATTACATTGTAATTAAAATTAAAGTAATCATGGAGTAATCAATTACCAAAATAACCGTTTACGCCCAACTCTGCGGAACACATGCTAATAGAGTTTTCGACTTACGAAACCCTAAAAATAAATCCAGGAAATGTTTAAAACTAAATAAATTTGAAAACTTTCCCTCTAAAAAGTAACAAAACAGATAAAAAAATAAATACCTCTTCTTTAGATTTTCTCAATATTGCAATTTGGTCGTTAGGAGTAGTGCCCTTCTTGGCAACCTTGGTGAGGTTGGCTTTCACACAACTTGACAGATCCTTCCTGATCTTCTCAATACTTTCTTGCAGTGCCTTGATCGTGGCCATTAGTGTATTTTTCTGTTGTGTACTGATATTTTTAGCCTCCATTCTTTGTATTAACAATTTTTGTTGATTGATCTGTTTTTCTAATAATTCTTGTTTTCTCTTTCTTAAGTCTGCATTTAATTTTATCCCAGCCTAAAATTTACACAACAAAATAGTATCAAAAGACAATATATAAACAAAATAATATTACAAAATTAAATAATTAAATGCTTAAACATACCTTTCGTGCTTCTTCTTGTTTCTTTTTTGCAATAGTAACTTCTTCAATTTTCTTTTTTAGAGCAGTATTTGGTAATCCAGCAGCAAGCTACAAACATAAAATAGAACCAATAAATCATAATAACTAAAAAAAAAACAAAAAAATCATAAAATGTTAACATTTTAACTAACTCCTTTAATTTAAATTAATTATTTCCCTGTTTCCTTGACATGCTACACAATATTATTACTGTTAGATAAAATTATTTATAGTTAATTACTAACAAATGATTAATATTTGAATATCGAGGCTTTATAAGGATATTCCTATCAGAAAACTTTGTTAGATAGTTATTATGACTCATGCCCGGGCTTTAACTACAAAGTCATATCGCCTACTACCAAAGTGTTCTTTCGTAACTTTGGTGGACATGAGCCCAACTCTATCTTGGGAGTCCTACATTTACTATTCACCGAGTCCTACATTTACTATTCACCTAGTCCTACATTTACTATTCACCTAGGGTAGGGGTCTTTAACGAATACCTGATAAAATAATAATAATAATAATAAGCTTCACTCTTATCTCCCATCTTACGTAACTCCAAAAATGAACTAGCTTCAAATCCCAAATAGTATACGTATTTTATTTCACTTTTCACTAATAGACACAAAATTAAATAGAAATCTACTTACATATTCCGATAGATCAGATTTTTATCTTGATAATTGTACAAAAAAAAAAATAATAATAAAAATGTTCTTGCTGTCCACTATAAAGTGCACTTTTTCAGAGACACAACCGGTCTCGTCCAAGGCTAGACTGCAACTCCAATTTTGTTAGATACATGAAACTATATTGCTAACACTTTTCCTACAAGACACCATACAGAGCCACTATAGGTTGACTTTTTGAAACAAGCCAGCAAGTTCAAAATTTATAAATATTTTCAGTTTCTTCACCGAAGGCACCACACAATGTTTATATTAGTAACGATGTACACCTAAACAAAAAACTTCTGTTGACTATTAATAAATTGTGCATTTTCAGTCTTTGCATCTCATCAAAACATGACTTAAATCAGCCCGAGGCCCCGATGTCGTTCTTCATGGACGTTAGATAATCCCCTGTTGTCATCGATGGGTACTCGTTAAAGACCCCTATCCTAGGTAAATAAACCTGAATAGGCAAAATTGTTGACTCCCACTTTAGAGTCGTGCTCATGTCCAGAATGACGAAAAAGCGCTCTGAAATTAGACAATATGACCTCATAGTTAAAGCCCGGGCATGAGTCACAATAACTAATACATTTTTTTTTTAAATCTGTTTTTGAGGGAACGATAAATGGCGGTCCCGAGCCTGTGCCATGTCAGGTGCTCGTTGACCCCCCTACCCTAATTAACATTGAGAACTTCCACAATACAGGTACACATCAGCCCACCATATATCAACTGTATCATTTATCCTACAGGAATGAATATGAGTTGCATTTTTGAGTAAAATTAAACTTCAGTGTATAATAAATAACTAAAATTTTTAGATGACCCTCCAAAATTGTTAAGCAACTATTTCTTGTAGTTTTGCGCCCAGCTGACTGGAACAATATTCAATAAATAAATAACAATAAGAATAATAATGAACGAATACCTTCTTGCAAATACACTTTTCCACCAAAGGAGTTGCAAGCTATATAGAAAATAAATTAAGACTATAATGCATACTCATATATTAGAAATAAATAAATGGAAAAATAGAGGAGGAAAAACTTTACAAAAATTTAAAAAAAGTACCTCTTTGTTTACAACAGAAGTTGGAGGTGGAGCAATTTCTTTTTTCATTGCCGATGGGATGTATAATGTTTTCGATAAATTATTGTTCGTCAATGTTACCTAAAAAATGTGCATTTTACATGAACACGCGTGAAATGCAATTATTTTTAATTGTTGTAAAATAGAAAGACAGGCAAGCATTATTTGCCGAATTACACTTTGTATGTACATGTGCTACTGCGCAAGAAAAATGATAATATCGAAGGATAAGTAAAGCAAAAAATTTCAATTAAACGGAAATCCTAATTAAGGCTAGGAAAAGTTTTAAATAATATTAAATAATTATAAAAATAATATTAATTAATTAATTTAAATAATATTAAATAATTATAAAAATACAAACATTATATTCATGCAATACAAGCAGCTTATTTTAATGCAATGGTACGTTAGCTTACATTTTTGTTGTATAATGACTTAACATTTTGTGTGAATTGCGTACTTTATACTCATATAGGCTTCGATATTGTCAGTTTGATTCTCTCCTTCAACCATCTAGTGGTTTGGCCAGATTACCTACAATAGAGTGGGAAGACTGACAACGTTGCCTTAACGACAAGGTAAAATGGCGCTCTCGCCGCGCTCCTATTGACCCCAAGCGGAGCCATTCTCCTTCCACTTCCGACAGAAGTACAAGAGACATAATTGACCAGCCTCACTAAAACTGAGAAGTGCATGCTACAATAGAATGGGAAGGTTGGCAACGTTGCCTTAATGACAAGGTAACATGGCCCTCTCGCCGCGCTCCTAGTACAAGAGACATAATTGACCAGCCTCACTAAAACTGAGAAGTGCATGCTACAATAGAATGGGAAGGTTGGCAACGTTGCCTTAATGACAAGGTAACATGGCCCTCTCGCCGCGCTCCTAGTACAAGAGACATAATTGACCAGCCTCACTAAAACTGAGGAGTGCATGCTACAATAGAATGGGAAGGTTGGCAACGTTGCCTTAATGACAAGGTAACATGGCCCTCTCGCCGCGCTCCTAGTACAAGAGACATAATTGACCAGCCTCACTAAAACTGAGGAGTGCATGCTACAATAGAATGGGAAGGTTGGCAACGTTGCCTTAATGACAAGGTAACATGGCCCTCTAGCCGCGCTCCTAGTACAAGAGACATAATTGACCAGCCTCACTAAAACTGAGAAGTGCATGCTACAATAGAATGGGAAGGTTGGCAACGTTGCCTTAATGACAAGGTAACATGGCCCTCTAGCCGCGCTCCTAGTACAAGAGACATAATTGACCAGCCTCACTAAAACTGAGAAGTGCATGCTACAATAGAATGGGAAGGTTGGCAACGTTGCCTTAATGACAAGGTAACATGGCCCTCTCGCCGCGCTCCTAGTACAAGAGACATAATTGACCAGCCTCACTAAAACTGAGGAGTGCATGCTACAATAGAATGGGAAGGTTGGCAACGTTGCCTTAATGACAAGGTAACATGGCGCTCTAGCCGCGCTCCTAGTACAAGAGACATAATTGACCAGTCTCACTAAAACTGAGGAGTGCAATGCTACAATAGAGTGGGAATACTGGCAACGTTGCCTTAATGACAAGGTAACATGGCGCTCTAGCCGCGCTCCTAGTACAAGAGACATAATTGACCAGCCTCACTTAAACTGAGGAGTGCAATGCTACAATAGAGTGGGAATACTGGCAACGTTGCCTTAATGACAAGGTAACATGGCCCTCTCGCCGCGCTCCTAGTACAAGAGACATGATTGACCAGCCTCACTTAAACTGAGGAGTGCAATGCTACAATAGAGTGGGAATACTGGCAACATTGCCTTAATGACAAGGTAACATGGCCCTCTCGCCGCGCTCCTAGTACAAGAGACATAATTGACCAGCCTCACTAAAACTGAGGAGTGCAATGCTACAATAGAGTGGGAATACTGGCAACGTTGCCTTAATGACAAGGTAACATGGCCCTCTCGCCGCGCTCCTAGTACAAGAGACATAATTGACCAGCCTCACTAAAACTGAGGAGTGCAATGCTACAATAGAGTGGGAATACTGGCAACGTTGCCTTAATGACAAGGTAACATGGCCCTCTCGCCGCGCTCCTAGTACAAGAGACATGATTGACCAGCCTCACTAAAACTGAGGAGTGCAATGCTACAATAGAATGGGAAGACTGGCAACGTTGCCTTAATGACAAGGTAACATGGCGCTCTCGCCGCGCTCCTAGTACAAGAGACATGATTGACCAGCCTCACTTAAACTGAGGAGTGCAATGCTACAATAGAGTGGGAAGACTGGCAACGTTGCCTTAATGACAAGGTAACATGGCGCTCTAAAGCTCTCTGGTTAATGGTGCGCCATTATCACGAATTATATCAAAAACGTTGTCGGTGAATCACTCTCCTCCTAAAACCAGTCGACCGATTTGTATTAAAATCAATAGGTGCCTTATTCCGACTCTTCATATAATATTTCTTGCTGACAGTTATTAAGTTTCTGAGTGATCTCTCCTCAGTTCGCACTCTTTTCTTTTGTCGCCATTATTTGTTCCTGGCTCCATGTATAATATTTCGAGTCAATATATTCAATATGGTTTCTTAGTTGGCCTATTCAACTGAAATTTTTTCATCGTGGGTTGGAACTATGCTTTTGTCGAATTGGAGTGCAGCCGGCCTTAATGTTGCTGGAATTAAACTCCGTTTTTATTATTATTTTTTAGAATAAATTATATAATTAAAAAAAAAAAAAAAATGTGACGAATAGTTCAATGAACTCAAGGTAAAATACCTCCAAATGTTCATAACCAATTAAGCGAGAGAATTGTTTTTTAATACATTGTTTGCGATGTGTGTCCATTTAGTGGTAAGCTAATAAAAACAAAGAACATCTTTCATTTTTATAATGTCTAATTCCAGAAAAGTCACTTTGAACTCTGTGCTCATGATGAGGTAAGCTGAAACCGGTACACTTATGTATATATTTTTGTGAATTAGACAATACAAATGTTAAACAATAACTTTGTTTTTATTTATTCAAGTAAGTAAAAATTTCATGCAAGTCAATCTTACAAAAACAAACTTTAAAACCATATAAAAATAAGCAAGGAAGTAGAGAAAAAAAACCACCACCAAAAAACAATAATTTCATGTTTGTGCTTAACACAAACAATTTAAAATATTAAACAAATAAGCAAAAATGACAGAAAAAAAAAAAAACATCCTTCCCTTCGGCCGATATTGCTGAAAATTACGTTTCGTTCTTATGGTGTTTTGAATTCACATATGAAATTTTGTATCGATACAACATTCATTAAAACGGCAGTTATTGAGAGTTTTTGAGTTTAGTCTCTCCCTTAATCCCCCCTTCCCTTTGGCCGATTTGGCTGAAAATCAATAGGTGTCGTCCTTGGAGGGTTCTGGGTTCACATATAAAACTTCTGTGTCGATATATTCATTTTATCGGAAGTTATCGTTCACAGACATTTCTTTCATATTTGGAATCTGGAGGAAAAGTCCGCATTGAATTTTTGACCGATAACAAAACTTCCCTTGTACTTTATCTGTAAGACTAAGCAGCACCAAGAAACATTAAATACAAGCCTTAATACAATTTAAAATTTTAAACAAATGAGCAAAAATAAGAGGGAAATAAAGAAAAAAAAATTGAAGAAGAGACAATGCAGGAGCCAGGATGTAGCATGCTTTCACAACTACCTTTTCTTCTTGTTGTTGAAGGACTGTTGGAGTGGGTGGCTGGATGTTATTAACAACTTTGTTGGTGGGCGCTCCAAGCCGTTCTAGCACAGACTGCCGACCGCCACCACCAGGTGGGGTATTCTCCTGTTTACTCTGAACATTTCAGGTCACAATTCAACACACATTTTTTATCCTTATCATTAATTAATTTATCAAATTAATTATCATTTTGTGTTTTATTTTCACTTTTTTTTTATGGATGCCATTTTTTTTTTTTTTTTTTTAAAGTGAAGTTAAAGAAATTATTACTTTAATAACAAATGATGTAGACATATTGAAAGCAAAACATTTAAGTCATTCTTAATAGTAGGTTAAAACACATTTTTCGTGGAGGAGATAGTGCGCAACATTTTCGACTCATTAAAAGAAGTAAAATGCATAATTTTATTCTTATTATTTTAACAAAATACAATAGCAACGAGAAGGAAATAATGCTGCACAAACTGTGTACAATATATAATACATATATCTATATTTTTCAAATTAGGTTAAAACTATGTTTAAAGCAAAAATTTTAAAAATGGATTTATCAGGAAAAAAAAAAAAAAAAAAATGCAAATTGAACATCACATAGAAAAAAAAACTCAAAAAATTACTTTTTAAAGGGGGGAAAAACAAAAAAATAATAATATACTCGTATATTTTTTTGGAATTTACAACTTAGCAAATGTAGACGTTTCGGGAACTCCCATCATGAGTATCCATAATTATTTGCTGATATTTATTGGACTATAAACCATGTTAAACCCTTAGTATAGACTATCACAAAAAACAAATGGAGAAGTATAACATTGCGAAAAATATATATTATACAATCAGAATCTCCATACACAACCCTTTTTCAAGGGCGCCGATAGCTCAGTGGTTTGCGTGCTGGCTTACTGAGTTTAAGGTCGCAGGTTGCGATGGTTAAGGGCTTGTACGATGTCAGGTACTCGTTAAAGACCCCTACCATAGATGAACAAAAATTTAGGGTAGGCAAAATTTAGGACTCCCATAGTAGAGTCGGGCACATGTGTCCACCAGAGGGACGAAAGAGTGCTCTGGTTCTAGGCGATATGATATTGTAGTTGAAGCTCGGGCATGCCATAATAACACCCAAAAGTGAAAAAAATTAAATAATAATAATAATTTCATCTAAATATAGGGATAATAGATTAAGAAATAAACTAAATTTTGAGTTGTCATTGTTCTATATGATATGCGATATGTCTGCCAAAGTTGAAATACTGGACAAAACAAACCAACGCCAATATGAAATTTTCTCGCGTTTTTATATACGTTCGAGCTATTTTTAAAACATTTTTTATAATATTAAAAGGTGGCTATAGTCTCATTTAAACAGATTACGGAAAATTAATATATTTTTCTCTTTATTAGTAATTGAATCTAATTATAAATGTTTAAATATTTATTTTTAGATCTTTTTCAATAAATTCCAACCTCAGAAAGACAGAATCTTGAGCTAATTTCCTCCATATGTACCATCAACATAGTAAAATAAATAAAAAAAAAAAGCTCACCTCATTGTTATTGTTGTTGTTAGATGTGAGATTAGTGTTGTTGTCCTTATTGATACTGTTGCTATTGTTCGGATTGTACCAGAACACTCGTATGAATCTGTTATTGAGAACTGCCTCTGTACTCTTATAGGCCACATTTGCCTCTGTGTGAGTAGAGAAAGTAATCAGGGCTGATTCAGGGTCTCCTTCGAAACCAACCTGAAATAATAACGAGAGGATGCAACATTTATAAATTACCATATTCAAATGAACAGTTAACCTGTTTACTGACATTCAACTTGGTCGTGATAAAATAGCTCCTCTTCTTAATCAGTAAATACTGAGTTTTGCAGTTCTCTAAACGCTTTACGAAGTTGTACATTTATCAAATGTTTAAATTAAAATTTTTTTATAATAATTTTTATTCAATATTAGAAAGAATAGGTACTTCGTTAAGTTTTTCGATCAAATATCTACTTCTTCACACAACCTACTGATGAATGAAAATGAAATTTCGAGATTTTTTTTTCAACACCAATCGACCGCTTTGGCTGAAACTCAATAGTTCACTTACACAGGTACTTCAGAATCCTAGATCAAATTTCGATACATTCATTACGGCAGTTACTATTTTTATTTTATTTTTTATTTTAGTTGAGCCCCTCCTGTTCGTCAATTTTACTGAAAATTAATTTTACTTATGGGGTTTTGAGTCATTAGAGTTTATTATAACAGTGGCATTTACAGAGGTACAATTATACAATAAGGTTCCTTAACCACCCTTATACAAATCAAAAATAATCAGTTAATTAAAAACAATGCTACTGCTTAAACAGAGATTATAATTTAAAATCGTGAACGGATATTTTTGTGTTTCCCTATTTTCTTTACCAAAACGTTTTGATTTGTGTCACATTTAAGTAAAAAGTTTTTACTTCAATTTATTATGTAGTCTAGTAGGAGATCAACATTTAGGTGTCCATGGATTTGGAGGATGGAGGTGTCCCTCGAGTAGCTACCAACCAACCTAACCACTTGAAGAGTTCTGAAATTGGTATTGCTTGCAAAACCGGCTCACACTGGGTATGCATACGTTATCATTGGCCGCAACAGAAGCTTGTATTTGAGGAGTTTATTGGTTAGATTAAGGGCTGCCTTTCTGTGGAGTAACGGGAATAAGGAGAACACAAGTCCGCTCACAGTATTTGGTTTCTGTGGTGTTTTGAATTTACATACTGAACGTCATATCGATACATTTATCACACGAGCAGTTATTCTAATTTTTGTGTTTAGCTCCCCACCTCCTAACCCCCTTCCCTTAGACCGATTTGGCTGATAATCAGTATATGTCGTCCTTATGGCCTTCTGGATACACATATAAAATATTGTCTATGTACTTTCATTCTAACAGAAGTTACAGACACAGTCAGATAAAATTTTATTTTTCATTTTTGGAATCAGAGGAATTCCACTCACCTGTATGTTAATAATTTTTCCAAATTTGGAAAAGTGATTGTTGAGAAGGGTGATATTGTTGACTCCCAGAGGTACCTTCTTCAACTGAAGTGATGTGTTGCCTCCCTGGCCTGAGAAGGGACCTCTCATAGGACGGTTCAGCCCCAGACGGTTGTAGTCGAAACACTGTTTTTCTCCAATGTTTACTCGACCCTAGGCAGAAAAAAAGGGATTTGTCAATAATACGTTATAATAATTTGTTTATTAGTGTAAATAATTATAGAAAACCACAACAATGTTCAAATATAGTTATTTATTGTGACGCATGCTCTGACTTTAACTACGAGGTCATATCGCCTACTACCAGAGCGCACTTTCATCGCTCTGGTGGGCATGAGGCCAACTCTACTATGGGAGTCTTAAATTTTGTCTATCCTAAATGTTTATCCACCTAGTGAAGGAGTCTAACATTGTATATCCCACCCTAAGGACGGCGTAATCAAGCTCTTTTCGCTTCCCAGATAAAAATCTAAGGGCCTCGGCCGGGTTCCGAACCCGCGATCTTGAGAGCTTAGTAAACAAGCACGGTTCCTCCAATGGATATTATTAAATATGTATTTACAAAATATGTTATTATTGATTGTATTCTTTATAAAATAAGGAATTGAAGTGAAACATAGTTTATTGAAATAATATTAAACATTTCAAATTAATTATATCATAAACTAAGCAAAACAGAAATATCACAACAGCAAATGATAAAAATTTTACATAATCAAATAAGTGAGAAGCAAATAAAGAAGAATGGTTCAAATCAAAACTTTTAAAAACATCGGGAGTTTCTGAGTGAAACTCCTTCTAATTCTCTTCCTTCTCTTTCGCCGATTTGGCTGAAAATCAATTGTCATCTTCTTATTCAGGGAGGTCTGACTGAATGAGTTACTAAATTACTCATGCCAGTAACATATTTCCGATACTATACAAAAGTTACGATAGTTTTATTCAATATCGTAACCCAAGATGGATCACTATTTCATTTCTTTTTTTCAAAAATGTTTCATAGTAAATATTTACATTGTTGAAATCCTGGGATAGAGGAGCCCTAGAGTGTCTGAAAGGAGGGGGTCCTCCAGTGGCACTGGCAGTGACAACGTTGATAAGTTCTCTCTGATGAGGAGGGAAACCTCGTCCCATGCCCATCCCACCTCGCATCATACCTCCTCGCATCACTGAAATTAGACAACAGAACAGGTTACATATATATATTTATGAGATGACAATATATTATATAGTCTCTATATATTATATATAGTTTAATCATGGCAGCCAAGTGATTGGTGCTGTGCTGTATGTTGGCCTTCTCCTGGTGGTCATACAAATTTGTCCTTTGCTCTTCGAGGCAGGGAGGAGGCGGAAGTTTTGGCAACACAACACCCCCTATTATCTCATACTCGCCTTCCCAGATGCTATGATTCCCCTGGATCTACACTAAGAAGAAACGAGAAATATAGGGAGTATGTAGGAAAATTTAGATAAAAAACTATAAACAATTTCTTTTGTTCGAGCACAGTAAAATTCAATAACGCTATTAGTAGTGTTTTCAGCGAAAAATACTCTTCTATGCATAAGAATTATCAATTGTTTTAATTTATGCATTTGGATTTTCATAATAATTAAACAAATAAGCATTAGCAAGATATTACAAATGCATTGTATAATAAGTTTAAAAAATGAACAAAAAAACGTCTTTATA
Source organism: Aradus depressus (assembly GCA_963662175.1). NCBI lineage: Eukaryota > Metazoa > Arthropoda > Insecta > Hemiptera > Aradidae > Aradus > Aradus depressus. The sequence goes on along the minus strand of OY759224.1, from coordinate 28,490,595 downwards.
AAAACAAAAGTCGTCGGTGAATCACCGGCTATATACATTCCCAGTACAAATTAATCAATTACTTTTTCGCTCTCCCTCCAACGCCAATCCACCGTTTGAAATTAAAATCAAAAAGTTGGCTTATAAAGGGGTTTCTGAATCATCATACTAAATGTTGTGTCAGTAGATTCATTACATAAGGTATTCAAGTCGAAGCCCTCTTTTCTGGTCCCCCTCCATTCAACCGATTCCATGGAAAATTAATAGGAGATTTTTGAGATGAGCCCCCTTCATGCCCCCGCATCTTCGGCTGATTCCGCTGAAAACGTATAGGTGTCATCCTTATAGGGCTTTGAATTTAGATATGATATTTTGTATCGATACATTCATTACAACGGCAGTTATCAATATTAGAGTCTTTGTGTTAAGCCCCCCCTAATCCCTCTTCTCTTTGACCGATTTGGCAGAAAATCAATAAATGCCATCCATAAGACTGGACACACATATAAAATTTCGTGTCTACATTCATTCTATCGGAAGTTATCATGTTCACAGACACAAACAGATGTAATTGTTTTTCACAAACAATACGTTTAAGTTGAATGAAAACTAAACTATCACGCAAACACATACAACACAAATATACCAAAAAAGAAAAGTTGTAATAACCATTACCAAGACTCTGACGTATTTTACGTTCAACTCCATGTTTACAAGGTGCTGATCCTACGAAGCGGCCAGCAGGAAAGTGAAATTTAATACAAATTTATGAACATCACAAAAAAAAAAAAATATATATATATATATATATATATATTTAAAAGCGATAGATTTAGTCTAATACGATGAAAAGACAGGTTTTGAGGTGGGTCAGTTGCCAATTGGCATATTACTTCTGTCCCAAAAACATCAACTGTTTTCTTATTATCTTATTCTAAATAAAGCCATTGAAAGTTCAATGGTCAATGTTTGTAGAGGGATTAAAACAATCCTTCACTGAACAATCTCAAATACCTATTTTCATCTTATGGACTACGTCTATAACTAAATAATTTCATCCTACTCAAAATTAACACACATATTAAATTTGAGAATTATTAATTTATTATGAAAATATACATACTTGGTCCAGGTCTGAATTGTGGTCTTGTCCACATTCTGGGTTCCATGCTGGGTGCATCAGGATTGTACTCTGCTGAAAAATAAATGAATAAACAAAATAAAAATAGTATAAAGGAATTAGTAAGAAAATAAATAAACAAAATAAAATTGACTTTTCAACTTAGTGCTGACGATGGCGTAAGCCGAAACACTTTGCGTATATGAAGAGTACAGGGAAAAAACGGCGGATGTCAAAAAAATTGAAAATCAAGATTTCACTGCCATCTGTTGGCAATAGTGTAGTACTAATGTTTAGAACGTAGAAACAGGGAAAAAACAATCGTTAACAGTGTATTTCAGGCTTTTTTAGTTTGGGGTACAGGGAAAGAAGAGCGGATGTCCATGGCAACCCGGGAAAGAAGGACCACTGTCACTAGAATGCGCCGCGACGTGGTTGATTCTTATCATGCTTTCCTGAAGGAAAGTTAAAGTACTTGCAGAAATGTTTAAAGATGACTGGCGTGTCCCCAAAAGATGAACGAGGTCTGCACAGTTCAAAGCATAGAAAGCTAAGTGATACTAATTATAACGCAATTTGTGAGCTTAAAGAGTTTAAAGATGACTGGCGTGTCCCCAAAAGATGAACGAGGTCTGCACAGTTCAAAGCATAGAAAGCTAAGTGATAATAATTATAACGCAATATGTGAGCTTAAAGAGTTTAAAGATGACTGGCGTGTCCCCAAAAGATGAACGAGGTCTGCACAGTTCAAAGCATAGAAAGCTAAGTGATAATAATTATAACGCAATTTGTGAGCTTATCGAGTCATTCAAAGGCAGACAAAATCATTATAGTCTCACAAAATCTGAAAAAACTTATCTGCCGGAGGAGCTAAATGTGACAAAAATGTTTGATATGTTCACAGAAACAGAAAAACACAAAATGTAGAGAGTCCTTTTGGAGGATACAGGAACTGCGGAGAACATGAAATACCGAATTTTCAACTATATGTGGATATAAAAGTAAATACGCGGATTATACTCACCCATATTATTAGTGGTAACTGGAGGTGGTTGAAGAGGTTGACGCAGTTGTGGAGGTGGAGTGGGCTGAGGCAGCAGTGGAGTGACTGGAGCTCCAGATCCGTTGTAGAGAGGAACTACATCCTCCAGGATGACTGGGTCTGACCCATGGTCAAAGGGACACAGATCCCCACGCATACAGTAGCCTTTCTCTGTCAAAAGTAAAATAAGAATGTTGACAAAATTAATATATATGATCACACAAAATACATAGTTTATTTTCGTAGCCCTAACATTGTATTTTCTCGCAATAAAAGCTTCTATTTTCAAAAAAAAAAAATCTTTTTTTTATCAATTCTTATATAAAAAAAAAAAATGATTTATGACTGAATTAGAGTGAACAAATATTAGAATAAATAATAATAATAATAATTCCTGACTGAAAATTATCTTATTTTTTAAAACTCAACCTATACGGGTAATTATTCGATCGTATAATAGAAAATAAGTCAGCAACGTGCAGTTCAACCAACCGACATATTTTAAATAATTTAAAGCCTTTATAGTTCATCTAATGTTGACAATTGCAGTTTCCTAGCATGGTTGTTCTGCACATGTTTAACTAGATAATTGTGGTATGTTAAGCCTCCCCCGTAATCCCCCCTTGCCTTTGGTCAATTTGGCTGAAAATCAATAGGTGACGTCATTAGAGGGTTCTGCATTCACATATTAAATTTAGTGTCAATACACTCATTCTAGCGGGAGTTATCGTGTTCACAGACACAGACTTTTTTTTTTCTTCATATTTTGATCTGGAGGTCAGAAAATATGAAATTCCGTTTAAAATTCCGCATATAATTGTTGGCCGATTACATAACTTCCTCTATACTTCGTATAGCTGGGGAAGTAAAAAAAGAAATTAAAAATGAACATTTACTTACCTATTTAACTTAATTTTTATAAATTAACTTATTTCTGTATAAGAAATAGTCTTTTATGACAAAGCTAACAGCCCAGCAGATATGGCGCTCAGCTAACATAAAATATTCATATCTTCTTTATAATAATAAGAGAAACAAAAATTATTAATAATAATATTTATTAATTCCTATCACTTTTCAAGTAGTAATTACAAAAATAATCTCACTTAAATATCAACATTTTCTCCTTAATAAATCACAGTTATTTTATACAGTTGTCAGGCAATTGTTAGAAAACCTGACACTAACTCACATTTTTTTATTTAAAAAAATCTCCCACGTCTCATCATAGTCCAAACATTCAGCAACAACTCATAGTTTCCAGTCTCACCAACCAAGTTCTAGTCGCCTTGTCTTATTCTTGTATTTTTCACATTTTAACAATGCTGTTGTAAATTTTTGTATTTAATAAATAAATAATTAAATAAAAATGTGATCATATATATATTTTTCTTTCTTTTTTTCTTTCTCTTATAAGGAATATTTTTTATCAACTTATTTTTTTTAAATGATGATAAATACTTATTTTTTTATTATTTTTTCTTTTTCTTTGTCTCATTTTTTTTTATATATATTTTTTTTTATTTTATATATTTTTTATTTATTTATATATTTTTTTCTCAAATCTTTCTTCTTTTCAATTTTTTTTTTCTTTTTTTTTTTTTAAATAGTTGTTTATTTTCAATATTCCTTTATTTTCAATACTTTTTTTTTTTTTATTGTATACAGTTTTACTGAATTGCAATATTATAAAAAAAATTAAAAGGTAGATTGGAAGCTGGGAAGACGGTGGTAGAAGCCCGGAGAAGCTGTTGAAGGCTCCAAAGAAGACTTGCAGAGCAGCGGTTCCAAACGATTCCATGTGTTTTTGGTCGCGAATCTACTAGGAGGCATTCATCTGAGACTTCATCAATAAAAATAACACATTATGAAGTAAATAATTATCAACTATATTTCGAAACAAAAAAATTTACGACACAGAATAATAGAAAAAGAAGTTACGGAATGAATTAACTAACCTATTTTCTATTGCTATAAACTAGTGTACATCTTGGAATAAATGTTGAAGCAATTACAACACGTTCAATTTTTTCATAAGTTAACTAATAATAGAGAAAATCGAGAAAAAAAAAATCTTGAAGAACTACTGCTCCGATCAATACTTGAATAGGGAATAGGGAGCTGACTTTCTTCACTACTATAGCCTGAGCATCAAACAAACTCATCTAGTGGTTTATGTCATAGATCAACATTACATCAACAAAAGTACCCCAGCGCAAATCTCACAGGTGCCTTTCACATTGGGTCCAAAACCAATCGATCGTTTGGGATAAAAATTAATAGTTGACTTACATTGGGACTTGTGAATCCTACTACTAAATATTGTCTCGATATATCCATTACATAGGCAGTAATTAGGATTTGAGTTGAGCCCCCTCCTCGCATCCCTCCCTTTCCCTTCAGCTCATTTCGCTGAAAATTAATAGGTGTCCGTCCATGGGGATTTCATGTCAACACGTTTATTTGAACGGCAATTATTAGGGTTTTTGTATTAAGCACCCCCTAATCCTCTCCTTTCCCTTTCGTTGATTTGTCTGAAAAACTATAGGTGTCGTACTTTGGGGGGGGGGGGGGGGGGGGGGAAGGGTTCTGACTCCACACATAAAATTTCATGTCTTATGTGTCATAAAATGGACAGTCATTAGGGTTGTTCAGTCCCCCTGCTCTGGTCCTATCCTTTCCTTAAGACGGAGCGGCTAACTAAAACGCAAATAACTCGATAAAATGTTAATGTTATAAATTGTCGAAACATGAGAAAATAATGATAGATTACTAAGTGTGGTCGAGTCTTGGCCAGTCAGGGACACACATTTGTACGAGTAACACACACACTAAAAACGGTACGAGTAAAATACACACTAAAAACGGTACGAGTAACGTACACACTAAAACCTGAACGAGTAACGTACACACTAAAACCGGTACGAGTAACATACACACTAAAAACGGTACGAGTAACGTACACACTAAAAACGAAGTGGAAAAATAAGAGGTTCAACATTACTTTAATTATATCCGGTGCTCAAATTGTACTTATTTATTAAAATTAATACTTTATTTTCTGCAGGGAAAGCGCTTTCTTTGGCTCTGAATAGACTGATATATTGGCGCATTGGTCCTATATTGTATATTTAATATAAGCAGTTGTACCTTTTGGTTTTTAAATCATGTTTTAATCTAATCTCCATAGTTTGAAAAACGGAAAAGATTGTTTATTGAAAATAAGATGTTATGGGACGAGATTTCTCATAGAGACAAAAATACGTTGTCTTCCCATTATTTTATTTTTGATCAGAGGCTTAAAGTAGTCCCTAAGTCTCTACACTGTATGGGATGTGCCACTTTCATAGTTGTGGGTAAAATAGCTAAATAGTGCAATAATGTCAAATTTTGACATAGGACCTATTGTAGTCATCAATGACCAGTTTAGTAGCCTACTTTCCAAGGTAAATGACCCAAGTACATACCATCGAAGTCACGACATCGGCGAGTCTGAAAGTTAGGTTCAGCAGGTAGAGCGACCACACTCTGTATGTTCTGTGGTATAGCCGGAAGTCTGAGATCCGTATCACCGTGAACATTGTTTTCTCCACGAGGGGATATGCCTATGGCACCATCTTTTCTTTCTCGAGAATCTAAAATTAACATTAAAAAAAAATTGGTAAAATAAAAATAAACCATATATTCAATGGAAATAAATAAAAGAAAGTGAAAAAAAAAAAACAAAAAAAAAACTAAAATTAATAATGAAATAGAGCATCTATTGGTCATCGTCTTAATTTTCCAGTCTTATCGACAAGCACACACATACAAATATATATATATATATTTTGACGTAGAACTACGTCTTTCTCGGCGGTATGGGGGGGTTAAAGTGCGTCACAAAAATGTGTCACACTTCGAGAGCTTATATCTTCTAAAATAATAATCGTAGAATAATGGAACCAAACGCCGATAGAAAGCTTGTGTAGTACGATTTATTATCAAACAAGTTTCAACACTTCATCTTTCATCCCTTTGATACGTTCGGATAATCGACGACGTTCAGATAACTGACGTTCGGATAATCGGCGACGTTCAGATAACTGACGTTCGGATAATCGACGCTCTACTATATATATATATATATATATATATATATAAAATAATACAGGGATAATATTGAGAATGTAGGGACTTGAATTATACAAATTTACTAATAATGTTCTATGCATTATTACAGACGAACGGAAAACGTCAAATATAGAAACACTAAATATAAATAATTAAATAACAAAATACCTGAGTTAGAATATTTTGATGTGAAAGGGCTCCTAGATCGTGTTCTTGATCTCGATCGAGGTGGAGAACGATTTCTGTATCTTGTCCTCCTGTTGCCAACGGGAGATCTTGATTTCGAATATCTCCTGATGGGAGACTTAGAATGAGTATGCCTAAAGACAAAGGGAAAAAATAAATAATTTTCAAAAATAAAACTGATCCATATTTCTATGTGTAAGCAAGCAATATACAAATAATATGAAATAATATTTTATATAAATATTGCTCGTTCAGAGATTGACTAGATTTTAAATTTTGTTTCGAAATATCTAGTACTACTAGGACGTAGAATATGGCTTTGTCTGGCGACTTTAAATATTTAATTATCACCCGGAAGTATGATCTGGGTCAGGATGAATCTAGCTCAAGCAAATAGTAACTATATTCGGCTTCAGCTGCGTGTCCATATTAATCAGGGCAGGCCCAGCTGCCTAGCGCGACATTTTGTTTTTCTTGAGAGGGAGGAGAAAATGGCAGTTTATGTTTACGTTTAAAAAATTATCATTTTTCAAAATCAGATCCTATTTTTTCAAGATAAAAATTTGAATTTTTGGTAATATTGAGAACATTTTTTTATTTATTTTTTTTCAAACACGCCGTCCTTCGGATGGGACTTAAGTGATGGTCCCGAGCCTGTACGATGTCAGGTACTCGTTAAAGACCCCTGTCCTAGGTGAATAAAAATTTAGGGTAGGCAAAATTTAGGACTCCCATAGTAGAGTCGGGCTCATGTCCACCAGAGTGACAAAAGAGCGCTCTGGTAGTAGGAAATATGACCTTATAGTTAAAGCCCGGGCATGAGTCATAATAACTAACTCTAGTAGTACTATAAACGTATAACGCTAAAAAATATATCAAATGCAATATTTTAGTCCCCTAGTTTAGAATTGAAGTGACCATAATATGAAGTAATAAATGCATTGGATACTTAAACACTATAACTATTTAAAGTAAGATTGAATTTAGCTTATAAAACGCTTATCTTAAGTACTTATCAAATAAAAGAAATTAAAAAACAAATAATAATAATGACAAATTGAACAAAGGATACTTAAGCCTAACTATTAAGATGCTCATCAGACACAATGTTGGCAGTTCAAAAAAATTATTACTAGTATTACTCAAATACATCAACGTATAAAAATAATTACTGCCACATTTTCAAAAGTAACTCTTTATTTCAATGTTAAACAATATTTAAGGTAACTCTCATTTAATTTGAAGTCACTACATTTTCTTCATTATTTCAATAAAAGTATGCTTACAAACCAATATTCTCAATGGTTTTAGGCTTGAGTAATAACAATACATACTCATACATAATCAATAACTATTATTAGTTTGAAAAAAAGAAAATGAAATCTAATGAATAAAAACAGTAAACCGACTCCCAAGCAATCGGCCAAAATCAATGTTGCCAACAGTATAAAATGAAAATATTGTGAAACCTAAATAGAGAAACGTGAGAATGTATAATTGACAATACTGAATTAAATATTCAGATACACAATTATAATCTATTTAAAAAATATAAAAAAATATTTGTGAATTGATGTTACTTTCTCATAATTCTTGAAATTTCAATTTTCCACTAAGGTCAATCTGACAACCAGTGCACAAACTTCCTTTGCCTGGTAGGTGGCGTTAAATTTTACACTGTATTGATACAGTGTATTTTGAGAAAAATCAACTTTTTGAAAATGCTACACAGAAAGAAACATGGCATTTTTTTTTTTTTTTTTTTGCTCTTGACCAGGTGTGATTATATACCCCGTAGATCAATACCGTCCAAATATTGTAAATAGTTTGTTGATTTTCGATAGTTTAGACATAGGTACAAGGAAGTTGTGGAATTAGCCATGGTTTCTTAGTTTCTCTCGTTAAAGTCTTCTACGAATAAATTTTAAAAAAATAATAATAGATTATCAATTTTTTTTTTTAACATGAAAGGTATTTCTATGCTACCTGCGGTCCCTGTCATAGCGGCCCCTGGAGGGCGGACTCTTGTTTCGCCAGGCTCTGGCACGGTCTCTCTCCCTCGACCTAGATCTCCGTCTGTCGAAGGACCGTGAACGTGTCCTCCTACCACGGTCTGGCGACACTGATGATCCACGTCTGATCCGTCGACGGCTTCGGTCTTCCTTGTCCTAGAAGAGAAAAAACTATTATCAATACTTTACTTAAGTATTCAATAGCCAACAGTGGTCATGAAATTGTGAAAGCATCACCAATTGAGGACGCCGGATCTAGCTTACTGATCTTATGATCGCGGGTTCGAAACCCGGCGAAGACCCTTAAGGATGGTCCTGAGGCCTGTGCGATGTCAGGTACTCGTGAAGGACCTCTACCCTAAGTAAATAAATAAATATATGCCTACAAGGTAGGCAAAATTTAGAACTCCCACTGTAGAGCTCATGTCTACCAGAGTGACGAAAGAGCGCTCTGGTAGTACGTGATATGACCTTGTAATTAAAGCAGGGCGTAAGTCACAGAAACTGTACTTAGTTTTTCATTTACAGTATAGCAACATGATTTCCTTTAACACTGAAAAGATAATGTCGACTCTATCAATAAATATAATATTATGTATACATGTTTTGATTTATTTAAACTTCTTCTCGATTACGCTAGATTAGAAACATATATAATATACTTACAGAATCAGCTTTTCTTATATGTTTTTCAGAATCCCTCCGACCAGCGGCGGTCGCCAGTAGCGCACAACCCAGGCTGTTAGAATTTTGCGCACTGGCCAATATGGCTGCACTCTGCTTTTCATAATAAAACAAAAACATAAAAATATTAATAAATATAGAAATAAAAGATTGAATTAGAATATATTTATATAACTTTCGTGAATCTGAAGAACATTTAAATGTGAGGAGGTAACCAAGGAGTATTCATTATGGCTGCTCTCGAGAGACAGGAGATAGACGTGGCCCCTCAACCATCACTACTCAGAGCATTCACCACTCACATAAACAATAACTGAAACATATTTCAGGGGAAATAAAACTTGTAAAGACATTATATAATCCTTAAATAACTATTTGACTACTTCCCTGTCAATAGCGAAAGAGCTATTTTGTCAAAAGTACCGTGACATCAGAGTAAAAAAAAAGTCGGTGAATCTTCAGCATTTATCTAGCACGGATTAATCTATCAAATTTTCGCTCCTCCATCAAAACCAGTATATAATATTCAGTAGTCCACTTACATAAGGGCTAATAAATCCTCATACTAAATTTTGTGACGATACATTCATTATATCGGCAGTTACTTTTGAACAGAGCCCCCCTCCCCTCCCCTCCTTCGGCCGATATCGCCAAAAATTACTAAGCTACTACTTTATGGGGTCTTGAATCCACATATCAAATTTTGTATCGATGCATTCATTACAACGGCAGTTATTACAGTTTTTGAGTTAAGCCTCTTTCTAGTCCCCCCCCCCCCTTCCTTTTAGCCGATTTGACTGAAAATTGATACGTGCTTTCCTTACAGGGTTCAGACCGCACATATAAAATTTCGTGTCGATACATTCATTCTATCGGCAGTTATTCGAGTTTTTGTGTTAAACCTCTTTCCTTCCCTTTGGTCAATTTGGCTGAGTCAATAGGCGTCGTCGTTAGAGAGTTTTGAATTCACATTAAAAATTTTGTGTTGATACATTCATTCTATCGGGAGTTATCGTGTTCACAGACGCACAGACAGAATTTTGTTTTCATATTTTGAATCTGAGGTCGGAAAATATGAAATTCCGTTGAAAACTCCGCATCGAATTTTTGACCGATTATATCATTTCCCCTACGCTTCGTATAGCTGGGGAAGTAAAATTGGATTTTAAATTAGTTCATTGAAAACTATATCGCAATATAAAATAATAATGAATTTCGATCGGTAACGTTTTCCTGTAATAATTTTCATGAATCACATTTGTCAATGAGCGCTGTCATTCTTCTTCCTTTAAGTTAAATATGTCAGAAATTTGAAGTGAATTCCAAGTTTTCCGACACCATGATTTCAAAAAGGAACAAAAAAATGTAGAAGTATGTCCGTCTAAGGGTGTATGAACACGATTACTCCCGATAGAATGAATTTTATCGCTGATTCCTTTCAAAATTTAGCATTGAATTTTTGACCGATTACATAACTAAAATACCAAGAATAGTAACATTATTCAATAATCTATTTGAAAAATGAGGATGCAACTAACCGGTTCTTTGGGGAGTTTCTTTTCTGTCTCATCAAGAGAGGGTACAATAAATGCACTCCTTGTCTCGAATTCAGAATTTGTCGTTTTGTTGGCTTGACTGGGAGGAGGGGGAGCAGGCGCGGAAGCAGCCGGTCCTGATGGATTCTCAGTCTTTGTTTCATAATCCTGAGTCTCCAACGTTTTAAACAGAAGGTTAACAAAACCTTGAGTTTCTGTACAAAAACAAAACAAAAAAAACAAATAATTATTAATATAAAAAAATTATGAAAACAAACGTGCTATATAATAACAATATTGTAATATTAAACAAAACAAAATAAGTAATCTACCTTTCTGTAGAAAAACTTCTAATTGTCCAATCATACTAGACCGTAGTTCTTCCACAGGCTTGTCTTTTTTAACAAGAGCGTACACATACTTCGCTAATGCAGCAGGATCAGCGTCACACCTTCAAATTAAATATACAATTTTTAGTCATCTCGATAAAAAAGTAGTATATTCAGTTTTTTAAATTGAAATAAAATAAATCTTTCTTATTTTATTTATTTCATACATATTTATGCTATATACAATTCATGGACTATCATAATCGATTATTTATTAATTTCACTAGAAGTAGCTAGAGCTGTATTATTGTTGTCGATAGTGTAGTACGATTTATTATAAAACAAGTTTCAAATCCTCCATCTTTCATAAATAATGCATATTATAAATAAAATAAATACATAACGCATCCTTCTCTTGCAAAAGAAAAAGGAAAAAAAATTGAAAAAACAAAATGAGAATAATAATGTAAGCAATAATAACAATAAAAAATAAAGAATAACATGTTTTTAAAAAAATATTGTCTATTTAACAAAATATATGGGAGTACTTTCGGTATTTGGTAACAGATACAGTACCTATTTGTTAAATCGTGATTGAAGATGGTAGCAATACCGAAAGTAACCCCGTATATTTTTTATTTTGTGAAATACACAATATTTATTTTTAAAAACACTTCTTTTTTTTTTTTGGTTTCACAATATCTCTGCAGAAAATGTTAAGTATCATTAACTACAAATTGTATTGGAATATTAAGTTAATATCTGAAAGATTTCGTATTCACATATTCATACTATCAAGAATATTGTAAAAACCTGGAAATATTTGCCGGGGGTTCCATGGCGTATTAATACAAGAAAAACAACATAAGTTTTTGCAGGAGTTGAATTCGTACCAACTGTTTAGTGGCGAATAACATGATAATATCGAAAATTAATGAATATATCACTCTCTATATAGAAAGTACTGATAGGTAAAAAAAACCTTGAGCACGCCGTCCTTCATATGAAATAAAGACCCCTCTTTGTGAAAGAACCGAGATACACAAAATTTAGGACTCCCACAGTAGAGTCAGGCTAATTTAGACCAGAGCCACGAATGCCCGGGCATGAGTCCCAATAACTAACTCTCTACAACCTTGCTTGTTACCCTGAAGCCATCACGGTAGTGTACTGTTGCGTTGAAGTTTTTAAAAATAGAATATCCCCCACGTCGATCAACTTTGTGTAGCTAAATTAACAGTGTGAAATAAATAAAAGAAATGTAAGCTATTTAAAAAATGGTAGACAACACATTGTCAATCCTCGCAATATTAAAAAAATAAAAAAGACCGACTAGGAAACCAATTGAAAAAAAGATACATTTAGTTCCTTATGATGTAAAAAATTTATGAAAATTATTATTTTGCTATTTATTAGGTATTTAGTATCTTATTTTGCAAAATTTGAATGGTCAATTTGAATGCCACTAATCATATCTTCTTAAGAACGGCAATACAAGTTACCCGAACTATCAGGAAATGAATCTAGTTCACCCTTGAAAAATAAACCGGAACTGAATGAACAACTGATGAAAATCGAAGGATCTCCGGTAGAACATTAAGCAATCTGATCACATAGGATAGTAATTACTGAAGTATATGCTGTATAAATTGCAACACATTACTGTTCCCGTTACAAAAACCGTACACAAATAGAACATCTGCATATTCCGCATTCGTGAACATTCGCGGCATTTTGTGCAAAACTGGTTCACAAAAATCAGATTATTGCATTGAAATAGAACCCAACATTCATAAACATGAATGGTATTGAACTTTGAACCCTATTCAGATCCTAATCCCTTATACCAATTGCAAGTATTTCTTTCTTTGTCCAGCAGTTTTTTGATTATAACTTTTAAACAAAGCATTTGCGGACCTATGTTTATAGGAACTTTTTTGTTCAGAATTATGTTTACTATAAGATCCCTAAGTATCGCCCTCTCGACTTGTTACACCCTGTATAATAGCATGATAAAAGTGGGGGAAAAAAATTTGTAATTCTCCCTTAAGAAATTCATACTAAAAACCATTAAAATGGTCCCTGAATTAAGTTAATCTTCTCAAATAACTCTATATTAATTTTAGTAATAAAATAATAATACGAACATAGTGAATCATGTTCTATCCGAAATTCTTAAAGAATGAAAGTTTCGAGTTACTATTGCACCCAGTATGCTCAGTACCATATGCTCTCATGAAAAATTGTAACATTATAGAAATACATAATCTATACAATAATTGCAGTGATTGGAGGAATAGTAACATAATAATAATTATTACAACTGTTCTTACATTTTAAATCAACAAAAAAAAATTGTTAATTTCGACTTCTGAATTATTATAGAACATTTCAAGTTGAGTATAGTTGAATCACTAAAAATGAAGTCATACTCACGAAGCTATCGAATATAATTATTTTTATAGATAAGTATGTAAAATTGCTCAATTACATATCTAAAAAAAGGGAGAATAAGAAAAATTCACTGATGGATATTAGGTAAAATAATTCCAATATGAGACAACTCACAACTAAATGTTCAATATTTCTGAAATTGAGATAAAATACTAATGACTTCTATTTATGGGCCATAAAGATTACGAGTTAAATACTACAAAAGTATAGGTTGTCCTACTTACAATGGCTCTAATCTTGCTGTGAGCCAAGATTTAAAGCTTTCAGGATCTTCAATAATCATTTTCAGTCCAAGGATTGACACTTATGGTAACAATAAAATGTTTCTTCACAAATTTCACAATTAAATTATTGAAAAAAATGTATACTTATAATAACAAGAATGCTCTCTAATAACAATCGAGGATCTGTCTTGAGGTCCACAGCCACCATTAATTTACTCCATTCCGTTTGTTTCGATTAACGCCTGAAAAACTCACCAGGCAGCGGCACTGATTCTCTTAAATGCCTGACCAAAACATATGATCCAGAATTTTGCCATGTTACGTTAAGTAACAGGTATTATGGTTAAGGTTAGAAAATATTTCTTTATAGTTAATACAAACAAATTTATTTTGAAATGGCAGATTCGTTTTTCGGATTCGCTACTGATTTAGAGGTAAATACTTCACGTGATTCCTTAAATAAAATTTTCTTTTCATTGTTTGTGTTTTATTAATTGTTCTAAGTTGTGTTTTTGTATACATCCAATTCTAAACTGTACTTACTAATCTAAGTTTATATATTAGCAATTGGTTTGTTTGCTTAAATAATATAACTTCTTAAAAAGAAGTTTGAACTAACAAATGATTTCAATGTTGTGCTTCGTTCACAAATGGCTGCAAACAACTTACGATTGTCTGTTTTTTATATTTTTAAACATCCTTATCTTATAGAAAGATGCACTAGATGATGGTTTGGCTTCTGAGGACGACGAGGAAGATTATGATGCCCTGAACGATGAAACATTTGGAGATGCTGGTCTTGGTATGTTGTTACATTAATCATAGTTCCACGTACAAACATAATATTTTGCTATTATCCACTGCGAAATTTAGTATTTGTGAACAATTTCTGTGTACAGTCTTCTTTAAGGTAAAGTTCTTCCTGTAGCAGTTCCAAAGGGATGTATGGATGTTTATGTTCAGAAATGTAGCATTTTTTAATCTTCGTATATCCGAACAAAGAAAATGTACTCATATTTTTGTTATAAATAAAATTATGTACGTGGTTTCTGTACGTTGAATAACGAACGTCCACCAACATGAGACTCGTTCCAATCCATTGGCGCTTTTTTCGATCCTCACAACTATTATCTTTGTTTAGTTTATATTCGGAATATGTTTTATCCTGTTATTTTAATTCTTGATCTTGTGTTTTTCATTCAGTAACACTTACTGAGCATACACCAATTACATGAAGAATGTTTTTTATGCGTCCAGGTTCCACTAGCTTGAGACTTTGGTCACATTATTCCCACAACGATTTCCTTTGTTTCCAAGATGTTTTACCTTATCTTTTAATTTGAATTCTTGGTCTCATGTTCATATTTTTTTTTACTATCTTTTTTTCTATAGTAAATTGTAGTGATGGAGCTCTAGGGCATACATTTGATAGTTGTATTATTAGTTATGACTATTTCCTGTTTTGAGATAATGTGACCTTTGTGTTTAGTCATGAAACATTAATAATAATTAGAAATAAAAGAGATTTAGGAAAAAAAATGCAATTGAGAGAGGATGAGAGTACGAAAATAATTGATTTTTTATTTATTCAGAGGGTGATTGGGAAGAAGATCATGAAAAGTTGGCTGAAATTACCGAGCTATCTCGGCATCATGGAGTTATTAATGAGGTTTGTAGTTTTCATTTATTAATTTTATTCATAATATTTCAGTTGAGAGTTATATTATATAATTGATTAATTTTCAGAATGGTGACCTTAGTGCGAAAATCGCGGCTTTCCTTCTGGACGATGAACCCGTAAGTTTTATTCTATTACTTTTGTGCATATGGCAGTCCTGCCCACCTTTCTTTCTAAGGTCTCTCTATCTCATCAGTGTTTTTCCAAGTTGAGACAATGTCAGTTAACATTTGGCTTAAATTTTATTGTCCATTCAACATTCAACAAAATTCGTTTTTGTAACTTGTGTGAAGGCAAGAGATGTGGCAAGAGATTCATCCTATTGGACCATAGATGAATGTGGGTGAACCCTGATAGGTGCAGTTACAACAGAAGTCAAAAGATCAAGATTATAGATTTTTTAAATGGGTACTGGATAGTACTCGATTACTTATTCAATACTAAATCTTGTATTCGGGAACTTTTTTTCGGTTTCTTACTGAAAGTGAATATATTTAACTGCATGCTCCCTACTTAATCAATTTACAATTATTCACAATTAATGTGTGAAATAGACAATATATATATTTTTTTAAATTTTTATTAAGCGTTTCGAAAAATCTGCAGAAAATATCAAGTAGTTAGTTGGATTATGCTGATCTATATATATATTTGGGAGGGTCCCGGTAGCTCAGTGGTATGCGTGCTTGCTTACTGAGCTCAAGTTCATGGGTTCGTAACCCGGCCTAGGCCCTTAGTTTATTTTATCTGGGAGGTAAAAAAAATTTAAGCACGCCGTCCTTCGGATCGGTCGTTAAGCAAAGTTCCCGAGCCTGTATGATTTCAGGTACTCGCTAAAGACCCCTACCCTAGGTGAATAAAAATTTAGAGTAGGCAAAATTTAGGACTCTCATAGAGTCGGGCTCATGTCCTCCAGAGTGGGGAAAGAGCGCTCTGGTAGTAGGCGATATGACCTTGTAGTTAAAGCCCGGGCATGAGTCATAATAACTAACTATATATATATTTGTTTCAGAAGTCCAACGAGGTGGTTGAGATGGTCTCGAAGCCCCGGACCCCCAGACCTCCTCCAGGCTTCAATCATGTCTCCAACAACAATCAGCTTCCTTCTGAAGTTAAACTACCCCTTCCTGCTTTTAAAGTAAGTATCTCAACTATATTCTCAAAATATACCTATATACCTTTCTTTTTCAAATACTAAACTTTTTGCAGGCTCAATGTTTCAAATGAAATTTATCATCTTCACAGAAACATATTGTTTGCTCTGTTTTCTATGTTCATTCAAACAGGCTTCTTAGTTATCGTGCCAGTACTGGTGTCTGCTGCTGCCCATCACCAGGAATGTTTATCGACCTCCTGGTCTAGATCCGCCGTTTTCTGTCGAAAGCAGGGCCACCTCTAACAAGGTGCGGCTCTTCACGGACGGTCCTAGGAGTAGCGTCCTCGGAGATATACCTACCCATTTCCTCGGCTACTCCCCTAGACTTAGGGAAGGACCAATGTTGGGTCGACCCCAACAAAGGTACTACCTCCGCCCAAATCCTTGGCCCCTGTTATATCGTGGCCTCTGTTATGTAATATTCAAAATTCGCGGATTGAGGAAATATATCCGGTAATTCATCATACAGATAATGTCGGTTGTTATATTATCCTGGGATTAAAGTCATAATAAGAAAACTTTGTTCGTAAAAAGGAGTTTGATAATATGAAAATAAAATTAAATGAATTTATTTTTCCATATAAGGGATGCCAAAAATGTGTTAAAAGAAATTATTGATATAAAAATAATAATAAATAAAATTATTAATTAATAATTGAATTAATTAATAATTAATACAAAAAATTAAATAAATTTCCTGTAGAAATTGTATCTTTTTTGTACTTTACTAAATTTTTATTTCTACAGTAGTTTCCGAAAAGGGCCCTAAAAAAAGATCAAAAGTTCAAGACGTGCAATTTTTAAGAAAGTGCATGTAATCTAAAAAAATTTAATTTAACAAACTTTTCATTTGGATTCCTAAAGAGATGCCATGTTGTTTTCTAAATTTTGCAAAAATATTAAATCTAATCCAAACGTTTTTAAATTATATTATTGGGCCAACAGGGAAAATGAATAGCATAGAATTTACGAGAACTAATAATTGGGTTTATTTACTTAAACTATTTACTTAAAATAACAGAGAAAAAAATCAAATTATCTATATAAAGAAATCTTACAATCTATTTTTTACATTTATGTTTTAGTCTCTTTTCTCTCTAAGTACTGGCCATTCTTCAAATTCAAGTTATTTTAGGGCATATAAAACATATAAATAAACTAATGTACAACTTAGTTCTCCACACCTTAAGCCTAAACTCTCACTCCATCTCTTCAGACCACACACAACAACTCATACCTCGACTCTAATTAAAAACAGCTGATGGTCGTGTTTTGTTTTTTATTCATGGGTTGTTTTAAAACAAAATTCATTCATATTATTATTCACCAATTTAGTTGCTTCTTTGTTTTTTTATAGAAATAAATATAATTTATTTTTATAATATTTATAATTTGAATGTGTGTATTTTTATACATCACAACCTATTGTGTTTATTTTTATACACTGATGTATTTTCAACTTTGGATATTCATATATCTTTCATTTAATCCATCCACTGGGCAATTAGAAAGTTCTAGAGGCTCCAGAAGGGTCTATAACGGGAGAAAACGGTGGCTGACTTATAATTTTCCAACCCAAGTGGTGTTTTTGTAGCCTCTTCTGCAACGTGAGCTCTCCCATTGTCCTGGTGGAATAATACTCCGCGCCTATTGCCGAGGTTACCTTCAAACAGTCTACTGAAGTTGTCTTCAGTAGATACTTGTTTGGTGTTTCTCCGGGGCTGTCACTGCCAAGGTTTAATGTGCCCTTCACAATACATTTCCACCAGTTTTCTGTATGTGGACGCCGTTTTCTCGCCTTTTGTAATCTCTCATACCATACTATGCCAAAGTTGCTCACGTGTCAACTACCATTTCAAAATTTAAACTAGACAGAAAATCTGTTTTTTTTTCCCCCACCACCGTAGGTTGAAAATGTGAATTATTAATCACTTTTCAAAACCTGTACAAATCGTAAACTAGAAGAATTGATCCAATAAGGTAATCAATGAAAATAATTTCGAAAAACCGACATTATTCATCGAGAAGAATTGTCTTATAAATGAAAGTTCCGTTGATTATCCTCTTGCCTTTGATCATTAAATTCCTAAACGATGAAGAATTAAATTTGATTTACTTGGAGAACCGAATCCACCAGCGCTCCAGATTGATTTGTAGTAAATTTTCTCTGACTTTACTCTAAAGATTAAAGAAAATACTGATTAAAACTAGATGTGAGGAAAATTTCTGCAAAATTAAATAACTTTTTGTGATTTTTCTGCAGCATTTTAAATGTTGTGACACTGTAAAACAAAGGCTTTGCCTCATTTTTCTGAATCTGCATTTATACACGAACAAAATATGCATCCTCAATATACCACTTCTCATGATAGGCAAGGCTATCAGACTCAAAATACTTTATCTTTATCTAAAGCCATAGGTTCGAAACCCGTCCGAGGTCCTTAGTTTATTTTATCAGGGAGGTAAAATAAACTTAAGCACGCCGTTCTTCGGATGGGACGTTAAGGGATGGTCCCGAGCCTCTACTATGCCAGGTACTCGTTAAAGACCCCTAACCTAGATGAAAAAAAAATTAGGGTAGGCAAAATTTAGGACTCCCTCAGTAGAGTTGGGCTCGAGTTCGACTCCCTCGTCGAAAGAGCGCTCTGGTAGTAGGCGATATGACCTCATAGTTAAAGCCCGGGCATGAGTCATAATAACTAACTCTAAAGCCATTTTCTCTCTCACTCCCATTATAGCTGCATCTTTTTTTATCAAAATATTAAAACAATGCACCCGTGAGTATTAGCTGAAACATTATGTTCAATTTCATCGAAATCTGAATTGTAGTTTTTGACAAGTACAATATAAAAAACGATTTGATCAATGGGGAATAGTAATTTCGCTTCTCCCTATTATAATACAAATAAAAATCTTACTCAAGAAACTTTAAAATATGTAATCTCCTTATCTTTCTGTAATGTGTTTTATGGACAGTTAGTTCCATTTTTGTAATGTTGATATATCAGTGAAACGTTTGATTAGAATAACATTTTTCTTGCGTGCAAAAAAAAAAAATTGTTAGGTAAAAAGGGAGAAGTAGGAAATATGTCGTTTCTGTGTTTACATATACAGTTAATTACTTAATACTATTAAGTATTAATACTAATCCAACAACAACAATACTAACAAATAAGTCATTTTTTCTTGTTTACCTCTCATCTTTCATTGAAAATGTTTATCCCATTTAATGTTTCATTGAAACTGAATTATTCCTCTCCTATAAAGTGATTGGCTAAGAGTCAACGGACTCTCGTAAGTGAAACTTTAAGTCTTTTCCGAACTATTCAATGTCCGAATACATTTTTGCGATCTGTGTCTATACTTATGGAAAAGAACTTTAACATTCATAATGCTAATTACACACACAAAAAAAAAAATATATATATATCGTGGGATTACAAGCGAAAGGTACTAAGTCATTATTTTTTTTAATAAAATCCATTTTCATTGAGTGAAGCATGTAAAAAACATACTATTCCCAAGTATATACTTTTTCACCTAAAGTAATTGGTCACACCAAAATAATTTGTAGCAAAATTAAGTAAAGTGTTTGAATATTGAAATTGTCCATAACTCAAAACCATCTTGTCAGACTTATAGTGCCTTTATCTTGTAAGCCCACGATATATATGTATTCAATGTACTGGAATTTTGTGCTGAATTAGACAATATGAATGTTAAACAATTTCTTTGTATTTGTTTTGATATGTTCAATATTGAAAGCTATATTTCCCAACGAAATAGATCTGTGTATGATGTCTTAAACTATTAATGTTTTTTTTTTAAATTCCTTCCATATTGTATTGTATTCCTGATCCTTATACGAATCTTTTATATGTATTTAAAATAACTAATATTGCTTTGAATTATTTTTATATTTTCAGAATGTATGCACAGTAGAAGAAATAGAAAGGAATTTAATCAAACCTCCAGTGACTAGCCTACGGTTAGAAGATTTAGAAAGAAATTTAATAGCTGTAAGCATTATTCTTTTTCTATCTTTCCTGTGTTCTTAATATATTATTTACGTTACAGAAAATATGTTATTAACTATTAACTTTTTCTGCCATCTTTAGTGTGGGTTTAGTTAAATACTTATATTCCATGTCCGAATACATTTTTTGCGTTCTATGTTGATATAGTGGAAATACTAATAAATAAAATAAAATGATAGAAAAAACACTTTTTTGAACACTTATATTGTCTAATTCCACAAACATAATTAAATGCGTACCGGTTTCGGCTTACGCCATCGTCAGCACAATGTTCAACAATAATTCAGGAATTGAATTATTGGTACACATTTAAGTATATGTTTGTGGAATTATACAATATAATAAGTGTTCAAAAAAGTGTTTTTTCTATCATTTTATTTTATTTATTTATATTCTTATGTTATTTGTTTATTTTCTCTAGAAACCTAATCCGCAGCTGGTGAACCTGCGCCATGCCCCTGCTTTCTTCGCGATAGCAGCCAGACATCCTCTTCTCAACAGTACCATACCTAAACTACAACCCATCAGCCCATTTCAACTGCAGAATTTCCCTCATCCATTTACAATACGTAAGATATTTGAGTATTTTTCTGATTTATTTATTATTATTATTTTTATGTAATTTGATATGGTCAGCCCATATATATTTATTCATAATTTTAATTTATTCGGAATTTTGGAAACCAGGTAGGTAGTTGGCAACACTAGGGGATGTATGGTTTCTTCCGGAAACCACCGGGATAGGTTATAAAATTTGCCTTCAACGTTTTTTCATGAGAAATATTTTTCTTTCTTTGTGTTTCTATTCGGAGGTACGTCTTATCAATGTATTATGGCCCATTTTTTTACGACAGTGTTCCAAATCAAGGGATTTATTCTATCCACTGTCTTGGACTCAAATTTGATATTTCTGAAATTGATATAAGTAGGTTGGCTAATATATATTACGCAGCCTGTACTTCCATCCCTGATAATGTAACAAATTAAACTTGAAATAAAAACAATTATTATTATTCCAGAATTTGTTGTATTAATAAAAATACAATAAATAGAAGTTGGCCCAAATGAGTTTATATTCATACGTAGGTCCAGTTTTTTTCCTGCATAATGTTTTTTATGTTGGCAACGAAACTACCGGTATTCTGTGTTTTTCGTAAATTGGACTGGAAGTTGGCTCAATACATAAATCCGCCACCCAACATTCATTGTTTTAATAATATCTCTTATTGGAGCAAACGTTTCATATAGAATTTGTTACATTTAGATTGTGGCTTTTGGTTTGTGTAAGGCGATTCTAAATTTATAGTATATTTTTTTTTACAAGTATATTATTTTCCCAATTTAGTTTTCCATATTTACTTACATCCTAACAATTAGACGTTTCGTCAAGTACTCTCATCAGTATCTAAAAATGTTACTATCGATAATAATAACATTGCATGGTTTATTATTCGACAACAATTCTACACATATATTTCAATTATTCAAATGATGTATTTTATTATAGATTTTATGTACAAAAATAAAAGATAGTTTGCAATCTAATATTTTTAAATACTGATGATTGGAGTTTTTCCCGAGAAAAGCTGTGAAATAATATATGGCCCAGGCCCTTAGAAAAAAAAACTTGTGCACGCACATCTTTTGGATGGGACGTTAAGCGATGTTCCCTAGAGGCAAATTGGGACTCCCTCAATAGAGTCGAACTCATATCCACCAGTGACGAAAGAGCCCTCTGGAGTAGGCGATATGACGCAGTTAAAACACTGCCATGAATCACAATAACTAACTATATTATTATATTTTAGATTATGTTCTTTTATTACATTTATAATAATTTTGATTCCTTGTTTTTAGTATTATGTACTCAGAAAACAGTTCTACAGCTTTGTTTATGTTTGATGAGCCTCTGATTGGTAGAATAGCTTTGATTTAATGTGCCCATGTATATTGACATTCTAGAACCGCCCGGACTCCGCGTCGCACCCCCACCTCCGGCAGCCATGTTGCGACTTGGCTCACTCAACAGGAACCTCATCCGGCCCCCTCCTCTCCCGCCCTCTCTGGTCCAGCCGCTTGGTGACCCATACGCTGGTCTCATGTCCAACAAGGAGAAGAATTGGTTGGCCCAGATACAGCTCACGCAACTATTAACAAATAATCCATTTCAAGATGATTATTATTATGCGGTAAGGGAGTACATGATAACTAACGATATATGAACAAAGTACAGTAAAACCCCTCTTTACGGACAATATTGCGATGTCCCGGCCCGAAGTATAGGTAAACTATGTTTACCCCCCTCGCAACGGATGCGGACAATCAATTTTTTTTCATCAAGAGATAAATTTACCTCTCCTAAGCGGACACTTACAAAAGATTTTATTTGAAAAATGTAATTTTGAATGCTTTTTATTATTCGTAGATTTCGCTGTTTGTGAAACAGCCATACATACCTACTGTTTGGTTTATTAACTTGAAATCCATAATAACTATTAATATGTGTGTTTTATCTAATTATCTATTGTTATCTAATTATCTTAGTAGTATTAAATATAAAAGCAAATTGAACGTTTTGTATATACTACATACATATAATGAATGAAGTTGTTTTTTTAAACCCTCAACGGACAATTTTCTCCCGAGACTGTCCGTTGCAGAGAGGTTTCTGTATCATGTTCGGACAAAAAAAAAATTGTTCTTTTTCAACATTAGCCACAGAATTCGACTTGACAGTTTTTCGGATACTTGTGTATTTATGTGTACCTGTAAAGAAATGTTTTGTGCATAGTTATTGCTTAAGCATGTACATTTAAAATTTTAAATGTACGAATCAACTTAAAATCTTGTAGATTTTGGTGAAAATCGGAAGTGAATAAAGAACCACCAATTTATTTGAAGCTCTATATAAATTTCGCTTAAATCAAACTAATTCTTCAAAGAAAACTCGTAAGTGAAAATTAATGTAACCATTTCATACTAAATAACTTCATAGGCATTCAGGTTCAGAGATATTACCCCAAAACTGACTTTATACGCCAGCTTATACATAATTTTTGCGTGATTTAAGTGAGTTCTATCGAAAAGTGGGTCTATACAATAAAAGGTTTCCTATAAAAATTTCCATCCGTTTTGAGTTGTATAAAGCATAGTAGCTCTACAAGGATGGAGTACTACTTCAACCAATTGAGGGGACCGGTAGCTCAGAGGGAGCTTGCTAATAGGGTTGGGCGATAGTCGATAGTTACTATCGATATATCGATAGATCACGCCTATCGGTACCCAATATCGATAGGCCACGCCTATCGGTAACCAATAACGATAGTTTTGACTATTGATATTTTTTTAATTTTTACTCACAAGTTTTGAAGTTGATGACGTAGTCACGCACTTGTGCAAACAAATTAAATTCACGGTATTGGGCTTTGGCTCTTCTAAGTATTTATAATCCTAACTTCCTCTTTAATTGGGAATCTTATTCTACAATTCTTAGAAATTTTTTTGGGGTTGGCCGGCGAGAGCGCAAAGCTGATTTTTATTATCAGGGTGACTATACGACGAGAGCGCAAATTGGCAAATTAATTAATTCTTTATCACAGAACTTCAATCAAAGCCGTTGGCCGGCGAGAGCACAAAGCTGATTTTAATTATCCAAATTTTGTAATATTTCTATTTATGTTTGTTCTAGGAATTTATGTACCTAGATGAATGATTATCGCTGTTAGACAGCTTACAACAATGAAAATTGAGATGGCTGAGTAATCAGTAGGCCTTTGCAGTGGCGGCCTTTGTGGCGGGCGAGACGGGCAACTTCAAAATAAATTAAAAACTTAATTAAAACCTTTGCGCTCTCGCCGTATAAAAATGGGATTAATTTTTATTATCTACACACACTTTTTGAAAATTCAAATAAATTCGTTTTTCATTTATCTTTATAATTATCCCTTATCTTATAATTTATAATCCTGCAAGTTTGCAATAGGTAGGTAGGTAATTGAATTTAATTATAATAAATTTCTTGAAATTCTTTATTAAATAGATTTGGACAAAAATGAATTGCTATCGGAAAACTATCGATAGTATTCGATAGTTTTTAACCGATATTATCGGACTATCGATAGTGCCAACTATCGACTATCGCCCAACCCTACTTGCTAACCTACTGACCTCAAGATGTCGGGTTCGAAACCCGGCCGAGGCCCTTAGGTTTTTTTTATGTGAGAAGTGAAAAAACCTTGGTTAGGCAAAATTTAGGTCTCCCATAGTAGAGTCGGGCTCATGTCCATCAGAGTGACGAAGGAGCGATATGATCTTGTAGTTGAAGCCCAAGAAGGATATGACGTTTTATAGGTTTATTTGTTTTTGTGACTCATGCCCAGGCTTCAACTATGAGGTCACATATCCTACAACGAGGGCGCCGGTAATAATAATAATTTTATTTCCTATAAACGAGATCAAAATCGCGCGTTCGAAATCTGAGCGAGACCATTAGGTTTTTATCTGAGAGCATGCCATCCTCCAGATGGGACGTTAAACGATGTTCCTGAGTCTGTACAGTGTCACGTCCTCGATAAAAACTTCTATTCTTGGTGAATAAATTTAGTTAAGCAACATTTCGGACTCCCATAGTCGAGCTTATCTCCACCTGAGTGACGAATGAGCGCTCTGTTAGCAGACGATATGACCTTGTAGTCGTTCGGGCTTGAGTCACAATAATCTATAAACAGAGGGCTTTTGGAACATGAACCCTACACCATTTTGCCTACAAGTTTTAGTTAGGGGTAAGGGTCTTTAATTTAGGAATCTATAGTACGACAACATGAATCAATAACTAACTTATATTACAAATAAATTAGTTATTACCATTTAATTGCTTCCTCCAATGACCAAAGGTTGGAGGAAGTTCTCTGATAATTTCTCGGAGCTAGATTTTTCATATCAAAACAAATACTTTTTATGTCTGTATTTCTGTCACTGAAATCCTTGAAACACGCCTAATTTAAGAACCACTGAATGAATTTTTATGAAACTCGATATATAAGTTCGGTTTGGCATGTAGATGATTACATTTAAAGTTTTACAAAATCGGGGCAATAATTAAGGATAGTTGACCTGCAACGATTTTTGGTAAATCACTTTTTTTTTCGAAAGGAATTTTATAACAAAATTTATAATTATAAAACAGTTTCTTCTCAACGAAATACAGCTGCTATTTAAACTATTTTTGCGCAGTTATTCGATATTTTTTTAAATGTATTATGCACATCTTTTTAAATGATTACTTTTAACTTACTGTAATGTCTGATGATTGTCTCTGTATAATATTATCAATTGTTTATAATGTATAGATGTACCAACACCGACAGTCAGGTACTCACGGCCGGAAGGTTGGTCTCAAGATGTCTGCCAACAGAGACACTCCCACCCTTACCAAACCCATCTATACACCTCTCCAATTTGAAAATTCTCTTGGAAAACTGCAGGTAACTGTTAACACTTTTAACTCCCGACCAGAAAAACGGGTTATGTATTTGACGTATACGTTTGTACGTTCCCAGACAACTTTTGTCGGTTGGACTGATTTTGGTTCGTTGTTTAATTCAATGTAATGAATTTATCGACAGAAAATTTAGTATGAGGATTACGCACCGGTACACCTGTGCAGGCAAACCGGACTGTGTATGGGAACCAACTGCGCAGATTTTTCGACCTGTGCAGGCGACCGGAGAAGATATCGAAAAAGATATGTTTAGCTGCGCCAGAGTTGCGCTCTGAGAAAATGTTTTGCCAGATTGCAAAAGTGCAGGCTTCTTTACATTTCCACTTCTTTGTTTACAATAGTTCAACAGAAAATGTCTAAGCAAAACTTGTCAAAAAACGTTTTGGAGGAGTTTATTGAGACGTGTAAGAGTGAACTCAGTTAATGGAAAATAAAAAATAAGGTGTACCACCATTTCGTTCATTGAGACCATCCTTTGGTTCAAATTTCAATTAATTTCGCAGGTTTATATGACTAAATGTTGGTCTTTTTAGCAACCAGTTTTTGCTCCATTTTTGATGGTTCTTTCGATCTTCTGTTTTGTTTTTATCACAAAAAAGGCTGCAAGTGTTATCACATCGCTCTCCGATGCCATGATTTGAACTGAAACCTGCACAGTTTCACCAGAGCGTGTGTGGCCGCCTTAAGTCAACTAAATTATTAGCCGAAACGGTTGTCTGCATTTTGAGGGGTAGAGACAAGTCAATTGATTAATTCGTTCTGGGGCAGTACATTGCCGATGATTCACGGACGACTTTTTTTTTTTTTTTAGTTTTTAAAAACATATTTTTTTGTTTTTTGAAAATTTTATGTGAAAATATTTCATTGAGCTACCAACTCAACTAATCTACATTCTTCATTTTTTCAGATTGGAAGTGTGATGGCACCTAGAAAAATCATAGACACAGATGTTGTGGAAAGTGTTGACTGTCACAACACATCTTCCTCATCCTCCAGGAAAATAATCAAACAGATACTCCTGGAAATAGAACATGTAAGTCTATTTATCTAATATTGTTGTATTTTATTAAAATTCGGATCCTTTAGACTCCTATCGACTTATTTTATTATTTACAATAATTTCCTGGATGTAAACAAAATAGTCACCTTGAAAATTATATCTATGTTAATAAAACTGAAACGAGAGTTGCTTGTGAGTTTGTAGCATCCTTTTAAGCTCGATTGAAAAATAGGCTTTGGCGTCCCAAAATTTTGAACGGGGGGGTTGTGGAGGGGCCTAAATATATAGATAGCGCTAGATCATTAACTGATGATTGGATTCTCATAGAATTTCACATGTAGTATTCCCAAAGCTAAATTGGAAAATAGGATATGTAACGTCACAAGATTCTGAACGGGGGGGGGGGGGGGGGGGGGGGGGGAGTCGCTCATTTTTAATAAATAAAACAAACTATTTCATTTTAATATTGCCCATTCTTCAAACATTTTATACATATACTATTGGTTTCGGAAATAAACCATCGTCAGGTTTAGTTATGTGAACTGAACCATTCTTATACATACACTATTGGTTTCGGAAATAAACCATCGTCAGGTTTAGTTATGTGAACTGAACCATTCTTATACATATAAATTAGTGGAATTTTATCTTTAATTTTAGTTTTAGTTTCACTATTATTAAACAAGGAAGAGTGTTTTTTTAATTTTATTTTCTCCATTCACATTAATCATGTAGCCTCAAAATCACAATAAAAGAGCGATGTCAATAGAGAGGCTTTAATGCGCCATCGTCAGCAAAACAGTAACATTATAGTTTTCATATTAGAATTGTGAGGCTACCTGAGGATGTGACTCCCCTTTCCCAAGGGAAGTCCCACCAAAATGTGACACATGCAACGGGAACTAAGTACCTCCATCTTTGTGAAAAGACGACAGCTAGGAAAAATGGCAATAGTTTCAATGATCACTTCTCACATTCTTTAACAGTTGTCACTAGGTTAATTAATTAATGTTAAATTAAATAAAATAGCTTTATTGACATTCTTTTAGAACAAAAGCCTCTCCTTTTTGGAGGTTTTGAGTCTACTGCTCTTTCAACAGAAGAAACCCGAAAGGAACTCAGAAAAGAAATGTTAAAATAAAAAAAGAAAATGACAACTAGTTGATATTGAATTCCAACAATTTTTCCTAAATTAAATTATTTCTTCGTAAAACTCTTACTTCTTAATGAATTAATGTTATTATCCATTAATTTTATATATTTTTCGGTTAATACAATTTTTTTTCTCACTATAATATTCATATTTATTTATCATACATTGTACACATTTATTTATTTCATTTTATTTTCTTGTTTTTTTTTCTTATTAGTTCGAATTATTCAATTTTTTAAATTTTTATACATTATATACTTTATTATGAATACCATTCTTTTATTTTATTTGAATCTCTTCTTGAAGTTTATGCTTCAACCCGAATATTTTCACAGTTAGAATTTCCCGTTAAGACAGTCCCCTCCAAGGAGAAGGGTCAGTTTCAGAATTGTATAAATATGACAACCAAGCAAAGTTAAACGTTTCTGTTGTACTTTGTGCTGACGATGGTGTAATCCAAAACCTGGACACTATAGACAATATTAATTTTAAACAAGCTCATTGCTTTTATTAGCTGTTACCATAATATCGACACAAATATCGAAAATAATATGTGCCAGGACAAATAACATATTTTGTATTTAGTGTTTATACTACTAATTATTACTTTTATTCATTTATTATAAAATGTTATTTCTTTTTCAGATGTTTACACTCCTTTTGACTGCAGAAGAAGCTCTGTCGCCTCATTCTTCCTCTTCAAGTGATATCAACCCTACTGAACTGTTTAGCAAAATTGTACATTTTTTACTAAAAGACGATAAACTGAAAACAGTGCTGAACATTCGAAAAGGAAAGGTTTGTATTCAACGGTTACAGTAATTTATAGGTTAGATTAGGGTTTATGACTCATGCCCGGGCTTTAACTATGAGGTCATACGGCCTACTACTAGCGCTTTTTCGTCACTCTGGTGGACATGAGCCCGACTCCACTGTGGGAGTCCTTAATTTTGCCTACCCTAAATTTTTATTTTCCTAGGGTAGGGGTCTTTAACGAGTACCTGACATTGTACAGGCTCGGGACCATCGCTTAACGTCCCATCCGAAGGACGGCGTGCTTAAGTAATTTATATAAATTGGAACTTGTTAGATGGTGAACATTTTGTTTTATTCTTGAGATCATCCTGGATATTTATTATCTATTCTTATACATACATATATCTATTCTTGCATTATATGTATATGGTTGTGAAGACCAAAAATACATTGGGAGAATAATAAAACTATATATATATAGCTTAGATTATGTTCATTTGATTCTTTGTTTGTTTTTTATTATTATTAAAAGTATTTGTACATGCTCAACTCAGAAATACGAGTTCTATAGTTTTGTTTATATTATAAGTACAATAATTTAATGAGTCACAATAACTAATTATATTATTATAGTTCTTTATTATTTTGTATATGCGCATGACATTGTAGCCACACAATCATAAAATTTACCAATGGTTTTATTGTAACAGGTTGTTGATGTTTATTTATTTTTAAAAAACGTTATTTTCAGACGTTGGTTCTGCGAGTATTGCCCCACACAGAGGTGTCTGGTCCTCTGGCACATCGGCTCATCACGATCCTCCCCTCTGTGGTGAAGCGAGACATGGACCAGTCCTTCCTGAGAGCTCTGCCAGCCATCAGACACTTCTTGGCCACTGCAGACCTCGATCTTCTTGTGGCCCTCTCCCCACATCTTCACCATCATCTGTCGGATCTGCTAGCCAACAAGGTACAACTGTTTGTAGATAACATAAAAAAATAGATCTTGTATCAATTATTTTTATTTTTTTTTAAATATAAAATCCTTGGGAATATGACTACGGTTTAAAAATATTCTAATACAAATCAACTTTTCAATACACTTAGTCTCTGTCAAATTTTTCGGTATAAGGACCAAATTATGAACCTCCTGATTCCAAAAATGAAAATAACAATTTGTCTATGAACAACTGTCGATAGAATGGACTTATCGGCACGAAATATGTACCCAGACCTATAGGGACGACACCTACTGGTCTTCAGCCAAATCGACCAAAGGGAAGGGGGTTTTGACACAAAAACCAGCACATTATAAACCTTTTGTATATAATACGTATTATGTTTCTCTTTTAATGTATAGAGCACTGCTGAACCAATAAAATTGTTTTTTTTTTTTTAAATCGTCAATTTATGAAGTGATACTTCTACTAGTATAGTAGACTAGTGAATCGGAATTACCTCGACATAAAAAATCAAACATGAAACGCTAAGAAGAGGGGAATGAGTAGCATATGCGTACAAGATAACTACGAGTTTAGGTCGGTGTCGATGCATCAGTTGTTGTGTGCTACGTGTTTTTGTACGATTTATCCGTTGAAAAAATACGTTTCATTATTAATTTAATACGCTTAGTTTTATTCTGAGTTAGTGTTAAATAGTTAAAAATGCCAAAAACTTCAACGGAACGTGTTTGACAATTCCAAAGTTATCACTAACCACTGGTAACAGTGAAGTATCAGATCAATAAAATATAATTTTTAAATATTTTTAGGTTTAATATTTTTATTGTCCTTTATTAACATAAAATTTACGTACTTTAAAATGGTTAATACGTATAACAAAAATAAAATAAAATGTATATATTTATTAATTTGGTTATTTAATTCGGATGATTAATGAAGACAAAAGAAGTTTCACTTCAACCGTGCGCTTATGTGGGTGAGACACACCTTGGTATTTTTTTAAATTATCAATCTTTGTTCATTTTATGTATTTCTTTTGTTATAATTTCAATTTACATATTTATTATTATTCATTTAATTTTATCTGTGGTAAAATGTTAAGTGTGATTTTGTTGCTATTTCAGTTGGGTATCTCTGTGCTGGCCAACATGCTGGAACGAGCTGAATCTCTCTTCTCCTCACCGGAGCCCCCTACACCCTCAGTGACTGTACAGTCGGACTGGTTGTCCTTCGTCGTGACTCTGGTGGAGGCCTGTCCTCCGGAGGCTATAGAACGGCCTGTGGTGGGTATCAGTGGTCCAGTTCTGGCTCGCCATCTCACCCGTTGTCCACCTCCTCTACACAACAGTCAGAATGTTGCTATACTCCAAAAAGCCATCGGCAACAACATACCCTAACCCCATCCCTCTCCACTTCATTAGCAGAATTTATCAAAGGTTTTAGTATTTTTCTGCTTTGTGTCAACTATTCAATTTTAATTAATTTTTTAAAGAATCAGTACCATATTTCAACAAATTCCTTCCAAAAGTGTTCTTCGTTAGGTTCGTTATATCACGGTGTAAACTTTCTTCAAAAACACTTTTAGAATACTCTTGCGACAATAACTAATCTGCGCGAATGGCACATTTTATTGTTTGTTTTTTTAAATATCGTCACATTAGCAAATCTTAGAACAACAATAGAAGAAAAATTCGAACTACCTTTGACTGACTATATTGGAACAAGTTTTTAGATTTTGTGGTCTGTATCTCTCAACAAATATGTTGATAAACGCGGATATATTGTCAAAACTGGTACTAAATAAACTTCTATTTTGAAATATTGTCTATTCCACAAAAACAAGTATACAAACTTCCGGTTTCGACATTACACCGTCAAGTTACTATACTAAGACTAAGATATAAATATATATTTTTGTGGAATAGACAATACTTCAAAAAAGAAGTTTGTTTTATTTATCTTAACTTGGGGCGTAACAGTTACGGGACTTGTAAACCTAACCTTGATCCAACAGGTCAATAT
This sequence comes from Aradus depressus, assembly GCA_963662175.1. Classification (NCBI taxonomy): domain Eukaryota; kingdom Metazoa; phylum Arthropoda; class Insecta; order Hemiptera; family Aradidae; genus Aradus; species Aradus depressus. The sequence continues at coordinate 28,458,653 of OY759224.1, read as the reverse complement.
TCATTTTAACAGCTGTTGCTTTATAATTTCAGTTGGATTGGAAGCTATTTCAGGGCGCTGGTAGCTCAAAGGTAGCATGTCTAGCCTATTGAGCTCAAGATCATGGGTCAGAAATTCGGTCGAGGCTCTTAGGTATTTTATCTGGGAGATGAAAAAAAAAATTGAGCACGCCGTCCTTCGGATGGGAGGTCCAGCGATGGTCTAGAGCCTGTGCGATATCAAATACTCGTTAAAGACCCCCCTAACTCTCAAATTTAGGACTCCCACTGTAGTCAGGCTCATGTCCACAAAAGCGACAAAAGACCCCACTGGACTTACTTAGTAGTTAGCACTTTTTTAAAATTTTAGTATGGGCACCAAATGTCATTAAGGATGTGTTCAAAGTAACTCATCATTGAAGAATTAAATTTTTTTTTTGAATTTAATCATCGTATAAAAAACCAAATGTCATTAAAAATAAGTTCAAAATACCTCATCATTGAAGAATTAAAATTTTTTTTTGAACTTAATCGTATAAAAAACCAAATGTCATTAAGAATGTGTCCAAAATAACTCATCATTGTAGAATTAATTTTTTTTTTTTTTTTAACTTAAATCATCGTATAAAAAAACAAATTTCATTAAGAATGTGTTAGAAATACCTCATCATTGAAGAATTAAATTTTTTTTTTAACTTAATCATCGTATAAAAAACCAAATGTCATTAAAAATAAGTTCAAAATACCTCATCATTGAAGAATTAAAATTGAACTTAATCGTATAAAAAACCAAATGTCATTAAGAATGTGTCCAAAATAACTCATTGCAGAATTAATTTTTTTTTTTTTTTTTACTTAAATCATCGTATAAAAAAACAAATTTCATTAAGAATGTGTTCAAAATACCTCATCATTGAAGAATTAAAAAATTTAAGATATACATTTTGAACTTAATCATCGTATAAAAAAAAATTAAAATAGAGTATTTGACGCATAACAGAAAAAAATGCAATCCCATTTTTTTTATGCTTATTTAATCATGGAAATATTAAAAATTACTGTGTATACTATATATACACAAAACCATTTACTTATTATTTTTAAATGACTGTCTTTCTTTATTTTGATTGACTTTAGTATAAGTATATATACTTGTGAATATTATATTATTGTATATTACTTAAATTAACAATAACACATTGTATGTTATTGTAACGAAGATTTTTATTTTTAAGTATACTTTGTAGAAATTAATTTTTTAAATAACTTTGCTAGATGTTTTTATTTTTTAATTCGACGCGAAATTGACTTCTTTATTTTAATGTATTTTTTATTTTATTTTATTTTTTTAACGTGATTATAGATCTTCCATTCAAAATTAATTAAAATTGGAAAATTTATATGTATATAATAATTTATATAAATTCATATAATGTTATTCATATGTGTAAATATTGTAACAAAATGAATATATGTAAAAATTTGCAAGACTAAAATAACTTTATTTAAAAAGTTAATTTATTAAAATAGCTTTCTTATAGAAAAATGAAAAAAATTAAAAAAAAAAAACAGAAGTATAAAAAGCCTACCAATTATTTATGTTTAATTATTACTTTTTTTAGGGACAAATTGTAAATATGAAATAAAAAGCATCTGAACATAAATTGTGTTTCAATTTATTTCTCCTTCAGTTACATTTAGATATTTGGGATAATATTATCCATGCTTTGGTTAGTTTAGATTTATTGATATGTATTCACAACTGTATAAATAATATATTATACAATACATTTGCTAAAAGAGTAAATAAAATATGGCACTGTCAAAATGTCAATAAGGAAGAAATCATCCAGATGGCGACACTCCCTAACTTGAAATATAATTTCTATAAATTTTGTTTTGATTTACTTACACCTACATTTATGAGCCTCAAATGTAACTAAAATTTAAAATTATACACATAAAACTCAGTTATCAGTTCATTGTGCCTCGCGACTATTTTCGTTAGCAACATGAGTGAGTTATCCCTCATCTTCCATACTGATTTGATGCTAAATATAAAACTCAAAGGTAAGATTCGCGAAAAGTTTGTAATTGCTATTTTTTGTATTTTATTGTATTTTATTCTAAAAGTCAATTCCGAAGAACAAAGCAAAAACGTGTGACTGTAGTATAACAAAACATTTACTCGTGCGACATTTGAAAGATCTTGACAAGAGCAGTTCAAAAATAGTTTGAACTATTAAGAAAAAATATATGGTTGCAGACATTAGAAAAAGGGGGACGGGGATTCCATACAATCGATAGTTGAATTAATGTGTACAAAATGACTCCGAGGGCGCCGGTAGCTCAGTGGTATGCGTGCTTGTCTTCTGAGCTCAAGGTCGTGGGTTCGTAACCCGACCGAGGCCCTTAGTTTATTTTATCTGGGAGGTAAAATAAACTTAAGCACGCCGTCCTTCGGATGGGACGTTAAGCGATGGTCCCGAGCCTGTACGATGTCAGGTACTCGTTAAAGACCCCTACCCTAGATGAATAAAAATTTAGGGTAGGCAAAATTTAGGACTCCCACAGTAGAGTCGGGCTCATGTCCACCAGAGTGACGAAAGAGCGCTCTGGTAGTAGGCGATATGACCTCGTTGTTAAAGCCCGGGCATGAGTCATAAAACCTAACCTAACCTTTTAAAAAAATAAATCAGAAAAATTATGCTGTAATATATTATATAATATTTAATGTGAAATGAAATCAACGTATTTAATTAAATAATTTTAAAAAGTCCGGTCTTTAGTGTTTTGGATAAAAGTAAATTTACATTTTTTTTCCATTAATTTTTTTTACTGAAACCTTGGGGGGGAGGGGCTTGGCCTTATAAACATTTGAGCTCAAACTGCAAGTCTCTAGCTGTAATAGAAGCCGAGATCCCAACACAGGCTTTGATGAAACCTGAAGATCTTGGAGACTATACCTGATTTCCACCAAACATGGCTAAGAACCATCTCGCAAATACAAAAAGACCGCTTTGAAGAACCATCTCGCAAATAACAGCTTTTGAAAAAAAAAAAAACGCTTTGAAATCGGTTCAGCCGCCTTGGAGCTACGATGCCGCAGACAGACACACACAGACAAAGGCTTCAAACTTATAAACCCCTCCTTTTGCTGCGTCGGGGGTTAAAAACATTATTAATATATAACTCTCTCAAAAAATGGAATATATTTGAAAAGAAAATTGAAATAGAATATACATAGAGTAGAATAGGCTTCTTTCAGCTCTACTTGAAACATTAACAGAGATACGAAACTTCTCGCGACAAAAAAAAGTGTAAGATTCAAAGTCTTAGTTACCTTTGTGGTCTCAAAGGCCATAAAAAATGTCTTCCCATAAAGGGGCTTGGCCTTAAAAACATTTGAGCTCAAACTCCTAGTCTCTAGCTGTAATAGAGGCCGAGATCCCTACACAGGCTCTTATGAAACCTGAAGATCTTGGAGACTACCCGATTTCCACCAAACTTGGCTAAGAAACATCTCGCAAATACCAGCTTTTGAAACAAAAAAACTGCTTTGAAATCGGTTCAGACGTCTTGGAGCTACGACGCCACAGACAGACAAAGGTTTCAAACATAACCCCCCTTTTTGCGTCGGCAGTTGAAAATGTTGCGTCGAAATTTTCATTACAACGGCAGTTATTAAACCTCTCCCCCTTGGCCGATTTGGCTGAAAATCGATGTGTGGTCCTTATGGGGTTTTGGCCAAACATATAAAAGTTTGTATCGATACATTTCTGTCGGCAGTTATTAGAGCCTCACCTCCAATCGAAATTTTGTATAAATTAGGAATAAAACGCTTGTATAGATTATAATATTGTAAAACTTGGATCAAAATGTTTATTAAATAATGTACTTATATAATAATAATACCAAACAGATATTATCATTTATAACTTAGTCATTACTGGACCTACAGTTTACTTAAGAAAATGAAATCTTATTACAAGAAATTAGTTATATAAAAACATTGGTTCTCTGGCATTAAGTAGCACAAAACGCCTAATTTCATTAGCAAAAAATATGTAGGAGAGTGCTTGCTAGTTGATCTCTTACCCTTTCGGTTATCGTGCACACATTAGTAAACTTATTCTCCGCTGAAATTTTTTAATAGCCGGGGAGGGGGGAGGTTCTTGAAAAGTTTTCATAAGGGGAATAGCCCAAACTGTATAAATAACTTTGTTTTTTGAAATTTGTAATTTTTTTAAAAATAAATAATTTAATAGACAATTTTCAACTGAGGAAACAATAAGTAAAGATTATTACAAGAGTAGAATAACTGAGTCACTTGAAGCGACTGTTAAGCACCACCGCCTCAAGCAAACGATTCAGTCGTCGTTGAGCGTTGCCCGGCAAGGACCGAACCTTCATGGCTTCCACCAGTGTTTGGATGAATTGTGATCACTTTGTGCAAATGTGTATATAATTGTAGTCACAGAAATTATGTTATTTTCCTGCAAATTTAAATTCGAATATGTAACATTACGAGGGCGCCCAAATCTTGCTTGTAAATCGACGGACGGATAATTCAATGATACTCCTCTCAAACTATTGCAGTATTACCCCCTCCGGTTTGTAAAAGACCCCAGCCAGGAGGAGGGAGGGGCGCACCGGGTGCGTATTACTGAAATTTGCCCCTGTTCGGCTACCCCCACTCATTGAAGTCAATAGATACAATAAAAAAATTTAAACTTCAACTAAAAATGTTCATGTAAGAGGAAACCCTTTACACGGAAACGGAATTTTATTCTCACTGTCCAAAAAGAATAATATAATCATAATAAAGAATCGTGTTTCATATCCAAAAACATTATTTGATACAAAGCTTTCATTTTTATTTTTTGGACAGAATTCCTCCACAACTTAAAGGTCAGTCGAATCTATGTTATTGTTTTATTTATTCATTTATAATTAATTAATATATACATTTATTTAATTTTTTAAAAATATTGTTATAGTTACATTGTTTTCTTTTTCTTTTCTATATTTCGCACATTGGAACCTGATGAAGGGACGTAAGAACGTCCCAAAATATCGTTGGGATAAAGACACTTTCGGTGAGTTTTTTGAAAAATAGTTATCTTAATTTTTATTAAATTGAAAAATGTGTCTACTTATTATAAATGTATCTATGTATCAATAGCATTCCTCTCATCTCTTCTCCAAATAAAAAAATTACCTTAGTTGACCAACTATATAAATATTTGATGAATAATAACATAAAGATTTAAAAACACTTTCGATTATTATTACAACTAATTAGCCTCTTATCCTATTATATAATGGCGTGATCTGGTGGGGGGCACTTTGGGTGCCCGGGTGTGTGTACCGGCCGGGCTGGGGCGGCTCAGATGGGCTCTCTGGACTGTAACAGTCCAGGGCTTGGAGGGTGTGGACGGCCGTACACACATGCACATCCTCAGCGACAAGCCTCGCTGAAGTAATATAAAGCAGCACCAGTGTGCCCAGTACTCAGGGAGCGGTCCTCTGTCCCCTGGTTTGGCGGGGCCTGGGGGCCCTCTGCTTGGTCATATAATTATGTAATTCCAAATAATGAAGCCCATTCATACATAATGACAGTGTAGTGATGGCTGATGTGCGCTGTTCATAAAACCAGAAAAGGGGAGGAAAAAAAAAAAGTATTTATTTATTCAGTTTTTATTAATTTCATTTTACTTTTTTCAATAGTTTTGTTATTACTACTAATCATACGTGGGTTAGATTCAAGTAGTTATAAATCTGGTTAAACGGAAATAAATGTATTATTATTATTATGTCCGGGTATTAACAGGAGCTCCACATTGACGAACGTAACATATTATCTTGTCCAAGGCAGAAAAGTATTTTCCCTAATTGGGCCACTCATTACCAAGACAATTTTACATTAAATTACTTAGAAGTAATTTTTTTTCACATCATTATACTGTAATCTTGTGATTTAAGTTGTCATTGTTCCCCTGGAAGTAACTCGACATATATTTCGTAGTGTATTTCTAACAGTAGAATGTTGCTTGGCAAGGAAGAAAGAATTTGTTTACCCTGGGGATTCTTAACAGGTGATTTACATTTTATCATATCATTCCTTTCTCAGTTAACAAGCACACTTTACATCGAAATTGAAATAAGGTTGAAAATTCTCATTAAAACAGGTTTTAATTAAATCAATACTTCAAACATTAAAATACGTTTCCGTACATCATTATCAATAGAAAATCAATTAAAAACTCTCTGAAATATTTCGGGAAACAATGCTGTTTTTTTAATTATTATTGAAGTTTCAAGTGTAAACTAAAGTCCTTTCATTATTTCAATCATCCCAGAGAAAAAAAAAAAACAATGAAAATTTCAAAAAACCTTAACAAATGTAGAGTGTACTTCCTGGAATGACGGCAGTGGCCTGTTTGTGTTGGAGTATTTACTCAATTGTTTTTAATCCAATGCCATATCCTTTGAAATGAACTGATAAATAATCTTTATTCTGGAACATACGAACTCGTACGTCCCCTAAGAATAATAACAAAAGAATACAAGTATCAACAATTAGATAGAAAAAAGAAAAGAGACCTCTAAGTACCTATTACTTAAAGAAATAGTGTATGTTACATTGCTATGACATGAAACAATGAAAATAAACTAGTGAAAAAGAAAAACGAAAAAATGTTGAAAAATCAAAATAATAATAATGAAATCCTTCGAATTTGTTAGGTAATTTAATTTAACTTACTACAATAAAATTCAGTGCCCATAAATGTGTCTTAAAGAGCTTGTTTAACAAACCCTTAACTTTCATTTCTGTTCAGTTATACAAGGAATTACATTTATTGACAACCAGAAATAAATATATTTACAAAACTCTCCTATTTATCCACAAAAGACCCTACTTGTTTAATAAAAACAAAAACATAGCCGAAATAACTTTGCGAAATAAACCAACTTTTCAATTACCCCATTTGGCAAAAAAAAATTACGCAACTTAATGTTTACTAGCTTATAATCTAACACCACTTGCCATCAAAAATTGTAGTATTCAAAACTTTAAACTGAACTTAAAATGCTGGAGGAATAAAATCAATGATGAAGAATTTTTAAAACTAATGTCATTTTAATGTACTTTACATAAGTATTGTCCAACTCCATTAGCGATCATTTCATGTCAAGACTTTAGTTAGCCATCTTTTCTATATCTTTTTTAAATTGTTTTCCCGCACTCAGACCTAGGCCTTGTGGGATTTTTCCTCAAATTCTACTTAGTTATTTTGTTTGTAAACTTTATTAGTATATTATATCAATAATTTGTCTATTTAATGTTGTCTCACTGTACATATAATACTGTATAATTTGGAAAAATAAAAACTTTAAAAAAAATTAATGGTTTATTAAAATTTAGTTGTTACTTTTTTTACTTAATATCAGGACGAAATTATATAAGGAGTCATTTTGGGGGTTAGGTTAGGTTTTATGACTCATGCCCGGGCTTTAACAACGAGGTCATATCGCCTACTACCAAAGCGCTCTTTCGTCACTCTGGTGGACATGAGCCCGACTCTACTGTGGGAGTCCTAAATTTTGCCTACCCTAAATTTTTATTCACCTAGGGTAGGGGTCATTAACTAGTACCTGACATCGTACAGGCTCGGGACCATCGCTTAACGTCCCATCCGAAGGACGGCGTGCTTAAGTTTATTTTACCTCCCAGATAAAATAAACTAAGGGCCTCGGTCGGGTTACGAACCCACGACCTTGAGCTCAGAAGACAAGCACGCATACCACTGAGCTACCGGCGCCCTCGGAGTCATTTTGTACACATTAATTCAACTATCGATTGTATGGAATCCCCGTCCCCCTTTTTCTAATGTCTGCAACCATATATTTTTTCTTAATAGTTCAAACTATTTTTGAACTGCTCTTGTCAAGATCTTTCAAATGTCGCACGAGTAAATGTTTTGTTATACTACAGTCACACGTTTTTGCTTTGTTCTTCGGAATTGACTTTTAGAATAAGATGCATAGGGTCAAAACCTAGTAAGTAACAAGTGCATATATATAACACATCGCGAATGTTTAGAGACCATACCGCCATTTTTGAACACTTCATGTAACCTTTCCTATGTTTTGTTGCACAGGTAAGGCGTGGGGAGCTGTGGATGGTGAACCTGTTCTGTGTGTTCATGGAAGGAATGACAACTGCGCCACTTTTGACAAACTTATTCCTCTTCTATTTTCGACTGGGTCAAAATATTTTTTGGCAATTGATCTCCCGGGACATGGCCGATCAGATCACTATCCACCTATTTCTGAGGTAATTTGTAATTACAGCTAAGGAACACATTGCTATAACGAACTGTGCAAATAAATTATTTATCCATTATAATTAATAAGAAAAAAAATGCGTTCTTGTAAAAGGTTTTGCTTCTTACTTTTTACATGCTTAACTTCTGATTTCTATCAAAGATGAAAGTAATTTTTTGTGTTCGAGGTAACGAACTTTAGGTTTTTTCTGGGAGTAACTTTTTTCTTTATACATTTTTTTAAACTGTTTGTTGACCATGTAAAATACAAAAATAGATTTATGTAATATTAAAGAGATGAAACAGATGCACACTTACCATAATATTATCATAGAAACGGGCTGTTCAAAGAAATAATAACATTTTGGGACATTAATCCAAATTGAAATAAAGCATATATATCATTCCAACTCCAAGCAACCAACTTCTGGATTTTTGGATACTAATACTATTAGTATACTACTAAGAAGTTAGTAGAATGAAACACCTTTAGTTCGCAGTTCTTCGGATAGGACGCTAAGCGATGGTCCCCGATGTCAGTTGACTCGTTAAAGACTCCTATCCTACGCAAAAATTAGAGTCGGACTTTTGTCAATCAGAGCATCGAAAGAGCGCTCTGGTAATAGGCGATATGACCTTGTAGTTAAAACCCAGTTAGGGTCATAATAACTAACCTAACATTACAAGAATAATAAACACAAAAACGTTTTCATCGTTATTTTAAATGCATCCAAGTTTTTATTTGCCCAGATGAACAAAGTATACAGGATCATGTTGACGCTCAGAAATTCGATGCTAAGTTTTTACCGGAATTTATTATTTTTTTTTTTTGAAACCCCTGAATCCAAAAATGAAAAAAAAATTATTAATATCAGTGTCTGTGGACACGAATAAATACATCGACATGAAATTTCTTATGAGGATTGAGAAATACCTGAGCAAAAAATGTATGAATTTTCAGTCAAGATGTTTTAAGAGGAAGACTGAAAACTTAGATGATTACAAATAATTCGGAATGGGGAAGTACATTGCCGGTGATTCACGAACATCTTTTTATACTCTCTCATATTGCTTAAGGCGTTTCAAAGAGATAAAAACATTCTACAATTAATTGAAAAATAATTATAGTAGCATTAAATATCGTATGTATAGTTAACTAACTCGTATGTATAGTTAACTAACTCGTATGTATATTGAATAATTTTCAGATATAAAAATAATGAAATTAAGAGAAAAATAATTTAATTTTTTTTATCTAAAAAGATATCAGACGACCAAAATATCTCAATTTTCACAAAAATGTTGCTTACGATGTTTTACCGAGAAGGTGTTATTAAGATAATTCTCCTTGAGTTATTATTTCTCAAAATATTGCAACTAGGAGATAAGACAAAGTATTTCTGAGGGTGAAAAAATTTAATGAATTAAAGAAAAATTAACATTTTTATACATTTCTACTCTAAACTAATATCATTATCTATTAACGACATTTAATCTTCCTTTCAAATACAAGATCTCTCTATCATGAGGACGCAGGTAGCTCACTGGTATGCATGCTTGCTTACTGAGCTCAAGATTGGGGGTTCGTAACCCGGCTGAGGCCCTTAGTTTATTTTATCTGAGAGGTAAAATAAACTTGAGCATCCTACCCTAGGTAAATAAAAATTTAGGACTCCCATAGTAGAGTCGGGCTCACGTCTACCTAAGAGCGCTCTGGTAGTAGGCGATATGACCTTGTAGTGAAAGCCCGAAGTCATAATAACTAACTCATCCTTTCTTTGTTGAAAATGACCCTCAGAAATAAAGTGTCGAAAAATAAAGCAATAAACAGAAACAACCATCTGATTGTGGGACCCATTTAAGTCTGAGCGTACCCACTGGCTTTAATGTGCTGTACAATAATCAGTTTCACAGAAAATAATTATATATAATATATTTTTGAAACCACACTTCTCTCATTTATTATATATATTATAAAAAAAAAAATGCTGATTGACAGAAGGAATAATTAACATAAAGAACACTTGTATTATAGATACTGATTTTGTAATTGATATTTTGTGAGTAGTCAAATAAATAAAAAGGAGAATGTAGCTGAAATAATATATTATATATGAATTAAGAATCTCCTAAAGCAAAGAAAATAATTATAAACAAATACCATATAAATGGACAACTCATTAATAACAATTCTTTTGAAATAAATATATAAATATTTTTTTTGTAAGATTAGTAAGTACAATGTGTACAATTCCATGACATCGTAAGAGCTTATAAATAATTTATTTCTTAAACATTTACAGTGAGAATTACTTTAAATGAGGTTACTCTTCATAACAGATGCACTCTATTCTCGATTCTGCTGGGGCGGATCAACAGTGTTACCACTTAACCGGGGTATTTTCAAAATGAATGGTGAATATCCGATGAAGATTATTTCCATCTCATAAGAAAAGATAAAAAAGGAGTAAGAATGAATGAATGAATATTTTTGTCCTGTTTTTTTTTTAGAGTTGTCATAATTTAGACAGCATTTGGGTGATATGCTTTATCCGTCATATCCACCCATTATCCCAGTTAATCGAGAATAGAGTACTATAGTTCATTTTTTATTACAATTATGTCTATAATATAAAAATTATAATATTATCTTTTATCAAATCCACAGGTGACAACAATGAATTATGTCATTGACATCAAGAGAATATGTCTTCACTACAAATGGTCAAAAATTGATATTATATCACATAGTGAGGGATCACTCTACTGTCTCTATTTCGCAAGTATCTTTCCAGAAATGGTCAAAAGTCTTGTTATAATAGATTTGGCGCATTTGGACATTGTTGTCGATCCAAAAGAACTTCCTCTTCTCATTCGACACAATATTAACGATAGAATTTCATTTGAAACTGAAACACAAGAAATAAAAAAAATATACACCAAAGAAGAAGCAATCTCAAAAATATCTGGACAAAGAATGACAGAATTAAGTAAAGAAAATTTAAGACCTATTGTAGATCGTTCGGTAACCTTTTTTGGAAAGGGTAAAGTGTTTATTCACACAGACAAAAGAATTAACAGACTTTCAAATCCGTTTATGACAAAAGAAATTCACTCAAATTTATTAGCTAATGTCAGATCTCCAATCCTTATTATATTATCTGACGATGGACGTTATGTTTTACAAGAAATCAGTACCTGTGATTTTACATTTCAAATTTTGAAGAAAACACTTGGAAACAAATTGATTACAGTTAATGAAAATGGTTCGCACTATGTACATTTGGATAATCCCCAAAATATTGCTCGACATATAAGTACATTTTTTTCGAATCCTTCCTCAAAGCTTTAGAATATTTTTTACCCAGGTAAAGCTCGTAAGATTTGAGATGATGTGTAATGTTCAAATGGAATAAATTTGTGTATATAATTTTATAAATAAATATTGATTTATTATTATACTTGATTATTACTTTTCAG